>CM032065.1:39470628-40108823 GCA_018831715.1 Matsumurasca onukii
TGTCTCACCGCTACAGCAATGGAGTTGATAGGCCCATGCGTTTGCTTCGATCTTTGAGTCGGAACAAAGATATTCACAAATAGATAAAGAGGCATTGGGAATATATTGGGATTGAAAAAGTTTTCCCGTTTGTTATGGACGGAAGTTTACATTAATTACTGACAAAACCATTGGTGTCAATCTTTAGCCCATCAAACTCTTACCAACAATTTCAGCAACACGCATATTCAACTACGCTTTTACTTCCTCTCTGGTTTCAACTACTGACATAGAATATAGACACACAACTCTTCATGCCAATGCAGATTACCTTTCACGTTTTCCGACTGAGCTGATACAAGAAAACATTATAGACAACCACGCCATTTATCAAATTAACCAACTGGAGACACTTAACATCAGCGTGTTGTTATGCGGAAGAAAACTAAGGATGTAGTGATTGGTCCAGTATTACGGGCATTACAAGCGGGACAAAATTACGAGTTTCATGATAACGAGCTTTCAATTCAAGATGGTTGCATAATGAAGGCTTGGAGGTGTTAATACCAGATAGTTGAGAAAACAAGTGCTTCAGGAACTTCATGTTGCACACTGGGAGTTATTAAAATGAAAAGCTTTAGCAAGGCTATTGCTGGTGGAAGAATATGGATACAGATATTGAAGAAATGGTTTATGTCAAAGATGTGTGGAGAAAACGTAATGAGCCTGCTAAATTGTTCATCCCTGGGAACATCCATCCGTCCATGGGAGAGAAGTACACATAGATTTTGCGGACCAACAGATGGTCAGCAGTACTTCATTATAGTTGATGCTTTCAGTAAATGGTTAGAAGTTGTGCCTACAAAACTACTACAAGTACATGGACAATACAAGAGTTGAAAAATATTTTCTACCTTTGGTTTCCCTCACATACTGGTGTCAGATAATGGACGGCCTAGTTTCTGAAGAGTTTGAAGGATTTTGAAACAATGTGGAATTATTCACAGAGTGTCTGCTCCATATCATCCAAGCTCAAATGGTCAGGCAGAAGGTGCATTTTTGAGCGGTGAAAAGTCACTAACATCAATGGAAGGAGACAAAGGATCACTGCAGCACAAACTGCAAAGGCTTCTCTGCAACTGCGACAAGCTCCAAATGCTGAGACATCCCACCCCTCATGTTCAACAGGGCCATCAGGACTAACCTCTCTATAATTGTCCCTGAGGAGGAGAAACAAGAGCCAGATAAAAACAAAGTCATCGGAATCAGAAGAGTATTTAAAATAGGGGACAGGGTGCAAGCTGAGACTACACAAAGAACAACTAAATGGTGTTTGGGGCAAATTCAATCAAAAGAGGAAGTGTCAATTATACCGTGAGGCTTGATGATGGACGTTCGTGGAAAGACATGTCGACCAACTCATTGGATGTAAATACCACCAGGAACCAAATGGGGGAGGTGTTACTATGTTTGTAACCAATGTTTTATTGTTTATTAATTAATATGATGGGATAGAATGTTTTGTTTTGTGTTGTATGTTTACAAATGAATAACAGTATGAAATTAAGTACAACGTTTAATTAATTATTACTTTAATTAAAAGAATTTAACAACATGATAAGGAGAGGATTTGTCATACCTGTGAAGCGTTGTGTAGTTTTTTAATCACAATAATCAATAGAAAAATCCACCTTTTTCTCTGTAGTATAATAACACCGGCATTATGAGTTTTCAACTTTATATCCATATGTATACATATTGTCAGACTTTTCATGACAAAATGTTCCTTTTCCTCTCATTTTTGGTCAAATTCATTTGTAAGAAAATGTATTTACTTCTGGTTTAATGCTTTAAGAAGAGTTTAACCCCTGGTGTTAAGACTAAGGTCAACAAGCGTATTTCCTTTTGAGCGGCTTGGATGTGCAGTATAGGTTGCGGTTGAAACAGTCTTTGATATCGCGAGGACTACACTACACTAACGACATCTAGCAGAGAACACCCGAAACTACTCCCTCCCCTTCTAGGTAACTCAAGTGTGAGTTTGACAGCCCGACAAACAGCCGGTGGTTTTGAGTGGTTATAGTGACAGACAGTTGGCCCCTGTCTGCCACAGTGTGAGTTTGAATCCCACCCGGTGCAGCTCTGGTATGGTGCAGCTGCAGTAGTTGGTCATTCGGGTGTGGGGCCACAATGAGAGGATCACTGAAGAAAATGGCTCGTCAAATCCAATGAGTGATGGCCAGCAGAGCTTAGGGGCTAAATCCCAGCAGGGACTGGTCCAATGAGTAATGCATTACCAGAGAGTGGTTTTGCTGAAACTTTGCTTACAGGACTGGGAAAACCCATACGGGAGGCTTTTACAAAATTTAAAATGACATAAAGAGTTAATGCTTTAAAACAGTAAATTCCATTCGATTTCGATGAAGTTTAAAATAAATATGTATTTTAATAGTATCTATCAATATACCAACAAAAAAATAGAAATCCATTGAGTCATTTCAAAATGGCAGCCAAAAAAGTGGACTTTCACTACAACGGCGGAATGAGTGCGGAATTATTTCAATGAAATTAGTTTGAAGTTGCTTCAAGATATGTAATTCACAAGCTAGAAGCAGTATGTCGAGAGGGTATCACTTGTGCATAGCTGCGTGTCGGCCTGGTCACTTGTGTTAGTGATTATGCAACTCAATTCAGCTACCCCTACTCCCTACTCCCTCGTAGTTGTGGGCAGTTTGTTAAACTTAAACTTAACTCTTTACGCTCATCCCTTACCACATATTTGCCTTAAAATACCCTCATGAGAGTGGTCGGCATCTCAAATAGTGATTTAGTGATTTAAACTGTGGCTGCACTGTTTTCAATGCTTTTTACAGAGCTTTATTTTCTAAAAACCTTTTGCTTACATAATTTAATTTAGTGTAATGGGATACAACTAAAATTAAGAAAGCTTAAACTTACCACTCCCTTTGTACTACAGAAGCTGTTTGACTCTGCTATCTTTTAACAATTTAAATAACTTAACCAAGGCTTTGTATGATAAGAACAATTGTATTACCTCAAGTGGCATTTATATCATTCATGTGTTGTTACTCTAGGGATAAACAGCTTTACTCACTAAACTGTTATCTTGATAGTGTAGATACTCCAGTGTTAGCAATGTTAACCATTCGTTGTGTATTCCATTTAAAGGTAAGGTAGACGTGTAAGATGGGACTTACCGCAAGCATTCTGTCTGCGGTTTTTGCTCTTCCGATCCTGCTCTTGTATTGTTGGTTAGCCGGACAGTAAGTAGTCTCTCTCTCTAGAGTTAGGTTGAGGTGTGTTGTCTCTGTACTACTGTGCTTCCTGTGTGTCCTGATAAGTTAGCACTCTAGAAATGAATTTAAAACAGTATGGACAATATAATTAATTTTATTATAAAAATTAATTATAATGGCCATACTGTTTAAAATTCATTTCTATCAATACCAATATCTCCAGAAGAAGATCAGTTAGCACTCTGTTATCAGGAAATAAGTTTTTAAGTAAGATACTTAGATTCTTTTGCTTCTATTTGTTTCAACTCCAATAAATAATTATCAAATCCTTCCCCTAATTAACCTTCCAGGGAATTGCATCACGGAGGTTACCTCGGGTGTATCTGTGTTCTTTAATGAAATCGCCTAAACAAGAGCCAAAACCTGTGAATCCGTGTATTCTTCGGCTTTCTTTCTTAGAACAGGATAAAACATAATTTAGCCACTTACAGCTTCGATTTAGTTAGTTATTAACTGTTTATATTAGAGCCTGGAGGTAACTTCCATGATCGCCTCCTCGTTTACGAGACAACCCGGTTAACCTCCGTGTGCGACCCTGCTTAGCTGGTGAATTCATCGTATCATACTTTTTAGTTTTTTAGTTTCCGAGTTTCATTTCACCAATTGCTTTTAATTATAAAAATGATGATACAAATGCCATATTGTAAGAACAAAGATGTTTTGCCATTTTCACTAAGGTTTTAACCACCTGGAAGTAACCTCGGTTAGCCCTATCCGCGTTTAAAATCCATAAGCCCTCTGGAAGGTTAATAATTCCTGATATTTTAAGCATTTGACATTAAATAATAGACAACACATTTCACCAAACCTGTTGTTGGAAATTAATAAATTTGCTCTTTTCCTAAAATTCAATTTTTTTCAATTCAATTCAAAAAATCTTTATTTGTTCTTATTACATACATTATAGAATATAAAACAACTCATAATCAAAGAAACTATATCTAAATAATGAATTTACAATACTGTTGTTAATATAAGATTTTACAACATATAAATAGCAAAATAACAAAACCAGATACTTGTAAAAATAAATAAGAACAAATAGTTAGGTACCTCATTTTTGTATGTGTTGAGGTACCATCAAAATAAATATCAAACTTCTTGAGTTGCAACCTTCATCAAAAAAACTATAAACAATACACCTAAATAGCTAAAGTAACATAAATATTATATAAAACTAAACAACGTTTCCATCTCAAAAATAATACATAATTAATAAATTTAAAATATCAAAATTAATGTAACTGAAGTTATAATTGAGAACTACGAAAATACAAAGCCCAGTATAAAATAAAATTAAAATAATGGCTACAATAATTGACCATTACTCTCTCTGTAGCTTTCAGAATGGGGTTGCCTTTCATAATGTATAGCATTAGAACTCGAAACCACTCAACTTCAAATTCTTCCCTAAATATTTTAAAATAATCACAGTTATGTAAAACCATGAACATTTTGAATATCTAAAGCTTCCGGTTTACACTGCGCCACGGTTGAAATACAAATACTGCTAAACGTTTCGACCTCGCTGTGGAGAGTCATCCTCAGTAGCTGGTTGACTGGCTGAGACAGTCAACTAGCTACTGAGATGACTTCTCTACGCTGGCGGTGCCGAGATTTTCATTTGACGTTAATTTGAGCAAAAGTATATTAACACTGTATGTGTTATGAATTTCTTTGTTTGTATGTTTTCTCTTTTGTGTAATTTTAAATATAAAATATTCAATTATATATTGTTTCACGACCGGTTTCGAGCTGAACTCATCTTCGGGTGACTATAGCAAATGACGTGTTTAACAATTAAACAGGTTGTGAAACAATAAAATGTCCAAAACAAACCAATTGGTTGTTTAAAAGGCGGCCGGATAAACAAACCGGCCCCACAGGACCCACTCTGGTCACCGCAAAACATGGAGTTAAAACTGTAAACATTGTTTTACTGTTTAACGTACTCAAATAAAAAATCTGTTTCGATGGAACCATACAGAGAGGCATTGCATAAGCGTGTACTTTAGATCAAACAATAAATTATTAGCAAATTTCCTTAGGAAATAGAGCTATTCATTTCTCCCGCCAAAGAGGACACATCGTTGAAAGGTGCGGTTTGCAGTTATTTGCTTCCCAACACCTCCTGAGTCATAGAGCAAATATATGTATATATATATGTACAAGGGTCGTTCGGAAAGTAGTACCCGTTTTAGTCTCTGTGTTGTCTATGTGTTGACAGATGATTGAATCAAAGTCAGCTGGTTTTAGCTTCTCATTAATCAGCTGTTTACTAAATTTATTTTCAATACAAATTTTATTACCATGTTTGTAAACATACAAAATAGAGAAGAAAATCAATAACTTTGTGAATTGAGATTTTCAGAATGCAAAAAAAATGCTAAACAGGAATTAGAAAATTAGATTTATGAGTAGAAACTGTAGAATAAAGAGGAGCATGGAAAGGGTTGTTACTCACATGGATGCCATCTTGTAGACTGAGGTAGAGTAAGTGTTTCTTCTTCTTCTTCTGTTTTACAGTTGACTGGTAGGGGTAAGTGATTGGGTTTGGCAGCATATTTGAATTGAATTTGTGCGTGGGAATAGTTTTGAACAGAAGAAGATAAATATGTACAACTTATATGAGTCTGGCTTAGAGGCTTAACCACATGCGCCAAGTGAAATATACTGCAAAATTAAATCCGTGTATAGTGAAGTGATGGACGAGTCAACTGTGCAACGTTGGTGCCAAAATTTCAATGAAGGGAGAGAAAATGTTCACGATGAAGAGTGAAGCGACCGCCCAAGTGTCATCTCGGTTACGCTTGCTGAAACTGATGATGTGTTTGTGCAAAAGGATCAGAGAGTGACTTTAGATGAAATTATTGATATAAATATTTTTTTTGACAAGGAAGTTTTAGGTGTTTGCTTTTATATGCTGCAGCATTAATGGCTCTATGCTTCTATTGAAGCGATTTTCCCATTTTAGTATCTTTGCAAATTTTCCTCTGCTAAACTTCCTAACCTGGATAGAGGCTGCTCGGGCTCTTATCTGGCAGCCTCCAAACCAATTAATATAAATGTTTAATTTTAGAAAAGCAATTAATGTTAAACATACACTGTATAGAGTATAAAAATTATAATATACAATCATATGAAATGGTGATGTACAATTAACAAAAGGATGGTGACAGTGACATCATATCACTGTTATCATTATTCTAAGAATCTAAGGTGATATCAAGTATAACTAAACCTTAGATTATAACAGGTCACATACCTTTCACTGTCAACAATTCCTTAAGTAAAACGTATGTGTTTACTAGTAGTTTAACTTACAAGTAGTCATTAGTTGAAACTAGTAAACACAATGTTTTACTGAAGGAATTGCGACGTTGAAAGGTACATAACCTGTTATAAATCAGACCAATTCAAAAGGCTAATCATGAATAAACCTTAGAGTTTGAATACAGTATACAGTTTGGAAGCAAAAGTATCAAAAGCATTGTTTTTCTTGACATGTTTTCATTTTTTATTTTGTTTGCACTAATCGATCTTTATAAATTTCCAGGATTTGCTTGATAACGTTTATAGCAGCATTCTCAGTATTATGTCTCATATTTATCGGAGTTCCAATTATTTTCCGTAATTCATACAACATGCAGAGAAGTCTATTATTTCTCAACTTTGGTGAGTAAATTTTTCAACATTTTCATTCAATATGCACTTAATATTTTACAGTAACTTCAGCCTGTAGAACTGAGGTTAATGATCCTTACAGTGCAGACTTGGGGAAGTTACTTGAAAACAGTAACTGATTACAGTTACAGTTTTCTTTGTAAAATGTAACTGATTACGGTTACAGTTTTCTTGGTAAAATGTAACTGATTACAGTTACAGTTTTCTTTGTAAAATATAACTGATTACAGTTACAGTTTTCTTGGTAAATGTAACTGATTACAGTTCAGATTTTCTTGGTAAAATGTAACTGATTACAGTTACAGTTTTCTTGGTAAAATGTAACTGATTACAGTTACAGTTTTCTTTGTAAAATATAACTGATTACAGTTACAGTTTTCTTGGTAAAATGTAACTGATTACAGTTACAGTTTTCTTTGTAAAATATAACTGATTACAGTTACAGTTTTCTTGGTAAAATGTAACTGATTACAGTTACAGTTTTCTTTGTATAACTGATTACAGTTACAGTTTTCTTGGTAAAATGTAACTGATTACAGTTACAGTTTTCTTGGTAAAATGTAACTGATTACAGTTACAGTTTTCTTTGTAAAATATAACTGATTACAGTTACAGTTTTCTTTGTAAAATATAACTGATTACAGTTACAGTTTTCTTGGTAAAATGTAACTGATTACGGTTACAGTTTTCTTGGTAAATGTAACTGATTACAGTTACAGTTTTCTTTGTAAAATATAACTGATTACAGTTACAGTTTTCTTGGTAAAATGTAACTGATTACGGTTACAGTTTTCTTGGTAAAATGTAACTGATTACAGTTACAGTTTTCTTTGTAAAATATAACTGATTACAGTTACAGTTTTCTTGGTAAAATGTAACTGATTACAGTTACAGTTTTCTTGGTAAAATGTAACTGATTACAGTTTGTTTTCTTTGTAAAATGTAACTGATTACAGTTACAGTTTTCTTTGTAAAATGTAACTGATTACAGTTACAAATTACCTACAAACCAATGTAACTGATTACCGTTACAGTTAACCCAAAATGTATCTGACCAGTTACAAATTACCCTCTCACGAGTTGAACGTCCAATCAAATTGTAAAACACGTTGGTATAAATTATTACTTTGTGTTTTGTTTTGATTTGTTTAATGTTCATGACCATATGATTTATTTGTTAGTTATTCTAATGTAAACAAAGCCTCTAATGAAAACAGTATGTAAAGTTCAAGTTGAATAAATAGAACTGATTAAAACTAAAACAAACTAAATAAAAACTGTTAAAAGGAGAGATTAAATATTAGTTGTACATCACATTGATTGTCTATGCCTCCTGGTCCATCGATCAGAGTTTCTTCCAGGTGTGAAGTGGATTCTTCATTTCCTCTTGTATAAAGAGATTGTTGTTCCAACCTTTCTATGGATTGAACATGGGTTCGTGTGGAGTAGCGTTAGTTGTTGTACACAAAGAGGATCTTATAGCACTTGGAGCTTGAGGAGAGCTTCTTCCCACTGAGTTATAGGGAGATTGTTTGTTTTAAGAGAAGTTGGATAATTTACAGATTACGCTTGGCACCGGCTTTGCACCAGAGGTTCGGGGGTGGTATGACTTGAGAATGTAGAAAGTTTTCAACTCTTCAAGAAAGAAAAGTTCCTCTATCCGGTGTACAAAGAGGGCATGCCAAAGAGATTGAAAAGATGCTAGAGAGGTGTTTGATAGTCTTGGATGTCATGTCATAGCAGGGAAAAGCAAAGGAAATCAAGAATTCATCAACAACTAACAAACAAGTTGATGATTGTTCATGTAAATAATAGTAAATGTCAGGCCTTAGTTGATTCTGGCAGCTCAGAAAGTTTTATCATGATGTAGCAAATTTGCTTAAACTGAAATTGTTCCCTGGAGGGCAAGGTGCTATGGCCTCCACAGCCTTGTCAACTTCAGTAAAGGGCCACTGTTTTGTAAACTTAGAGTTTCAGGACAAACACACAAATCTATCAAACTGTCAGTTCTCAAAGATCTGTGCGCTGACCTGATTATCGGTCTTGACATCTTAAAGGCATATGAATGTTTAGAATTGTCTTTTGGAGGGAGAGACCACCGCTTTCAATATGTGCATTGGCCTCAGCTCAGGTTCCCCTCCCTACACTATTTGCTAATCTCACTTACGGCTGTAGACCAATCAGTACAAAGTCTAGAAGACACAATCAAGTAGATAAAAGTTACATAAAAGATGAGGTTAAACGTTTACTTTCTGAGGGAATTATTGAACCTAGCAAGTCCCGTGGCGTGCTCAGGCTATCGTAGTTACGACAGACAATCATAAGCATAAAGTAGCAGCCTGTGTTACACATGTTTCAGTGAACATGCCGAATGTGAACTACAACAAGCCGAGTAGCCTGGGACTCGTAGGAGCCAGAAGTGTGCACATAAACACCAGAGACGGAGTCAAGTTGGGTCTTTGGTAAGTATACTGTACCTTCTATTTCACGAGAAGTATCCATTCTATTTATTTATTTATACAACATATGTGCCTTTTTACAAGATAGGGGTAAAAACAAATAATAAAAGATTAAGCTGAAAAGAGAAGTATGATACACAGAGAAGAAAAGATGTGTAGAAAGGTCCGTTTCTTCCAACCGACTTGGATGGCACTATATTTTTGTACTTCTTTCAGATGTTTGTAGTTTATTGTCGGGGTGGTTATGGGTAACAATATGAGGGGGAACTAGTTGATAATTGAAGAAATGGCGTGTGATGCGATGCAATTGAATGAAAACTTATGAGATAAAAATTAGAATATGGACCATGAATAACACATAATAATATATATATATATAAAACAATATGTAATAAAGTAGATAATATTATATGAAGTAACATAAATAAATATATGATTAGTTGTATAATAAATAATAAATATATTACTAAATAAATTTGAAAACAAAAATACCAAAATTATTAAAAATATAACAATTTAATTTACATAACAAAAAGGTTTAATAAATATGAACTGTGAATAATTTACAATTAATATAAATATTGACTAGATGAAAATATAATAATATGTAATCATAGCGTCAATACAATAACTATTGTGTGACATAAAAAACAGTAACAATAAAAAAATATATATATAAAGAGAGTAAAAGGTAAATTCACCATAAAAGCTGAACAAAAATTGTTTCCTGACCATAAATAATAATATTAATTTAAAATAAATAGATAGATAATAATTTGGAGATATATTATAGGTCCATAAATTCATGTACATTATAAAAACTTGTTGAACCAAAAGGATTTTAATCTGGCTTTAAATGTGTTCATATTTTGTATACTTTTAAATTATCTGGCAATTCATTGTATAATTTGGCTCCAGTTTGGCCGGGTAACTTTTTGAAAATGTTGTTCTGTGAATTTCAGTTATATTTATGACTATTTCTAGTCATATAGTTGTGAATATCACAACCTCAAACTAAAATATCCCACTTTTACAAAGAGATATTATTGTTTTGGTAAATATAAACACAAAGTGTTAAATTTGTAGTTCTTTAAAAGAGTTTCTACAAGAAGCTTCCCGCGTAATCCTGGTTTTGGTATTCGAGAACTGCTCTCTTTTGGATAAATATTCTAAGTAATTTATAAGCAGAACAAGATCCCCGAAAATGAAACATACTAATCAATATATGGTTGGATTAGTCCATAGTAGCGTTCTAAGAGTACCTAGCTTACGAGTGTTTTGCAGAGGTTTCTGAGAAGAAAGGTTCAGAGGATATATGCAACTATACATACAATTCAAGCCTTAGTTTAGCCACCCCATTCAAATAATTTCTTGTTACACAGTTAACTATATTCTTGTTACACTGATTGATGTCATCTACTGCATGTTCCATGTGTGATGTGTAGGCACACACTACCTGTGAAATATCAGCTGGAAGCAGTGGGTCGCAGTTGGCTGACTGGCAGCGATGGACAACAAGGTCTGGACGAGCAGTATGACCGGTGGATGCGATGCAGTCGGGTATGTCAACTGCCCCACTGCAATGCAGGGGAGTAGGGCTTCGATGCCGTGTGCGACTCTACAAAATACTCAACCAGCAAAACTATCATGTCGTCACATTCGATTATCGAGGTTAGTCAGTTGATGCTCTACGTCAGTTTAATTCCAACTCAAAATTCATCCTACTGGAAAACCAGGATGGAAAAGGTTTTCTCTGAGCTAGAGAATACCATACTTCCGTTTGCTAGCTTGAGTCTGTAGAACAGTACACCTTGTTTGTATATGTTGATGCACCAAATACATTTTAATAATAATGTGAAGAATGCGCATTTTAACAAGGCTTTCTATACTTTGCTGGCGTTTAACAGAAGTTAGTTTCTGTTGGCTTAAATACATAATATTTTTATAATGCATCACTATTACATAAACTATAAAGCAAGTACTTTTAAGTTATTTTGACAATGTGTCTGTTTTTTATGTCTTGTACACATATTGTTAAATGTTTTGTGCAAATGAAGAATGTCTATGTCAAAAACTTCTCTGTGTCGGCTGGGAAGGCGGCCAAAATATTGTTGTGGTCTCGAGAAAAGAAAGAACAAAATTGGGGAATCTAAGCAAAAGCAGTCCAGAGATTATTAGAATTTAACTTCTCTGGGCTGATCTATCTTTATCATTAATGAAGATAGTTGTGATATTTTTTTGGTTACTTTAGCTATGATTTTGGCTCAGATGCTAATGACTGACTAGAGGTTGTTCAGGATTTTAAAATTCATGATTTATCTTGGTCCCTTGGTCACTTTTGACAGTCTAGAGATCGTTTTTGCTTGTGGTAAAAATTGTGATTTGGTCGCGGGCGATATGAAAGTCGTGATTAAAAGAGGTTACTGGTTGCTTCTAGTTTTTAAGCAGGTAGGTTGTCAAGGTCTATCAGAGTTAGAAAACACTTGTATGGTTGCTTGTCAAACCAATTTATCATTTGTAGACATTATTATTCGTCTGTGGTAATAAAATGTATAAATTTAAAATTCAATATCGAAATATATTTTTCGGTATCGAAATATATTGAATTTTAAATATATACATTTTACCACAGACAATAGCAATAATATAAACAATGATCCAATCCGTCTGTAAATACCTTAAAAGTTTCAACTAAGAAACCAATTTAGTTTCCACAAATCATATTGATATGCAGACTTTTGGCCGAGCGGGGTGGTGAACGACACAAAGGCTGTGATATCGTGGGTGAGAGAGAGAGTCAGTCCTGGACACATTGTCGTGTGGGCTCACTCTCTCGGCACAGCGTAAGTACCGTACTGTACACCGGCACCTGCCAACACTTGATATATTGACAACAAGTATCAAGTATCCCTTTTCTCCATCGTTATGATCATAGGGGATGGAGTTTATTGCTGAGAGTGCAGACACATTGACTGACAGAGGTTAAGGCAACATCAGTTGTAAACACAAGACATCTGCATGAAAATACTAACTAGACTTAAAACACACAAGTACAATTTTTAAAAAGTTCAGCCAAAAATAGTTTTTAAAAAAATGTTTGGATACTATAGTGAATACAAATTATTTGAATTGAAGATTTGTGTTGAATTTCAAACCTTTTTCTTGATATCATCTTCTATTAGTGGAATACAAATATTAGTAAAATTTAGAGAAGGCTTTGAAATGCAATCAACCATCTTTATAAATGGCCATGCATGCGCTTTCAATTTTGCTTCGTTTTGTCCAAACTGGTTCTTTGCAAATTAAGGAGGATGATTCAAATTTTTCACTAATAGCATGTTCTACTAATTTTGATTTTTCTTAATTTTTGATCTTATAGTTATAATTTTTATCTTAGTTTCATAAAAGTCAACACAAAACATTTTTGTACACTGACATTAATAAATTATATACTGTAAACCACCAGTGCAGAGATATGAACTCCTTAAACATCTTAAGGCGTACAATGCCCTAACTAATAAGGTTCAAAATTGAAATGCACACCCAACATAAAACTACAATGTACTGTGCATAGTGGAACACTGGCTCAATGAACAATTTTGATTATAACTTTACCGACTACCGACTTGCAGGAATGTACTACCGTGTAAATAGTGCTACGGAGCTCTTCTGTTTATTGTAGGGATGGCCTAAACATCAAAGTAGTAAATGTAAAACCCTTTTGTGTCGAGCGTCAATTTGAAGTTGTAGCAATTAAACTTTCGCGATCTTAAGTTAATAGTGGTTTCTTTATACAAACCTAGTGGGGCAAATGACAATATTTTTTTGAAAAACTGGAACAAATGTTGGAGTTTTTAATCAGGTTTAAGGTTGATATAGTGTTGTGTGGAGACCTGAACATAGAAGCTAACGGTAGTGATAGTCGTACGGTCAAACTTCACAACCTTCTGAGAACGCTGGCCTTTACTGTTCTAACCTTAGGCCAACTAGAGGTCTAGCCTGCATCGACTACACCATTACAAACCTTCAACCAGCAGACTACAGTGTTAATGTACTCGATCTTTTAATTTCAGACCATAAATTTTTATCTTTTCAAATATTTGACTTTGACAATAGAACCAGAAGACAATCTAGCGACTAGACAGACTACTAGTACCTATAGACCACTACCATGCACTGCGGTGGAAGACTTCAAGCTTTGTTTTCCGGAACATCAACTGGACTGAAACATTAAATGGACTAAGTGCTGAAGAAATGTATAATCGATTCCATAATGTATTTATTGGTTGGATGAATATTTTTTTACCAGAAAAGATAAACAAGTCAAGCTACAATGGGTACTCAAAGGGACCAAAGGGTCTTAGAAATTGGTACTCCCCTCAGTTAAGAAGAATGAAAGATATGGTCATGTCTCTTTTCAATGTTTTTCAGCACACATCAGCTCTTAAAGATGAACAAAATTATAAGTTAGCCAAGAAGAACTACAAAATGGCCCTAAAACAAGCTAAAATTAAAGCAAATCAAGATTTCATTGAATCTTCCAACAACACCTGTAAAGCTGCGTGGAACATTATAAAACACGAGTGTCAACCGAAAGCACGGCAGCACGTAATCCCGGATGCTGGCGCTTCAATGAGTTCTTAAACCGGTGGTCAGCGACATCAGAGGAGCATCCAACCGATATCACTCCTGACGAGCTCCTGTGGTGAAACACCAGCATCCACATCAGCCCCTAGTCTGGCAGCCCATCAAGTGCAGTGACATAGTGAAAGTGATTATGAAAATGAAAAATTCCAAAAGCTGTGATATATATAAGGTTTCAAATTTTTTGGTGAAATTAATTATAAATGAAGTGAAAGAGCCTCTTACCCTGTGTCTAAATGCTCTATTAAAAGAGGGAAATTTTCCTCAAAAATTAAAGATTTCAAAAGTAGTTCCCATTTTTAAGAAGGGCGATCATGGAAATGTAAAGTCTTACAGGCCTATCTCTCTGGTACCAGTCTTTTCCAAAGTATTTGAGGCCATCATAAAAACCCAGGTAAATTTTTATTTTGAATCTAATAGCCTGTTTAGTAACAGTCAGTTTGGTTTTAGAGCGAGGTGTCGACGGTCGGCCTTGTCGGAGGGCTTGTGTCAGGAGTCTTGGCTGGCCGATGGTTGCCTAGATACCTGTGCTATCCTCTGTGACCTCTCTAAGGCCGCCGACTGTGTCGATCCACGACATTCTGTTGAGAAGTTAGAGTTTTACGGTATCACCGGGGTGCAAAAATCGTTTTTCTATCTTACCTCAGTAATGTCAACAAATTATTTTTGCAAATGGCAAACTCTAACTCTTCTGAGGTAATGTTTGGAGTACCACAGGGGTCAGTACTGGGGCCTTTATTGTTCCTTGTAATGGTAAATGATTTAGAGTGTAATGTAAATTACAGGTCAGTTATGTTTGCAGATGACGTCACATTTTTTGCTTCAAAGAAAAATCCAGTAGAAAATGATTTAAGTAGTATGATCCAGGAAGCAAATGAATGGTACAAATCAAATTTAATGTTGCTAAACTTAGAAAAAACCCAACAAATTGTGTTTTCATTAAAGAGTAATGTAGATTGTAAAACAGTAAATTTATTAGGAATAACTTTAGACACTAAGTTAACATGGAGCTTCCAAGTAAACAATGTCTGTAAAAAATTAAGTAGGATTATATACCTTTTGTTCAAATTACAGCACTGTGTGGAGAAACCGTACATGAAAATGGTCTATTTTGCTTTGTTTCAAGGTATTATGACCTATGGTCTTTTATTGTGGGGCAATGCAAGTAGTATCAAAGAAGTCTTAATTCTTCAAAAGAAAGCTGTGAGAATTATCAATAATGCTCATTATTTAGAACACTGTAGACCTTTATTTGTCTGTGATAAAATCCTTACTGTTGTTAATTTGTACATTTTTTACTGTCTTCTATTTGCTAAAAGTAACATACCGAAATACATTCTGAATGAACATGTACACTCCCATGAAACCAGGAATTCCTACCAAATTCATATTCCATACTCCAGATTGAAGAAAACCAAATGTTCCTATGAAACCCTAAGCATGAAGTTGTTCAATAAGTTACATCCTTCCTCCCATAATGCCTCCTATGACCATTTCTCAAACTACAGTACATTTGGCTGTTGGACCATCCGTTTTATAAAAGTAGAAGAGTTTTTTGACATTAACATCCAAATGTATTGTTTCCCTAATATCCAGTTTTATTGTATGTAATTTTTAAATGTTTTTCAGCAACTACTTAGGCTTATAGTTTTAGCATTAACTGTCTAACTTCAACTGTGATATCTTTGTACCAATGTAACTATTTATATATTTTAATCCAAATGATCTCTCTATTTTAATGTTTTAATACAATTTAATTAGAAGTTTCCAGATTTTTTTAATGTTAACAACAACAAATTTTAATGTTATTGTAATGACTGTTACTTTCAAATACATCAAGAGCATTATCAAAATGTAAAATTGACATAGCCTATTAAAATTGTATGTATTTAATGCCAAATAAATGACTCTTATGACTTAACTAGACTTAAAACACACAAGTGTAATAATTTTAAAAAGTTCAGCCAAAATAGTTTTAAAAAATGTTTGGATACTATAGTGAATACAAATTATTTGAATTGAAGATTTGTGTTGAATTTCAAACCTTTTTCTTGATATCATCTTCTATTAGTGGAATACAAATATTACTAAAATTTAGAGAAGGCTTTGAAATGCAATCAACCATCTTTATAAATGTCCATGCATGCGCTTTCAATTTTGCTTCGTTTTGTCCAAGATGGTTCTTTGCAAATTAAGGAGGATGATTCAAATTTTTTATGTATAACTTTCACTAATAGCATGTTTTACTAATTTTGATTTTTCTTAATTTTT
This sequence comes from Matsumurasca onukii, assembly GCA_018831715.1. NCBI lineage: Eukaryota > Metazoa > Arthropoda > Insecta > Hemiptera > Cicadellidae > Matsumurasca > Matsumurasca onukii. The sequence continues at coordinate 39,486,983 of CM032065.1, forward strand.
GATCTTATAGTTATAATTTTTATCTTAGTTTCATAAAAAGTCAACACAAAACATTTTTTGTACACTGACATTAATAAATTATATACTGGGTGGTGCAGAGGAAACGCATGTTTTTCAATATTGAATTACTGGGACACAATGGGTTGAAAATAATAAAAACAAGTATTAAATGATAGGGTTTTTAATGCAGTTTTTGAAATTACATAGCATATTTAGATTAGGAAAATAATGTATTTGAGATTACGTCCTTCTTGCTGGGTACAAATGTGGATCCTCTTCTGAAAACTACGGACGGCTCTCTCCAACATTTCATTTGGCACCGCTTCAATTTCCTGACGAATGGAATTCTTTACGTCTTCGAGTGTGCGAGGCTTGTTGATGTACAGTTTTGATTTTAAATATCCTCACAAAAAGAAGTCACATATCGACAGGTCGAGTGAGTGAGAAGGCCAGTGAACATCACCAAATCTCGAAATCACGTCTCCTGGGAACATTTGTCGAACCACTTCCATGGATGCTTTCGCCGTGTGAACTGCGGCACCATACTGCTGAAACCACATGTCTCTCATGTTAACGCCATTTCAAGTTCTAAAAGGAAGTTGTTTAACATTTCAACGTAGCGAGTTGATGTAACAGTAACTGTAATTTCTTCTTCTTCAAAAAAATAAGGTCCAACAATCCCCAACTTTGAAATGCAGCACCACACTGTTACCTTTAAACTGTGCAGAGGTCTTTGGTGTAATTCTTGTGGGTTCTCCGATGCCCAATACCGACAGTTTTGAACATTGATGTGGCCGTCATGATGAAAATGTGCTTCATCACTCATGAAGACTGTAGCATGGGGATCTTCCGTAAACATTTCATCCATTATGCGACAAAACTTCTCTGCACTGTAAAAATCCCTTCATTAAGCTTCTGGACAGTCATTATTTTGTGCACGGATGGAACTTGAGGTCATCATGTAAGATGCGTGAAGTTAACGATGACATACAGATACAGCATGTCGCCTAGTCGATCGCCTAGGATCGTGCTTAGCCGTTTGACTCGGTCTACATTTTCCTGTAATGCAACTGAACGGGAAGACCAGGTGGTTTCTTTTTCATCACAGAACAAGTACTTCTAAACGCTGCAACCCATCGGAGTACGGTATTTCGATCAGGCACTGCACCTTTACGTCCAACTCTAAAATATTGACGGAAAAGACGTTGCACTGTGACTACAGAATCACTGTTTCTAAAAAACTGCTCGACAACGAACACACGATGTTGTACGCTCCAACGCTCCACGGAGACTAAAACGGCATTGCATGGGCTGTCTGCCAACATTCGTTCAAGGTCAATACCCCCTCCTGTCGCTGCGTACTAGCGGTTCGAAAAACATGCATTTCCTCTGCACCACTATATAAGTTCTTTGATCCTTGTCTCAACCGGCCTAGAAGTCTGTCCAAAATAAACCTTATTACACTCACAGACAATTTTGTATACCGATTCTTTGGTGTCTTGAATTTTGTTTTAAAGTTTAAGTTTTGTTAATTGGCTTCTTAAACTATTTTGCATTAATTATTTAAGTCCATTCAAGTTTCATGAAGGAGACAGGGACAGAGACAAGCATTTAACAAAGAAAATAACAATCTGTAAACAAAGAATTTTTATGCTTCTTTATACTAAACTCTAATAGTTCCACAACATTTCTAACATTGTTGATTTGTTTAGGATAGCTTCACACGCATTGGTCGAACTTGAGGCTGAAAACATCAAAGTGGCCGGAATCATTCTGGAAGCTCCTTTCAACAATTTGAGTGATGAAATCAGAGAATACCCCATTTCACAGGTATTCTGTATGTCAATTTCATTGGCTATTAAAGTAACCCAATCAAAATGAATTGATCAAGACAAATTTAGGGATCAAAGCCCAGACCTGATGCAAGAGGTAAAAACTTGATAACCAAGAGTTTGTGAAAATTGTTGTTCAAATCTTGAGTTGACAAAGAGAGTTGATACCTTGCAGAAGAAAGGAATGGCAATTATTAAATATTGTGAAATGTATACAACAGTAATAAATGTCATCTTATTGTTAAGCACAGGCATTGAAGTTTCGTTCCTGAACGTATTAAAACTATCCTAGTAATAAAAACCTAAATTCAATCAATTTTAGTTATAATTATGTTGAATGTTCCTAGATGTTCAGGTTTCTGCCCTGGTTTGACTACTTCTTTGTCGATCCTGTGTTCAAGAACAACCTCAGGTTCCAAAGTGATAAGAATCTTCGCAATGTCTCAACCCCGATTCTCTTCTTACACGCCGAAGATGACAAAGTAGTTCCATACAAACTTGGTCACAAGGTGTGTACATTATTTAAGTTCATTTTGATCTACTCTCATGTTCTTTTTGTCTCTAATCCCCCAATTTTACTTATCACCGTTCTTTTACCCTCCGTGCGCTAATGATCTGTAAACACGCAACGTCGATTCACAATACCGTCAGTATAATCTAGTTCTTCCGGTTCACATCGGATTAAAGTTTTGATATTGGCTGTGGAAGCCTAAGAGTTAAATACCGACAGCCTTGCAACTTACTGTAGGTAGTGTTCCGACAGCATTTGATGAACACAGTAGCACGGTGTGATCAAGCTGGGCACTCCAGACGTGACAACAAGCACAAGTTTACTTTACTTGCTGTCGATGTGTTAGCTAGTTTCGAGCGTACAAAAATTATTGTTTTCCAACCTGGTTTCATATTATAATTCTAAAAAATGCAAACAAAATAACTAATAAGTCTATTTTCTTACTGTCCATGCCAATGACATTTTTAATGTGTAACTTAACGTAACGTTCATGGACAGCACAAAACGCTATTAGGGAAGCGGTCTAAACCCTCGACTATTTTACACACAAATTTGTTTTGGGTACAAAGCCTTTCACTGTGTGTCGGTTGAAATCCCAGTATTGCACGAAGGGTTAACCCTCTGTAAGTTTTAGAGATGAAATCGCTTTTCACCCGTTACCTGTGTCGGTTCTTAATGGATTGCCCTACAATGTTTTCGGCCTCAGCTGTTATCTCGGCATGCAAAGAAGTTTTCTCTAGGTTTGGCTCTCCTGACAAATCCGTCGCTAATAACAGTATTCACATAAGAGAGTTTGCTCGTCAATGGAACTTTGAAATTGTAACTCGCAGTCCAAACTACGTCCAGTCTAACGGCCTTGCTGAAAGGGCTGTGGGGAGAGCTAAGGAGTTGATAAAAAAGACAGAAAATGATAATAAAGACTTTAGAATGTTCTTATTTGAACTTAGAAATATGCCAGTGAAGCACTTGAAATACTCACCAGCACAACTGATGTTTCAACGCATATGCAAGACAACTATTCCGGTAACTACGGAGTTGCTGAAACCTTCATGGAATGAAGATGTCCAGAACAGACTGGTTGCCAGACAAGAGGTCAAAAACGGTATTATGACAAATCAGCCAAAGACTTCCTTTTGTTAAACGATGGAGAAAGAGTGATTTGCAGAAATGATGGCGAATGGAAACATGGAAAGAATATCAACCCAGGACCAACTCCAAGAAGTTGGTGGAAGGAGGTAGTGGGATGAAGCTGAGAAGAAATCGTCTCCACCTTAAGGCATCCTGTGCTGCCAACCCAACAGCAACACAACCTGCTGCTTCATCAGAAATGCACAGACCTAAGAAAGCCTTTATTCATTGTTTTCCTGTTTTTCTAAAGGAGAAGGATGTCATATACTGTATATGTGTTTTTAAGAACTGTTTATAGTTTTAAAAACATATTATTGATAGAATTTTATTGAACTAGACAATATCAATTATTGTTAGCTTAATGTTTATTTACTTTTAGTCTGTGTCGATGAGCCCAGGACGTGATAGACTCAATATCTATACTAGTATATAAAAATGAGAAACTGTAACGGTGAAACTTTGTTTAAGGGTTAAGCTCATCACACAGTCTGTCTTTAGCTACATTTGATATTCACATAACATCCTCAAAATAAATTGCAAAAAACCAAAGCCAACTCTAAAAACGGCCGGAACGGCGGGAGTAACTATTACTCTCAAAAGGTAGCCAATACTTATAAGGAAAATATGTCGAACTAACAGGCAAACTAAATGGTTTTTCTAAGGATATATAGGAAAACTATTTTCTTTTGTTTATTCTTAATTTGCTATTATCTGAAAATATACACACAGCTATGTTAAGAAAGCTCTGAGGTAAGCGGGGTACTCTCAGCTAGTCTTTAATATACTGACACTATTCATGCACTGTAAATATGTACAAATTTAATTAAAGACATTTTGACTTTGAACTCCGTTACACAGATATTCTGTCGCAGTACTTCACTGCAGGTTACAACAAACTCCTTTAAGCACCGGAGGGTTTTCCACCTAAGTGCGACCTGGACCTTATGCTGTCGGATAAAACTCAGTGAAATATTAAGCTGGGATTTCGATCAGAGGCCTAATTGGCTTTAATTAAATTTAATGTTTGTCAGGTAAAGCTCAGAGAGACTCACGGGACAGCGTACCGCTCAATCAGTCTCTTCGTCATCATAAACTTTCTGACTTTGTGTAATTTGGAAAAAGTGATGTGTGAAATGTGTTTTAACTTTGCTCGTTGTTAAAAGAAAAAGAACCGAACATCAAATAATCGAATCACAGCTTCTTCGCTATATCCTCGATTAGATGGCTTATAGTAAAACGAAACCATTTTAAATAAAGCCAGAAATACCAAGTGATCCAGTTGCAGCTTCTTCGCTATATCCTAGATAACGTTGGTTCTAAATACCAAAATCCTACAAAAAAATATTAAATCGACTTTAACCACGTCACCAAATGATTGAGTGTCAGCTTCTTTGCTATGTCCTTAATTAGCTTAGTTGTTCGACTACGCAAACCCGTTAACCGCGATACACCAAATAAACAAGCCACAGCTCCTCCGCTATAGTCTTATTTAGATGATTTAATATCATAAATAAATATAATCGGTCGATAAAACTAAACAAAACCGTAATTTTCTTCCTTAACTATCTAGCTATCTATATATACACCTATCCTAACACAGCTATTTATAAAATAAAACAAACTCGGCTTTAGTATGAAATATATTTACATATATTTAAAATCTTAAGCAGCTGATTAAACAAAATTATTCAAATTAAATTGCACAGCTCCTTCGCTGGCTAATCTAAAATCGGTAATTTAAAATAAAATGATATATTAAGGAGGATCTCGGTCTTGTAACCTTCCTAATTAGTACCGTTAGCGATCCGTGGCGGTTGAAATAAAGCGACTCGAATCGATGGCTTGAGTCCCTTGATCACACTTACAATTTATAATGTGACTATCACGGTGACGCTAGGTAAAGTCGAGGTTAGTGGTAGAGAACTTTGTAGTCCTAACTAGCCTCGTTAAACAAGACAAACTTTACTTTACTTTTTACCTATAGATCAGCGTATTAAATTAGGTGTCTGATCCGAAGCGGCGAGAGGAGAGAGGCTGTGGTCTGCGGCGCCGCGCCTTATCAATGTTTTGATAAGACAGCTTGACTCGGTGGCCAGCGTTGGAACTAAATTCGGCAGAAGCGTCTCTAAACCGTCGCTAAGCTCTGCTCGGCCAGCGTAATTCAAATTGGTCGGCAAACATATAATTCCCTCGTCAAAATATGGAACGTTACAAGGTCTATACAGGTAGTTGCACTCTTTGTAGACGTTTGAAGCAGAGGCTAGCTAATTATTATGGTGGGAAGGGGCTAAGAGCCCTCCCCTTGAAATGTACCTAAATTTGGATGCAAAGGAATGCTGAATTTTGAGAAGTTTAGGGGGGCTTGTTGTATTACACTGATTTAGCAACAATGCACTAGTAGTGTGGCGATCAAGCATTTTATAAGCTGTCTACAAAACTGACACAGTCCATAACATTTGCATTAGATAAAATATATTCAGATTCTTTGGTTATGACAATACTTGTTCTGAAATAGTTTTGTAAGTAAGAGTGTATGCTAAACTTGGTATAATTAATCGGATACAGTTTCAAAATGTAATATTTGTGGAACTTTAAAATTCATAATTTGCCAAATTCTCTTGAACTGGTTTCTATAAATTTTCTTTTTTTACTGTCTTTGCCAATGGCATTTTTAATGTGTAACTTAACCTAGGGTTTGTGGGAATCACAAAACGCTTTTAGGGAAAGCGGTCCAAACCCTACTTTGTTAGAATTTAACCTGTACACTTTTGATGGACACTCGATAACTAAATCATTGGTCAAAAATCAATTAATGGTAACCAATTTACATAAACAAACCAGAACAGGGCTTTTCCGTATTTGGCTACCTCGCGAGAGCCATAGTTACTTTTGCCACTCTGAGCTTTGTTTTTTAGTATTAATTTCATTACAGTATTTATATAGCTTATTATTTCAAAATGTATAAATGGTATAGTTTTGTGATTTGGGTATAGCATTATTTGCCTTACAGTTGATTAAAACCTTTACAAAATAAATTCTACCATAAACATTATAACCTATAACGGTCATTTTATGGCTTTTATCAGGGTTCATGTGTTGGGAGGGGGGAAGGATCATGATCTGGAAAACCTTCACTAGGCCCCTCTGGGCCCTTCCCAGAAAAAATGAAACTTGAAGGATATAACAGCGGTTTTTAGCCTAGTTTAGGTGAAAATTCCTGATATAGTATATAGAACAACACTTTGTTCTTAAGGAAATCGTCTGTTGATTTGTCATAAGAGACAAACAACTAGCAAGAAAATGGCTACCCACTAATAATTATTATCCATACTAAATTGTAGTAAATAGTAGTACTTGAATTAATGTAGTTCAACTGTTTATTAATCCAGCGATGAAATGTTTTGTTTTTTTTGCTTTATGTCCGTGACAAGCAAAAGGTCCCGACTAATTCCCTCCATTGATCCCTGTTTGCAACCAGTCCCTTGTAAAGTCCCCTGCTTGTAAAGTCCCACAGCTATAAAATTACTGTACTTCTTATTCCTGAAATGGCTAAACTGTATAACTTTCGAATATAGGCCTCTCTTTTACGTGTATTATGTGTCAGGAAAAAAGGCATTTATCGATTCAAACTATGCATTTAACTTCAATTGTATTCAAAATTTCAAACCAGTTTATTTATTATACATAAACAACAATCAGAGCCTTAGTGTAAAATATTTAGTTTAGTTTTCACTTTTCTCCTTTTCATGCTGATGAGGACCACTTTTCGATGTAACAAACGAACTATGATGTTCTACGAAACGCATTCTAAATTGTACTATCTTTCAAAATAACACCAATTTAAAAATTGTCTATCAACTAGTAAAGAAAATATCGTTGTTATATGTTTACATTGAACTTATGGAGAATATATTCAAGATAGAGCGGGTAGAGCCTGGCCTTGGCCTTGTAAGGGGGTTCATGAACAACTAATAGTCTCCATAGTCTTATCCAGAGGCGGCCCCAGGACCCGTACCAGGCAACCTACCAGGGGCTAGGAGTACCTGCATTTTTAAGCGGTGGGTGCATGAAGCTTAAAAAGAGAATTCTTACAGAAAGAAAAGAGAAAAACTTTAGATAATTAACGATACCCAGAACAAAAAAGGGAGCTACATTTTATTAATTAACTATGTGAAAAGGTGCTCTGCAGCAATGCACAGTACATTTGGACTTCCACCAGTAATTTTGTTTGTGACATGTTCCTTTCTATTTTGAGCTCGAGCAGTGATTATTTGTTTGAGTTCAGTAATTATTATTGATTTGTAAATCTGTTGGTGCCTGGAGTTGTAGAGAGCAGGGCAATACTGTAACATAAACTTTTCTAAATCAATTGTAGGGCAAAATTTCAGAAAATGCGGCTAAAAAGCAACAAGAGGAGGCCGTTCTTAAAAAAGTCAACAAAATAATTGTTTTTTTTACAAATTGCCTAGTGCTAGTCAAAAAGGTTTCAATAAACATTCGATATTAAAAAATAATACTTTCTATTCATAGTCATATTACTAGTAATGTGTCAGTTTATTTTGTTTTTTGTTATAGCTCTATTACATTAATGCCACTAAAAAGCTATCGTGTTGCTTTGAAATATCGAGTGGCGGATCCCACCTGGAGCTATGGTATCAGCCCTCAAAGACCACCTCTGTGGGCTGCCATTGAGTCTGTCCAAGGGCGCATGCATCTCGAAAGCCCCTGGTCTTATCCTTAGTTTTGTGAAAATATTCAATGTACTCGTTTTATATATCGTTTTGTATTGCAGCTCTACCAGACTGTAGTGGACTCCAGGCACGATGACAAGTCTGTCCAGTTTATATCCTTTGACTCCAAACTTGGACATGGACACAAGTTCATCTACCGGGACAAGCGCATTCCCTCCATCGTCAGGTTTGTATGCTGACACATCTCACTGAACAAGTGAACATACATGGGTTTATCATCCTTATAACATGAAACAATGTGCTCTTGTACATTGTTATTTTAGTGACGCATATTAAAACTTCATTTTTATAGTCTATAGAAAACATATGTTGCTACCTAATAATTTTAACTTGAGTAATCACAATCAACCACATGAATTTTTATTTATTAACAAATAAATAGTGCAAATCCAGCTTTCATACAATTTAAACGCATTTAATTTCTTTCTAATCCTAAGATAACTCAACAAAACTTTCCCTTCAGTTATCAAATGGTGTTCTCTATTGACCATTATAGATCAATAAAACATACACCCTCAATCTAATTTACCATTTCTATTACTATTTGGTTTTTAGGAAATTTGTGGATCAAATACTTGGAAAAGATACAAGTGAGTTGCAGTGAAAACAAAAGTATATCATCCGCATTGAAGATTGGCCATGCTCAACTTTACTCAGTGCTGTCTACAAGCCGAGAGCAAGCGACATGACAAGTTCAAAGAACATTTCAGAAACTACCATCAGCAATATTAATCTTTATTAAGACCGTAAATATTCACTATTTTACGCCCATTAGTGAATTTAGCAACTGTTGTTGTATTTGTTTATAATGTAAACTTGGATTTCCTTTAACCACTTGACGGTTTTGCTTGAGTGTATTTGGGCAATCCATTTGTGCCATTACGTAAGGGTGATTTGGTTTTGCCGGTCCCGCTGTATTTGATCGAGTTGACTCGTGCGTTAGTTGCGGCCATCGTCCGTGAGAATGCAGCACTGATCTATTTCAATGCTAAACCTCTACTGTCGCTCAGAGAGCAAGCTAGCCGCCATTTGGGTTGTGTTGTTGACTCACCTGACCACCGTGTTGGTTTGCACAATGAATGATACTGAAGTCAATTTGATAGTGATACCTGTTCCAGTATAATGAGGATAGTGAAGTGGAGTGGAGGAGAGAAGATTTAGAATATAGCAGTTCGAATCAGATACAAATGATGAAGAAGCTGGAGGACATCAGCATGGCTAGGAACCTCCGATTTTGCTCAGGAAAGCACATACAATGCTTTAATTTAAAATTTCTGAAGTATCAATGCAAAAACAGGTGTTATATTTTACTTTTGAGGTCATATGATACTTTGGCAATCTAGTCATGTACATTCAAACCAATTAGGGTGAAGAAGCCCAAAAACAAAATGCTGAGTTAACTTCGGGATGGTGCATGTACAATTTTATTATGTTTTCTATAGTTATTTGGCAGTAAAGGTTTTATATGGGTTTTTTTTGTTATATTGATCATCTTTTGACACTGCTGAAATGTGAATAAACAATTTTAGAGATGAAACCCGCTTTGAATACGAACCCCGACTTAACTCAGGCAAATATTTTAACAGATTTTAAGAATAGAATTTTATGGTAAATTTTTTGTTTGTAATAATTTTGGATATTACAGTTAGGTTTATAATGATGTAAAATTTCAATTTCAAATATAAAAAAACCGGTCTTTTCAGTGCCGACTAGAAAATAAAACTGGACCATGAGGTGTCAACTGATTCATATTATTTAAATTACTCTTTGACAGATAACAATGGGTCAAAAATTGATAACTCATAACTAGATTGTTAGTGTGTTTGGACATTGTATGAAGTCACCTTATATTATATATAATACTAGTTGACAGTTATAACTTATATCCGTGCTACGCTACAGGATTTACAAAAGAATTTTTGTGATTAAATTTACCAATATATTTTTAAATAAACTTTGAAATATACATTATTCTTTATATTTTTGAAAAAATGTTTTGAAAAACAAGTAAATTTTACCTTCCTTTATTCTTATTCTGACTTCATTTGGTTCAACATGGTTGGAAGTTCAGTCTTTTACGTTTGTATACATTAACCTCTGTTATTTATTGTTACATTAATACTATTACCTAATTAAGTGAATGATTCTTGTATAAAATAAATGGCGGCTTGCCTATATGAATGTGATAATTTCAATAAATATTAAGTTTTCTGTCTTATTAAGGTGTGTGAAATTCATTGACCAAACTCTGATGTACGATAATGCTCCTCTCCAATCTTGCTGGGATTTGGCATACCATAATGGCTCACTTAATAGGTAGAGGAAGTCAAATAACACGTTATGTGATAATTATGTTGAAAATCTAACATTACAAGTTTATGCAGGGTGTCACAAAAATTTGGCAGCACTATGCTGAACAGTTCTACTTACAAAAGTAAGTTGAAAAAACCCAGTAACATTTTCTTGATTTTTCGGCTTAGTAGTATTTAGAAAAACAATCTAAATCACTATTTGAGATGCCGAACATTCTCATGAGGGTATTTTAAGGCTAAACCTCTACTGTCGCTCAGAGAGCAAGCTAGCCGCCATTTGGGTTGTGTTGTTGACTCACCTGACACACCACGTGTTGGTTTGCACAATGAATGATACTGAAGTCCAATTTGATAGTGATACCTGTTCCAATATAATAGTGAAGGTAGTAGTGGAGTCGAGGAAAGTGATTTAGAATATAGCAGTTACGAATCAGATACAAATGATGAAGAAGCTGGAGAGGACATACGCATGGCTAGGAACCTCCGATTTTGGTCAGGAAAGCACATACAATGCTTTAATTTAAAAATTCTGAAGTATCAATGCAAAAAACAGGTGTTATATTTTACTTTTGAGGTCATATGATACTTTGGCAATCTTGGCATGTACATTCAAACCGATTAGGGTGAAGAAGCCCAAAAACAAAAAATGCACGAGTTAACTCGGGATGGTGCATGTACAATTTTTATTATGTTTTCTATAGTTATTTGGCAGTAAAGGTTTTATATGGGTTTTTTGTTATATTGATCATCTTTTGACACTGCTGAAATGTGAATAAACAATTTTAGAGATGAAAACCGCTGTGTATGCGAATCCCGACTTAACTCGGGCAAATATTTTAACAGATTTTAAGAATAGAATTTTATGGTAAATTTTTTGTTTGTAATAATTTTGGATATTACAGTTAGATTTATAATGATGTAAAATTTCAAATATTAAAAAACCCGGTCTTTTCAGTGCCGACTAGAAAATAAAACTGGACCATGAGGTGTTAACTGATTCATATTATTTAAATTACTCTTTGAGAGATAACAAAGAGTCAACAACTGATAACTCATAACTAGATTGTTAGTGTGTTTGGACATTATATTATATATAATACTAGTTGACAGTTATAACTTATATCCGTGCTACGCTACAGGATTTAAAAAAGAATTTTTGTGATTAAATTTACCAATATATTTTTAAATAAATGTTGAAATATATATATTCCTTTATATTTTTGAAAAAACGTTTTTGAAAAACAAGTAAATTTTACCCTTCCTTTATTCTTATTCTGACTTCATTTGGTTCATCATGGTTGGAAGTTCAGTCTTTTTACGTTTGTATACATTAACCTCTGTTATTTATTGTTACATTAATACTATTACCTAATTAAGTGAATGATTCTTGTATATAATAAATGGCGGCTTGCCTTTATATAAATGTGATAATTTCAATAAATATTAAGTTTTCTGTCTTATTAAGGTGTGTGAAATTCATTGACCAAACTCTACGAAGTACGATAATGCTCCTCCACAATCTTGCTGGGATTTGGCATAACATTATGGCTCACTTAATAGGTAGAGAAAGTCAAATAACACGTTATGTGATAATTATGTTGAAAATCTTACATTACAAGTTTATACAGGGTGTCACAAAAATTTGTAGCGCACTATGCTGAACCAGATTCTACTTACAAAAGTAAGTTGAAAAAACCCAGTAACATTTTCTTGATTTTTTCGGCTTAGTAGTATTTAGAAAAACAATCTAAATCACTATTTGAGATGCCGACCACTCTCATGAGGGTATTTTAAGGCAAATATGTGGTGAAGGGTGAGTGTGATGAGTGGTAGTAATGAGGTATGAGGTGTAGTCTTGTTACAAACTAAGGCCGACTCTTCCTTAGAATGGGTAATTAATTTATAGCTCAATGGCCAATGGAAATACAAGGACCAACGGCTTTACGTGACTTCCGAACCATGCAAGTGATGGTCTGATATGTCTAAACGATGGTGGGAGTTGATGCGGGTATCATCAGATGATCAGACTATCTGAGCAGCTTTAGATCTATATCATCCTCAAAACCTGACCTCAATGAAGCTGGATTACAGGACCACGCCACGAGTCCCAGTCAAAAGGCTGCAGAGCTTGTAGATTGTCGTGGCCGGCTTCCCGTCATTCTCCCGGGCGCTGTCTGTGACGTAGGTTACGAGCCATTATTGTGATCCCTGGTGGCTCCTTGTAGTTCACTTCAACCGGAAGCCCGGGTAAGGTTGAAATTTTCTCCATTGTGTCTGCGAACATTGTGTGGAATCTACAGCGGCTAGCTTGTCAGTGTCAGCTCTACAGTCCGAGTGCTGTCGGTCAGGTTGCTGCCTCTCCGGTTCTTCAACCTAAACAGTGTCAGGTCAGGCGTTTGGCATTGAAATCACCTCTAATGATTACCGGCCTGTCGGGAAAGGAAGATCAAGATGGAGGTCTCTAGAGGCACACAAGGACTTGAGAGCAAGTCAAGACAGGACTCAGGAGTCTTTACAGGCACATGACAGGGTAAGGATCAGTCTAGGCGAAAGTGAGGCCCGAGACGGACTAATGGTAAGTCAAGTTTGTGGTAGGGGGAGGGGGAGTCCTATTACTTAACCCTAGCAGTCATAACATGTCTTTTGAAATCATGCTAGGTCTCCCCCTCTAGACATCTTCAACAAAGCAGAAGCAAGGAAGTCTGAGTATCGGTGGATGTCTGAAGGTAGGTCCAGAATAAAGAACAGCGCCATCGTGCACTCACATTGATATTTTGTAATATATTGAAAACAATAACGACAGAAACATTTTTTCTGTTGTGAAAAACATACACGTTAGAGAGCCTGCTAACCCCTCTCCCCACCTCCACACGGATTTGGGGGTTTGGGGTTTGGGGATTGCTTACAATACCCTACAAGTAAAACTCTACAAACAATATAACAACCGACATATTCTAGCTTATAACAGCTGGATTATTTAAAAACCTGTTTAGAACAAATACTTCAGAAATGTTCCCACAATTATCGTATTAGAACTTATATTAAATAAATCACACCAATCTTAACCAGTTATAATGTATTACCAAATAATCTATTTCTTTCATAATGATATTTCCAAGACAATGCATCATTATTATGCCGAAACAAAGGTCGTACTTGTGGTATATAAGATATTTTATTGTCAAAAACAATTTTATTGTATCATTTTGACATTAAACGTTATTGTTATTGGGTAGTGTGGATGGTGAACATTAATCTATGTTTAATCACATGTTGTTTTGTTTTATAACACAATTTTGTAAACCTTCAATTAAATAAACACAACTTTATTTCGTTGAACTTATTTATTTAATTTATTCGTTGAGTAAGTTTTGATACGTACAATAATCCCAACTGTCCTTCACCTCATCTTCAGAATCTGCTCCCTTCCTCCCTGTCAGGTTTTCTTTCATCTCTCTTTCTTTTCATCTTTCACCACTCTCGCCGTGTCAAGTGTACACTAAGTACAGTGCAGCTATTTGTCGTTTTCCCCGCGACTGCGCCCCCTGCAGCTTGCCCTAGGCCATGGCCTAGGTTGGCCTTATAGGTAATCAGGGCCTGGACAGGAGTCTTTACAGGCACATGACAGGGTAAGGATCAGTCTAGGCGAAAGTGAGGCCCGAGACGGACTAATGGTAGGTCAAGTTTGTGGGAGGGGGAAGGGGAGTCCTATTACCTAACCCTAGCAGTCCTAACATGTCTTTTGAAATAATGCTAGGTCTACCCTCTAGACATCTTCAACAAAGCAGAAGCAAGGAAGTCTGAGTATCGGTGAATGGCTGAAGGTAGGTCCAGAATAAATAGCAGCACCATCATGCACTCACATTGATATTTTGTAATATATTGAAAACAATAACGACAGAAACATTTTTTCTGTGCTGAAAAACATAAACGTTAGAGAGCCCGCTAACCCCTCCCCACCATCACACGGATTTGGGGTTTGGGGATTGCTTAAAATACCTAGAAGTAAAACTCTACACACAATAAACGTGATAAACCGAAATATTCTAAATTATAAAAGCTGGATAATTTTAAAACCGGTTTAAAACAACTACTTCAGAAATGTTCCCACAAGTATCGTATTAGAACTTATATTAAATAAATCACACCAATCTTAACCAGTACTGTATTACCAAATAATCTATTTCTTTCATAATGATATTTCCAAGACAATGCATCATTATTATGCCGAAACAACTGTATCTAGTATTTGTGATTAGCTTTAGTTACATTTTTACTATAGTCATAATATTGGCAAACATATAGAACGTATTTGTTTCTAGACATAATTAAACAATAATTATTCGACAACAGAAAGTCGAGAAGGCAATCCTATTTATACAGTACCATAGCGTAAAAACTAAAAAAAACCAAATGCGTTGTTATCCTGGTTCATTTTCATTATTTTCAATCAGCTGGTACCTTCCGCGTAGCAACATTGTCGAGAAGTGGCCGGCTAAATTATTAATCTAATCTCGCGTCTCATCTTCTAGGATTTATTTTTAGTTTTTCAAGAATTTTAAGCTAGATGGTTCTTTTTCACTATTTGCTAGGTTAGTGACGTAGTATCGGTCTTGCATCGTGTTCTCAATATACTGTGTGCTTGGCCTTTGGGAAAAATAGATCGGTAGTGCGTCATCTTGGAATATTGGAAAATCGATTTTTCGTGGTGATTCATCGGTAGACTTGTGCAGTGTAGTGCGGGCTGTGTAGTGATGAACATCTTCCATATTTGAAGTAAGCTGTAATTGGTGAGTCCATGACATGTTTGTTTACTTTTATAAATGTGTTATCAACATAACTATTAATCATGAAATTACGAACAAATCATATCACACCAAAGGTGGGAACTATTTGTACGAGTATATTACACTTTTACTAGCAAATCTGAAAACAAGAGAGTTATATCCTGTCAGTCATATACAAAACTGTATCTGAAACTCCCCACACAGGTCTTTAAATTTTATAGTTAGTTTAATCGTATCGGAACTAAACTCCAAATGTTTATCCACTCGACGAGTTAATATACGATTGACAGGTTACGTCTGTGATCTGCATGTTTTAACTAAACTATTTCACGGTTCTGCATGTTTTAACTAACCTATTAGCGAACTTGAACGGTCGTGTATCATGTTTAAAATTATACAGTATTATACGGTAAACTATTTGTTCGATTGGACTTCATTGTTAATCAATTTTTGAAATGGATAGAACATAGCGTGGACATTCTAGTTAAAAAGAAGACACTGTAGAACTCGTCAAAGGTAACACTATCAATTTCAAGTCTTAACATTTCTTAGGTTGGATTGATTTTTAATGGTATAATTCTTTAGGCTACTTCAGTCAAAGTCACATAACCTTTGAAATATGCTTATATAGGCTCGTCTAAGGTACTTGGCTATAAATATTAAATTTAGGCTAACACTTAAAGTGTAATGCACAAAATATAGTAGACAAATATTGAATTGGTTTTAAGTAACCTTAGTAGATACAGTTTTAGAAATTCGAAGTAAGTACTGTACCTAGGCTTTTAGGAATATTTGTCGATTTAACCAATCTTAAATCTGATGGTTAAATGAACGAATTAAAGCCTTCAGCGTTAAAATGGTTTTAAATAATTAAAATCATGCGTATTACAAAGCCTCTTATTTAATACAAATAAATGTTGTATACATATTCATTTTTCAAGTATTTAAAGTTAAAATATTGATAGTGTTTTTACGTTTTTTGTTCTTTGAACGTTAGGGTCTAAGATATTACAATGACGGCTGTCGGGTTTCTTGGTTGTAATGCGGTATGAGAGGTGTTTACATGTCTTCTCACAGCGGTACCAACAGCGCTCTTAAATTGAAATAAGACTTAAAGAAATTAGTTATCCGCAAGATCATCTATGAACTCATCCACCGATGTTTGTTGTGATAAGTTTTGGTTAACAGCAAACGTTTTATTCGATATTTGAAAATGTTGGTATTTCAATTTCTTTTGAACTTTTGATTAAATGGTCTTTTGATCGACATTTTGATCATCTGGAAATTTAGTGGTCGTCAGTGTTTATTGTGATTTATATTTATGAAGCGATTGCCAGTGAAGTCGGGACTCTCAAAATGGCGAGTTTCGTTTTTGTGGTACATTTTACATTTTAAGCCGAACGGACAGACGAAGGGTATCGACTGTATCTGGGCGACTCAGAATAGTAGAACAAGGTCTAGAATAACTAAAAAATATTCATTAAGTATTCAGCGACGAAAATAATTGTACTATTTGTACTGTTCTATAAAATATAAGTTTGAAACATCATAAATTATCGAGATATGACATCGTTGTTATGTCATAAGATCTTTGTGGCAGGGTAGTTCTTTTAAGAATTCGTGAGGTTTGTTCCTCCTCCTGCTTCAATGGAACTGGTCACTTATGTGTCAACTCAGTTCGCTGTAGTACAGTGACAACTGCAAACTGCTGTCTGTCTGTACCTGATGAAGAGACAGAGCTGTTTCGACGTTGTTTCGTCTCTTCAGGTACAGACAGACAGCAGATTGCAGCTGTCACTGTACTACAGCGAACTGAGTTGACACATAAGTGACCAGTTCCATTGAAGCAGGAGGAGGAACAAACCTCAGGAATTATTCTTAAAATCATAAATTATTTTCAGACATTTCACTTTTTACACCTTTCAATCATTTGTCAAAAGAAAAGTTATTACCGGTACGATGACAGAGAAGTTTAATGCCAAATCGCTTGGGAAAAGAACTTTCCTTCAAGTCTTTTGTAACTTTGAAGCAAGCGTGTTGGGTTTTTGAGCTTTCAATTGATAACAGACTTTCAACTTTGATAAATTCTCGTATTTCACATTTAGCATTGCTAGTTTGGTGATTATTTACGGAGAGTTCCACGTGGTTCATAATATGTATCTTCGGTTGAAAATGTAAAGCTCTACAACGCCAGTTTAATACTTGTGGAGATGTATTAGCGTTTTACAATTTCAACCCTTCTGAGTCGCAAGAAGCTTTAGTTAGTCTTTTTATGATGTTTAAACAGATTAACGTGGTTAAGTGGTAGAGAGGACTATTAAGTCCTAACTTCACGACGTAAATAAAGACCATTTCATTTCAGATTTTTGAAGCAGTCAACGTGAAAGAATAAAACATTTTTGCAGCGATACACCTATAAAAATCTGTGTAAGTTTCAAGAACGAAATTTTAACTAAGCTGCGCCCCGACGCTTTAGTGCAAGGGTTTACGGCGGCCTGTTTTCCATTTTTCAAAAAATTTTTACATGAATAAACATGATATATTTAGAAACTAGAGTAGTTTTCTGACAGGTGAACAGAGACTATTTTTGGAAATTATTCGTTTTAAGTGTACATAATGAAGTTGAAAAGCACTAAACATGGACAATTTTCAAGTATATTTTGAAACTATTGAACAACTTATGAGAAATCAGGCTTTATAAACGTGTCGGAAACCCCCTCTAGTTTTCGAATATATCATGTTTATTAATGTAAAACTATTTTGAAAGGTGAAAACGGGCCGTTGTAAACCCTCGCAAGCGCTTGGTTTGACGGTTAGGCCACTTTGATTACCCAGTTGTCACGAGCAAGGTGACGTTTGTGCCTTGACTGGGACTCGTGGCGTGGTCCTGTAATTCAGCTTCATGGAGGTCAGGTTTTGAGGATAATATAGGTCTAAAGCGGCTCAGATAGTCTCAGTGATCATCTGATGATACCCGCATCAACTCCCACCATCGCTTAGACATATCAGACCATCACCTGCGTGGTTCGGAAGTCACGTTAAGTCCTTGTATATCCATTGGTCATTGAGCTATGATTAATGACCATTTTAAGGCAGAGTCGGCCTTAGTTTGTAACAAGACTACACCTCATAACTCATTATACCACTCATCACACTCATCCTTCATCACATATTTGCCTTAAAGTACCCTCATGAGAGTCGTCGGCATCTCAAATAGTGATTTAGTAATTTAGTGAATTCAGCCTTTCTCTGGAGAGACCAGTGAGGTGGACCCTTAAATCTTAAGCTTATATCCGCACATAGAGACCTCATGGTTAGTTAGGGTAAGTCCAGTTTATCTGTGAATATCACACACTTTAATACCAAAATCAAAACTAGCTGGTTAGGAGCACGCTTTGAAGTTCCCATGTGTTTTATTTGGCGGATAAGTTAGGAAAAAATACTGTACGCCTCAGATGGTATGAACTGGACGTATTATTACAGTAATAAAGTGTTGTCCAGCACAAAGCCAGCTGAGGCCAGAACTCTTATATATCACTCCGCTTGACAAGAACCGCCCAGATCCCACAACAATAAAGTTGTGATACATCGGCTCTCCCTAACCTCTATATCTAGAGAGTTAAGTGTCACACTACACAACTTGTTCGCTTAACACTTTCCTTTTGTGTTTAGGAAATCGAAACCAGATTTTAAACTAAACTAAAACATAGCCAAAGCGAAGCCACAAGCGCTCCGTGAATTATACTGAATTCCTACAACGGGGTAGATTTTACTCCGGAAGTACCTTTTTTGGATCCTTGTGGTTACTTTAAAGTCGCGTTTTTTGTCCGATTTTCAAGAAATTTGGTACAGTTTCCTTTACTAAATATCTAGGATAGGTCTGTTAACCATAAATATGGGTCTGAAATAGATTTTCCTACTGCCATCATAGTACCGGGTGTTTACAAATGAATGTCGGCGTTTGAACGCTTTATAATATAATTTATTACACTGAACTTATGATTATAAATTATACATAAAATGAAAGAGCCTCTCAAACAGTTTTGTTTGTTTGCACCAGTGCGCATGTACACACAACGTTTCGTGCTATTAAAGACGCAATTGTTTTAACAACACTCTACCCGATTGCTGGATTGGCCGCAAAGAGCCTAATGACAGAGCTTGTTTAGCATGGCCTCTCTACGGTCATTCGATCCAACGCCATGCGATTTCTACCTTTGGGGATTTATCAAAGATCGTGTGCATGTAACTCCGCTACCAGCTGTCCTCCCTGACTTAAGAAACTGGATTGAAGCAGCTGTTTTAACAATTACTCAGCTGGTTTAACAAGAACTCGCATATAGACTTATAAGTAATTTATTCAGCAAAGTTAACAATACAATTGCATTAGTCAAGATAATACACTTTACACTTCAAACGTCCTTATAATGTAAACATTACACATTTAAACTATTTGTACAGTAGCATGTTGTTGTGTGCCGGGGTTCAAAGGGTTCTCATATTGAACACTTGTAAGATTTTAGGTAAAACTGTTTGAATAAAAATGAATATCAAACAGAGAATACGTCCTTGGTAAAATATCTTGTAATTAAACATTTAAAAGTATAACATCCCTTCAACTTCAAATCATTCAAAACTGTTTGAGTTACTTTTTCATTTGACACATTATTTATAGCTGTAAAACTAATCTAATAGATATTATAGAGCGATAAAACCCCGATATTAATTTAGAATTACCCGGTACTTTCCGTTACCACCAACACACCACCTACATTTCTCACTCCTCTAACGTTGATTTGGGCCGTTCTTGCTGAACTGCGACAAACACGCTTTGATTTGTCACCATCTAGACACTTTGAGTCTCTTAGTTTTATTAGAATATTGGGATCTCTGCGCACTTAAAAGTTTACTATTCTGTAAGGTGCTCTTATAAATAAATGGTTTATTGCATAAACATTTCTACAATGCATGGTAATCGACATTTAGGATGTACAACTAAAATTTTCCATTCACTCAAACATCGATAACTCTTTCAAACCTACATTGTGTGCACTCATTCATCTTCATTCATACGAATTGTTCCTCCCTAGCTCTTTGATCAGATTTCCCAATTGTGTGCCAAAAGCTCATCATCGCTGTAAAACGCTTCTGCGACCAAAACGTTTTTTAAGCGAGCTTTAAATGCCGTAGGCATATGAGCACTTTTTATTGAATTCGGAAGCCTGTTGACGAAATGAATTCCTGCCTGGGAGGGCAAACGTTCATGGACCACCGTTCTGTGTCTTCCAGTCCGGTAGTCATCCCTGCCTCTAGTGACATGAGAGTGTATATCGCTACCTCTTATGCTGTCGCATTTTGACTTGAAAAAGAGAGATGATTCTAGGATGTACAGGCAGGGAAGTGTCAACAATTTGAGACTTTTGAATGCTGGCTTGCACGACTCCCTCCATTGAAGTTTTGCAATTATTCGAATTCCACGATTTTGGAGAATAAACATTCTTGAGAAGTTTGTTTTCAACCTCCCCATAACGCCAATCCGTAGGAAAGGTGAGGGTAGATCACTCCGTAATAAGGCGTCATCAGTACCTGATTTGGGCAATATTCGGATAGTTGCCTCAAAACATAAATGCCCGAGGCTAATTTAGAGCAGACATTTTCTATGTGACAGTCCCAGGTCAACCCTCTTGATCCCCATCCCTACCTGCTTCGTATTTGCTGCTGAGATGCACTGAGTCCTGCGAAAATTCATCCCTAGCCATTATTTAGTATATTTCATAGCAAGAGTGGAAAGTGGGGTTTTGCATGTTCGAGACCATATGTTTGAAGTGCGAGACTTGACGAGAACTTCAAATGGTCGAGAAACTCATTGTTGGAATGTTAACGGTTTACTAAATTATACACTTTTTTGTTTATTAAATTAGAATTTTCAATGACGAGGGAACTTCCGTTTCAGTCGGTGAAACGATAAAAGGAATGTGTTTTGGTTAGTAAGTTGTTGACAGTGGAAAATTTTAGGTTGTAAACAATGTTAATTTCGGTAGTAAACAATAGACAGCTTTGAAAATATGATGTTTCTTAGGTTGTAAACACATAACAGCTAAACTCATAGTAGTGTAGTGAAAAGATCCTTTACAACGCCAGCAACCATATCCACAGAGGAACATCTAACCTTCCTAAACAAATACATCCAAACGAACCCTAACAGAGTAGTAAAATATATAAGAAAGTTTTTACACAAAAAGTTAAATTGGAATTTCCTCGAGATTATGCAATTAGATCAACTTTATTCTATATATTTTCACTATTATATCCTTTGGTTACAACAGACTATCCAAACGGAATATTTTTGTTGTGCTCTAATTTACAAATAAATTCTAAAAGCTTCTCATTACTTAGCTGTGTGAGATCTCTCTTTGTCATAAAGTGGAGTCAACTAAGTTCAACATCACCTTGTTATTATCCGAAAGCATTGGTTGGCTACGTCTATTAATAACACAATTAGAATCTTAAAAATCAATAATTATATCGAGTTAAATAAAATAACGAGTTAAATCTACGTCTATTAATCCCACTGTACTTACGTCATTAAAATTGTTGTTAAGTAAAAAGAAAGACAGTGTCTAACTCACTCTCAAACACACAAAAGCAGTTTTCAGGGCCTGTAAATCCTCGAGAAACCGTCCTGGTGGTGATTAGGCACCGTCTGGATTGGAATGACTGCCATGTTTTACCCATAGTCTTGTGTAATGGCACACATTCTTTTAATGGGCGGTGTATAGAGTGAGCGAATATCCACTTCAAGCAGTCATTGGTCCCCGTTTTATTGCTAAGTTCAAAGTTCTAAGCACATAAGCCTTAACTGTGTGCTGTGTTTTAATTTCCAACATATGGTGGGATGAAATCCCTACTTTTAATACTTTTCAAGGCAGGTGAGGTAAAGGGATATCTCTTGAATATGTAACGTTTTGATCCCTCTAATAACACGTATTTGAATTGTTAATTTCTTGCAAACACTTTTAAGCTCTCCTTTGATATTATTCTAAGACTCGAGTAGCTTGGACAGGTTTACTAAAGTAGTAATATTTCTTATTTATATCAGTGGACGAGCGTTCGCATGAGTTTTGTAAATTTTGGGGATTAAGGAAATTCCACCATGATTATTATCAGTCAAGTCAACGAAACTGACCGAGACATTTAAAAAGAAACATTTGTACATAACCCTTTGCAAATTATCAACATATGAGCTGTAAAGAGCTTACACATTCTCGTATATACAGTTTTGAAAAAGATGCTCAAAAATTGTTCAAGAATTAGGTTTGGTGCTCATTCATTGGTCTCAGGTCAGGGTCTTACCAAGTTGACGGCATGAATTTATGATTTTTTTAAAGGAAATTCGCCAATAACAGAAACGAATAAGATGAGTTTTCAGCCACCCTGTATACAAAGCTTATCATGTGTATCAAATGGCGTCCCCGGACTCCTCATATTTAAGTGTAGAGGACAACAATGAGTGAGAATAGCGGTGTTTCAAACAGTCAGGGTTTATCTTTATTATCCTCCGGGGCTGGGCAGTAAAATATTGCTCAACACAAAACCACAATGTGATTTTATAAGGTTTATCCGTCACAGTGGCCTTGTCCAAAGTCGCAGTTAGTTGACCTGTAGACATATTTAAAGATTTCAGTGCTTTGGAGTACGGAATCTACGATTTAGTGGTCCTGTAATCCAGCTTCATGGAGGTCAGGCTTTGAGGATAATACGAATATAGGTCTAAAGCGGCTCAGTTAGTCTCAGTGATCATCTGGTGATACCCGCATCAACTTCCACCATCGTTTAGACATATCAGACCATCACCTGCGTGGTTCGGGAGTCACGTTAAACCGTTGGTCCTTGTATTTTCATTGGTCATTGGGCTATTAATTAATGACCCATTCTAAGGAAGAGTCGGCCTTAGTTTGTAACAAGACTACACCTCGTAACTCATTACTACCACTCATCACACTCATCCTTCACCACATATTTGCCTTAAAATACCCTCATGAGAGTGGTCGGCATCTCAAATAGTGATTTAGTGATAATATTGAAAACATAGCCGATGCATACCCACAAGCGTGGCGGCAAATTTCCTATAACGGGATATATTTTTTTAGCGAGGGGATGCTTGTACCAAAATGTAGGTTTATGCTATACGGAATGTATTTATAATCCGATTTCAATTTAACTAGTATGAAAATTAACAAAACTGTACCTAAAAATCAGTTTATGATGTGTACTAAAACAAAGTATAATCGACCAGACCAAGATGGTGACAACAAATATTTTCCGCCACCATTATGGTCTGGCTGAATGGACTTGATTTTTCGTGAAAATGTGAACAATTTTAAATTGCGGAGTGAAAAAAAGAGCCTTCCTTACGCAGAAAATCGTTAAATCTTAAAAAAAATCTTATTTTTCAAAGTCAAAATAGGAATTTCTACCGTTCTAGTGAAAAGGCTAAGTAAATAATGTTTTCCATCGAAGTCATAATTTCACGGTTGCAATTTGTTCTGTAAAACTTTCGATTATGAATTACGACAAAATACCGTCTTTGAAATTTACAATGTACATTGTTATATTGGATTGTTTGGAGTACAATGTATATCTGAAAACGGGAAGCTTTGCCTTTAACAGAATGCGGTCAAAATCATTACCTCAGCGCTTGTTTAAAGTTGAAGCCACTAAAGGCCACTCGTTCTAAAGGCCTGGGGTCCAGGCTCAGGGTGTAGGCCTGGGGTCCAGCCTCAGGTTCCAAACTCAAAGTCCAGCTTTAGGGTCCAGGCCTGAGGAGCTTCAGGCCTCGAGGCTTCCAGGGATCCAGCCTCTCAGGGTCGAGGCCTGGGGTCCAGCCCTTTGGGGCCTGGCCTGGGCCAATCCTCAGGGCCGAGGCCTGGGGTCCAGCCTCAGGGTCGAGGCCTGGGGTCCAGCCTACGGGTCCTGCCTCAGGGTCGAGGCCTGAAGTCCAGACTAAGGTTCGAGGTCTGGGGTCCAGCCTCAGGGTCGAGGCCTGGGGTCCGGTCTAAGGGCCGAAGCCCGGTGTCCATCCTCCGGGTCGAGGCCTAGGGTCCAGCCTCAGGGTCTAGGCTTGGAGTCCAGCCTCAGGGACGAGGCCTGGGTCCTGCCTTAGGGTCGAAGCCTGGGGTCCAGCTTCAGGGTCGAGGCCTTGGGTCCAGCCTAATGGTTTAGGCCTGGGGTCCAGCCTCAGGGTCCAGCATAAGGGTCGAGGCCTGGGGTCCAGCCTCAGGGTGTAGGCCCTGTCAGTTTTCCAAGGATCGACGCCTGGTGTCCAGCCTCAGGGTCTAGGCCTGGGGTTCAGACTCAGGGTCGATGCTTGGAGTCTAGCCTCAGGGATGAGGCCTGGGGTCCTAACTCTGGGTCGAGGCCTGGGGTCCAGCCTCCGGGTCCACACTCAGGGTCCAGCCTCAGGGTCGAAGCTTTGGGCCCAGCCTCAGGGTCCAGCCTCAGCATGGAGGTCTGGGGTCCAGCCTCGACGCTGTTCAAGTACACGCGACAAGTAGACGCGAGGTTTCGTAGTTTCTTGTCCCTGCCAAACATATAATCTTTCTTGCGCCCTTAGACTACCGTTGTCGGTTAGACTACATCGCCAATTTGGACACCAGTACTAAATCACTATTTGAGATGCCAACCACTCTCATGAGGGTATTTTAAGGCAAATATGTGGTGAAGGATGAGTGTGATGAGTGGTAGTAATGAGTTATGAGATGTATGTAGTCTTGTTACAAACTAAGGCCGACTCTTCTTTGGAATGGGTTATGAATTAATACCCCAATGACCAATGGAAATACAAGGACCAACGGCCTAACAGTTGATGGTCTGATATGTCTAAACGATGGTGAGAGTTGATGCGGGTACCATCAGATGATCACTGAGACTATCTGAGCCGCTTTAGACCTATATCATCCTCAAAGCCTGACCTCCATGAAGCTGGATTACAAGACCACGCCACGAGTCCCAGTCAACTCCGTAGCCCTAAAGGAAATTGAAGATTGGTCTGAATGTTAAATTCGTTAGAACAACTTCTGTCTGTAAGAGTTCCTTTCCTGAACCTTTCTGTACAAACGAAAGTTCAGAGAAGGGTTAAGTAAAGAAATTCATACATTTTAACTATTTTTGTTTACAAAAATCATTCAACCAATATTAAAGCAATAGTTTCTTAATAAATGGTTGTGCAACCTAAAAGCATGGGCTTTAACCCGTCAGTAGTCAAGTCTCAGTTTAATAGTAAATAGATATGCTAGCTAAAAAGAAATGATAAACTAGCTGATACATTATTACAAACATATCTGCCGCGTAGTCACAACTGCTACCATGAAACAGAGCAAAATTTCTTAAATGGGGTGAAAATATCATCGGAAGTGCCCTTTTGTCCCCTTGTGACCTCTCACAGGTCGCATTTTTGCACGATTTTTACAACCTATAGTACGAGTATTTCTTTTGCAAAACTCATAGAAAATGGTATTTTCAGCCGTCTTGATCTTGTTGAACGGAAAACAAGATCACTGTTTATTACAGTGCCATAAATGTATACCACGGATCCGTGGCGGATGGTATCGCGCGCGACTCCAGAGCTTATCACTCCGGTGGCGCGGGTTCGATACCATACATAATACCAAATACAGAGAGGACTTCGTAGTCCAACTTCACCTCGTTAAACAAGACAAACATTTCCTTTTTTATACACCAAGTTTTATCGAATTCACGAATACACTTATACATAAATTTCCTTTAATAACTGAGTTATCACAGGTTAGCGACTATTAAACATAGTTATAAGCGAACATTCCTTTTGTTATGATTTTACAAAACTACCAATACACACGCATCTAAAGATAGAAGATCCGTGTGGTTGTAGGATAATCCCGGTCTTTCCTTTGTCCCTGGGATTAACGCGTCTGTAATTTACAACTTAGGATTATCTCAGCTGCGCAGGAGGCGTTACTGCTAATGAGTTATTTATACCGTTTATACTGCTCATTTGTCAATACAAAACGGAATAGTCACTAATACAGTAGTACCAAAGAATAGCCAATATTTTAAAATGGTAAGTTTTTTAAATACTGGTAATTTTTTCCAAAGATGATCTTACTTACATACCGATATAAATTAAGCTTGAGCTAAATCCCATAATTGGTGTGGTAGAAAATAGTCGATATCTGGTAAACAAAGGAGTTTTGGAAAAATGTAAATTTTAATTTTCTATTTATTTTGACTCAATTAATCCAACCCTAATGTTTGTGACCCCATTTTATTTTTTTAACACCCTATATACAGATTCGACACATTTATAAATTATACGCATTTCACATTTATACATTCTCCCCCAAGATACTATTGGTAGTCTATTGATTATGAGGCTTCAGGCCCCTAATGCAATAGATTGATTTAGCTAGTGGTTATAATAGTTAATGGCCGTACTTAGGCAGAGGCCGTACTAAGTCAATCCAATTAGTTCATGGACAATCTAATGTATAGTAACTATTTAATGTATCCGTAAAAACTCTCAATGCTACGACAGTTTGTATACTGTGTAAATCACGATATAGCTTTCGGGAAAAATAAACATACAATTAGATTAAAACATGACACAATATCTAGTTAACTAATGATTTGTCCAGTTACGCCCAACATAGCTTCACAATGTGTTTATTTTTCTGTATATTTTCTGTCTCTGTATAGATGGGCATCAAATTCACATGTCAATGTCAGTAACAATATGATTTTGAAAAATTATCAAGAGCGTATTTTTTAAGGATTCTCTGACTTGTTGTATCGGTTTATTAGCATATGTGAATTTACTTTAGTGATACAGGAATAATGCAAGGTGATGCAAAGTACGCAAAAAGAAACTTTAGGATCCTATAAAAACATTCCCCAAAGGGGTTTTCGAAATTTTTTCCCGTTTCGAAAGTTAGTGTAGGGAGGCATTTAACACTCACCCTGTATGTATATATGTATGTACTCTCTACGAGTCGCATTGTTTGTCCGATTTTCATGATATTTGGTACAAATGTTCCTTTTATAGGTCTATCTAGTTATATCATGAATACCAAGAATATCTAGGTAAATTCGTTAACCAGCAAAATCGGACTACCGGTAGTATTCTTGGGGTTCTATCTTATACCGGTAGTATAAGATTTTGATGAAATTCTAAATAAATATGTATATTAACAATTTATACAAAGAATTATGAAAATTCACTAAGTCGTTTAAAAATAACGACTGAAAAGGTGATTTTTTTGCTATAGCAGCGTGATGAGTACTCCGATTTCAATCAAATTAAAAATACATTTTACCTTCACGACATGTAATATAACGTGCAATAAAATAACACGTACGAGTCAAACTACTAAGTATTTCAGTAACTCGTATGTCTGAGGCCGAAGGCCCGAATGCCAAAGCGAGGCTGTGAACGGAGCGAATACGAGTATAAATTGTGAAGGAAATTCGATTCACTCGTTCAAGCGGCGCTTTCAAGCTATGTGTCGGCCTGGCTTTTTCTTATCAGAAAAAAAACTTCTTTTTGAGCAGAAGAGTTCATCTTGTTACGCCACACAAGCGGGTGTAGCTGTAGTATGTATACAGCAACTTAATTTTTCGTTTGCAAATTTTGAAAGTGTATATCATTACATTGCCACAATACACAAGTACAGCTGTGACTGTACCTGATATACGTATTAATTAAGAACTTCAACGGTGTAAAGAAAGTGTTGTACTATTTATGATGCCTAAAGGGCACTAATACTTAATTTAATAAACTCTGAAATATCCATTTATTTTAAATTTGAAAGATTTTTGAAAATTAACCTAGGCGCTATCGAAACTAACTCTTGGAATCATACAGATCGTACATTTCCCCCACGTGTGTGTTTCCAAAAAATTTTACAAAATAGGGTTATATCAAATTAAAAGTATATTTTAGTAGAGTGCAACACAGCAAACCCGAAGGCTTGCTTTTTATAAAGTTACGTTGGTTGAAGCTGGAATTTGTTCAAAACTCTTACACTTCAAACCGCCACCATTTTGTTTAGTTTTTTTTAGAGCCCTCTTTAACTCAGATTTGCAGGATTAAACTCTACCCTACACAGCCACATAGTTCGGTACGTCACTCCTTCTAGTTAAATAAAACTCGTTAATTGTTCCACCATGTTAATTGGTTGACCCTAAATGTGTCCTTGTGCGGTCCTACTGTAGGTTTTGTTAACATACAATTGCATTAAACACAGTAACTTTGTCACATCTTGTTTCTTTAAGTAACGCAATACAAGTTTGCTCCTTGTTTATCCACTCCCCCTCCCTCTCATCCCCTTAACCGCAGACTAAGGTAGAACAAGGTAAAACAGTAGAGACGCTAATTCTCTTACAAACTGTCAACGCCAAAGTTCCCTTTGTCACAAACATGGCTCTAGTTACGAAACTTCACAAGACCCACTTTTACACTGTATCGTTCAGTAGATAGTCAGCGGAAATTATAAACCTATGTGGCAGATTTTTCGTGATTATAAAAGGTTTTTACGAGTTTAAAACTGTCTCCTTAATTTACTACTAGGAGCTTCGGATTATTTCGGTAAACTCTTTGTTTGATTTGTGTTGTTCACGACTTAAGGTGAAAATAACCTTAAATATAACACAAACCATTGGAAAATGAGCTATCCTAAATTAGCTGACTAGTCATCAAAACAACATGCGTGTGTGTAAAGGTCCACAATATTATTTCAACCTCAGAAACTCTAGTATCGTTAACAAATAACCTTAATCAAAGAACTACTCACACATACAAGGTGAGTCCCCCCAACCTTGACTTTTGAAAAAGGTAACACATTTTAAAACCCTTTAGGAATGTTTTT
Organism: Matsumurasca onukii; assembly: GCA_018831715.1. Taxonomy (NCBI): domain Eukaryota; kingdom Metazoa; phylum Arthropoda; class Insecta; order Hemiptera; family Cicadellidae; genus Matsumurasca; species Matsumurasca onukii. The sequence continues at coordinate 39,516,205 of CM032065.1, forward strand.
ATAGGATTCTGAAGTTTGTTTTGACGTACTTTGGGTCACCCATCCCCCACCCAAAAACCGGGAGGGGAGGGCTTTTCAAATTTTTGTAAATTAAAAGCCTCCCTTTGTGGCACCTCAAAAGAAAGGGAATTTTAATACACACTCAACGACGCAAAGAAAATTTTGTAATACCGTACCCAATTAAAGATTTCAAGGAATCAGCTTTAAAATACCACATTTCACATACAAGTGTTTTAAATGCTTGAAAATCTTTTGAGGGAAACATCACAGCCCTATAACATAATCCCATAAACTACGAGTATTTTGAAGAAAAATGTGTCTTAACATTTCTTTCCAGTGAAATATTACATTTTAACCCTGATTTCATGCAATCTTTAAGCGGACATTACAGATAACAAATTTTCTTTTCGTCGATGAATTTAGATATTTCTGTTTCTTTTATGGCGCCAAAAGCGTTCACAAAAGAAACGAAATTTCTTTTTATTGCCGAACCCGCGCCACCGGAGCTCATTACTTCGGTGGCGCGGGTTCGATCCCCGCAGTCACCACTTACAATTTGTAATGTGACTTTTACGGTGAAGCTAGGTAAAGGTCGAGGTTGAGTGGTAGAAAGGACTTAGTAGTCCTAACTTTGCCTCGTTAAACAAGACAAACTTTACCTTTTTTACCTTTACATGTCATTAATAAACCAACAGAACTTAAAAAAATGAGCGAGGTTCAAAAAAGCACTTTAGGAACGAGCGATGGATACTTTTTGTCATGGTACAGATATAATATCAATACATGCATCTAATTAATTGAAAAACACCAAAACACTCGGCTGCGCCTTGGACGTTAGCTTGACCTCATGTCTAAAAGTGTCTTTTTAGGTTTTAGTAATCAAATATACCTTATTATTACCTTTTATTACCTTGGGAATCAAAGTGAAACTTTAGCTCGTCAATACACGTGTCCAAAGCTTTCAGAGCCAAATTACAAAAACTCATTTTGGCCCATCTGGAAAACTACACAGGTCATCAACTGTATTTAAAACCCTAGTTGAATTTTCCAGATAAGTTCCAGACTTATTGTAAATTCAGGCTCAGCATTATGCTCTGCTCCAGACCAGAGATTATCGCCAACATTATAATTAACAGCTTAGTGTGCAGTCTACTGGCTCAACAAGGCTTATCACTCTCCACCATCTTATCATCCACATTGTTCAAAATGTATAATAAACCTCGTTTAGCATGATATAATTTTCAATTTAGAAAGGAAACTAATGAAGAATGTCAAAGTTTGGAAAATTAAACAATTAAACAAATAAGATAAAAGAATTTATTATGCACACGTTTGAACTATTCTAAAAATGATCACTCCATACTGATTCTGCAGTTGGTGGTTTTAAATTTCTTCCCAAAATTAGCACGATTATGTAGGCCTATTGCTCTGATATCAATATCAAGGTTGTTCCATAATCGACACGTAGTCACAATGGGTTAATGATTTGCTATACAAATGAGTTATACAGGGTAAGTTTTAAATGCCCCTTCCCCACCAGGTGCCACAAAGGGGGTTTGTATTTAAACATTTGAGGCCCTCCCCCCTCCCCGGATTTTGGCTGGGGGATGGGTGACGCAAAGTACGTCAAAACAAACTTCAGAATCCTAAAAAACATTCCCTAGAGGGGTTTAAAAAAGATTTTCTTTTTCAAACGTTAATTGGGGGACATTTAAACTCTCTGTATATGGAAATCCGTAATAGTGGAGCTCCATGGCGTGTATTACAATGTATTTGATGATAATTTTGTCATATTTTATTTTACTCATTGATTTTTGACACAATATTTATGTAGATGACAATTAATGATTATGATATGTTATTTGATTGTTATTCACGTATAGACCCAGTGAGACTACGCAAACTTCGTTAAAGTCGTATTGAAAAGTTGGCGCAGTTAAAAAGCATTATACAGGGTGTTTTTTTTTAAACGCAACCCAACTTTCAAACTTTAGTAAGTCATTCTTTACGAGCGCTATAAGGTCGTAATTTGTACCATTGGTTTGTTTACTTCAATATCTATCAGCTGGAATGTATTGTTGCAGTAATTTAGAAGTTTTGATTTGCTAATTTTATGTTATTGTAAAATAAACGCAATCATGGTTTTTAGCAAAGATCAAAGAGTGCTTATTGTTGAAAAACACTTAATATCAAGATAATATTTTTGTCAAGATGCGTTTAAGATGAAGTAGGTAGGCTATCTGCTTTGTTGTTTCAAAATGTGGAAAGACTTTTTTAGGAGAATTTTCTAATTCAACCCTAACATTGTCCGTCATCTCTTCATTCAGTGCAGTCCGCCTTCTGGTATGTTTTCCGTTCCCTACAGAACCTATTTTGTTAAACTGTTTTACAAATCTGTGAATTTTAGATTTGTTTGGAATATTCACACCTGTAAACTTGACCCCAAATTCCTCTTGACAAAAGAAATTATTTTCTTCTTAAGTTTTCTTCAACAATAAACACTGTTTGATCTTTGCTAAAAACCATAATTGCGTTTATTTTACAATAACATCAAATTAGCAAATCAAACCACTATATAACTGCAACAATACATACCATCTGATAGATATTGAAGTGAACAAACCAATAATACAATTTACGACCTTATAGCGTTTGTATAAAATGACTTACTAAAGTTTGAAAAAAAACACCCTGTACTCGTATTATCAAGCAAATAACATAATGCTCGATTTGTCAAAGCCTTGCCCAAGCAAGCAGCACCTTGTACCTCACACTAATTTCTTCTTGTTTCATTACAAAGGTAACACATTCCTTTGCTGGTGCAATTAAAGGATTTCTCTGGTGGAAGTTGTGTTATTTATGCATCTAGAGTTTAGTGTTGGAAATTACCCGACGTTACTACAAACCATTTGTTTTAGTAAATTTAAACAAGATCACAGCGGTTAAACGATTAGTTCAGTAGTCTGTGAAGGCACGTCTCTCTATTCCACGTACGTTATGGATTTACGAGGTTGAAACATGATTACGAACGTTTTTCATAGGTTTTTAGCGAATAAGAATAACACAATGTTTTGGGAAACCTGATCCCGTAGAGTTATTGTTCTCTAAAACAATGTTAAATGTCAGTAAGAGTATTTAAACTTCACAGGGTGAGTTTTAAATGTCCCGCCCCACTTTCAATTTTGAGAAAGGAAATATTTTTTAAAACCCTTCCGGGGAATGATTTTATAGTAATCTAAAGTTTTTTTTGGCGTACTTTGCGTCACCCACCCCACCCAAAACCGGTGCAGGAGGCCCCACATTCTTTTAAATTGCTGCCTAGCTATTTTGTGATAATCATTTAAAGATGACAAGAAATCAGGTCTAAAATGCAACATTTAACATACAATGTTTTTGACGGGCAAATATTTCTTGAAAATCCTCTAAGGGAAACATCACAACCCTAAAACATAATCTCATAGAGTATTTTTAAGATAATTTTGTCAATCAACATACATTTTATGTGAAATGTGGCATTTTAAACCTGTTTTGTGTAATATTTAAATTGGTTTAACAAAAAAACAAATCGAAACAAAAAATGTTTTTTGTGTCGTTGAATGTGTGTTGAAATTCCTTTCTTTTGAAGTGCCACAAGGAGGGGATTTTCTGTTTCAAAATTTGGGGGCCCTCGCCCATTTTGGTGGGAGGGTGACGGTAACGTCAAAAAACTTCAGAATCTAATAAAAACATTCATTTAAATAAAAACATTTACAAAATATTTCCTTTTTCAAAGGTTAAGGTGGATATTTAAAACTCTCCCTTTATATATTCTACCCACAACAAACTAAAAAAATTATACATTGTTAAGCCTTAATGTATTCTGCCTTATTCTTCCATAGACTGTCTCCAGAAGCTCTTGAAGTTTGCAAACACATCAATAAAATTGCCTGAAAAGAAAAGGTTAGCTTCATGAAAGAGACAAAACAGGGTCTCCAATGAGGGTTCGTTAAATAAATGTCCATAATCAATATTCATATTATTGATTAAGGGAGGAATACTATGATTTGAAATGTTCATTCATTAGCTGAATATTTATCTGCGTGTAAAGTGTAATAATTCCTATCAACAATCTGGTTTTAATTAATTAATATTCACTTTAAATTCTATCTTTTGTAGACATGTCTTACATGGTCAACGTCACTTTTATATTATGTCAAAGATAATGTAATGGTAGGTAGATTAGGAATGGATGCCACATGGCTGAGGCAGAAAAGTCAACATAGTTGTGACAGCCCAAGCACAGATAGCGCTGCCATCTCTTGCCGTCTTTCTCCCCCCTCTGCTCGATAGGCTCGAGTTTGTCGGATGTCGATGACTTAACTGTGACCAAATCGTGTGCGATTTTCGAGAAAAACAAATTTGCGCGTGCGGCAGTGGCTGTAGATGAGACTCTCAAAGAATTCCCTCACAGCACTATCTGTGCTTGGGCTAGCGAACTATGTTGATTTTCCTGCCTCAGCCATGTGGAATATATGCGCAATCTACGTACCACAACATAATCTTTTATTAAGTACTGCTATTATATGTGTGATATTTTACGCTCTGTTTTAATCAACAGTTCACGACTATTTCAAAGACTATATTTTGTTACAATTACAAATCTCTTTTACTTTTCATAAGTATTGAGTTACACATTGTTTTTAACGATTAAAAAACAACTCTGTACTCAAGTTTTTCATGCTAAAATACTACAAAACAAATATAAAAGACTGAAAGATACTTGTTGATATTTGAAAGTTTAGTTTGGAAGCGCTGAGGTTTTGGTTCGTGTATAATGGAACTTTCAACTTGAATGATGTAAGGGAACTTGAACGGAAAGAGCGTTGCACATAGCCTCAAGAGAAATCTCTGTCAATTTGTTTCTCTCTTCGTTCCACTTTTCTCTTTGTGCAAGCACCGTAACCTATGAATACTATACATTACGTAATGGATACTTTACGATAATTAATACGAAACTTGATTAATTTCAACTAAAGGAACTTTCTTTTAACAAAAATACCGTAGCCAAATAAATGATTATTTTCATTGTCGAGAAAAATCAGTTTCATTCAGGACGAAAATATATACACTCTTTTGAAACTAGAGGCAGGGACGGCAACCGAACAGAGAGACACAGAACGGTAGTCCATGAACCTTCTCAGGCAGGCGTTCATTTCGTAAACAGATGACTATATTCGTCCAAAACTGCCCTGAGCTTAAGAGTGCGGAGTAGTGGCTGTGACCTTGAATTTCGTCCCATAAGAACAATGAAAAACATACATTTTCTTGGAACCAATGACAGTTCTTTATTCCAATCATGTACATATATAAAGAACTTATAAGTACAGTATATACATGTTATGGCACGTCAATGAAAGGGGCCAAAAGGAGTCTAAAATAAATATACATGGTCACCTCGCCATCGGATATTTCCATGGCGGATATATCCGCCATCGGATTTGTATGAAATAAACTTTGTTTTGAACAAGCACTCTTAAGGCCTCGCTTTACACCATACTTAAAATATAAAATCATATAAGCTTGCTGAGGGGGGAGTGGGGGCAACGCGAGAGATGGGAGTGAGGGATTTCAGTGGATAGTCGGAAAATTGCCTGTGGTACTGCGGTGGGTTTCTGCAGACCAGCTGGGTACTTGGATGTGCGATCGATAATCGATTTGACTAGATGCGCGCGCCGCACACAGAGATACTGAACGCGTGCTTCTGACAGCTCAGCTTCTGAAGTCATACGTACCCAAAGAGTGTAAAGTATCTTCGTATGCCTTGGTGCGTACCGACTCACCTCACGTCACCTACATGTGGTATAACGGTATAATACCGAACAAAGGAGTCTCCAGCTAGTAAATGTAATGCAGCCAAAATTTACGACATTACCCTGCATATGCATTGTCGAGTGTCTCATCCATTTAAAATAACCAACTTTTGGATATTTCATACGTCAACAAAATTACTAATCATAACTTAAGAACGAAAAACAATATTAAATACCAATTCACAATTCAAGTTTTTATCCTAAAAAAACTATGCATTGTCTAAATTGTATAATAAACTTTCAGATAACTTGATACGAGAAGCATAATCTATTTCACAAATCTAAATTAAATGTATCCATTTGGAGAAGGACTTCTACTACACAAACGAATACATGATGGAAGAAAAATGTCCAGATTAGCGTTGTTTTCCTAGGTCTATTTATTTTTTGATTCGTTCTTTGTCCAGTGTTTTTGTTTGTATTTCTTTGTGTTCCTGTGCGTCCTGTTGCCACGGATTAAATATTTCTTTCTTTCCAAAGCCCTCAACTTTATAGTGAACGATGTCGCGTCATTTCTATGTTGTTTACAGCAAAACAGCGGATAATATGATAATAATACACTATATAATATGATCAAGTGTCGCAAGTTGTAACGTACCGCAACGAGTGATAGGGGAAGGGGCAATATGGCCCGTAAATCCAGTGGTGCCTTCATGAAAAAGGTATAGCTAAAATTTCAAATATAGTGAGACGAAACTTAACTCTTGGGCTTTCGCAGCCGGTGACACAACTATGATCTAGTTCTTCCGGTTCATACCGCGTCCAAACGTAATAATTAGGTTGAGATATTTCGCCCTCGCTGTGGAGTACCATCTGCAGTCTCTGATTGACTGAAACTGAACTACTTGCTATCTGCTGTCCTATTGGTGGTAGGTCAGCCAACCGTCCAATGGAGCAGGTATGCCAACTGTCGATGTTTTCATTTGCTGTGGCAATAACCCAACCAGATTTCCAGCTTCTTGAACTAATAATAATAAATAATAAGTTTTAATAATAATTTTAACAAAGAAGACAGCATTAAACTTTAAAGAAGCTGGCAACCAGTCCTGAATTTGGTGTTACAGCAAATTAAAACATCGAAAGTTGGCATCTATGTCCCATTGGATGGTTGGCAGCTCTACCACCAATAGGACAGCAGCCAGCAAGTAGCTCAGTTTCAGCCAATCAGTGACTGAAGATGGTACTCCACAGCAAGGCCGAAATATCTCAACCTAATTATGAAGTTTGGACGCGGTGTGAACCGGAAGAACAAGATTATAGTGACTCTAAGTCACACTAAATGAAGGTCACACTAAAAAAGCTTTTTCAAGGTAAAAGAGATCAATAAAATTTTGCTATCGTATAAATATCGATATCGTATTAATTCTTTACTAAGTAGAAATCCTTTGTAGATTTAGACACCGTTGAGCCGAACACTGGATATGGGTCAATCGTTTGCAGAAGGGTTTAATGAAAACTGTGTTGTTTCAGTCCCAAACAAGGACACTATGTGTGTGTTTTTCTCTTGCTGTCAATACCGTCCTTTTCAGATATACAAGGTGTGGTTAAAGACTCGTCCGTTTATTTACTTATTTATTTTTGAACTGCTACATAGCAGAATATATTTTAATTACGACGTGGCAATAAAAAATCCACTGGATTAAAACCACATTTAATTCAATTAAACTATCCATACATTTTATTTACTATGCTTTCTCAGTTTTTGTAATTAAATCGGCATATGAAAGTCGAAGAGACCACATACGTATTTTCACCATTATCTATATTACTTGGATAAGAGTTATTTTTTATTGATTAAAAATAACCCTGGTTTTGGTTTTGACTTAGCATCAGTAGGTTTTCATTTCTATTTTACTACATCTTTAACATAGAAGTTGTCTCATTCAAATATCAGAAAAGGGTAGAAATATCTATCGAGGAAATATAAATGTCCGTAATAGTACAATGTCATTCCCGAAATCCTCCCACCGTCAAATAAAGAATTATAAACAGCTAATCATACAATTTGACCTCTTTTTTGGATCTAGAAGTAAATGTACAATGGAGTACAACTTCTGTAAATTTTAAAAACACGAGTTTTATTATTTATAGACAATGAAGAAAAATAATTAAGATTTTAAACAAAAACACCACCAATGATTATTTTAACAATCAGCACCTTTTATAGTTCGCTACAACTCCATTTGATTTATTATTTTGTTCAAAACCCAAGGTGCTGTTGAACTTTAACCTTTTGGCCGTAATGAACTTTGAGCCTTTTAAACAAATTACGTTTCATTATTCATGCACCTCGACAGACTGAGACCTTGTAATATTGTTTTTCACAGATATTCATTAATAAAATACTCTTTTGTCAGCTAAGAGTTCGTTTAAACAAACAAATCAAAACGTGTGTTTAGGAAAAATTAAACTTTAATTTTATTTTGTAAAAGTATGATTTTTTTGTTAACAATTTAAAGAAAAATATCAAGCCGTAATGTTTTGTTAAATTTAACGGATTTATTTATTTAAATAATTTATGTTGCGTTCGATTCTATTCTTACAGTAATCATAAACTTGATGTACGAGTAAAACACGAATTTTTATTTCTTAGAACTTTTGTTACTGACTTCTATGACCTTTACCTAAAGAGACTACCATAGGGTGTGTAGGATGTATAATCAAAATATACTTCCAAAATAACCCCTATTAATAAGGTTTGCTTACAATAACCGAAAACAATTTAATACAACGATATTTTTAAACGCTTCCAGGATTTTATGACTTAACACAGAATTAAAACCACAGAAACGACAACTTTAAAAACTTTGCTAAAATAAAATAATAATCTAATGAACAGTGGCCGCTAAAAGCTGCCTTTTACCAAGCTGCGCTTTTACAAAACCCACTTAGCAATCACCCTTTGTATAACATGCTCTTCATTACGAAAACTCTAATAACGGTATCTTAATAATATATTTCATCACTAGGTCCCACAATTAAACAATTTATTAGTCATTATACAAAAGATACTTTGTGTTGACAAAGAAAAAGGACAAATACATTAGAAAAAAGTCATTAGTACGCTTAACAATCAACTATAGAAAAGACTAAACCTGTGAAATTTTAATGAAAATCAATTATTTTACCCAATTAGGTAGGTTTTAGTTTTATTTAAAGTTTGTTGATAGCTATTATTTCATCAGTAAGTGCTTGGAACAATTCAATACACCTGAGATGATTTGCTTTTCAAATAGACAAAGGTGGGGTTTGTATACATAATACAAACCTAAATTCTATATCGCGTGTTACAATCGTGTATGTCAATGACTTGTTGAAGAGAACACTTGTTTATAATAAAAATTAAAGTCTCATAAATATACTTTTTGAAAATATCACACATGAATCCCTAAAGATCTATGTACAAAAGTCGACTTCTTTACAATAGATCAATCATTCCGATCAAACAAAACCATTGGAACAGCTAATGTCCTTGCCATAAAAGATCATTAAAAGAAATCCCTCAAAACGTGTGTCTAAGGTATTTCTAAAATGCATTGAAAGTAAAAATTAACTTCTCGTAGACTTTTTTCTTCTAACATTTTTGACGTTGTAAAGGTGACCAGGCACTCAATCGTGTTCAAAATAACATAAAACTATATCTCATCTACATATCTCTACATATCTTAACTACATATCTCAAGTTAATGACTAGTTTGACTCCATGCAAACGAGTCTTTTTGAATTTACAAAAGAAATTTTAGTTGAACATTTCAGGAACTATTAAAAAATCTAGTTAACATTGCGTTAGAAACAAGCAAATGGCATTCGATATACAAAATATGTCGATTGTTTCATTTTACCTTTGCTGTTAACTTTTTATCTAAAAAACAAGTATTCTACTTAGTTTATGTGACCTTACCACATAAGGATCATTAAAATGGTCTCTTTCTCCCCTGGGAGAAAAAGATAATAAAAAAAACATTAATTTCATTTTCTTGGGAATAAAAGTGCAATTTCGGCTCGTCAATACAAGTTTCCCCAGCAGCTTCTTTTAGAGCAGTATGACCCAAAATATTACTGTTTTAGAACTTCCATACACATTTTTGGCAAATTTTCTATGGAAATAGAGCTGTTTATTTCTCTTTCGCCAAATAGAACGAAACGTCTCAAAGAGGCGCGGTTTGCAGTTTTTTGCCTCCCAACTCCTCCTGAGTCCAATGGCGAAACTTTATATACGAGTATATACAACTCCCGTTGCTCCAGAACCTACTGTTTTAAATTTATTTCTGTTTAATTATTTAATTCGAATTTCTGCACTGGACATTCAGAGCACTAGGCATAAATTAACCTATTTATTATAATTTACTAGCCTATTTCTCTTAAATACAGAAAATAAAATGATAATGTTTGTATTGTTTAAAAAGGCCAATTTACGACTACAAATTCCTTTCTACCACTCAACCTCGACCTTTACCTAGCGTTACCATATAGTCACATTAAAAATGAAATTGGTGACTGCGGGGATAATGCATTAGGGAATTTCGTCTAATTTAAAATAGATAAATAAAAACTTGTTCTGTTTTATTGGAAGATTCACTGCTACGTGCCGGCTATGTTTTAGAATAAAACAGCAAAAGTTAGAGAACTATTAACTGTCGACAGTGAGGCAGCAGAGACATACAAAGTTAATGAAACACTGTTTTGTGAGGAAATTGTGTAACCGCAGTAATCTCACAAGTTGAGTCATGTGACACGATGTGAATGTGTTACCTGTGTAACATTCTCGGTACTTTGTAGAATATAACAGCAGTAAATTGTAAACATTTGACGAAGAGACATTTCACATTGGAAAAATGAGATGTTTATGCCTCAGTATGGTAAAACCCAGGCCCGAGACCGTGAAATGATCCCCAGAACACATGCGAGTATTTGTTTAAAACTTTACATACGTATATGTTGATTATACTGCATAGTGTACTGTGCGTTGCATATTTGTACGGTTTCTTTCATACAGTTTACACAATGTTTCTTTTGTGGTCTAGTTCGTTAGCCAACAATCGGGATACCGAAACCTTCATGGAGAGAAAGAACTTTTCACCAAAAACGACTCAATGATTTAAAACAAAACATTTCAGAAAATGTTGGTTAAATTTTAAATAAATATGTATTTTAATTCTATCCACCAATGTACAAAAAAACCATTTAGGTCCAAAATATAGCAAAAAAAGCGATTTTCAGCTATAACAGTGGAATGAGTAACCCGATTTTAATTAAGTTTGATATGAAAACCAAATAAGTCAGGAGGCTGTTTGTTAGGCTCATATTGTCCACCTACAGATCAGAATTGTATTTTTACAGCATAAAATTCATTTTTGGGGAAAATACCCCCTAAAAAGGGCACTCCCGGTTTTATTTATATCTGGTTATAGAAAATTCGCTAGATTCACGGTAGCGCTTGTGGCTAGTCAGCGTTATTTACAGTTTTTATTTTAAATTATTTATAACAAAAACATAATGGGTTTTTGAATCCCGTCCTGTTTAATAAAACGTGAAAGTGGACTTGACATTCTTCAGTCCTACAGGTTGTTTAGTAATGACCCTGCCATAGGTGATATAAGTTACACAGTTATACAAGAAACAAACTTTGCGCTGAAAAAATAACTCTTTTAAAACCCATTAGCCAAATTTTGTTTTACACTCAAATAGTTTCATTCCGATAGGTTTTATAAATAGCCCAGAAACATGCTGAAACTTGAAACACATTTTACTTGTTGAATTTGTGAATGAACTTGTGGCCTGGTCCTGTAATCCAGCTTCATGGAGGTCAGGTTTTGACAATGATATGAAGCCCTTACGGCTCAGATGGTTTTAGTGATCATCTGATGATACCAGTATCGTACCCCACCATCAAGTTTAGACATATCAAACCATCACCTGCGTAAAGGAAGTCACAAGCTTAACCGTTGGCCCTTGTATTTCCATTGGTCATTGGCTATTAATTAATGACCTTATTCTAAGGAAAAGTCGGCCTTATTTTGTAACAAGACTACACCTCTTAATCATTACCACCATCATCACACTTATCTTTTCATCACATATAGCCTTTAAAATACCCTCAATGAGAGTGGTCTGTTACATTTCAAATAGTGATTTAGTGGTGTACATAGTGAATGTGTGAAAACCTAATCACCCCAGAATCAGCACATAAGTGGTACGAAGGAAGGACTCGTATATTCTTGTAGTTTAAAATCTTCAGGCTAAAAAATAATTTAATATATGTAAAAGTTTAAAACTAAAGTTTTAAATTCACTTTGTAAAATCTTGTCTGCATGCAACTTTATAATGATGTTCAACAAAAGTCAAGTAACTTAACAATGGCGTCTTGTCATCTCCCAGACTTCAGCAGTTTTAAATCCTCACAAACTTTCGTCACAAGGGGTTTGTTTATTTTACTTCTTTGTTATGAAATTGCCATGGGAATTAGAGCTGTTCCTTTCAATTTTGCTGATTAATGAACTTAACTTAGAGATTTGAGAAAAGAAATAATTGTACCAAATGTCGTGAAATCCTGACAAAAAATGCGACCATGGTTTGGTAACACGAAATGCTCTTATTGTAAATATCTGGGTTAAAGAAGTCTTTTGTTTACTTTTCCACAATAGCTCAAAGTAAAGCTTCTGCAAGATTGTATACCACAAAAAATGTGTTCTTTTGCTTCCAAAAAATAACCATTGGCTCAGCAAAATAAAACCATAAGCTACTTATCACACAAAATAGAACACAAAATGCTGGTTTTAATTTGTTGTATCTTGGTTTACGTTCAGAGATGCGTTTTGTCACAGATCCATCAGTCTGTTTACTTACCTCATTATGCTTAACGTATGATGAAAACCCCCGGGTCTTTCTAAATGTATATCGAGGTTTTAACGCTTCATAATATCTATTACATTAAACCTACACTTATAAATGATGTTTTAAATGAAAAAGCAACTCGGTTTTAGCTAAAAGCTTTCAAGTGTTTAATATGAGAACCATTTGTCCCGTTGCGGTTAATCCAGTGGTCGGGTAGAGTGTCAGGTCATCATCTCTACAGATCACATTTATAGTTAGGTTTTCACCACATTTTGTTCAAATGTTCCCTTTGCAAATATTTCAGTCGGGTTCGTTTACCAGAAAAATCAAACTACCGGAACCTCCCTTTTCGGCGAGTTTAACCAAATAATCGGGTTTTATGATCTAAAAACCGTCAATTTTGTCTGATTGGAATGAAATTTTGAATAAATATGTATTTTATTATCATACATCACAGTGTACCAAACATTAAGAAAATCCATCGAGTACAGCTATTACTGATAATTAATACCCAATCAATAAAAAATCCGATCTAATTTTTCTAAACCTTTGGGTCAACCGCAATGAAGAAACAATGTTTAATGACACAAAAATCGTGTTTTGAGAGTTATAACAGTGAATTGATCAACATATTATGGAGGCAACCAGTGTTAAAAGCGTTTTAATTAATTATTCCTCAAATCAATTACTGTCCGCTTTGCTCGTAATATTACACAGTTACTCATTCCCACTGCTTTTAGTTGCAAATCCGTCCAATGGGAAATTGCATGTTTAGTGAATGAGGTTATGGTGTAAAGGAAGTAAGGCTTAAAATAGTCTTGGATATATTTAAAATACTCGTACTTTTATACAAACATAACACCTAGTATTCATACCTATATTCACAATTCAGGCGGTATTATTGATTAGATATTTACTTTAGCAACTGAATCCTAATATGATGGCCATGAATTCTAATATTGGAATGTATACGAGGAGAGTTTAAAATGCCCCCCCATATTTGAAATATTACTTTTGAAAAGGTAATACTTTTGAAGGAAAGATAGTGTTTTTATAACATTCTAAATCTAGCGATAAGATGGTGCAGATGGATTCATTTTGAAATTTACTTTTGCGACCTGTTGCTAAATTAAAACTCAATTTTCAAAGAGCTGAACTGATTATTTTCGCGTTTTCAACACTCTTCATCAGATAAAAGATGAAACATCAGATAAAACACTATTCATTTTATCTGATGAAGAGTGTTGAAAACGCTTGAAATATAATAAGTTCAGCTCTTTGAAAATTGAGTTTTAATTTAGCAGACAGGTTGCAAAGTAAATTTCAAAAAAATTTAAATCTACTTGACTTTGAGGTGCCACAAGGGGGGTTTGTATTTAAACAATTTAGGGGGGTCCTCTTCCCTGGCTTTTCGGTAAGGGTGGGTGACGCAAAGTACGTCAAAACTAACTTTAGACATTTATACAAACATGTCCCAAATGGGTTTTAAAAACATTTCCTATTTCAAAAGTTAAGATGGGGAGACATTTCAAACTAACCCTCTATAGTATGTTTATAGTATATACGAATGAATTATGTTTGACCTTTTAGCGATTCTATGTATTAATTCCTATCACCAGGAAGAATTAAACGCCATATCACGAAACTGTTTTGTAGTTTTGTGTTTCCCAAAACCTTCCGAATCAAACGGCAAAACTTTATATAAATATGTATATGTAACCTTTTTGGTACAAAGTTTCGTTCAACAATTTCTAGTTTAAGTTCTTTAATCAGCAAAGTTGGCCTACCGGAAGGGATATTTTGGGGGTTGTCACCATAATATTACTACAAAAACTGTGTTTATGGTTCGATTTGATTAAACGTATTATACAGTACATAATTCTATTATACGATATTTAACCTGTGTACCAAAAACTAACGAAATCTCTGCATCTAGACCATGATGGCGGCGGAACATCGTGGGTATGGTGTCATGCATGTTTATTCCAAGTTGAGCTGATGTTGAACCATAAATACAGCTTTTTAAGCATAAACATGTACTTTTGGGGACAATTTAAGAACATGAAAGGAAATCGCTGATTCACGGTAGCGCTTGCAGTTATATATTAGCCATGTTTAAGATTAGAATTAGTGAATACTCAAATGGTGGGCATTGAACTAATACGACTAAAACTAAACGTTTAACTATAACCTTTCATTTAAAATACATTTACTTCAGTTTGATTACCTTTTTTTTGATCACTCTTTTTATAATGCACGTGGGGCAGGTTTCCTAATACTTAAATAGAATGGTAACACAAAAACTATGTATTCTATAAAAAGAAAGCATACTGGGTTGGTTAACATACAGTATTATGTAGGCCAATGGTTTATAGATTCCGAGCGTTTGTGGGAAAACAAATATTCAGTAACGAGGTACGGCGTGGGTGTCGCGAAACGCAGCCAGGGAACCGATATTTTACTGAATAAGAAAAATAAACTCGAAATGTATCCTATTTCATACATAGGTTTAAAAATATACTATATTTACTTATTAGAAAATACTCAATCTTTTGTAAGTTCATAAAGCAGGAAGGGTTGCTAAATATAAAACAAAGTAGGTATTTTGTGTAGGTGTGTTCTGGAAAGTTTGTTTAAAAAATCAAATGAGACATGATTTTCATCTTTGGTACATATGTTAGGTGAAGTGTGTTTTGCTACGCTCACAGCCTCGCTTCGGCCTTCGGCCTCAGACCTATGGTTTTTACTGCAAGTTTTATTACAGTTAAATATCATTGAAAAAGGACTACCGTATTCATTCCGCTGTTATGGTAAAAATCACTTTTGGCCGCCATTTTGATGGACTTGATGGATTTTTATATTTCTTTGTATATTAATGTATAATAATGAAATACATATTTAATATTTTATATTTCATTAAATCGGTCAATATTTACGAGGTTCAGATAAGTAAAACCCATTTTTGGTGTAAAGATCCCCACAAGGGGTTCCATTAGTCCGATTTCGCCGGTTAACGAATTTGACCAAGATATTTACAAAAGAAATATTTGTACCAAATTTTGTGAAAATGTGACAAAGGAGTGAGGTGATACACATATATACATATATATAACATGTGAAAAATGTTGAAAAATGTTCACAACGTTTACTGGAGGCCAGGATCGGTGCTCATTTCACGGTCCCGGGTCTGGGTCTTACCGTGCTGATGGCATAAATATATAATTTTCCAAAGGAAATTCGATAAAAACCAATCCCTGAAATATGGTCCACTAGTTAAATCAGTAATCAGTAACCTTTATTGAAAAAAACCAACTTGTAGGCAAGTTCGAAAACACATAGTATATGTATGAAATTTTGTGATATTTGTTCACTTTTGAGGGATACTTGGTATATTAATACAAAAATTGAAAAAGAAACTGAGAAGCAACTGAGAAAAGCAAAGAAGAAACTGAGAAGAATTTATTTTAACCACAAACTTAAAAAAAAACGTTTAAAGGGTGCTTATCAGTTTTTTAATTCTTGTATTTATGTATGAAATTATATGGATAGAACAATAAAAGAACAGTAAATAATATAACAAGTAAAATAAAAAAGATTAGTTTAAACTATAAAACAAGTATAAAAATAATAACTGATGAATAAGATTAAAAAAATGTCAATTTCAGTTAAGATTTACGAACGCTGCTGAAACAGACAGTAGCTACAAGCTTGGTTTACTTTTATCTACATGGTAAATAAACAATGCAATGAATTCTATTAAATCCAAAATTCTGGCTCTACTTTTCAGTTTACATAGTGTTTATAAGAAAACTGTACATTCAAACTTTGTTTCTTTTTGACTTTAAAGTATATTAACAGTATAACCGTTTTCATGATACATTATATATTTTGTTTGACAAATTAATTCTATGATTCGTATCACATAGAGAGAAATAACACTTACAACAAGAGAGTAGTTGCCTTTTAAGAGAAACATATCTGGTTGATATTTTCGAGCTAGTTTTTAAAAGGTTTGATTTATTTTGAATTTTCTATTGTAAGTTGATTTATTGTTGCAAAGTTGGGTTGTAGCAAAACTTATACGAATTTTGGAATTATAAGACACTTGAATAAAATCACTTAGTTGGGATTCTAGGTCACTAAAACCTTTTTTAGCTGTTGTTTGTTTATTTGTTTTGAGCTACTCTTTTCCTCTGGCTATGACGTTTTTATTTCATTTAAAGAAACTGTAATAAAAGTCTTTTTATTGAATTTCCTTTGGAAAAATGAGGTATTCAAGCCGTGAGTATAGTAGGATCCAGGCCCGGAACCATGAAATATGCATCAATCCTGACCCCCAGAACATGTTTAGAGCAATTTTTTCAAAACTGTATAAAGGCATAAACGGTATATATATGTATATCATCTCTACCGGTGGCATTTTCTTGTCCGACTTTCACCAAATTTGGTAAGAATGTTCTTTTCTAAGTATCTTACTTACCGAGTTCGTTAGCCAGCAAAATCGGACTACAGGAACCCCTTCCGGGACCTTTTCACCAAATTTTGTTTTGATTATAATCAAATGTTTCTAAATTGGGCAAAAAATAGAATTTTGTTATAACTGCGGAATAAGTAATTTGATTTTATTGAAATTTTAAATGTGTTTTTTCTATGATATGTACGAGTAGTACAACTTTTTGTAAAAAGCGCCGTAAGTCTGCTCGAAATCGTATAGGAGGCCAAGCTGAGGCTGTTCGCTTCACTCACAACCTCGTAACACTCGTCGTAATAGAATATACGAGTAGCTGAGATAGGAGTGGATTAGAGTAACAAATTGCAAAGGAAGTTCTATTCAGTCATTCCAGCGGCGCTTTAGCGCTTGGCTGCGTGTCGGCCTGGTTTTACATTTATTTAGATTACTTTACAGTGAGCAATTTACACGGTATCTGAGACAGGAACATTGTATGAGTTGAGCTGTAGCACTTTCTACTTTGGTATTCAGGCAACAACCACAAAACCCGTTGTCTGGATTATTCACTGCAATCCGAGCTCCATCCCTCAATTCCTCTCGTCCAGGAGAATGTTAGACACTACTTTTGTTGCTATAAAACCCATTTGTATTTACAAAATGCAAATTTGACTTGATTTTTAAGGGCCCACCTAATTTGCACGGCGAGGACTCGATGCAAGAGTCTGCATTAATCCAAAATAACACATAGGCTAACATTTAAGAGGTAAAAGTTAAGCGGACACTTTTACCGTTAAGATTACGTATTTAAATGTGTCTTAACGCCAAGGGGCTTACCTACACGCGTAGAACATATTGTCTCGAAGTTATGCATTTTAATTGTACAAAATGGAGTTAAACATCACTCAAACTTGGAAAACGTTCAAAGTTTATTTGTGACATTGTTAAACCACTAAAGAGAAATCAAACTCTATGCACGTGTTGGAAGTCTCCTATAACTTTTAATATGTCGTGTTTATTATTTTAAAAATGATTTTAAAACGTATAAAACGCTCCACCGTAACTTTTGCCAACCCTCGGTTTGACAGTTGGGCCGCATCAGTTGAATGAAGACCCGTTGTTAAGCTAATTACGTGCTTGATGTCAGGTGTTCCTTGTGTGGATGGACTTAGGCTTTCTCTCAGGTGACCACTGAGGCTGACCCTTAACACTTTTCCTCCGATACCACGGAGTAGATGAGACGGGTGGGAGTGTCCATTATGGAGTGAGACGCACGATATTGCAACCGTGCTCAGTGATGGATTTGGTGATTGAACTGAGTTTTCCTTTATGACGAAGAAATGCACGTCTGTAGTGAGTTTTTATTGTCTCTGATCTAAGAAATCAAGTAACTTTACTTTACCCTGATCTTGTAATAAACTGCTGCCTCGCGGCTCCGAAATTTTACAACTAAACAAAATACGAATTTGACTCAATAACATGTTGATTGTTCTCGGTTTTAAAAATAGTCCCAGTAAACTGTAGGTCTGATCACTCTGTAGTAACATTAGTCCTGGAATTGAAATTCACTCGTAGACTTACGCGAAAGAGAATGGTTCGCTCGCATTGAATTAAACAATAAAACCAATGACATAAAGGGTACTGTACGATTTTCCTATATCATTATACATAACTAGAATAGTATTTTACCCCTCGGCCAAGGGGTTGACAATTGTATAAGAATGAACCTAGGATACCTAAGGTAGTAGGTGTGTTACTGCAAAATCCCAAAATTAATAGTATTCAAGATTTGAAATTGTGATTTCGGTATAACTCACATCTAGCATGGAATTTGAGTGGTTTAAATGCTTGTAAAATAACAGCTAATATAATTTCCATAAGAAGTCAGGCTAACATCAGGGGTCAATGTTCCTTTATGCTATCAAACTAGTAAACAACCAATGCCCAAAATTGCAAATTATATTATTTTAGCTGGCAATACATTGCTAACTGGCAAATTCAACTAGCACTTATACAATTACAGCGCGTAAACAAAACATTGATAAGTTGGATGTTCGTCTTCATAATCTTACAGCAGACTCGATAGTAAATAAACTTTGTCCATAAATAAATACAATTTTATTATTTTTATATTCTCAGTTAAAAGAGATATTGACTGAAAATAATTAAAACACAAGTAACATATTTTACATTTACATGTTTTGTTTGATGCGTATAATTTACGGTATTAATTTGTGTGCGGTAGTGTTTTAATTGTGTTACACCTGTTATGGGAGAGACTTTTCGGATATCGGGTAAGTGTTTAAATTTGTTAGTAACCTCTAATATAATAAAGTTATCTCTAGCCTTTGTCTAAAAGTGATCAATGGCTGATTGATTTTCATGAGACTTGCAGTTTTCTGAACGGCACCCAAATTTATAATTTGACGTGAAATCTTGCCAGATATTATTGTTCTGTAAATAAATACGGTATTTAAGCAAGTTGTGCAGCCTTTTGATAAAAGAACCCCTTTAGACCTAAAGTTTGACTTTTGTGGGGCTGGCTCACTAAACCTATAAGCCTTTTATCCACAGATAATGAAATAACTGTTTAGCCTATCTCTTTGTTACAGCTTTTAGAGTTTATTTTGTCGCAACAGAATCCAACTTAAGTTTATTGTTTAAGTGACTGCAACACTTTCATTTTCATAGCCTTTTTATCTAGGCTAGGTCATTGTTCAAAGTTATCCAATTACTAATGTATAAAATAGTTTCCTTCTTTTAAAGTTTAACGTTGACGATGGGAGAATTTCAGAGTTAAAACTATTACTGCGGACATTTTCCATCGTTGGTGAGCAAGATGATTGCTGCAATATGATAGTGTGATCATCTTGCTCTGTAACGATGGAAAATGTCCGCAATGATAGATTTAACTCTGAAAATAATTGTTGTTGATAGTAACGTACAATCATTATGAGTGCAGTGGATTCAACACAGAGAGGTAATATAACAAATAAACAACTCCGTCAGCATTCGAGCACTATCAGAGCTATGATATCAGTTCTAGTTCTGACGCGAGAGAACTTTATTTCGTAGTATAAGTTCAACAAAAAAATTACAAAACTGTGTTGTTAATAACTTTTTACGTTGTACTTACAACAATTATTTACTATCCATTTTGTTGACTTGGCTACCAAATATAGTACGAGTATCAGTCAAAGATGAGGGGGATTCCGGGTCATGACCCTCCCTTGTGACCATTGATAAATGCCCCAAAATGGCCCTTATGGAATATAATGTAGGTATAACAATAGAGTTAGTTGTATGGAGGTTTAGTTCTACTGTACAGACAAGAATAATATTACCAAAGCGCGAAAAGATTATAATACTGTGTTGTAATAATTAGCAAAATAAATATAATTATCCTTCTTAGAGGTAATTGAATTAAGTTGATCTTCGTCGTTGAACAAAACTTGATAAGAAACGTGATGATAACAGTTACACATACTGTAGTATTTTAAAGACAGTTCTCCAATTAATAACACCAGAAGTTAATAACCTGAAAGCAATTTTCCTGAAAGCTGTCAGACACAGTCGCAGTGAGCAGGAAAACAGGGTAAAAGAACTTCAGGTTGATTGTTTATATTCTGTTATAAGCGGCCATACTCGCCAAATCTGCACGCATTTTGCAAAATTTGAATATTATCAAATATAAAAATGTATTATTATAAATAAGTACGTAATAACA
Source organism: Matsumurasca onukii (assembly GCA_018831715.1). Classification (NCBI taxonomy): domain Eukaryota; kingdom Metazoa; phylum Arthropoda; class Insecta; order Hemiptera; family Cicadellidae; genus Matsumurasca; species Matsumurasca onukii. Next base: position 39,537,062 of record CM032065.1, read on the forward strand.
AATTGTCTCAGTCTATCCATATAACATGTATAACCCGAGACCGATATTACCTACTGGAGTGCAGTAAACAATATTTTGTTTAAAAATAACTAAATAATACAAGAACATTAATTGCGATTTTCGAGTGGACACAATGTATCGATAACCGAGTTTTCAGTCAGGTTTTCGAATCTCACTACTTTCAAGCGTAAAGGAAGGCCATATTGTATAATTATAGTTTTAAAAGTCAGTTTTTAGACAGTTAATGAAAACGGTGATGAACAAGCATTTTGAAATGACGGTCGAAAACGTAAACATAACTGATTTGTAGGAACGCCCTGTAACAGCTCTTTGCAATTGCGTGAAAGTTAAAGCTGATGAAAGGTTCTTGTTTGAAACAAGATAAGCTTTTCAAAGATCCAACGATACATTTCAGGTCCATATTTCCTTAACGTTTCTTAGAGACAACATTTCAAATATTAATATAGCCGACCCGTAGCCACAAGCGTTACCGTAAGTCTTAGTGAATTTCTAGTAAAAACTGCACTTCTTTGCTCCATTTTAGGACCCTTGTGTTCAATATACAGGTCGCAATTTCGGTCCAGTTTTCACAAAATGTGATACAAACGTTTATTTTGTAAACATCTAGATTAAGTTCGTTAACTATCGAAATCGATCCAAGGAGTGACAAACTCCGGAGTCACGCGCGATACCACTCCACCACGGATCCGCTAGGTTAGGTCACTTTGGAATTGAAATCACAATTTAATTAACTTTTACGAATCCTAATTTAAAAAAAGGTTGGGTGTCGGTATTTTAATTTGGTCATGTCATATCCACATAATTGAGTGTAAAGACTATAAAAAGTTTCCAATTGTTACGTCATCGCTATCGTGAACAAAACCGCCGGACTCGTGGCGGATTGGTATCGCGTGCGACTTTAGGTCTCATTACATTTCTTAGTATGAAGGCGTTTGGTCTGGAACATTCTGGTGTCCCAAATAAAAGAGTTTACTGAACAATTTTTAAACTTTGCCAAATAAAAGCTGCTACTTCTCAAAACGCTTCATTAGCATTAACTGATTTTCTGAACCCTGATATTCAAGATTCAACTCACATTTATGAACACAGCTGATGTGTATTATTGTCCTACTTATTATAATACAGCTAAAACCAACTTAATAAAAAAAGTTAAATTGTATTTTAAACCAAAATATGAAACATAAAACCTACTTTGCCTACAGATTTTATTCTGTTACTAACAGCTAATTATATATTTGTTAAGAAAAGCGTGAGCGCCTGCATTTTTCTAACCGCTATGTACGCAGTACGCAGCTGTACTCATATCACCGTCTAGCGCCTGCAAATCATAGCAGGCCCGTACTCATCACTCCGGTGGCGTGGGTTCGAGCCCCGCAGTCACCGTTAACGACTTGTTAAGTGAATTTGCGGTAACGATAGGTAAAGGTCGAGGTTGAGTGGTAGAGAGGAATTTGTAGTCTTAACTTCCTCGATAACAGTGGAAATTTAAAAGAAATAATATTGAAACTAAGTGTAAAGTAATGCAGTTTATCAGACTGCGAGCCTACTTCACCACTGTTGACCTCGACTACACAAATTGTTGCTGGTCTACTAAGCTCATTGTATTGAGCTCTATTGTTACTGACCATCTTGTTGTCCTATGCTGCCGTGCTTTGAGTGGCTTTGTTGTGTTTGTGTTCATTTCCTGTTTACAGCATTTCCGCTCCTTGCACCATGAGGATTTATGACAAACATTTTCTAGATAGACCATACCTTAAGAGTCGTTGGCATGACACAGTGTTTTTTAACAGGCGAAAGTAACACTTTCGGACATATTTGACTATGTAGATTTTAAATACATAGCATTTTAAGCATGATTAAATGGTTTTTGTATGTACACCTAAATACACGAGCCCAAAGACTAATATTCTATTAATAATTGCCCTAATTTCCCTTAAGAGATTTCTCCAACAATTACTCCCAAAAGTTTCACTGAGAGCCGGTGAACTAATATAAAAAGAAATAAACATTTTGCACTGATTTAACCAATGTAAAATCAAGTACCCAGAATTACTCGTCGACATGTTCATAAATAAATTACTTTTGGATTAGAATAGGTCACTTCTCGATAAAGATATTAAAATTATACTGGGATAAGTGATTACGCAATTACGAACAAAACATAAAGCTTATTCTTTGTTGCAGTCCTCTGTTTTTTTTAAACTGAAAACATTTCATGCGATATGTTGCTACAAAGCTATATCTACACTAATTTTAATTTAAACCCGTAAAACATTTACCACTGAACAAAAGCAATTGTCTTTCGCCCTCGCAAATGAGACTCGCAAATGTTATTTCTTTAACTCTGTTTTGTCTGTACTTTTGGTTGAATGCTCACATGTAAAATATGAGTTCAGACTGGTTAATTGCGTAAACATTCTAGTTTCGAAGTTATCTATTATATTTAAATAATAAATAATAAATGATAATTACATTACTTATTGCAAAACATTTTAAAATGCATGTCAACATTCAGAAAGGTTGATTAGTGAATTTTTCATTCACTCTCACACCTAAGTCACTTGTATACATACAATTTTCCTTCCTATCTCTCTCATTCATTTGAATTATCCCACTCTAGTCCCTCGTTGGCCAGCCAATTAGAAGGTCTTCCAATTAAACACTATACACTCGTTAGGTTGTAAAAAGCTTGAGTGGACAACACATTTTTTAGACGAGCTTCAAATGCCTTGGGCATATTTGTGCGTTTTTGAACGGTTATCTGTTGAAAAGGTAATCTGCCTGGGAAGGTAAGCGTTCATGGGCTGCCGTCCTGTGTCTCCCAGTTTGGTAGTTGTCCCTGCCTCTGGTTTCTTAAGAGTACCATATTTTATGTTAAAAGCTAGCCTTTAAACAAACTATTGCCACCTCGCCAACCTGGTCTATTGGTACGGTTTATAATGTCTTAATTTGGTCGCAGCAATCTGTAGGTCATGCGCAAGCATTGGGAAGATGTAGAATTTATTATAAATATGGGTTGAGAGCTACTTTGGCATTTTTTATGGGAGAATAAGTGGGGAAATTAAGACAATTTGTTTGGATTTTGTGTTTGCATAATTAAAGTTTGCATTTGAGAAACCCCTTACAAAGCCAATTTGTAGGAAAGGTGTGAAAAGAACTGTTACTCCTTAATAGGCTGAGTCGGGCAGTACTCTGACGTCTGTCTTAAGATTGCAAGGTACCTGTCGGCCATTTTGTTTGCTGTCCCATAAGAGCAATGTAATTAGCATTGCAAAATACTTAACAAGGAAAAAGTTAAATATATTGCAATATTTAAAAAGCATTTTCTTGAGACAATTTACGCCTAGAACTTTAATCAGATCTTTTTGAAGTAAGTTTTATTTGAAAGATAACAATGTACTGCAGTGGCTCCGTTGTCCACCTGTTTGACAATTTTATTAGTTCACAAGTGAACACAGGAAATTTAAATACAAAGTTTCTTGGATTTATGCCACGGTTGTACGAGTATAAATGCAAAATGGAAATTCTGCTGAGTGGAGTCACTAAATTATTTAATACACTTTAAAACAAAGTCTATTTCATACAAATCCGATGAAAGATGTAGGCGTGAATTGTCTCAAGAAAATGAATGTTTTTACATTGCTTTTATAGGACGAAATTCAAGGTCACGACCACTACTGCACATTCTTAAACACCTGTCATAAATGTCTGAAACCAATTTAAAGCAGACTTTGTCTTCGTGACATTTCCAATTCAATCTGACGAAGGATCTTAGCAAAGAATATTGTCGAGTAGACTTCTCCAATCTCAGATATGTAGCTGTAATTTCCCACGGTCTTTGGTCTGGGTATTTCGTTCAGATTTACAAAACCTTGGTCTTTCCTCATTATTTTGACAAACTCTTGTTCTTCCTCTTGGTATTCTACGTTACCAACAAAGCTTTGTCTTACTCATCGGCCCTTGGTCTCGAAACTTTACCCATATTTACAAGTTATTCCTCCTTTTCTCGGTTTTCAGCCTCGCTATATATCTTATGTCATTACATACTATCCTTCTTTTCTTCGGCACTTTCTTATACTTTTAAGATCTTTATGTTTCACTTGGCCTGTCACTGTGTATGGCTTTTAGATACGGGATTATATGGAATCCATGCTTCACCAAATATTTTTGAACATTACGTCATGATTCAACACTTTGTTTTCACATAAAATCACGATACTTATAGATTGATTTACATAAATAATACATCTTCTTATATACTCCAGTTTGTTACCTGTTGAGGAGGGTATTACGTACTATATAGATCACGTTTGACTACGTAGGAAGGTGACAGGGCAGGTCCATGATTGCTAGTGGCAGGCTGTAGCCTATGAATACAGATTCAGTGTAGACAATCAGTCTTGAGAAAGATCGATACCGCTACGACAATCTGCTGTAAAATAACAACGTTTAATCGAACTTTTAATATTGTTTATCTAAAACTGACGATATGTAAAAAAAGGTAACAAGGTAAAGTTCGTCTAGTTTAACGAGGCGAAGTTAGGACTACACAGTCTTGTTTACCACTCAACCTCGAAAAGCATGTGTGATGGCGCGAACAGAGTTGAACGTTTGTTAGTGGGTAGAAACTACAACTTCCGTCAGGGCTTTTAATGGCTTTGGAAGGATTTCAATCCAATAAACGCAGTTTTAATAAAGTAGCATTTTGACTATATTTTAACTTAGATAAAAAGTCAAATAGATTATCTACGGTGGGTTGGAGATATATTTTGAAGATCCAATTCTAAATGACACTTTCGTACGTTTTTCAAAATTTGTCTTCTTGAAATAAAATTTAAATTCGGAATATCTCCATTAAAAATACATTGAAAATGTCACGCTTAGGTTGCCTAACATGGCTTGTGGGAGTATATAACTTACTTTCACCAATGTTGGAAGTAAAAAATGAAAGTTGACTGGGACTAGTGGCGTGGTCCTGTAATCCAGCTTCAAGGAGGTCAGGTTTTGAGGACGATATAGGTCTAAAACGGCTCAGATAGTCTCAGTGATCATCTGATGATACCCGCATCAACTCCCACCATCGTTTAGACATATCAGACCATCACCTGAGTGGTTCGGAAGTCACGTTAAGCCGTTGGTCCTTGTATTTCCATTGGTCATTGGGCTATTCATTAATGATCCATTCTAAAAAAAAGCCGGCCTTAGTTTGTTACAAGACTACACCTGATAACTCATTACTACCACTCATCACACTTATCTTTCATCACGTATTTGCCTTAAAATACCCTCATGAGAGTGGTCGGAATCTCAAATAGTGATTTAGTGAAAAAGAAAAAGTGTTAAGTAATCGTACGAATATTGTTTCCAGAGGACCGTGAATGGCAGTGGTTTGTGGTTAGCGGAAATGTACGAAAACATAGCTGACACGTAGCCACAATCTCTACGGCGAATCTTAGCACATTTTCAATAAAAGAGAACAAGTTTTCATTTATCTATTTTAAATTAGACGAAATTCCTTGATACACTATCCCCGCAGTCACCACTTCCATTCGTAATGTTACTATTCGGTAACGCTAGGTAAAGGTCGAGGTTGTGACAAACTTCACCTTTTTAATTTATGAATCCAAGGAAACATAGGCTAATAAATAATATAACAGCTTAATTTATGCCCAGTGCTCTGAATGTCAAAGTGCAGTAATTCGGATTAAATAATTAAACAGACATTAAATTAAAACTGTAGGCTCTAGAGCAACGGGAGTTATTTTGATCGGTTGAGGAAATAAAACTCTATTATACAGAGTAAACTTTGTGTTTGTTTATGGCATCGCAACAATTTTATAAGGAAAATAAAACTTTGGATGACCACCATTTTGAAAATATAGCCTGTTATATGGCATAGTTTTAAAGTCAAAGCACTATATTAAACCATCTGATGGTAAGTTAGGCTTTGGAGGTTTGGGTTTTGTGGGTAAGTGGCGTCATATAGGCGGATTGCTTTGAACTTTTGGGTGGATTCGACGTTGCTAGAAAACATTGTCTCTGATGTCCAATATGATTGTTATTCAGGGTTTCTTATAGGAGTTCAAGATATACGAGTAGATAGAGTTATTATAGGAGTTAATATCACCATTTAATACAAATACTAGTTTGTAAATGTTATGGTTTAATACTATTTACACTTATTTATTTAATACTATGTTATGGTTATCAACTATAGCCATTTACTTAGCTATGACTTTATTTAAAAATCACCTATTCAAACGTCATGCCTAGACAACTGATAACTATTTCTAAGTACGAGACAAAGTCTTTAGCGGTTTAAAAGATAGAATAGAATAGAATTCTCTTTATTGCAGACTATCAATACAGAGTAATATACAGATACAAAACATAGTTTGCACTTCACTGTATTTAAACTTAACTTTGACACATGTTTGTGTGGAAAGTAAATTTAGACTACATAGTACACACAACTTAAAATCCTGCAAAAGGTAGCCCTTACAGGCAAAAGCCCAGTTATAAGGGAACCTTATGCTAAACACCTCCCCGGCAAAGCCAATCCTAAATTACAGCTACTTCTACAACAAGTTTGAGAGAAAATCAAAAACAATTTCTATGATATAAGAATAAAGGCATTTAATGGCTAATTAAAGGTAAGACAAATTGAACACTTAATGTAATGACTCTAAACACAGAAGGTTTGACATCTAGGTTTAAGTTACGTCAACATTGCCTGAAACTGTTTTTAAACAACGAAAACGCCTCTAGCATGGGTGAAGTGGCGTGTCCTTGTGTCCTGGCGTACCCGAGATAAAGCAGCCTGCTGGCTCGTCCACCACGACGCGGCACATGCCACGGTACACTCGCCAACAGCCCAGCATCGTCCACAGACCCTGTCATCACTCCTTTCAAGAAGCACAGCCTTGCAAGTTTTCTTCTGGTCTCCAAACGGTGGAACTGTAGAATATTTAGTAGCTCTTCATATCTAACTGTCCAGATGGGAAAAATGCGAATTCCGAAAATCTTGAAGTACAGAGTCCTCAGAAAACGTTTCTGAACCTTTTCTATCATGTCGACATAGAGGGCATGGGTTGGTGACCATACAACACTCGCAAATTCGAGTTTGGACCTCACTAAAGACTTGTACAGAGTAACGAAAGTGGTATGGTTGTTGAAGAGCTTACAAGTTCGAGTTATAAATCCTAGCGTACTAAACGCTCTGTTGACTACACTGATGATGTGCTCATTGAACTGTAAATCAGATGACATTGTTACCCCCAAATCTCTGAAACTATGAACCTTATCTAAAACATTTCCGTTGATGTTGTAAGGAAAAACTATTGGATGTGCAATTCTACAGAAAGACATTGTGGAGCATTTGGATATATTTAAAATGAGTTTATTTTGTAAACACCATTGATACAGAAAGTCGAGATCATGTTGCAAACGTGTGCAGTCAGTAAGTGAAGAAATAGACGAGAATAGTTTGATGTCATCAGCATACAAGAGAAAATGGTTCTTAAGTGAGAAAGTTAGGTCGTTAATAAATATATTGAAGCACAAAGGGCCTAAATTACTACCCTGAGGAACACCGGCCTACTGAAAATGTTTCAGGTTTGAAGCCTGAAAAAGATACAAACTGTCTTCTGTTTTGGAGATAAGATCTAAAGAAACGAATTATGTCAGAAGAAAATCCATAGAAGTTCATTTTTTTTAGAAGAAGCAAATGGTTTACTTTATCGAACGCCTTAGAAAAGTCTGTGTAAACAACTTCAACTTGATGCCTTGAATCCATAGCTGAAGATACAAAATTGACGAAGTTCACCAGGTTGGTGTTGATGGAACGCGAAGGCATGAAGCCGTGCTGAAAAGGGCTGATGTAATGTATCATGTGTGAGAAGACGTTTTCACAAATAATTAGTTCGAAGACTTTCGCAGGTGTACTTAAAACCGATACAGGTCTGTAGTTGGGTATTTCGAATCGGTTTCCTTTTTTATATGGGGTAATTTTAGTGACTTTCCAAAGTAAACACTGAAAAAAGCCTAGCAGTTATCAAATATACCTGATAATTTGTTTATTAGTTATTAATTAGACAGTAAAAAGAAAAACATATTTTTAAATCCACTGCATACAAAGTCTTGATACAATTTTCGATTGAGAACAAATCTAATAAAATCTGGAAGTAAGAAATACTCATTTTCTTCATCACTAACTTCCAAATGTGTTTTAAAGCGACAACTTAAGGTTAATAACTTATAGTGTATTCTGTTAATAGTTTAACAATTACAGCAAAGCTAACTTTGAATAGAAGCACTTTGGATTCAAGCAATCTGTACTCAAGACAAGTTTCAGCTTGAAACTCAATCAAAACTTAATCAACATAACCAATCAGTCACTCTATAAGGGGTCTTGAGTTTAATCTACAAATTGACAGTTTATCTAGGAAAACTTTTATTTTACATTTTAATTATAGCTTTACTTACTTTTCCAATGGAGATATGAAGTGAAGATTGGTACCCAGATATGTTTTTAGTCCTAACTTTCTTACTTGATATTCAAGTTTAATTTTATCTAACCTAATGTTTATTTAATATAACAGTAATTCATCAAACCCTCTCTAGAGACAATTAAACGTACATTCTTCAGGTAAAAAACGTAAATCAGATTTAAAGTGCCACATTTCACATACATCTTATTTTGAATGACAATTGAATCCTCTGAGGGAAACATCCCTACCCTTTTAAATAACCCCATAGAGCATTTTGTAGAGAAATGTGTCGTTCAAAATGAATTTATGTGCAATGTAGCATTTTAAACCTGATTTCTTGTAATCTCTAAAATGGGTATAACAAAAAGCGTATCGAGATCAACATTTTTCTTAGCGTTGTTGAATTTGTATTGAAATTGTCTTTCTTTTTCCACAGAGGTGTCAAAAGACGGGAGGAAGGGTTTGTGTTAAAAAAATGGGGCCCCCAACGTGGCAAAGTACGCTAAAAACAAACTTTAGGATTATATAAAATAATTCCCCAAAGGGGTTTTCAGAATATTTCCTTTTTCAAAAGTTAAGAAAGGGGAATTTAAAACTCACCTTGTATGTTTGGACGAGAAAAGAAGTTGCTCAACAAATTTGCTAGTTTGTGACGTTGTAAGGAAGTTGATGTGCGTACACATTTAAATGAGTTTTAGGGTCATTTCAAAGAAGACTTGTGGATTTCCCAAGAGATGGTAAAGTTTACATTTACTTTAGGTAGTCGTTGTAAATAACCTCAAAGTAAACGCAATTTGGACCGAGATCCTGTCAAACGCTGGATTTTACAGAGTTGAATATATTTTACTAAAGGTTTCTCATCAAAAATAAAACTTTGAAACTGTCGTACAAATGTAACGCTTACAAAATTTTGTGTGTGGAATGGGGTTGACATCACCATACATTGCTATTTATAAACCTATGACTTATTTATTTAAACCTATGACTTATTTAAGTACACAAAAAGGTACAAGTTAAGTTATCATACAGTGTGGATTGGCTTCTGTATACTCGTATATGCATATTACGCGCACTATATTTCGAGCTCGTAGTATAATGTATTTAGAGGTGGCTAATGATTTATTTTACATACATAAACTACATTCTTTATTGTGAGACCGTAGGGGCTACATAATTGGACTTGGTTTTAGTCGTTCAAATATTGTTCGAGTCAGAAAATCGTTACAACATTCACGTCGTATTATTTTAATTTTCATGTCAACACATTTTCAACCATCAACTTAATTGAATTACAAACCAAATAAAGTTCTTGTTTTAAGTACAAGGATTTTAGCCTATAATAATCCGCCATATTTTTATGCGGTTTAAATAAAAGACCCCAAATACGTTTAAATCACTCTGTAGTTGTTAAATCAGTAGTTGGAAAAAATGAACTTGAAGAGGTTTGAAGAAAGTTTTCAGCAAATCTTTGACACCTAGCGTATTTATTTTAATAAATAATGTACAGTTCGAAAGAAATGTATCAAGAGATCCTACCACAGTGTTTAAGGGCTTCAGACATTCAAAGGTCTTAAATTCTCTAGAGACATTGATCCTAGAAGTATTTGTTTTACCAACAGTAATTGCTTTCTTAAAGGAGAGACGAGGGATATATGGTTGCTATTGCGTTGAGTATAATAATAATGATGAAATGTATTTCAACTAGAAGATCTGAACTACGTTGTAATAAAAATAGAATACTGGTGAACATTTTGTGTTAACTTTCCCGTGACCTTTCAACCCCGTTGTTTATACTAGTTTCATTCTTTTTCAAAATCTTAATACATCGAATTTAAATTTTATTTGAAAAACATGTTGAGGGGAAACCAGGACGACACGCAGCTACTAAAAAAAGTAAGCGCTTTAAGTGTTGGTAGCATGTGAATAGAATTTCTTTGCAATTTGTTACTCTAATACGCTTCGCTCACAACCTCGCTAAGATTTTTTCGTTTTATTGCGACGGATGTTACGAGGCTGTTCGCTGCGCTTAGAGCCTCGATTGTGCCCAGCAGCTTTTAGACTTGCAAAGTTTTCTACTGAAGGTCATATCATGAAAGGAAAACCCATTTTAAATTGCAATCAATTTGGACTGCACATTCCGCTGTTATACCGAATAATCACATTTTGAAACGTTGAAAAGTTTTTGAATTTTTATAATTCTTAGTATATTTATTCATAATAGCAAAATACATATTTATGTCAAATTTCGTCAAAATCGAACGACATTTACAATTTTAAAGTCATTAAAATACCTTTTTGAGGAAATTTCCCTAAAAGAGATAATAAACTGACGTGAATGTTGTTACAAACCTCTGACTCGGAAAACATTATAACTAATAAAACTATGACTTTTGTTTGAATTTTAAATAACTTTTTGAATATCTAGGTTTGATAAAACATCTTCAGTAGAAATATGCGTATTGCTATTCTTTCTTATGTTTTTTCATCTTGAAAGTTTTGATAAGAGTCAGATTCAGTAGTTGACTTCTATTTTTATTTATAAGAAAGAAAGAAAACTTCATACTTAACATCAATAATCTGAAATGAAACTTTGTTGTATCTGGTTTAAACATTTTTAAGCCAAGTGCAACACATTTAAAATGTCCTGACCTTCCGAGAAATAATAATATCTTCCAAGATTTTTAGTTGTAAAAGCCCTATAAAGTTTAGTTTTATTTATAAGAAAGGAAGAAAACTTCATACTTAAAACAAAAATCTGAGATAAAACTTTGTTATCCCTGGTTTACAAAATATGTCTTAAATCAAGTGCAACCCATTTAAACTTAAAATGTCCCGACTTTCCGAGAAAAAGTAATATATTCCAAGATTTTGTACAAAGAAAACATTCAGTTACGATGTAGACGTGATGGTTTTGAAAAACTCCTCGGTAAAACTTCCTAGGCAGAAAAATATCATTTTAATGATCTTTTGTGGCATGAACGTCAGCTTTGTTTCTTTAAAATACTTAAACATGTATTTCTCATTATTATCATGACAAAAGTATCGTTCATCGCTCGGCCCGAAAGTGTCTTTTTGACTCTCGGTCATTTAACTTGACCTCGTGTCAAAAAGTGTCACTTTAGGGCCTAGCGATGAAATATACTATTACCTTGTTGATCTGTCGAGTAATCTTTATCGTAGTTATGGGTACTACAGCTGTTTCGCGGCCATCCTAGGCCGCTTCTTCAGGTACTAGGACGTGTAGTTATCACTCATAGAGATCGTCAAGTTGATTAACTACGATAAAGATTACTCGACAGATCAACAAGGTAACATATACCTATATATTGATGCATAGTAATCTGGTGGCTATCATCATGAAGATATACTATTAGGACAAGGAGAACAAGAAATTCGATTGAACACTCTTAGTTGCGTGTCACTACCGTAACTTTTAATATTTTTATGATTAAACGAAATATAAACGATAACATTAATAAACAGAAGAAAAACATGGTCAAAGAGAAGAGTAAAAGTAATTGTATAAATAGAGGCGATACAGGAAATAAGAACACGATAAGGTATTAACGGTATAATGTAAGATAAAGTTACCATGTTATTTCATTTAATTATTAACTACCTTTGGGCTCTGTCTGTTTGCCCAGTACACATCTTGCAGTAGATGTCTTTTTCTCGAAAACATTTCAATACAATTAAAACTCGACCTTATGCCTAACTTATGTAGCTCCTGAGATGTAGGCCTAGTAGTTAAAAGTGTTATGTATTCAATTTTGTGAAGAGGAAATACTTTTAAAACCATATGTACTTGCTCTTAAGGTTTGCGTTGAAAAAGGCTCGTTAGAAAGTCTAATTTCTTGCTTTAAAACTAACTTTAAATAGGTACCGAATTCAAAAGTAATAATGTTTACCACTTGTTTTTCTACCAAATTCTATGCAACTGCTGTTGTTTGCAGATAAAGTGCAGAAAATAGTCAGATATCTGTTTGAGCAATGTAGGTCTGCCACAGATTTGCATAAGTCTCACCAGATGTCGCCACTGACCTGTAAAACATCGCTAGTGTTCTCTTTGCTGCAAAACCATATGATTTATAATATGTATAGGTATTGAATACGGTAAGATGTACTAACGGTGACGACAGGTTTGGGGTTATTCACTACGCTCATGGTGGCATTGTAAGTATGTGTCGTTTTTTTTGTTAGTATGTTTATTATATCATTCATATTAGCCCCAGGATAGTATTCAACAATTAATGGGTATTACCTTAGTTACTATCCTCTTTTTTGTCCTTCGACAAAGAGGATAGTAATAGTATCTCAAATGAATAATCATTCAATTAGCCCCTGAACTGTGTAGTTATGACTAAAATTAGGTTGTTACCTCCGTCAAACAGTTCAAATTTTTTGTAGTTGGATCAGTTGGCTACATGTTTTGACGAATGATCGTCATCTTCAGGCTTGCATTAAAATCTTCTTATTCATCCATGTGGACTTCGTTGAGTAGACATTCACACACACACATCACAAAAAACAATTAATAAATTAAATAAATTAACACGGATTTTAAAATGAAAGATATTTACAAGTATTTATTATTCTCGCAGCTGATTAAACGAAATAATTCAACAAAATTAGCACAGCTCCTTCGCTATGTCTAATCTAAAATTGATAATTTAAAAGAAAACGATATAATAAGGGAGGATCTCGGTCTTGTAACGTTCTATCTAGTACCGTACCTATCTATCAATGTATTCGTCGGTGTCTGATCGAAGAGCGAGTGCGAGTGCGGAGAGAGAGAGGCTGTGGTCTGCGAGCGCGCTCCTTATCAATGTTTTGATAACACAGCGCGGCTCGGTGGCCAGTGTTGGAACTAAATACGGCAGAGCGCGTCTCTGCGGCCAAATCACTAAGCTCTGCTCCCGGCCCGCGTAATTTAAATCGATCGGCAAACATATTAATCCCTTACCAAAATTTGGAACGTTACAAAGATGGCGCAATATTAGCATATTATACTTGCGCCAGCAGTTCCCACAGCAGTTGACACCATTCTTCTTTTGAGAGAAACATTTGATAACCGCATTATGTGGTTTAGAGGTGATGTAAACTGGCCTCCACGATCGTGCGATATCACACCGTCAGACTATTTTCTGTGGGGGTATGTGAAATCACAAGTCTACGCTGATAAGCCATAGACTCTGAACGACTTGAAAGACAACATCCGTCGTGTTATTGACGGAATACGCAACCAGCGTTGGAAAATGTTTTTTGAAAATTTGACTTCCAGACTGCGCTTCCTACGAGCAAGCCGTGGTGCCCATATGCCCGAAATAATCTAAGCACTAATGGCACACCACTGTTGTAAAAATAAACGCATTTCCATGGTAATAAAAGTTAATTTTCATTGTTAAATTTTATTTTTAAAACCACATCACTAAAAAAAACACCCGTTAGTAAGTGATCTGATAAAGAACGACAATTAGATTTCAACGGAAATTTAACTGTTACGTAAAATGTATGAAATCAGATCATATGTAAATATGTATAAACTTAAGTTGTTCAAAGGGCAAGGTAAAAAGACAGGTTTAAAACCTCATCTTTTGTTCCAACTTTAAAACGAGGTCGTTTAACAAACGCCATTAGTGAGTTGTAACTGCTTTTTAATCAACTGCGTTGTCATTAAAATACAACCTCGTTTCCTGAAATGCTAATGTTTTATGAAACTCTTGTTTCATTTTATTGAAGACAACAAAACCAGTAGCAAAGCGTTTTTATTAAAAGTAATTCCAATTATCCTTAATCAGTGCACGTTTGTATTAAAACTAAAAAAGGTAAAATAGTACCAAACAAAAGTACATATTTTCGTGAAGACTGTTTGTCGAATTTTTACACTTAAGTTGAATCATTGGTTCATCAGTTATATTATTTAACTGAAGTTCTTTGTAAGACTTTAAGCTAAGTTAAGACTAAAAATACTTTCAAAAAATAAGGTCTAACGATTACGAAGATTAAAAAAGGTTAAGCTGAGATCTTATTTTTAAATCATTCGAGGTTTTTCCTGTGCATTTGACAAATAAACTAAATACTGAATTAAAACATATACATTTATCAAAATATTTGAATGGAAATTTGATGTAATGCGAGTATTTTGCATAAACATTTAAAGTATGTTACTACATATCAATGGTAATTGAATACTTAAAAATTTAAGGGAAAGGTTTGAGGACCGAATCGGAACTTGAACTTGGATCTAATACAATCTCGTGTGCCAACTTTGGAAAAGGGCGTTTTATTGGATTTAAACAAGGGTTTGTAATCTAAAAACGCTGCTCTTTTGTAACGTATTTTCTTTCTGTAGCATAAATTTTGATTTTCGTTTTCTTCGGTGACGTTCGGTTCCATTACATTATTGGATTATTTGGAATTGGGGAGTTTAAAATCTCTCACAGAACAGTTTTTCGTATTCAATGTAAAAGTTTCTTTAGACAAAAAATAAATTCAGACATTCAGCTTTTAAATTGCCCTGAAGAGTATATTGGCTTTTTGTTTTAAAACTAACTACTGCCAGTAAGAAAAAATGTGGGCTATGTCAGAAACAATCCTCAGCATCATCACGGTATCCGCCCAAACTGCGTACTAAAACCAAACTGCTTATCCACTAACTAACTGCGGTATCCAGCTAAAACTAAAGAGGAAGTGATTCACACGGTATCTGAGACAGGAACATTGTACGAGCTGTAGCACTTTCTACTTTGGTATTCAGGCAACAACCACAAAACCCGTTGTCTGGATTATTCACTGCAATCCGAGCTCCATCCCTCAATTCCTCTCGTCCAGGAGAATGTTAGACACTGTATAAAATTTATTAAAGAGTTAATAGAAGTAATATGCAATAGCCGTGTATATAAATCGAAACATTGAATTATTCGATACATCAGAACTTGGTTTTGAGGATGATATAGGTCTAAAGCAGCTCAGATAGCCTCAGTGATCATCTGATGATACCCGCATCAACTCCCACCATCGTTTAAACATATCAGACTATCACCTGCGTGGTTCGGAAGTCACGTTAAGCCGTTGGTCCTTGTATTTCCATTGGTTATAGGGCTATTAATTAATTACCCATTCCAAGGAAGAGTCGGACTTAGTTTGTAACAAGAATACACCTCAAAACTCATTACTACCTCTCATCACACTCATCCTTCACCACATATTTGCCTAAAATACTTACTGTACCTTTAATACTTTTATATGTATATATATATTAACGCCATATTTTAGAACCACCCTGTAGTGACCTTGGTCGTATCATCACTCAAGTGCCGATGTAGGATAAGTCAGCCTAGCTCATCCATCTTAGACAGACTGAGCTAAATGACAAACTACCCTTTCTCTCTAATTCCAGCACCTTATACTCAGCAGCACTGGCTGAGAAACGTGATCAGCTGTTTATTGTAAGAGTAGCTTTATATACTCGTATTTTGAAAAATTTTAGGACATACGATTCTAGAGGTCCTCTGAAACATTGTTCAAGACAATGACAAGGACACGTGTTATAAGTCTAATGATTTTTGCCAAGTCGTTATCCAATTAGGACGTGGACGTTACTACATGTACATAGTTGTTCAAGGTGTGTTTATCCTTGTATTTTATTTAATTTATCATACAAATTACTATTAATTGGCAAGATTATATATAATTGAATGCTGTAAAGCACTTTATGAAAAGATAACAATATACCTATATACACAAATTATTGGACAATACAAATATAAAAAAACAAAACAAATTACAATAACATGAAATGAAAATTTCACACTCACTTTTACTTATATGATTTCACCCTAATTCCATATTTACATTAAACATCAGACCTGGCTTTAGGGGAGGAAAGGAGGAGAAAACAAGCTAAATTAAAAGACGACTTAGAAATGAGTTATCCGTAAGATCATCTATTAACTCATCCACCGAGCAATAAGCTTTTTATTCGAGGTTTGAAAATTTTGGTATTTTCAATTTTGTTTACATTTTTAGGAAGGTGGTTGAAGAGTTTTATACCTACTCGCATGGGTAGTTGTTCAAATTTAGATGTTTTGCGTTGAAAATTTGCAAGTGGCTTTTTCCTCTTGTGTTGTAATCATGAGTGGTTTTAAATTAAACCAACGTTTTCTTAGTTTGACAATATAAAATCACTTCCAAGATATAGAGACAGGGAAGTGTCAACAAACTTATTCCTTTAAATATATCTCGACATGATTCCCTGAAACTAGCTCTATTTCACATTTCGAAATTCAAATACAAGACTCTCATGCCTTGTTCTCTTGTACAAAGGATCCATTGTTTGGTCTTCCTTTATACTGAAATGAGCCTTTCATGTTCAACTAAAAGTGTTTAACGAGAAAAATTAAAGATTGAAAATTATCCCTATTATATCACCACTATAAAAGCACAGTTTAACGATGATTTTAGATGTGAATATTGTAACTGATTGTTACTTTGTCGAGTCATCAATAGGATTCATGTGGCATTCGATACTTTATAGTTGTACATGTGCCCATTAAAAATACGTTTAACTTAGTTTAGCTGCACTGAGGATCTTAAATGAGCTAGAATAAAAATACACTGATTAGTAATGCACGATATTGTCCGTTAAAGTTATTTAAATGATCTTATTCTTCCTTGGAGGTAAAGAATTGTAAAGAAAGGCTTTTTATTTCACTGGTATCAAAATCATATGTTTTTAGATCAAAACGACAAAAATGGCTGTCGTCTCTTGATGTGTATCGACGTTTGCTCATTAATTCTTGTTATTCACTGGTGTCAAATATATACGGCCTTTCCTGTATTTAAACTTTTTTAATAATTAAACCTTTTGTTAGGTATGTATAAAGGTTTACTGGTATTCTAGTCTAGTTCAGTTTTATAGCTCACACTAAGAAACATTTGATAAAGGCGACGCATACACCTTTTGATGGTGGGTTTTGTTAGTAATTAAATTATAAAACAGGGTTTTCTTGATTTATCCCCCGTCATGAGTTTAAGAGGTGTAAAACAAACACAAGGTCGACGGCATTTTTCACATTTCACATGTTCATGTATTGAATAAAATCTTAATATCTTGCGTTGTTTCCACTAAAATCAAGAAGTTTTTAGCTTTTCACTGAACACTAGCAACATATGTTTTGTTCTTAATGGACCTTCTTTTGTACAATATACATGCTGTGTATATGTACCAAAAGCATTTCAAACCTTTGATATCCTCAAACGAACAGGTTTGTTACATTTAATACCTTCATCATGAAAGTGTTTCTGTTTTAGGAGCGGACAAAAAAATATCTAATCATCTAAAGTGAGTCAGTTGTAAGGTTTATTTAAACATTGTGACACACGCCGGTTTAACATAGCGGAACCTTAATGAAGTTTCTCGTTTGTTCTTTGGACGTTTTGTTTTTTGAACAATTGGTTAAGCCTCATGGTCCGCAACTAAGAACAATATTAGCTGGGCAAACTCGGCCTGTAGGCTTTTCGTCCTAGCCAACGGAGTGGGAAGGATATGGAACAAAATAAGGAAGAGGTTAGGTCAGCTAGTATCATGCTTGGGCAACTGATTTGGCCTTCGAAAATGATGAGGAGGCTTCTTACCTTTGTTTAACTAAACCAGTCGTCTTCAAACTGCTTCACAGAGGTATTCACTCTCTCTTTAGCACTCTCAAGATTGAACCTTCTTTAGCGCACCTCCAGTTATTCCCTCTCTTGACCCATAGAAAGGAAATGTCGTATTAAATAAAAACCTAATCAGCTTTTAGACCTAATTTCTCATTGGTGTGTCCAAGTATATGGTTATCGGCACAGCTAGAATACCAGTCAGAATTCCGACTGATTGTTACTCGGATGTTAAACTGGAGCTCGTATATTGACCTTGTGATGAAATATATTATTTACACTAGGAAAAGTACTAAGCTTCATTTGTCATTGTCATACATGGTGTTCATTTTAAACGGACCACTATGGGGATTTCAAACGGCTCAATTGACAATAATGTTTAAATGGGAGACTTCTCATTGTTTTCACCAAAATTTAAGAATATAAAATCGTCCGTTTTTAATATGGTGGCCAAATTGAAAACTTTAAACAGAAACCCCTGTATTTTATGGCATTTCTACGGTTACTTACAATCTTAAGACTTTTTTATTCCAGTAATGCTTTGATATCCTCATTCCGTGTAAGAGATGCACACAGTCAATGTAGTGTAAAATGCCAATTTAAAGATCTCGTACACTCTGAGTTATACAGCTCAAACTGATATAGTAATTCTTCAAAAATTATTCACTTAGAAAAAAACTTAAAGAAGAATTTCCAAAATCTGCTTTCGGATTCATTAATTTAGGTAATTTACCGTTTCAGAACAAGCTGTAAAAGTCAATTTGTACGAGATCCTATTTGCATTTTAAAAGGACATTTTCAGTCTTTGGCTGCGTTTATCTCTTAAGCAAAATGAGAGGTAGCCTATTAAAACTGTACGTAAAATTAGAAATTATACAGGGTCATATTATACAGGGTTTCCATAAGAAAACTCCAAGTTGGCCACCATATTGGAAAATATATTCATGAAAATGTTATTCGTGTTATTAGGTGTTGGCCGACACTTAAACAAAAGCGCTAATGTGTATCTTGGCCAAATTTAAATTGCCCGAGATAAATATTAGAAAAGGTGAATATTTTCAAAAACCTGATTTTATATTATAAAATGTGCGTTAAAACAAGGCGAGTCCCACATTTTAACATCACTGTCAATCGAGCTTTTAGGAGATCCCCATGGTGGCCAGTTTAAAGTTGTACTACGAGAGCTCGTATCAAAAATCGCTTTAAATCTTAATGATGAAATATACTATTTACACCAGGGAAGGTACTAAGCTTCATTTGACATTGTTATATTACAGAAAAACTTTTGTAGACTCAAGCATTTGACAAGTTGAACGCTCAGGTAGCTAAGCCAGGTTTTACTGTGGGAAGAGAGGTTACTTTGACTAATGTTCCACATTGTCTTGTGCAAGAAACATTTTGTGTCGACATAACCATCATTTACTGCTTCCAGACATTGTTTGTTACCTTGAACCAGCTGAGATAGCTTTTTATACCGTTGTCTTTCATACCATTGTTTTCTTTATCGCTTTAACTTTACTTTTTTTTTATTCAAGTTGTTGAATGGTAATATCTAAAGGTTTTGCTCTCCGTTGTGAAACATAACTGTGCAAATGTATAAAATGCTTATACTTTTAAATGAGAGAATGTAATCCATTTTGGAAACATCAATAGCAATTTAGTAAAAAGAAGAAACGGACTTTTCCTGTCACTTCTGGAGGAAAACTACTCCTAATGTTTTGGGCAGTTAAAACCTCCATCCGTCTTCAGAGGACTACACTAATATAGGAACTACATTTAATTGTATTTCTTAACTTAAGATCTTAGACTTTACCAAATAATATTTAAAATTACCACATCTTAAGAAATTGATAGCTTATCAAAACACAAATTAGAAAGAGAAACAGTTAAAATAAGGAAACGTAATAAGGAATGAACTACACGCTAGTCCTTAACATAAAACAAATAGGTAAAAACAGAAATGTGGTAGGTAAATAATAATTAAAACGATCTCACCCACACTCGGACTGACGAACTCGGCTTATTGGTCAGTCCGAATCTCCCTCCTGTGGAGTTTTTAACTTCCCGAAACGTTAGGAGTAGCTTTTCTCCAGAAGTGGCAGGAAAAGCCCCTTTTTTTTACTAAGCTGCTCTCCGCCACTATTATGAATTTTCAAACTAACACAGAACCGTATTGCATTATTATTTTGTTTTATTAATTAATGTAGCGCTATTAATTAAATGTTGTGGACAATTGAATCGGCGGTTTTTGAACTCCCTGAAATAAATTTCCATTACATATGTATTTCGTTTTGGTACCTTAGTCAACCTATACCACCTCACCATAAAAATTAGACTGCAGTAACCATCTTGTCTGGTTTATTTTATGAAAATTAACGTTGAAGTTCGTAAACATACGAGTGTACTCTGTGCTCTGAGGACTCCAAAACCATAGTTACAAAGTTGAATGTCAAACAAATGTTGCTCAAATCCACTCTAGATAATCTTATTGTCTTAATTTAAATGTAATACCACGTACAGAAAGTCGTCACATGCGAGTAGCGTGTTTTTATCTGCAAACGCAACTTTAAGGCGCGTGTACAAAGTTGACAGGATTTCGTAGTTTCTAGCCACTTGCAAACATTGTTTTACGCCTAATGACGCTTGTAGGTAAAAAACTTCATGTTGAAATTGAGGAACAACACTACTTGCTTTAATGTAGATAAATAAATCTGTATTGCAAAACAAAATTAATTGTATCAGCAAAACAGAGCCAAAAATACAAATACATAATACACATACATTAAACAACAGTAATCTAGCCTAAATTATTCGGGATGTAGAAAGCCTATCAACATTCAAAACATTTTTTTGAATTTTGACTTTTCATTTGTTTAGTCTTCAAATTATCTTCTAAAATTCCTGCAAGGAATAATAATTTTCCTGTAACAGAATGTTTAACTTATTTTTAAATAGTTTTATATTATTTTCAAATTGTAGTTTGTTAAAAATATGTCGTTATATACTATTTGTTTTACAAAAAAGAAAATTAGTTTTGTGAAGGAGTAATTTTTATGGTTGTAAGTCATATGATTTGCAGTGTTCAAATTCAAAATAAAACATATAAATTTTTACAAACTTCAACGTTTTGTAAATATAAATTAAGAGACAAGTTAGTAAGTTGTTACTGTACTTCAAAAATATCTTTCCATGATTCTCTTCAAAATATAATTCTTAATGCACATTTTGTAGCTTCAAGATTAAATTGGTTTAAAACATTAAATCGCTTTTGCTTTAATTAGCTGTGCATTCAACGTTGAATGTTACTTTAAAGAAAGGAAGAATGAATTTACAGATTTTGATTGGATATGCAGTTGAAAAGTCCCCCAATATTATGTAGTAAGAGTCGCAATATTACGTCAATATGAATAAAGTGTCACATTGTGCTCTGTGAATAAGCCATTTCCTCCAATTCTTTGAATTCTTTTCACAAGTTTCTTGAAACGTCTTTTGCCTTCTATCTGCAGAATCTCTCGTATATTGACTTCAAGAAAAAGCACTGGGATTATAAACACTTCATAGCTTTAGCTCATAAAGCTGTGTATCTCGTATATC
This sequence comes from Matsumurasca onukii, assembly GCA_018831715.1. NCBI lineage: Eukaryota > Metazoa > Arthropoda > Insecta > Hemiptera > Cicadellidae > Matsumurasca > Matsumurasca onukii. Next base: position 39,558,823 of record CM032065.1, read on the forward strand.
TATCCAACTAATTTAAGCTAAGATTTTCTCGTCATAATTTACTCTTGTCATAACTATAAAATATAAGTTTTGCATAAAGCGTAACATAAAATAGAAGAGACAATTGAAAATAAAAGACACAGTTTACTTACAATGGACTCAACCGTTTCCTGGAAGGAAGTTACACAAAGAAAGCATTGTCTTGCTGATTCTTACCATTCAGGACAAGGTAAGCTTTTCTATAGAGCGACTTGAGTTTTTGTTTAAACCTTTAAACTGTATGACTTCGGGAGATTTCTCCAGCAAATCAAATAAATTTAAACATAATTTGTGTAAACTATATCAATGATAAATTTAACTTTGGACTTCATTAGTATGTTCTTGAAAACTAAAACACTTAACTGTACATTTTCATGACTTCTAGTGTTAAATAAACGGTGTATGGCATAAGAGGAGTTAAGGGATGGACACACGCGACTGGCGCCTTTTATCTTTTTAGAAGACATGCTTTTGTGACATACAGTATTGTGCCTTTTATAGTGGATTTTGTTAATGTTATATCGAATGTTGATAATAGTTACGGAGATAAATCGAAAATGTTTGCGAGTTATTTAGAGTGGGGATCAAGTAAATAAATAAATAGTTTATTGCGGAAACATATACATGCTATGCAATCGTTATTTATAGGTTGAACTAAAATTTTCCTTGCATTCTGACATCGAGGTCCCATTCAAACATACATTTTGTTCATTCGCTCTCTCTCATTCATTCGAATTGTTCCACTCTAGCCCTCCTATTGTACGTCGTTAGGTTCTGCAGTCTCCCAGTTATGTGCCATAAACTCGTCTGTACTGTAAAACGCCTTTGTTACCAAGATTTGTTTTAGACGAGCTTTGAAAGCCGATGAGTATTTGCGCAGTTTTAATCGAATTTGGCAACTGGTTGACTAGTTGAACTCCTGCCTGAGAAGACAAACGTTCATGAACTATCGTTCTGTGTCTCCAGTTCGATAGTTCTTCCTGACTCTTGTTTCATAAGAGTGAATGTCACTTTCTCTTATGGGCTCACATTTTGATTTGAAAAGAAGACAAGTTTAAAGAATGTAGAGGCAGGGTAAAGTCAACAATTGCAAATTTTGGAAAATTGGCCTGCACGACTCTCTTCTTTGAAGTTTTGCGATTGTCTGAACGGCTTTCTTTTGGAGAATGAAAGCTCTGGAAAATTGCATTTTTGAACAAACACCCCACAACTCTAATCCGTAAGACAGGTGTGGGTATATTACTCCGTAATACGCCGTCATCAGTACCTGAATTGAGCAGTACTCGGACAGTTGTCTCGGCACATAAATGCCTAAAGGCTAACTTCCCGCAGACGCTGTCTACATGACTTTCCCATGTCAACCCTCGGTCAAGGTGTATTCCAAGGAATTTAGTCGAGTAGACTTCTTCGATCTCAGTATCGTTCAACATGACTGTTGGGCTTTCTGAGGTCGTTGGTCGCAAGCAAAACTGAATGTATGTTGATTTCGTTGGATTTGTTTGATGTTGAGCTCATTGAAATGTTGAATTGAATTGTTGAGCTCAACAAACGTCATGCGATCGAGTTCTTGCATTGATGGTGCTTTGAAACAGAGAGTCGTGTCATCTGCGTACTGGAAAAGTTGTCTTTTGTACCGATGAGCCAACATCGTTGATGTATACCAAAAATAGCAGTGGACTTAGAATAGAGCCTTGGGGACCCCGTAACTTAGCCACTTCCTCTCCGATCGCGCGTCAGAAATTTGGACGAACTGTGTTCTATTACAGAGATATGATTTGTTCCACTTGAGTGGCACTCCTCGTATCCCGTAATATTCTAGTTTGTGGGTTAAGGTAGCGTGATCAACACAACATAGCTTTTGATAAGTCGAGAAATACTCGTACACTGAGTGTAGGTTCCCGACTTTAAATCGTCTACTATCAATAGCGTAAAGAGTATTAAGAGCAGATATCAATTACGTCAAAAGTTATTCTATGATTTTTAAGCATACGAATGCAGTTTTTACCACGTTTCTTAGTCTTAGGTCAAGTGTTTGTTATTATGCAGTGTAAGGATACGCTAAGTCCTTTGTATATGGAAGAGCTTCCCAACTGCAATAAATGCAGGAAATAGCTCTTCTCCTGAAGTGGTCGGAAAGATTCAAGATAACAATTTGTTTATTCTATTAATGTACTTACTGTAGTACATAGCAATGACTCGTACATTAAAAGTCACGTCGAAAAATACCATTCCTAGAGGATATTTTAAGGTGAATATGGGATGACAGGTGAGTAAGTATGTTGAGTGGTTTTATGAATGATTAGGTGTAGTCTTGTTACCCACTAGACTCATTAATTAATAGCCCAACGACCAACTTAATATGGAACTTACACACATCTATAAAGGACAATACTGTACAGGTTCTTAGTTAGTAAAATAAATAACGTCTCGGTGAAAAAGAAGAGATTCGTTACATCGCTCCACTCGGTAACTTTGTCACGTGTCTGATTTGTCCTGCTTTAAGTGCACTGTCTGAACATATTGAAGAGTCTGCTGCTCATTCCTACCTTAACTAATGAAACTTAAGTTCATCCTAGTGATAGTACAGTAGACTGATAAGAAATTTCCCAAATGTGTCAGATATATCCTTTATGTATTCGGTTGAAACTAATACAACACTGTACTGTCTTCTGAATAAATACGTTTTTGAACCTTTTGAATTTCAAACTTGTGGTTTGTCGTTTTAATATAAATACAACTTTTGGTGAACCACATACAAACCAGTGTTTTAATCACACAATACGTTGCAATTATGCTATGACAATCGTCATCAATTTAAAAAATAAAATAAGAAAGAGAAGAAATAAAATAATTATATACATTCAAAATTACTTCAAACAAATTATAAAATAACAATTTAAAACTATTATTTGTTTCAAATATTTTTTTGTAAATATTAGCCTACAATTCAAAATTATTATTAGTTTCAAATAGCTTGTCTTCTATTTACATAACTATTTTACTTTTTTTTCTTCTTTACTCTATTTTATACAACTGACGATGATGATTATCATGGCAAAATCGACAAGTCTTGTTTGTTTCGTAAAACGTCAGAAATTATTTTGATGTACAACAAAACCTACCTTAACATGCTTAACACCGAGATCTGAATCCATGATGTACTGTTTTACTACACCTATATACATAAACTAATAGGTTAGAAAACAAAGTTTCCTTGAGTCCTCATGCGTGGCTGAGTGCGGACAGAGTTTATTTGAACCTTTTAAGTATAATAGCTTTCTTATCCGTTGAAGTTATCTTGTATATCATTACACCGTATGCCGGTATCCGTTTCAACTGAATGTCATTGCAAAATAAACAAATGTTTGGAGCGGTTCTCGGATCAAAGTAGGAGTAGTGTGGTAGTGTGTAAACTGTGTAACTCTGATTTACTTTAAGTGCATTTTAACGTTTACCTTTTATTCTTGGTTTAAATTTGTTGTTGACGATGTGAGAATTTCACAGTTTAAACTGCAATTTTTCCTAAATAGTGAGCAAGATAATCTTGACGTTTCGGAATCTGCTATCTGAGCCTCGTCTTCAGGTGAAAAGTTACCTATAACATAACACAGAACGTTAGAAAACGAGCTAGCCTAAGCTGACCAGTCAAGCACAACCAAGTAACATGTAGCTCAAATCAACATGTAAGTCGAAATACTAAAACTTAAAAACTAGCCTTGAAAACTCAACCACAAGCATAACACACTAAGAACTTAACTACATGAAACACGTCCACAATCGGTGGAGGCTCTCGGCAAAGTGATTGGTTCGGCCTGGGGCGGGAGCACCAATGACGTGAACAGCACGCTGGCCAATTGGAACAGAGAAATATAAAAATCCCTATTTATGCACAACCAACAGTAGAAGTTGGCATCGATTTAAGTTCTGTGGCATGTTTTGCGTCCATAATACCATGCTGTGAGTTTTGTGTGTTGTTTCTTGCTGAATGTTAACTTGAAGTTTATGATCGTCCCTAAGTTTGACCTTAACATGTTGTTTGGTTGTGCTGATAACTTTAGGCTAGCTCGTTTTCTAATGTTCTGAGTTATGTTTTAGGTTACTTATCACTTGAAGGAATTTGAAAAAAGGTGTATGCCGTTATAAATAAATAAGAGGGTATCAGAGTGCCCGAAACGTCTTAATCATCTTGCTTACTATCGATGGAAAATTCAAAATTCGTACCTTCACGGTAGTGTTTGGAATGCGCACTAAGTTATTTATTTTTCTCAACGTGTATAATTATAAGAAAAGAAGTCATTTTACAAACATGTTATAAGCTATATAAATGTTAAGGTTTTATGTTGTAACGTCGAACACCAGCAAGGTGTATTTTATAAACGAAGGTTTAGTTGTAGGATAATCCCGGTCTTTCCTTTGTCCTCAAGATTAACGCGTCTGTAATTTACCGCTTAGGATTAACTAACCAGCGCAGGAGGCGTTACTGCTAATGAGTTATACATTTAGTACTAAATTACATAAAGTAACAAAGATTAGAATATGTTAAACATAATTATTATGTTCATCGGCGAAACACTATACAGTGTCGAAAATGTTATTTTGCTATTTAAAATATATGCCAAAATTACGGGGGTAACAACAACAAAAACACAGCAAAAAAACAGCAACAAAAAAACGCATACATTGGTTTGGGTGCAAGTATTGAGCACATACGCGTTTCTTTCAAAGTGTGTTTTGTGGTGTTCCTCCCAATAGTGTAAGGGAATATTTTCTTCATAAAAAATGGATGAAATAGCTCTCTTGAAGATGATGACATGATTTATTTATTTATTTTTTATTTATAAACGGTATACACCTTTTTCAAAAAATTACATGCTTGATAAACAAATTACAGTATTTAATTATTGATATAAAGGTCTATTTCGTCCAATCCACCACGAATATTGTGGTACTTTATTTTTTGTACATCTTATTGTTTTCGTAAGTTTAATGTTCGGGTTGGTTAAGGGTAACAATTAACAAGGGACTAAATTACACAGACAGTTTGATGATGAAGAGTTGGATTTAGACAGATGGTGATAATAAATAGTGTAGAAAAAATTAGTACATAGTGATAGTAATGGTAATAATGTGTACAGTATTTGAGACAGAAATGATAACATGACAGGAGTTGTATAATTATATATCAAATATAACATGATGGTTTTTCCTGAAATTAGAACAAAATTCTGCAAGCCTCCTATTGCAATTTGAACGAAACGAACTACTTTATAATCTAGTTATTCCGGTTCACACCACGTCCAAACTGCATAACTAGGTTGAGATATTTCGACCTCGCTGTGTAATACCATCTTCAGTCACTGATTGGCTGAAACCAGTTTAGTTGTGACACCGGTTGGGAAAGACTAAGATTCAAAACTACTTTATGCGCATTTATATTATTATTTCAAAAGGTTCAACTATTTCTTTCTTTGTAACAAACAAGACAAGCAAGCCTAAGATTAAGAACCTGGGTTCAGAGAACTGATGCTGCTCTGAGAGGCTAAAGGATTTGCTTTGAGCAGGCTTTGTGATTCATCGTTTCTTTCTCAAACTCACTCGTACTTTTACAAGTAACATGCCCATAGTGATGTTATCATGTTGGTTGTTCTTATAGTTGCCATGTTGGTTCAATCCAGTGCATTGTGAATACACATAATATGAATCAGAAAAGAAGAATTATAAAGATAGATCTATAAATACGTCACATTTCAACTACAATAATATGCTGTTTGATTATATTTCCAAAAAAAAAGATCTAGCTACAGTATAGTATTTACTCAATCATTAGCGTGGGTATTCAACTAAAACATTAATTTTGACGTAGTAACTTATAACTTGAATGAGCGTAATTAACATTCCTTTAAGGTTAAAAATAGTTCTACCTTCACCCGATGATGAAGTCAACTTCAAAATCGGTCGCGTAAAATAAAAATATGTTAAATCTGGGAAACCAGTTGTTCTTTTGTAATGGTTAAATATACAGTTACCTTCTTGCTCTTCCTGACTGTTTGTATAAACTAAGGTATAAAATATATTTTAAAATTTTTTAAATACTTTATTAAAACTAAAAGTCGTTTCTTACTGATAAAAGAAAAATGTTTCGTCATATTCTACGAATCACAGTATATACAGAATGAAATATAACCGTAAAACAGGGAAGTTCATAATAGAAAATAAAGAATTTATCAGTTAAGGACCTCTTTAAGTACTAAAATATTTGCCTGCAGGTCCTAAAGATGTTGCATCTTTCACGATACATTTCGGGCATAAGTTGCGCATTTTCAAGTGTCTTCTTCTTCCTTTCTGGTTTCTTCTTATCACTAAATAGTCTAATTAAGCGTAAATATGTATTTAGAATGTTTAGTATAAGAAAAAAAGAAAGACACTTCAAAATTAGCAATTTATGTCAAATAATAAGTAACAACATCTTTAACCAACTAACAAGGTATTTATAATAAAAATAAGAAAGATGCGATTATTTTCTTTTCAGGTTTGTAATAACAATCTGCAAATAGCCTTTCTGCAGCTAAAGCTGGAAAACACATCTCTGAAGGCTCAGAACGTCTGCAAACATTTGCTAGTTAGCTTAGAACTTGCCATGTGAAAATGCTCTTAATAAACTTCTTCTACACTCTTACAATAATTTCAAAAAAAAAAAAAACAATAATTTCAGTCCTGCAAAGAAACATACGCTGTTGAACAATATTGTAAGTTATAGTATGCAAAATTATTCTAAATGGAGGACCCGTTTAAAAAAACAGTATTTAATACAAAGTAAATATCCAAAATTAACAATCATTATGACAACGAAAAGAGGCTATTGTTAAAGAGTTATTGGTTATCTTTAGAACTAATTGTGTATATAAGCTATTATTATAGCCTACTATTGACATAACGGGTGACCTAAAATATAAGCCCGCCCCTTAACCATATAACCCCTTAACCCTTGGCATTTTATAGTTTAGTTTAGTAAAAAGAAAGAAACGGACTTTTCCTGTCACTTCCGGAGAAAAACTACTCCTAACGTTTCGGGTAGTTTTTTCCTAGAAACGTTAGAGAGTAGTTTTCTCCGGGTGGCAGGGAAAGTATGTTTCTTATTTTACTAAATTCTCTCGCCACTATTATGTACTTTCAAACTAACAAGTTACAGTTTAGGTTGAGAAGTTTTTGCTATTTTATTAAATTTTAAATTATAATATCTGAATTGTGTTTTATAAACTCTGGATAGTAAAAACAGTAAGAGTATTCTACCTGTGTTTTGCCGCAAGGAGACAAGGAGATAACTGCAGCACTACAATTAGTGGGTTTTCTCGTGCCAAAATGTAAGATATACACTTTACTCTGGGATTCATTGAATATCAGTTAACAGTCACATTACTGTTGAAAAATACTTGAATTCTTAAACAATACATTTAAATAATATGTAACATCAGGGACAGTTTGGAGACTAAATTGATAAATACAAAAGATACAAGATACTGGGACTCGTGGCGTGGTCCTGTAATCCAGCTTCATGGATCTCAGGTTTTGAGGATGATATAGGTCTAAAGCGGCTCAGATAGTCTCAGTGATCATCTGATGATATCCACACCAACACCCACTATCGTTTAGACATATCAGACCATCACCTGCGTGGTTCGGAAGTCACGGTTAGCCGTTGGTCCTTGTATTTCCATCGGTCATCGGGCTATTAATTAATGACCCATTATAAGGAAGAGTCGGCCTTAGTTTGTAACAAGACTACAGCTCATAACTCATTACTACCACTCATCACACTCATCCTTCACCACATATTTGCCTTAAAATACCCTCATGGGAGTGGTTGGCATATCAAATGGTGATTTAGTTTTTTACAAGGAAACCTTGTTAAATCAGTGTATGAAAGTAGGCTGTTTTATATTCTCGGTAAAGGGACCTGATAAATTGACATTGATTTCTCTTGAGTAAATCATCACCTTTTCATACACGGTAGAGCGGTGTCCGCCTCAATATTTCTTTTAAACGGGCAGCAGTTTCAGTGTTATTTGAAAAGTTTGATATTTTTCGACAAAACTGGCAGTAAAATGAGTTGGTTATTCGTTTAGTAGATGATTTATTACATGAAGAAGGGAAAGATCATGTTATTTGTAAGATTCTCATTAGAAGATTTTAACACAATACATATTTTATCCTTACAAGCATTAGTACTTTTACTTTTATAGTTTCATTAAAATACACACAATTTGGAAATAAAGTAAAACCAGTTAAAAAAACACCCTTTTGATATAAGGGTTTGGATATTAGTTTTACCGAACCACAATCCTTTAGTTTGATGCACAACTAAAATTTAAATTAACGTCTATAAGTTATAGATTGAGTTAGTAAGTTTTACATGTCTTGCTTTTTGTAATGTAACCGTGATAAAAGTGTTCATTATTTCCTTCCTCACTGTTTGTACATTTTCTGTTTCATGGAGTTTTATACAATCATAAACGAAAAAGGATTTTGTGACAAAAATTTACTGCATCGCTCTGTGATAATTATAAAGACATGTCGTTAAGTTTAAAAGTTCATAATAGTGGTGGAGAGCAACTTAGTAAAAAGAAGAAACAGACTTTTTTCAGCAATTTCTGGAGAAAACATTTTTCTGAACTATTTACCTGCCACACTTCTGTGTTTATTTTTGCCTATTTGGACTAGCATGTAGTTTATTCCTTATTAACGCTTCCTCATTTTAATTGTTTTTAATTCTAATTTGTGTTTCGACAAGCTATTAATTTCTTAATATGTAGCGGAACTTTAAAATTATTGTTTGATAACGTTTTAGGTTTGATCTTAAGTTAAGATCTATAGTTAAATGTAGTTTTTATATTAGTGTAGACCTCTGTAGACGGGTGGAGTTTTAACTGCCCGAAACGTTAGGAGTAGTTTTTTCTCCAGAAGTGACAGGAAAAGCCCGTTTCTTCTTTTAACTAAAATTTATCATTAAGGTTCATCTCTCCTAGCTTACGAGTTAACTCTCTTTTCAAGTTTTGTTAGGAACATTAAAACCGTTGGCAGGGTTTGAGCAAAGCAACATTAAAATCTACAATTAATAAACTTGAATAATAAACCTATTGAATAATAGTGCCATCAAGTACTTAGAGACAATTTTCAAGAATATCTAAAGTTAAGACGAAAATTCGTAAAGAAAGTAAGAACAGGTGTCGGATATCAGCGCAAAGTGAGTCTAGTCATGGCCACTTCACCTTCTACTTTGTCAACAGGATATTATTAGATAAGACCAGAACTTTGCTACTTTATCTCACGTTATTTCCAAAACCCTAACCTAGTTGTTACAATAGGGTTCAACCTAAATTGTCAAAGTTAATCATGACACGTTGTTTTAAATTGTATCACTGGTTTTGTTTATTTGGGTTTATTGAAACCGTTATGCCTCGTGGCGTGGTCTTGTAATCCAGCTTCATGGAGGTCAGGTTTTGAGGATGATATAGGTCTAAAGTGGCTCATAGTCTCAGTGATCATCTGATGATACCCGCATCAACTCCCACCATCGTTTAGACATATCAGACCATCACCTACGTGGTTCGAAAAGTCACGTAAAGTCGTTGGTCCTTGTATTTCCATTGGTCATTGGGCTATTAATTAATGACCTATTCTAAAGAAGAGTCGGCCTTAGTTTGTAACAAGACTTCAGCTCATAACTCATTACTACCACTCATCACTCATCCCTCACCACATATTTGCCTTAAAATACCCTCATGAGAGTGATTGGCATATCAAATAGGGTTAGTGATTGCTGGATACACGTGAAATTCTTTAAAGACTTTTATTGACAGCCTTAATAAATACATAAGTGCTTTCATAAAAGTTTTTACTAAGGGTGTGATTTTATATTTGAAAATACTGTGGAGCTTTGAAGGTTTTGCTCTCTGCGAAATATTGTATACACCTTTACAAAGGTCAATCAAAGGAGACCTCCACCAAAATATTATTTGATCTAATTCCGTCTTCGGATGAACTTTCACCTAAAATGTAACACAACTCATTAGGAAATGAGCTAGACTAAAAATAATTTAGCAATTAAGGCTAAGCTCGGATCACACCTGAAAACGGGATCAGATCCCAGAAAAAATATTGTTCTTCTTGTCCACTTAAAAAATATTAAAATCTTACGTAATATCATTTAAAACTCAAAATTCAAACATCGTCAACAACAAACCTTAAACAAAAGACAACGAGAAACATGCATTTTTGATTTACGCGTGTAAATGCTTCACATTGGATTGAGACAAAAAGTAGAACCTAGTTAATATTGTTGTTTAGCCCTGGAAGTATTGAAAATACTTATTAGACAGATTTAAAACATAACACGAACATTTGTTATTCTGTAATCTACCACGAAACTAAGGAAATACGATTATTTTAAAATGAAAACACGAGGAACGACATTTTTGTTGTTCGTCTTTACCTTTCAAAGAGATATTAATTTGATACTTCCTCATCAAGATGTTCGTTAAAAATAACAAAATATCGAATTTCTTATCACAGGACTTGTTTGTTCACCTTTATTTGTTTTAAGGAGGGACAAATTTTTAAAATAAAAAGTATAGTTGAAATTTATGTTATCTTCTTCTTGTCCATGTCTTAGATGTTCATAATGTTTTCTGTACTCGAATATTTATGGTCAGTTCCGGCAAAAGACGACTTGATAGAGGCTAGATAGAATTTCTTTAAACCTAAATTTGAAGGACCTCCCTCCCTGTATATCCATATCCAATTTAACAGTCAATACAATCATTTTTTTAGACTTCAGAGCTATCAAAAATATTTTTATAATTTCTTGTTTTTTAACTAAATGATTTAATAGTGGAACGCATTTAGCTTGTTTCGATAAAATAATTTAAATCCCGATTTTTTAAATATTTTCCCTGGCTTTTTCTTATTACTAGAAAAACAAACTTACTTTCTTGCCACATTAAGAATTCCAACATTAAAGAATTCCTCTCCAATTTACTCTTAATGGTTGGATTAAGAACAGGTTTGTAATAACTGCTGTAAGAAGGTTAGTTTGTACCCCTTACACTAGGTCTCTAGAAAACCTATATTTAAATGACATGTTTATTAGGAAGACTTCCGCTAGTCTTCCGCTAACCTTAAGGTGAGTGAGGCCCAACAAATCAGAATTTATAGAAAACGCTATTAGAAAGCATCCAACCCATCAGAGTTCAAATTACGTTATCGAACAGAGAACAACAATGCGTTCCAAATAATACATAATTTAGCTGACAAGCCAAGAGTTTTGTTTTAGATTAGCTTTAAGCTTTAGATTAAGCTTGTTCGTCTAACAGACTAATATATTTTTAACGGAACAAAATAGACACAGTGTTGATGATCATAACTGTTGTGATAAAAGAAATGTCTTTAATTGACCAATATGTTTGAAATCTCATAATGTAACATTTAATTAAAAAGCGCTGGCATACTAATAAAATTGAATTGGTTAGAGAGAAATAAATAACATTTCGATTATATGACAGATCGACTGAACTATACGAGTGATGTGTCAGCATTCTGCATTTACTTTCATTCAAGGGTTTTGGATTCGTTTATTGCTTTCTTTTCAAATGCAGTTGTAAAGATCAAACTGCTGAGTTGTAAATGCTGCAAATATACATATAAGCAACAAAGACAATAGCGCTGTTGTGTCCATTTTTAAAGAAAATTTATGAAACAGAATTTAAGGACCGCCTCAAATCAAGTATTGTCTCTCTCTTCTTGTAGAAATATTCTGAAAAAAGTCCTCAAAGTAACAAGTAAAATTATGTAGGACTACTAAGTATTTAGCATTGACTCGTCTTCAAACGATTGATGAAACTTCAACTAATACTGTATTTACTCGTACGTACAAAATTTAAGTACAACTTTTCAAACTTCAATTATTTTTTGGGGTCAGATTATTTTGATAAAATGCTATTTTAACTGTATTGGACATTTTGTTGTTAATTATTTAAACCATCATTATGAATCAGAATTTAAATAAGTGATCTTTAAATAAGATCCGTACAGGTCGTTTCGTGAATTTCTAAACTCACACTTTTGTGCCGCCATTTGTTCCTACTCAACTTTTTAATATTTTTTCGTAGAAATGCTAAATCCTAAAGGTTCAAACCTGTGACTTAATGTTTTGGGTACTGCGCCCACATACACCATGTACACTAAGAAGCTTAATAATATTTTTCTAAATTCTCTTGTGCAATTTAATGAAGATACCGTTAATTTGTTGTTGTTTAAATATGTTAATTAGCTTTTACGTATGCCGTTTAAGACAACATAGTGGATTCTCCTATTTTAAAACAGATGTCTCTACTAATAGAACAATTGTTTTACGACGGCACATTCGTATTGGCTGCACGTAGAAGAGTGGCTATAAAAGAGTGTCTGTTAGACATATGTGCCGTGATTTGTTGTACAGCTGATTTCAACTGAGGTAATTATTTCACGAATACACCTGACTTAGTTTTTATGACAAACTTGCTAACATAATAATAATAATGATAATTTTATTGCTGTAAATTGAAATGGGTTGCAAAAATTAACAAAAACAATTTTAGATTTAATTCTTAATCTAGAGGAGCCTGCCATCCTTCGGTTTTCAATGTGTCTCTTCATAAGATTCTTCCATAGTGTGGAAAGACTTTGATATTAAACATGCTTTATTTTTTATTTAAAAAGGTTTTGAATGTTTTATTTTTAATATTATTTTTTAATTTATTTAAAACTTTAGTCATCAATGATTCATAAATTTTTGTATTACGTTGCTTTGTTCTAGTTGTTTGTTGAATCTTGTCCCGTAACTATGAATATATGTTCCAATAAAATGGTTTGATTAGAATTTTGTAAAGAGTGAGGTTTCTATTTTACTGTATAAATAGAGGGTAATGTTAGAATATTAAGAATTTTGAATAGTACTCTGCGGATTCTTGTGAATGAATATTTCCGATAACGTACCCGTGATTCACTAGGGATCAAATGTCTTTACGAAAGGTTTAGTCCAAAGAACCATATTTGCATTGGCTTACTATTACATAACTGCCTTCCAACATTTGAAGAGTCAGTATAAAAATACTTTCCAAAGTTAAACATTTATATCATCACTGATGTTACTTAATTTATATGTTATCTTTTTATACTTTTTCGGTTGGTTTTGTTCATTTTATTTGTTCAACAATTGGCTGCCACAAGGGCACCAGCCAAGAAAAAGCTTAACTCGGTAAACGTAGCCTTAGGCTTATTTTATGCTAGACATCGGAGGAGAAAGGATATGGAAGAAGGCAAGGAAGGAGTGGGTCTGCTAGCATCATGCTTGGGCGACTGATTTTGCCTTTGGCCAGGATGAAGCATTGGTTTTTTGTCCTTATCAACCTAAGTCACCTCTAAAATGCTTCACAGAGGTCTTCTAGATCTAAACCAGAGGTAACCAATAATATTCACTTTCCACTTTGGTGGGGCATAAAGCCTGGACAAACTGCTTGGTCTATTGAAATTATCCAGATTGATAATTCCTTAAACAAACTGCAAGATTAAAAAGAAAACATATTCGGTAGAAGAGTGTCTCGAATAAGTCAGTGTAAAGTACGACTACAAAAAAACACCTCGTCAAATACAGCTGTTTTCAACACTACTCAAGTTAATAAGTTGAAATCAGATCCTGATGAAAATGTAGAAGGTAGAAGTAGATCAAATCTCGGCATAATCAAACTAAGAGGGCCTAAGTTCATTACAGCTAAAAGGTTAAAGTTCTCCCAACTGTATTTGAGTTTGAGCAAAGAATGAACTCTTGTGTTTTGCTTCAACCTTAATTGTCATATGAACTTTGTCGTTATTTCGTTTCATTATCTACAAGTACTTTGAGTGTTATTTAATGTGCATAAAGTTTAAAAGAAAGAAAGTTCTTCAATTCAAAAGTCAAACATTGTGAGCAGCCAAATAATATTTAGAAAAAGAAAGGGCATGAACTGTGGTGTCGAACAATTTTAGAATAAGTACCAATATTTAAGATGCTTGTGGCGTTGACAGCTAGATAAATACAATGTAAATAGATAAAATGTAGCAGAGAGAAGATTATTGTACAAGAATTGTTTGTTCTTTGTCGTTTGTAAGAGGATGTCTTATTTTAAAGCTGGTTATTGGGGAGCTTACACATGGCTTCCTATATAATATTTTACAGGACCATATTTTGATGTTTAATCAAGTTTTTGAGTGTTTTATATTTCAACTTGGTTTTGTACTTCAGTTTTATAAACTATTTCCAGACTGTAGGTTTTAAATAAATTATAAACAGTTTCAGAACGGGAAAAATTCGCTTCACTCAGTCGAAAATTGAACCTAATAACTAGCTAAAGACTGATATAACGCGTTGGCAGCATATGGCCGGTTTATTCATTATTCATCGTTTCGCAGCGTATGAAAGTCATACATATTCATCAGAAGAGATTCCACGGAAATCCGCTCAGACAACATTTGACATAACAAGAATACTGACAACATTGTTGATGTAACAAGAATACTGTAAGCCACTTACTGTGGTACAGATCAGTTTCTGACAGGTACGTAGAAACAATTGTTTTGAACAATTGAAATTTAAACTGTTGCTAAATGTATTACTGATAAAGAGAACTTATTTTAACAAAACGTAGTAAAAAAGACTTAAGTTAACTAGATGAAATAGTATAAAGATTTAGATGAAATAGAGATTCGAAATTTTTGAGGATTTTGCCGCGTTTTATAGTATTTATATTTCATAGTAATATTAAAATTTTTGCAGTGGCTAGACACGAGAAACCGTGCGTCATTTTTGTTCAATAATTTGAAAGTGGTTTTACAGGGGTTTACAATCTAGTAGGCTATGCCTTCATGTGATGACCCTTGCTTGTATCATGGGGTTTTCATAATTTCAAAATATTATTTGGGTTGAACAGGGGCCCATATTTGACAAATAAGCTTATAAAAGAGCTTTCAGAGCTCTAAAAGTACCGCGTTTTAACGGAAGTGGATTTTGTTCAAAATTCAAACAAAATCTTAAATAATCAGCTTCAAATCATACCAAACATATTAATCTTGAAAGTTTTAAACAAACTTAACAGCGTTTATTTTGGACTGAAATCCCCTGCGTCGTAACTCATTGCACCCGTAGCGAAATAAATTAATTTAATTGTTTTATAAATTAGTTTGTTTAGTTTATTTTTACTTTAATAAATAATGCTGTTAATCAATTAGATATTTAAATCATTAAAATAATTTCCGACACATTGACCCGTGCAACGTAGACGGATGGTGTATAAAGGAACTCAAATTGAAAGAGCGCAGCACATCGCCCCAAGAGAAATCTATATTGATCTATCTTGTTCCACGCCTTGTTCTGCTCTTGCTATGCAAGGAAAGTAAAGTAGGTACTGTCAGAACTATATTTCGTTATGTTAAACATTATTTGTAATATATATCAAGTGATTATGATCTCCCATCGAGTGTTGTGAGGTATTGTTCCTGGGTCTTTTAAATACTCAGTACTTGGACCGCTGTCATTTTTATCGAATTTCCTTTGAAAGTGAGATATTCAACCGTCACTATGTTAAGATACAGACTTTATATACGTATATGTTGTATATAAAGTCATATTAAGTTGTATATAAAGTGTCGTATATATATATTTGTATATATACTCTCTACATATATAGGATGTGTGTACTCTCTTTGTTTCGTGTGATATTGGGACCATCTAAGTCTGATGCTGAAGACCGAAGCGAGGCTGTGAGTGTATCGATATAGAGCAACAGATTGCAAATGGAGTTTTAGTGCTTAGCTGCGTGTTGGCCTGGTTCTCATTTTTTGAACTTATTTTCAAAGACCTGATGTGATAATTAGTAAGTGATGCCACGACAATTTTATGAGTGACGGTCATTTTAAAAATTACCAAATTGTGAACTCTTTTAAGAGTAACTTTTTTTGATAGTGTGCACTTGAGATGAATTGTGGGAAAGCTTGGAACCGAGATCGTCACTTATAGGAATAAGTTTTCTTGCTTATATAAAGAAAAATAAAATGTTCCAATATTCTAACTTAAATGGCCGCCATTTTATGACGGCTCAACATTTATGGGATCTGCTTTTACAGACGTGCTGCAAATGCAACAAACATTGTAAGGATGTAGGTTGTTTGATCCTTTATGTCTACCGGTTCGTCTGTAGTCATTATATAATAGTATAATTGTGTAATAAACATTATTGTACTTTCTTTTTTATTAAATACTACGTATTCTTAATCAGCTCAGGATTCTTTACTACCTCGTTGACATAAAATTCAGTTTTTATTTACGTTGTGTTACCATTGATTCCCAGTCATTGTTTGTAACATATTGGCGTTTGTAATATCGATTTGATACACATATCAAACTGAATCAACACATATCGTGCATGTTCTGTGGAAACAAGAGGAACTGTTTAGGTGAATTTACCAATCAACCCTTGCAGCTGTAAACATACATTGCCAGCCTCCGTGATAATACACTATACACACTTTGAATTAACTCAGTTGTTAAATCATTAATACTTTTACCACGTGATTAATTTGTGGGATTAAAACGATGTTCGTATACTGGACTTATGTTTTAAAGGTTCTCAGTAAATAAATTGTTACTTTATTTCAGTCCATTCCATCACATTTTAAATGAAATAAAACCATTGTCAGTTACAAAATAACTTAGTAGGAGTGCATTCAAAATCAATATTAGCCAAGTCAAGTTAACCCTGAAAGTTTGTATCGCGTTTTACAGACGTCATATTTGTTAAGAAAACCATATTTAGCTGAATACAAATATCATTTGCTTTGTAAAACGAGTTCGTGTTTAACGTCCTAGGTGCAGCTAAGGTTTATCTAAACTTAACTCTTAGGCTTTCGCGGCCGGTGTCATAACTATAATCTAGTTCTTCCGGTTCACACCGTGTCATAACTTCATAATTAGGTTGAGATATTTCAGCTTTGCTGTGGAGTACCATCTTCAGTCACTGATTGGATGTTTCAGCCTTTCATGTATTAAAATTTGTGATTTTATTCATCTAGAGATTAAAATTTGCGTTAGTAGTTTGGGGTAAACAAATATCATTTGCTTCCCTCAACTCTATGCTCGATCCAATCTTACATTTCATAAGAGTGAGATCTTAATTTGTATAAACGCTAAATAGCTATACACGGATTTAAACGGATGGTGTAGTGGTCAGCAAATCGCCCGGCAAAGGAGACCCGAGTTCAAGTTCTTATTCGGTACACACATTTTTGATTTCGAATTCCTTGATTAATAAATTAGCCATTTAGCTTTTATACAAATTGAAATCTATAATTAGTCATTCAACAAGTATTTAAATTCTGTTTATATAAGCTTGTTAATTTAAAGAAACTATTAGACAGTCACATGTATCAGATTACATTAAGATAAATAAATAGTTTATTTTTAATATTAAGAAGGTGTGCTGCCAATCAGCTATTAATAATAATAACACATTATTTATTTTATTTTTCCTTGTACATGGTAGATTACAATTGTGTACACTATACATAAATAAACATTAGCTGTAACATAAATAAACACAATTCTCATTCGTTATACAGTAGTACAGTACTCAGTACAGGTTACAAAGTATGAAAAAAAAAATAGGGCCCCTAGGACAACTTTGTCCGATTAGGGATTCTATCCCTAAGTATTTAAGCACTTATCTTACCTTGAAGGTATAAATAGTTGGCCCGTATGGTGTAGTGGTCAGCATGATGACCTGGCAAGCGAGAGACCCGGGTTCAAGTCCGGTACGGTCCAAACATTTTTGTTTTTGAATTTATTTAATGATAAATAATTTCTTAAGAGTGTAAATATACGAGTAAATGTGACATTTCTTAGTCTCGTTGGTTTTATAAAGATAAGACTAGTACGATAGATACACAACTGTATCACTTTCAATTCAATACCAAAGCCATCGAGTGCTTATAAAAGTGGACTTTCTGAGCGCAGTTTAACTGTGGAATACATTCAATCCTTTCAAAATACAAAGTTTACTCAACAATTGATCAGTTTGCAAATTAAGTCAGTTTAGGCTTTATGATTATTTCAATCTTAAAATCGGATCGTAGTGTCTAGTGAGTTGTTTTTAAACTTGATTTATAAAATCTGAATACGTAGGCCTACTAGTTTTAAAGCCAGTTTAGTTTCTTAAGAAAACAACAGTTAGAAACGTAAGATCTTTTACAAACTGTCAGAACCAAAGTTTCTCTCTTTGTAACTTGATTCTTGCTACAGACATCACCGAAGTCACATCACATGGTTTCTTGCTGAACAATGTTATATAATCTACGTCCTTGTAGCACCCTTCTGTAGCATTTTATGTGCCGTAATTTTAAAGAAAACTACTATGACTACTTACTTATACATAGAAAACTATGTTATACTTGAATTAGTTGTATATATTTTCGTTTATCTGTCCATCATTATTAGTGAATTTCAACAGATTTTGATAAAATGTGAATAAATATTATAGTGTTACAGTGTTATCTATCAATACGCATAAATATATGTTTTAAAATCAGTATAAAAATTTCGAGATGGCGACAAAAAAACAACTTTCGCTATAAAAGTGCAATAACTTGTACGATTTTAATGCAATTTAAAATGAGTTTTCCTTGTGTGATATTTATTATTAGTGCAGTAAAAGAACACGTGCCTAATATAAGGCCTAAGTCCCTGGTGGGGCTGTGAGCGTAGAAAACATATTTGAAACGCCCATAATTATACAGGGCCAACAGTCAAGACCCGTCGCGAATTATGGTTACATTAGCGATCTTGTCACAATTGGTGAATTGGACTTTTAATTAACGAATTAGGTTAAAAACCAGCAAAGAAAATGTGCTTTATTCCGGTTAGCGATGCTTTAGAACCTTGTCATAACTCAGTTCAAAATGTATAACGAATTAATTATAATATGTATTAAGTTGAAAATACATAATAATATGTAGAATTTCAAAAATAACTTATTAAATTGTAAATAAATTAAGAGGTTATTATGACCACTATTTATATACAGTTATAAAACACCTGTTACTTACCATAGCTAGCGCAATTCACAAGGTATTTAATACTTGAGACCATAACGTTAATTTGATTTCAATTCATCACAAAGCTTCCAACATTTTACACTTGAGTTCGCTTCAATCCTTTGAGCTTTGTGAATAGATAACTGATTGATAGGGATGTGGGTGTATACGTTTTCTCGCACCAACAATCAGGATCTAATTTAATTGATTTGATTCTCTCGTTGACGCAGATGGGTAAGTTCAGTTGCTTTGTAATTCGAAGTATTTCTGATTAATTTCACCCATTGTTATGTAATTTTTGACTGGGACTCGTGGCGTCGTCCTGTAATCCATCTTCATGGAGGTCAGGTTTTGAGGATTATATAGGTCTAAAGCAGTTCAGGTAGTCTCAGTGATCATCTGATGATACCTACATCAACCACCACCATCGTTTAGACATAACAGACCATCACCTGCGTGGTTCGGAAGTCACGTTAAACCGTTGGTCCTTGTATTTCCATTGGTCATTGGGCTATTAATGTGACCCATTTCAAGAAGAGACGGCCTTAGTTTGTAACAAGACTACACCTCATAACTCATTACTACCACTCATCACACTCATCCTTCACGACATGCTTGCCTTAAAATCCCTTCATGAGAGTGGTTGGCATCTCAAATGGTGATTTAGTGTTTTAGTATTATACCAACTAAGGATAGCCTCTTAGTGATTTACTAGTTTGCAAAATGATATTAATCACATTGTCAAAATAGGTTAGGTCTTGTAATAGGCTAATGGTCCAACTAGTGTGACAAAACTAATTAAATTGATAAAAAAAAAATAAAATTACTTCAATAACTGTACACACTATAAAATCCGTTTCAAAACATACCGATTCGTTGGAATAACTTTTCATTCATTATTGTAAGAAGTGAAGCCTTACTGTTATAAATCCTTTAGTTGTTATTATATACTATTTTTAATGGGATAAATTTGAAGAAAGCGCGTGGACCGAGCTAGGACTCAAACCCGGGTCTCTCACCTGCTGGGTGATTATGCTGACCACTACACCATCCGGCCTACCAATTTATGCCTACGAATTTAGGGGAGTACTTAAATCTGGATGTTTATCCGAAACATGTGACTATCAATAGTGAATTTAAATCAACAAGCTGGAAATATTACAAACAGAATTTAAATCAGAAGGAGACAGCTTCTTATTGAATTCACAATTAATTCAAGTTGGAAACAAACAGTCCAATAAATTTTTTTATTTGCTGGGTAAAGTCTTTTAGAAACGATGTTTCTATCTACGGAGAGTTCGTGTTTGGTCCAAAGATAGAAACATCGTTTCTGAAAGGCCTCACCCAACAAATAAAATGTATTGGACTGTTTGTTTTCCAACTTTAAAAGAATTTAAATACTAAAGTGAGAGACCCGGTTCAAATTCAGGTTCGGTCCACACATATTGCTTCAAATTCCTTTTAGTAAAACACTAGTTATTTAGTGTTTGCACGTACAAATACTATTAATTAATTGAACCAGGGCTCAGATAAAGTAACTTTAAAGACGTGAACCACCTGAAGATTTTGTTATATTTATGAGAAACTCAAATGTTATGTAACATTACCATAAGCTTTACAATAAGGAAATAGATTATTATCAAAAGTAAGGAAAATGTCTTTGACGCTGTTGAAACAGCATCTGCGCTTGACACAGTCATGACAATGTAGATCTTCTAGACTTGACAAAGAAATATTCACATTTCATGAAAGGAAATAGCGTGTTATTAATCCTGGTTCTAGAATAAAGTAAAACATAAACTGTGATACATCTGAACATGTTAACATTATTTTTCAATTACATGTAAACTAAAAGAATGTTGTTGAAATGTAGAGTTGAAATATATTATGTAAAAATATATTAAAAAAACACATTTTTTTAAGTTTAAAATTTTGTGGTTGCACAGATCAGAAAATAAGACATTGTGATTGTAAATTTAAATGTTCACAGTTTTGTTGCGTTCTGCACTGCACTAAGAATAATCTATCAGTTGTAACGCAGTTGGTGTTGTTTTGAAACATCATGGACACAGGCTTTAACGAGTTATTAAAAGGGGTGAAAGGGGACAAAAAAGTACTTTGAAAGAAAAGAAAATAACGTTTTAGGCTACATTAAAGATATATCGCGTTTACATTATAAATATAGTGAAACAATCGTTATAGGTCATATTGTACTATGCGTTTTCGTTTAAAGCACGAGTTTCTATTTATACTTTTATGTAGGTAATCGTTTATACCATTTTGTACGTGCATTTAAATAGCTACCTTACTCTAAACTTAAGAAAACCCAATTGTCTTTGGCCTTCATAACGTGTATCATAACATTGTAAATGCAAGAAATTTCAGACAAAGTTTGAACACCTCTGGATCAGGACAATTTTGCCAATTTGTTGCCTAGTAAATCTCCTGCCCGTGAAGGCAAGCTTTCTGTGTATCATTTTTCAGCAGGTGCCATTTACTTTTTATTAATATAAATATGACCGGAATTCCAACGCAAACCGTTTAATATAGTATGATTTTTTTAGATCAAAAAGGTTTTTTTACGTCCTCTTCAAAAAACACTACACGACTCTAGACATAACCCTTATCAAATATTACATTATTTCCGAGTTATTAATAATTATAGGTTAATTGTTTAAACACGTGATATCTGAGGTGCTTTTGTTCAAAACCATGGCTAGTCAAAGGCTCTTGTGTATAACCGAGAATGGACTACCATTTTTAACAGACTTCAGAGAAACGAGGAGGTTATACAAGTTGACTTGCGGCAATTATTTTCTTTAAAAGTAACGTATTTACTCGTATAACTAAAACTAGCGTGTTACTTTACTCTATAAAAGTGTTTATGATTTGATGTTTCACAATCGTTAAGGTTTATTACTGACTTTCGTTTGACAGTAGAAAACTACACTTACAACTGAATTGTGCAGGAAAAGAATTCAGTAGTTTAAAGAAGATAATAAGATGAAAAAAGACTAGTGCAGCTTTCAACTGTCTACGATACCTTGTTCAGGATCTGTTGGCCTTTCAGAGTTAAGGTGTTGATGCGTTAGCTACTTTGTGTAACAGTAACTTCCTTATCAGTGTCGTGCAAACTTTCACTCTTGTGTTGTCAAGGAATACAAAATAGCCTAAACTTATCTTAATTTCACTGGAAATTAAATTAAGAGATTTTAACGTGATTTTCTAATCACCTTATCCAGCGAGAGGTATAGAATTTCCCTACGCTCAAGAAGCATATCTGTTATAATCATTGTTTTACGTGCCACCCTGTAATCTTACTTAAAATAACTGCCGATAATGTTGACTGTTCAATCAATGTGTTTGAGATATTGTAAAGGTTATGACGCGAGAAAGAAAGTTAAAGTGTGTCAGGGTATTTTAGTGCCAAATAGCTTGGAAACACAAGTTTACCGCAGTTGACGACAAGTTTGAAACAAGTGACCTGAACTCGAGAACTGGATGACAACGTGTACAAGACTTTTCAGTCAGTGAATAAGAAAACAACAGTGGATGAAAGTGTTTCTTGTTGGAATTGTTAAATACAGACTCATTTTAGGACGTGGTCTTTGACTAGGACTCGTGGCGTGGTCCTGTAATCCAGCTTCATGGAGGTCAGGTTTTGGGGATGGTATAGGTCTAAAGCGGCTCAGATAGTCTCAGTGATCATCTGATGATACCCGCTTCAACTCCCACCATCGTTTAGACATATCAGACCATCACCTGCGTGGTTCGGAAGTCACGTTAAGCAGTTGGTTCTTGTATTTCCATTGGTCATTGGGTTATTAACTATTGACCCATTCTAAGGAAGAGTCGGCCTTAGTTTGTAACAAGATTTCATCTCGTAACTCATTACTAGCACTTATCTCACTCATCCTTCACCGCATATTTACCTTACAATACCCTCATGAGAGTGGTCGGCATCTCAAATAGTGATTTAACATCTAGCCTACGAAGTCTGCATTCGCTGAGTAATGTTTAGACAGAACCACATCAAAGAAGGCAGATGCATTGAACACAACTTGATCATATAATTCAAGAAAAGTGGCAAAGAAGATTTAAATACTTTACATGCAACAAACGTATTTTTAATATCTCAGAGTGGCAATAAAAAATTTATATTGTTAATTATTAAAATATAATTTGAAACTAAGTAGTATATTCTTTAACCTAGTTAATAACTTGTAGTTCCCAATCCATCTATGCATGTGCTTTGGCTTTTAACGAATTGGGAATTTGGTTTCAGGTCCTGTCCCTATCGATGATCATGGCATATTGTCCTAAACTGGTTGGACAAATAAGAAAACTGGAGGTAAGTACCCTGTTTATGATATATTTTATTTTATGTTGGAAGTCCATTCTTCATGAAAAGACTTCTATCACTTATATAAAAGTTTCATTAAAAAGAAAATTTCATTGAAGAGCTAAATGCATCCTACAAATATACGCAGTAGGTCAATGCGGGTAGGTAGAGAACGCAACTGCACATTTGACTGTGACTCGGGTTCGATTCCCGACTTACATTGTTTGCTCTAGTGACCACGGTGACGCTAGGTAAAGGTAAGGTTTAGTTACAACGAAGATGTTGTAATTTTACTTTACTAAACTTTACCTTTTAAATTTAGAAAATGGTGGGGAGAACTTTTATTTTTGATTCGACTCTCCTAAAACAGTTTTGTTTTTAAGGAATATTGATTAAGCGGTACTTTAACACAGTTAATATTAAGTTAGTAAAAACATAAAACTACGTTCATTTGTTGATTGAAGGTTTATTCATCAAGTAGCGGCTTAACTGGTAACTAACTATTGTTAGACAAGTTGGCCTTATCATTAATTTGTTTCTGCATCAACAACGAGATTTAGTTTTAAGTTTAAATAATGTTCGAAACTGACAACAACTCAAAATATATTAATTAAGATCAAGAGTGCCTCAACTAGTTGAATATTAATCAAGTGATTGCGAACTAAGATCTAATCTCAGAACGCTTTGTAGGATGATCCCATTGACAGAACACTAATACAGTAAAGTTACGTAGTATAAGCTGTTAATTGTATTCAGAAAGATGAATTTAAAACTCCAGCCGACTCGCAGCTAAGCGCTAAAGTGCCGATGGCATGAGGGAAGCGAATTTTGGTTGCAGTTTGGCAACAGTTCTTGCTATTCTAGTTTTTGCAACTAATTTGCTATTGTAACTTCACTTCAACTCCCAGCCTCGTTTGGCCCTAAGAGGTTTCCTGATAGAGCGGCCGCAGGTCTAACTCAGAGTACCGCTTATAACATGTGATAAAAACCGCAAACTACGTTTTAGGCAAGTTAATTTACTTAAATGTGAAAGTGTTCTCTTGGGAAGCATAGATCTATTGATGCTGCTTCATATTAGCAATAAAACTTTTACTTTCTGCATAACATTAATTCTGTACTTTTGAACTCAAAACTGGATTTTTCCATAAGAACATAACACTCGAAATTCAGTAATTAATTAATTAAAATTCTATTTTATAACCGAACTGATTTTTTCTATTTTATATGCAGCAGCACTAATGACTCATGCTTCCCCAGAAAAACTTTCCACGTTTTAGTTGGACATTATATACATATAGGTGTACGGGTTGGAACAAATGCTCAACAGGTTCTGGGGTCAGGTTTGGTGCTCATTTCCTGGTCCCGGGCTTAGGGCTCACCATGCTGTCGGCATGAATATCACATTTTTCTAAAGGAAATTCGATAATAACAATGACACGCTGTAAAGTTCAAACCAAAAACATTCATAATACCCAATAATACACTTTAAAATCAATAACACAGCTCTTGCAACAAGAAACTACGAACATTTCCTGTTGCAAGTTGCAAGCCTGAGTTAACAGGAATATGTGAGGTCGTGATGTTGGCAACATTTGGACGCAAAGCGACAGCTTTTGTGGAGCGATTCTTTGCCATTCCATTTCTCACAACTCTTTTGTCCTCGTTCTTGGAACGGAGATGGGGCAAACAATGTAGTTTTAGCCTGACTTCACGTCAGAAGCATTTTCACCTTGTTAAATAAATACATAATGTTTCATTGCCATGAACAAAGGAATTTTACATCAACAATTAACATCATATTAGACTAATGAAAATAATTAAACACTATGAATTTGTATTAACTACTAATCTTAAATTTGTTTTCAAAAGAATCTTCATAATTGTAGTACACACTTGCTTGTAGTTCTGATTTAGTTTCGTTTTGAATTTATTTATATATTTTTTCCTTTCATGGAATTTGGAAGGATGTTATAAAGTTTAAATATATTATCCATAGGTAATTTTTATAAACAGGTTGTTTGATGTTTTGGAATTTTGAATAGATTACAAGTCTTTAGTTTTTCTATTAATCTAAAAAGAATATTAAAATTTCGTATATGTTTAAGAGTAAATACTCAAAATTTTTTTTTTAAATAAATTAACTCATGAGTAATGTTGTGGTTTTCTAAAAATAGCTCTTAAAGCGGACTTCTAAAGTACGGATAGATGTTTTACTAATGGCGGTCTTCCCCAAATGTCATATATTAAATAGGAGAAGGTTAGTCCATAATACATAGTGATAAGAGTTTGTGAACTATACAGAAAGAATACGTTTGTTTGAATAAGTAGATAGATCGCACTTGAAATCTTGTTTCTCTTTGTTGATATTTTGTTGAAAATTTAAGTTTTGGTTGAGGTTATTCCTAAAGATTTCCCTGTAAAAATATTTTCTGTAAATATGTTCAATTTTGAATCTTTCTGAGTGTGGTTAGGGTTAAAAATTCAATATATGTAGATTTAGAATAATATATCTTTAAGGTGTTGTTGAATTTGTCGAAGTATTGTTTTGGAACCTTTAAAAAAATGCGAGGTCTATGTACGATTGAGTTTCTAAATTTTGAAACTTTCGATTTCCCATGAGTATTATCAACAAACAATTAGTTAAACAGTTAAGTCAAACGTTTGCTACCAAGTGGTTTATAAAAGACCATACTCGATGTGTGTACTGCACCGGTAATTTAATTATGAACAGGGAAAACGTTCAGTTACTTCATTATAAACGGTTGAATTTTTAGCAAGAAACCTTTCAACACAAGTTCCTTTAATTCAGGGAAATTCCCGAAAGGTTACAAGCCAAGCATTTATGAGTTTAATTATACTTATGTTCATCAATAAAAATTAAACAAAACAGCTTAATATTGTAAAAAAGAAAATATTGTAGGAATTTGTTGGAAAATATTGGATAGGAATACAACACCATATTAAGTGTCTACCTTATTAGTGGCATATATTATATTATGTCTTAGCTACTGCGTTATAGTTTTAAAAATACTAAAATAAATGCAGCTACGAATGATATATTTCTGTACACACGCACGGATAGATTCGGCTTATACACATCTACACCTTCTGTGGACACATTTTTGCAGTAAATACAAGTATTCTTGAAATATCTTGAAGTAAATATCTCGAAGATAGGTCTGAAGTAAGTATCTGAGTACTGTATCTTGAAATAGTTTTAAGTACCATGTTTTAGTACAAGTTGGAGGCACGTGTCTGAGAAGGATAGTGGTTGAACAGATATAATTATAGTACACTCAACACTATGTCGATGTATATTGGTACAAGGATCAATTACGAGATTCACGCTGTATAATTATATCAGGAGTGC
Organism: Matsumurasca onukii; assembly: GCA_018831715.1. NCBI lineage: Eukaryota > Metazoa > Arthropoda > Insecta > Hemiptera > Cicadellidae > Matsumurasca > Matsumurasca onukii. The sequence goes on from CM032065.1 coordinate 39,585,705, forward strand.
ACAGGTCCAATTATCTTGTAGAGCCCTGAATCTATTTCCGTCTCTATAAACCCAACCAACTTGTACTAGTTCTTACGGGAAAACGGATTAACAAGCCACCCTATAGTTCAGGTGGATGAAATCTTTTTAAAACAGGTAGAATCTACCAAATTCTTAGGAAGTTTTATTTTCAAGGATTAACTTGAAAGGTTCAGGTTGACGAAACATGTAAACGAGTTTCCTCAGGAACTTTCGGTTTACGCACTTTAGCCAAATCCTGATCTATTGAAATTATTTGAATAGCTTATTTTGGAATAATCTTCCTCATCTTCCATATGAAATAAGGTTGTGTGGAGGTTGCTCAAAAATTCAATTTGAGAGGCTTTTTAGGCTGCAAAAAGGAGCTATTAGAATAATTTCAAGAGCAAGTTTCAGAGAATCGTGTCGAAGCATATTTAAAGGAATAGGTTTGTTGACACTTCCTTGTCTCTATATCTTGGAAGTGATTTTGTATTTCAAAGTTAGATGAAATAAAAAACAATACTTATAATAATTCAACTTGTGAGGCCTTTCGATAGCAAGGCTATCATCGTCGGACAACACAATTTGTCCAATACTATGGGTCAAGTTTTCTATTCCATGATTTTGTATTGTCAACCTAAAAAAGACGTTGGTTCAATCTAAAATTATTCATGATTACAAAACAAGAGGAAAGAACCACTTGCAAATTTTTCAACATAGAACATCTAAATTTGAACAACACCCTTACAAGTAGGTATACAACTCTTTTAACCACCTTCCTAAAAATTAAAACAAATTGAAAATATCAAATTTTTAAAACTCGAATAAAACGGTTGCTGTTAAGCAAAGCTCATTACCCGGTGGATGAGTTCATAGATAATCTTACGGGCAACTAATTTTTTTTAAATCGTATTTTAATTCCACCCCCAAAGCCAGGTCTGATGTTAAGTGTGAATATGGAATGAGTGTGAAATCATGTAAGTATGAGTGAGTGTGAATGTTCAATTTCATTGTATTTGTTTTTGTGTTTTGCTACGCAATATTTTGTATTGTCTATAGCAAATAGGAGTATATTGTTGCTATTGTTATTAGTTCATTGATTGAGTTGTTGAATTGTGAGGAAAATATTTCATAGCTAAGGTGCTGAGGTCATACTCATGGAATATTACCAATAAATTTAAAGATTTAATTTTGTTGTTGGGGAAAATATTTTTAAAGAAAGTCAAATGCCGCACTTTTGAACCGTCCTAGAACACATGTCTTCAGAAGAAACCCAAAAACATGGCTGCGTATCATCCTAAATGACATCAAGTTTTTTACACTCACAATACGTATAAAGGCAACGTCTTAAGAACTGCAAATCGCTGAAAGTTCACTGAAAGTCTCAAGAACAAAGTTTACGCTAGACTTTGTACTTTCTTGTCCCATAGACCAAGTCTGTTTGAACTAAGAAAAACAGTGTTTTATTTGCTACATATTTAGGATTTTGTTCCAATTTCGCAGAAGAACAGCTCTCCCAAAGTTATTGTTGAAAATCGATTACAAATCGATACACTATGACTTTAATTGTTTGTAAGGATTTTGATTGTGCATACTTTGCAATGTTTCGTAATAAACTGAAAAACAGTAAGAAAACCAACTTAGTTGGATCTCACATTTGCAATACATGACTGTGTAGACTACTTACACACTGTTAAAAATAAGAAAACAATTGAATACTTAAGGAGCATACATAAAAACAGGAGCAACCTAAAATTGTTTACAAGATTTTACTGTATACCTTTGAATTGGTATCACCTTTCAATATGTAACACTTTTTAACCTGAACAGCGTTTTTTCAGTTCCGAAACACCTTCCTAGAAATAAATTTTTTACACTTTGCAGTCTTATAAGGTGTAATATATTTACACACTGATTTACTGTTTTAAACCAAAAGTGAACGTTTTGCAAAACAAAAACAGCTGATTTATATGTCATTTTCCTCAAGTAGGGCCTCGTTTAATCTCAAACTTAGTCGCTGGCAAAAACTCTTAGGTTTCGAGAAAAAGCTTTGGCCTAAACCCAAGACAACTTTGGAAACTAATCTGGTAAGAGATTAAACGCGAATATCGGAACAAGTGCTTTGCGGGATTGCGTATTTGTCAATGTTTACTCTTACATTTTCAGATGAGAGCTTTAAGAAATCTACGCAAAACAACTGTCATCGCTTGTCATTTCAAAAAGGTTTTAACTTATTTGGTCCTACACGATTGGAAAATATATTAAAGTTTGAGCTCTTCTCACCTTTCATAATATTTACTATCGAATTTCCTTGAAACTGCTTGGTCAACTGTAGTTTCAAACGTTCAATTTTAATGTACACATACTTGTGTAGTGTATATAAAATAATAATAGATTACTTAAGTTTTATTAAAATTTAACATAGAATTTTCTCTGAAAAATAAGGTATCCATGCAGTTAACATGGTAAGATCCAGGCCCAGGACCATGAAATGAGCACCGATTCTGACTCCCAGGATACGCTTTGAGCCATTTTTCAAAACTGTATATACTCGTACACATGTATATCATCTCTACAAGTCGCATATTCGTCCAATTTTCACCAAATTTGATACACATATTTCTTTTGTAAATATCTTATTTGAGTTCGTTTACCAGCAAAATCAGATTCCCGAAACCTCCCTTTTGAGGGGAACCTTTTCATCCAAAAAGGGGTTTTTATTATCTACGAGTAAAACCCGTAAAATGTCCGATTTTGATGAAATTTGAAATAAACCCAGTTAAATACCGTAAGTATGAGTTGAACAGCCTCGTAACTCTTATTATCATAGAGGAGGCCAAGCTGAGCGTAGCAAACTGCCTCGTAAAAGAATATAAAACTGAGGCCGAAGCGAGTAACAAATTGAAAAGGGTAGAGTAACATTTACTCATGCCAGCAGCCAGCGCTTTAGGGCTGCGAGTCGGCCGGGTTTTATCGTCCTATTTCAAAGTAGTTGAAGCTAACATTTGACGAAGCTAACCCTGTACGAACAAATATACACAACGAACACGAACATTATTAAAGTTGTTTCCTTTCACATGCACAAAAGAACGCTTTTAATTAGTACCAGTGCAACAATGATGCAGTAGAGTTTGAAGTGAATTGAACCGGAAGCTTCCGGTTTGATTTTGCCTGGTGTCAATCGTGCCGGTGTATCGAAGTCCATACGAGTATAATGACATTCATATTACTCGAACCTTCATTTTTCAGACAAAGTTAGAAAATGTCATTTAAAAAGTTGATGCAAGTTATTTGGCTAATGCATTTTTTCGTTTAATACATTTTTTAAAAATTGTAAACAAAACAGAACGCCTTTTCAAGTCGGAAAAAGAGTTTGAACCCGTTCGTTTGGACTTTCAATTAGAACTATTCATAATGATGAGTATAAATAAATAAAATAACATGACTTTATACATACGAATACATAATATATAGCCTAAATGTGCTTCTACCATGTTCTTATAATACATTGCAATTACACTGAGATTGAACTTTTCCTCTATTTTCTTGTTCTCTCAGTATCATTCGAAAATTTCGCTAAAAACTGCTCATGTTATATGAGTTTTCTAGAATTGTATGTAATGTTTTAAATATAAAACATGTTACATCGTTTGTTTTAAAATTCATTACTCTAGGCTCGTGGAAAAGTGTCAATGTTATCACGTTAATCAGCTTAACAGTGTAATTCACATTTTTTTGAGTCACAAATTAAACAAATAGTTTGTTTATTAATTGATTGATTCTGTACATTTAACATATCACTAATTGGCTATTACGTAAACTTAATTCACATTTAAAGGAGTTTTTGAACCCTTAAGCAATAGCTAAACCCTACCCCTAACGTCAACATATAAGCGCATAGCGAACCGAATACCACATTATGGTGTCATTATTTACCCTTTGTTATCGTATTACTTTAACTTACTCTTATATTTTTCCATTTACCAAGGCCCCTCACACCTAAAACTACAGGTAGAATTATAATTTGATTAAAATAAAATAAAATGTTAAAGCCAATGAACATACGAGTAACGAGAACATCATGACTATTTAAGGTTTGTGTTACTTATTCTAGTTTTACCTGTTTCTTCTAACTTGGAACTAAATATCTTCGATGTAGGTAAGATGTGTCCTGTATACCCAAGGTTACTTACAATATCTTTCTCTTTAAACTGAATCAACGTTAACCAACCTTTCTCTGTTTTACCGTTGAAATCGAATCTTTCGTAGTTGACTTGCTTATTTTCCTGTTCATCTATAAGGTCCAGGATTACATTAAATAATATTTTTATAAATATTGTTGTAAAATAACTCCTAAATAATTCCTAATGAAGTTAGGAGTATAATAGCGTCCATGTCTACTGCAAATGTAGGCGAAAATTCCGTTAAAACAAAATGCCACGATTATTTGATCGTTAGTAATTGTTGTTTGTTTACGGCTAGGGTGTAAACACTTAAAATAAAAACAGTTCAAAGGTAACTGAACCGTGCAAAAGCTCCCCAGTAACAAGTTTGATTCGGTAAGTAATTGGACGCGTTTCAAAGTCAAACAGTTAAGGGTGTTCATGTTTACGCATATGAGATGGGATAAAGCTTGTGTTTGTTCAATCATATGTTTGAACACTATCAACAATCATGATTGCAAACAATCGATAAGCTAGAATTCTGCCCACGCATTCTGATTAGATTAGCGATCGGAAATCCTTTCTCAAATGTTGCTATGTGTTTGTAACCTCACCTTACTTCAAACGCTGAACAATTTGTAAATTTCAATTTGTTGTTTTGGGTAGTTAGCTTATATTAGTGCAGTGGGTTGGATTCAATATTGGTTAGTATAGAGACACGCTTTGTTAAAGTGCAAAACATTGTGCAATCATTGGGATCTCTGGGTTCTCTAAGAGGGGTGGGGGCTTTAATGAGGTTGGACAAAATAGATACTGTACATTTTAAAACAAATTTTGAATTAGCATACATTTAGATGCCTTTAGATATATAGGCCTATACGTTTTTTGTTCGAAGTTATTTTGTAATAATGTGACAATTTCGTTAATATTTATTTATGTTTACGTTTTGTTCCTGACCCACCTACTCTACTTTATTTTTTGTTAACTTTTTCAAACGAAAATTTGCACTCTTTTCTCGTTTACTGAATTATATTACTACTAATCAATAAGTACTTATTTCTATTTACAGTCGAAAAAGGTTTACCTTTTATTGATAAGTTAACAGCTTTTTGTATTTGGGTTAATTGTTTTCACGTGAAGACAATATAAAACACAGTAATTAAAGGAACGCCGACGACAAGATCGTTATTGTCAAGATCACAAAAAGTAAGAGCACAGATTCAACATCAAAGAACCGGATACACACGATGAAAGAAACGTCGTCACCTTGCTTTGATAATGATCGGTTTGTGAGAGGAGGAATTCATACATATATAACCTGCAGTTTCTTAGATCCGCAGGGTGTAACAAAAATGTGTAGTGCGCTATGCAGAACCGGATTTTACATACAAAAGTAAGTTGAAAGTGTCTTAATTTGGCCATAATCCACCATTTTGTAAATGTTTGAAAATAATTTATTATTCAACAGCTTTTTGTGATATTTTTATGAAACTTGATACAACCTTTAATTGTTTCCTTATAACTATTTCAAACACAATTTTATCTTACTTATCAAATTTTAAAATGATGGTCTTTTAAAAATTTCAAGTTAAAATTTCAATTCGATTCCTATAGGCCGCCATTTTAAAATTTGATTAGTTAGATAAAAAGATTTAGTTGGAGAATGCTTTAAGAAAACAATTAGGGTTTATACTAAGTGTCACAAAAATATCTCAAAGGATTTTAAATTATTAGTTATTTTCAAACATTTACAAAATGGTGGATTATGGCTAAACTAAGCCAAAATAAAAAAGTTACTAGACACTTTCGACATACTTTTTAAATCATAGTGCGGTTCTGCATAGTGCGCTACAAATTTGTGTGACACTCTGTATAATAATTCATTACATTTTCGTACGTAACTGTCAAGTCTAATATTATGTTTACAAAAAGAATATGTACTCTGTTAAGGTTAGGTTTAGTTCTAAATTGGTTTCCTTGAGCAGCTTTGTTGTAGTGCTATGACTTAATCGCCTCTAGCACTATGGAACAAACCAGGTAAGAGCTTAGCAATACCAATGATTACTAACCTACTCAATAGATTAGTAATCATAGATAAGACTCATAAGGAGCTTATATCAGTAGACCCTTATCAGTAGCAGTCGTCAGTCCGGGCTTATCTGCTATAACGATATGTCACATGTGGGGCTAAATTTGCGCGTGTTCGTGTGAGTGTCTTAAATGTTACGCACTGTGTAAATCTATCGTGTAATTTAAAATATAGCCGACACGTAGCCACAAACGCTTCTGTGAACTTTAGCGAATTTCCAATAGAACAGAAAAGCTTTCATTTATATATTATGAACAGGACAAAATTCCTTTTGCACTAATAGTAATTTTTGTAATTTCTTTTTAGGATTTGCCTTATTTATTTACTTTTTGTTTTGTATAGTAAACAACGGGTGTTAATAGTTATATTTGTTTTGAAAAAGAGAGTTGTTTACTTTCTGTTACCAAGGCAACCTAGGATAGTAAATTTATTTAAATAGTTTGAAAGTTAGTACAGTAATCAGTAACTAATTTCCGCCCAGTGCTCTGAAAGTCAAAGTGTAGAAATTCCGAGTAAATAATTAAACTGAAATAAATTTAAAACGGTCGATTCTAGGGTAACCAGAGTTGTTCGATCGTTTGAAAATTAAAATCCTACTATTCAGGGTGAGCTTAGTATTTATTGATGGTATCGCAACAACTTCATAGGCAAATCAAAACTTTGAATTACCACATTTTTTAAACGGATTGTCCGATCCAGCTGGTTAACAAACCTAACCTAGAAATGTACAAAAGGAACATTTGTAAAAAATTTCATGCGATTCAGACCAAAACTGTGGCTTGTAGAGTGGTCATACACATTTTATAAAGTTCTTAAACTTGACATACAAGGTGTTGGAAGTTCAAAACTGAAACCCGCACTATTCTACGTGGGATACTTTAGTGGATCCGTGGCGGATTGGTATCGCGCGCGACTCCGCAGCTCATCACTTTGGTGGTGTGGGTTCGATCCCCGCAGTTACCACTTACAATTTGTAATGTGACTATACGGTGACGCTAGGTAAAGGTCGAGGTTGAGTGGTAGAGAGGACTTTGTATTCCTAACTTCGCCTCGTTAAACAAGACAAACTTTACCTTTTTCCTTTTGTGAGAGAAATGAAAACCTCTATTTTCATAAAACATTTGCTAATAATTGGCAAAATCTAACGATAAGCTTTCTAGGTTCCTGATTGCATGAAAATGAGACTACAAGAGACTTGAAACTTATAATTTACCGCGAACCACTATAATAATTATGCTCACTGCTGACTGGGGTCAAGGTAATTAAACCATTCGTGAGATTCAACATGAAAATATTGGATAATGTTCAATACTTACCGACCAACTCGGGTGTGAAAATGAGTTATCATTACCTACAAATCCAAAGTCTAAATTAAGTTTCACCTGAAGACGGGATTAGATTCCCAAAACGTCGTGTTTTTCTTGATCACTAAAAAGATGAAAACGGTTACAATATTATATTCAGTGGTTATAAAGAGAAATTAGGATACTGTACCTTCCCGATGTTTCTCAGTTGGACTGTGTTGGCAGGGAAAAGTGGGGACGTTAGGTTGGCAACATTTGGACGCAAAGTGACGGCTTTTGTCGACAATTCTTTGTCACTCCTTTCTTCCGGAAGTTTCTTGTGAAATCACTAGGAACAAAAACAACATCTAAACTAACAGTTTAAGTACGCCATTGTTTACATATAAAAACACTCGTTTAAAATCTAAAAGCAATATAAAACTTAGAGATATATTTCTTATTATAAACGTTCCGAATTCATCTAAATGCTTTAGTCATCTATTTGTAACGTCTTTAGTTTTAAATGTTTCAAGTCCAACCTATTAGATATAGCTTTTCTGGTAATGAATTCTGTTTTCTTGGACAATATCTGTTAACTTACCTTTACTGTTATTTTCCTTATGAGATAAATAAATAAGCAATATTCTTTTAGATACCTGAGCAGGTAGTTCAATATATACCATAAATTCAGTTAATGTTAAGCCTGATTTATAAACCATAAATTTAAGTATTTCTTATTAAAATAAACATTTTAATGGGAATTACCAATAAAACAAAACCGACATTACTAACAAGTCCCTCGTGGTTTAACTGATGGAAATGCAACTAATTTCCTGCGTTCCAACGAAATGCTGTTTAAAGCATTTATTCACATCGGAATTTAAACGATTTAAGCAAATGTAAACGTTGTCAGGCTTTATGTATTTGATTTAGGTTTATTTATTAAATTAATATAGAGCTGGCAGTTAAAAATCAAAATTATCTTTACGCTGTTGAAGTTATATATAATAGATGAACTAAAACTGGATTTTTACTTAACCACATAGTGCTCAATAGTCTCATCTATGAATTTTATGAGGATAACTGTGAAAATACTACGGTTCATTTACTATTGTTAATCTTATTCCTGAAATGATATAGTTGCGTCAAGGTACAGTTCAAAGCGCTTACAATTTGGTATATGTCGATAAAAACATAAAAGAAAAACATGAGGCGATGAAAGCTGAATAAAGCTTTTAGGTTTGTTACAAAAAACTCTGGCTTCATCTCAGCGGCAACTTTGCAGGAGAATCTCGTGAATTCTTAATTAAGTGAGAGTATTGTAAAGTTCACATGCTAACAGTTTTAGCTTTCGTTTAGCTACAAAAGAGGTTGCAAAATATAACTTATGAACCTCTATATACGAGTAATAAAACATTGTCTTTAGAATCTGAGTGGTAGCAAAACGATCTCACTATTGTTGATCCAAAAGGACATATTCATTTTGAATGCTGTTAACATTATACGTATTGCGATAGTTTTGATCCACCTTAAGTCTTTGCCTTAAAAAGCTAGGCGTAATGTGTTACGATTTGTTGGTTGTTGACATATTTGTTAACATCTAATCAAAGTTAAATTAAGATATACAAATATTATCAAAGAAGTTTTTCATAGTTTTTGAATGAACAAAATTTACAAGACATTTTGGGATCTGGAATCACCCCGTATCCCGGAGAAAAGTAGGTACGTATATCGTAACACAATACATAAGAAAAAGAACTAGCCTGAAAGTAATCAGCGGTAGCTGACCAGTCCCCCCACCAACTAAACTTGATTCTTTCGTAAAACTTATTTTACTAATAACAAAGAGCCTAAACATCAATACAACATATACAAACGCTTTAAGAAATTAAAAGAGATCAAGAAATAGAGAAACCAAGCACGTCCACGTCCAGTGACAGTTGCTCACTAACTGCAAAGGAAATTCGCTTCACTCACGTCAGCGGCGCTTTAGCGCTTAGCTGTGTGTCGATCTGGTTTTTATTTTAATTGTATAGACCTATATTGTTTTTTTAGGACAACAGAATATATGTAGTTGTATTCCATGTACTCTTATTATATTGTTATTCTATTAAATTTGACGACGTGACCCCAAATCTGAAAATCACAGCGTGTTTAAAGTTTTGATATTTCAACGATGGAAAAAACGTCTTATCAGAAGTTTAAAGAATTTATTCATTATTCATAATATTAGTTTTATGAAAAGGTAAATACCCGTATAATTTAATATAAACACTAAGTCGTACTAACCTCATTTAGTGGACCCGTGGCGGGTTGGAATCTTGCGTGACTCCGAAGCTCATCACTCCGTTGGCACGGGTTTGATCCCCGCAGTCACCACTTACATTTGTAAAGTGGGTAACGCTAGGAAAAGGTCGAGGTTGAGTGATAGTTAGGACTTTGTAGTCCTAACTTCGCCTCGTTAAACAAGACAAACGTTAACTTTAAACCTCCACCTTCTTCATGGACAACACACACGCTATTCACCTTTATTCAAAAGAACTCCGTTATTCGTGTTGAACTCGATGTTATGAAGTAGAACTCATCGAGCTAACCGTGTTTGTTCACTGGAAAATTTCAACAGTCAAAGCTTTGAACTAGATGCATTCCTAAGAACTTTGTGGATTCGGTTTCTTCTAAGAGGAATTCATCCACATAAACAGCAGGTCGAACCGCTTGCTCCTGCCGCCCCAAAGAAAAGTTGATCATATTTGATTTAGATTGATTTGTTGCTAAGTTGATTTCAGAAAAGTGTTGTATACAAGAATTTAACTCAATAAAAGATACAATTTCCAGCTCTTCTAAAGTTTTCTCCTTGAAACAAAGGGTCGTGTCGTCTGCATAGAGTACGAATTCTCCACGTTGTTTTACTAAAGGGAGTTTATTAACATAAATTAAAAACAGGAGGGGTCCAAGAATAGATCCCTGAGGGACGCCTTGGGTTATTTGGACTTGTTTTGAAGTGACATTTGAAATTTTAACAAATTGGCTACGTCCGTCTAGATAGGATGAGAGCCATTTGTGAGGAAGACCTCGAATTCCACAAGCTTCTAACTGGTGTAAAAGAATTTCATGATGCACACAGTCAAACGCCTTGGAAAGGTCTAGAAAGATGCTAAGCACATGCTCCCGTCTTTCAAGACCCTCAGCTACATTCACAATTAGATTATTAATTGCATCTATTGTTGACATATTTTTCCTAAATCCGAATTGTTCAGGACACAAGAGTTGGAAGTTTTCGAGATAACTCTCTACTCTATTACAGAAAACCTTCTCAAAGATCTTACTGAATACGGGAAGGATTGAGATAGGGCGATAGTTGCTAGTTTGAAACGGATCGTCTTTTTGAATATTGGGACAACTTTAGCGGTTTTTAAAGGGATGGAAAGGTTCCAGTTTCAAAGGAGGAGTTAATTAATTTGGTAAGTGGTGTTAGTAAATTTTAAAGCATTGCTTAAGCAGCCACACTGACATTCCGTCTGCATCGCACGTCTTTTGGAGTTCAGTCTCAATATGACTCGGCTGACCTCATGCTCGTCTACCGGAGTTAGGGCCATAGAAAACACCGGTTCCATAGCATTCTACTACCCGAGGATTTGTTTTAGATTGAACACGTGGAAGCGATTGATGAAAAATAAGAATTAAATTCATTTGCTATTTCCAAGGGATCCACTATTTCTTGAACGTTAGTGTTTAATTTTGTACATTCAGATTTTGTTTTAAGTTGACTTTGAATTATTAATTATTTCCCACGCAGTTTTGAGAAGTTTGTAGTGTTGCTCAAGGCTCTATTGACATTGTACGCTTTTGCCGCCTTGATTACTTTTTTATAACGCCTGAAAAATATCTTAAACTCTTCGTTTTGTGTATTTAGAAAAATAGTATTATAGAACTTTAACCTTTCTCTAGATATGAGAATTCCTTTTGTTATCCAAGAACTTTGAAATTTTCTCTGGGCCTGTTTTGACTTTTTAAAAGGGCAAGAAAGATCTAAGTAATAATTAAAACAATTACTAAAGGCGGTATACATATCCTCCGCACAAGAGTAACTGTTTAAGAAAATCCAGTTTTCATTTCTTAGAAAGTTGTTCAGTATATTTACATTTTGGGCTTTAACTGTTCTCACAAGTTTCTCTGTCGGTTTATTAATGTTCGGTTTGTAATGTTGGATGATGACTTCCTGTGCAAAGTGATCGGATATAGCGGTGTTCAGCACAGAAGCCGTAATGTTTGGAACGTTTGAAATTACATTATCGATGGCTGTACGTGAAGTATTTGTTATCCTAGTCGGAGCCTCTATTGACCACTTTAGATCAAAAGATCTGAGCAAATCACGCAGCCGCTGAGTGTTGGGGTTTGCGGTATCTAAAACGTTAATGTTTATGTCGCCGATCAAGAGAAATTTAGTCGAGTTTGAGAACAACCTTGTTAGAGCTCCAATTTCAAAAAAGACCGTATGCAACCGTTTGGCGATCGATACAAGCCCACAACTATTATGGTTCCGGCTGAACTTAGTTGGACTTTAACCCCTTCGGCTTCAAAGTCCAGCTCAGCTTTTTCGATTACTTGGAATGGTTGAAAAGTTAATTGTTCTTTAATAAAAATGGAAACACCGCCCCTTTAAAATGTTCGCGACAAAAAAAGTTACCTAATTTATAGTTTTTAAGTTAAATTGGTCTATTATGTTCAACGAATAACCGTGCTCTGAGACGACAAACACGTCAGGTAAAGTTCGTTGCACAACAACGTTAATTCGTCGATTTTATTCGTCGCTGTCTGTGCGTTTTGGTGAATTATTTTTAAAAATTTATGGTTAGAGTTTTGTTGTTTTAAATTTTGTAAGTTATTTAGTTTTGGATCTGAGTTATTATTACCTAACTTATTTGAGCTATTTCTTGATTTACATAGTTTTGAAGAAAGTCCATCACGAACAGGCTGTGGAGAAGTTCCATTCACCGCCTCTGCGTAGGTGTCGTGGGGCAGGACTCGTGGCTGGCCGTGAGCAACGGGCGAAGATGATGAAGGTCCGTCTTCACAGCTTGTTGATGGTGTTGACGTGTTGGGGAGGCGATTGCCACAGGCAGGTCGCTGCAGATTTCTGAGGGCTCATTGAAAATCCCAATCAGACGTTTGATTTCTGCATTAAATTCATCGTGTGAAAGGCCGTTTGTGAGGGTTCTGAAGGATCTCTGATTGTAGGATACTATTGTAACATCGGCTTTGTAGTGTTTTGGAACTGCTTTAGATTTGAGATGAGAGTGGTAAGTTGAATTTTGTCCCGGACACAACCAATCGGGGAGCAAATTAAGTGGGTTAGGCCTTTATTTTTGAAGTCTGTAGTGAGATCTTGAAATGCTGTGTTGTAGGTTGGGATGTCCGGTTTTCCGTAGTACTTGTCTTTAGTTATCAGGCTGTAGATAAAGGCGCCATGTCCGTTGTTCTGCAGGGCAAGATTGTTAGTGAGTCGTTGTATTTTAATTGGTTTTCCGAAATGGTTTTTGAATGTGACCGCTACACCCGCTGACATGCGGCGAGGGTCATGGAAATCACCAGATATGCTGTGAGCAAAGCCCACATGTTTGTTATTCCGGTGTTTTGTTATGACTGTCGACATATTGCTTTCTATCAGATTAATATTGCAACTTTTGGTGGTTGTTGTTTGATGTTTGGGCCGGGGATGACGTTGGTTTTGCCTTTATCGACAGCTGAGTCAGCTTCTGTACTCGGCGAGAACTATACAAGACAAACGGCGCTTTCCTCTTTGTCAAGTGCATTCCGTGTCTAGTGAAACCTTTTCTGTCGATCTGGTTAATCTCAAGAACTCGAACCCTTCAAACCGTGAACATAGCTCCCAAATATATGCGTTGACTAGAGGATCTCGTCGTTGATGGAATGTGTCGAGGGCAGATCATGTCTGAAGGGCAGAGTGGAGACCAAGACCTTGGAAGTACGAAGAAGTAGAGCGATGTATTGTTCTAGTTGTCGAATATTATACTGGCTTGACCATCAGCAATGTCATTAGTACCCGCATAATAACGCAACAGCTCTTGGCTGGTGGGGAGGTTGGTAAGACCTGCTCTAAACCAGCGGATGGATAACAGAAATTAGTTACGATGGTATCATTTTATTTGTTTCGCCAACAAACTTCCGAGTTGTCTTCCATGACTATCGCTATAAAGCAACAGATGTTCGTAAGGAAGAGATAATTTGTTTTCTTCGGTTGCAACGGATGACTGCTGATGTTTGCTGGTTTTTCTGGTATAGACCTGCGGCGTATTTACTTGTTTATGAGATATTGTCTGTGTATGTGCTTTAGGAGATATTTGTTCTGTATTTTGTAAGATGTCAAACTTATTTTTACATGGAATTGGACTAGACCTTTTCTTTTTAATATGCTGGTAGAAGTAAAGGAGTCTTTATTAACTTGACTGATGGGTGTGATGGCTAGTGTGGTACAAAGACAATTCTGCTTCAAGAACCTCAATCGTCGTTCTCAGTGAGGCAATTAAAGCCGCATAGTCTGTAACACTGCAGGGTACAGGTGAGTCGCTGGAAGGTCTTGTCGCTGGAGTATTGTCTGTAGGTGATGCCGCACTGCTGGTCGCCACAACAGTCGTCAGGTGACTTTGGTCGGATGAGATGATGTCAGTTGTATCACGAGGCGGAACGCTGGTGACTGTCTCATTGTCAGTGATGGAGAGGTGCGAGCTGGTGGTGGTTTCAGTAGGTGGATCTCTTCAGCTTGGCAAGGTGTCTCTGAGGAAATGTTCGTGACAAACACATCCTCCGTGTACTTGAGCCACATTTTTCATATCAAAGTTTTAGCAAATGTAGAATTAATTGTAATTAAAGTATTGCTTTGCTGTTTTTATCAATGACTTTATTGTTTTTTATTTAATGTTTTGTAAATATGTTCTTTTTAGTGTTGTGTGGTTTTTGTCAACGCAAAAGTATGTGTATATTGACTAATAAATTGTTAAATTGTTTTTCTTAACATCGGAGCTTAAAGAAATGCTAAAGTTAATTATTGAAGATGTTGGTCTAACCACGGCAGATCCAAGAATGAGAACCAGTGTCGCCATTGTGTGAACATTGAGACATACAATTTTGAATCTCTACCTCATATTCTTGGTAAATGTCCATTCGGTAACCTTTCAAGAAACCAAAGACATTATAAAATCAGAAGTCTAATGACAAATGCCTTGAATAGAAAAGGGTTTGAATTCTAGGAAGAAATTGAAGGTTTAGCTGCTCATGGATCTATTCGCCGAGCTGAAATCTTGGCAATCAATAGAAAACCCAAATAGGCTACATTTTTGACGCAACGAACCCTTTTGAAAATAACAAATCCCAACCACCAGAAGTACACAAAAAAAAAGAAAATTTACGATAAAACCAAACAATTTTTTCAAGAAAAATACAAATTGTTTTGTGATCAACAAAAACAACAAGTGTGGTTTGGTGATCAACAAGTTTGTGTTATGTGTGTTTTAATGGAATTTAAATGTAGTGTGTATTTAAACAAATTAGGACAGCCAACATGAAGTTTGCTATGCAACGATTTTGTCCTGAAAATAAAGTTATACGATTTTTTCCAACCCAAAAACTTGTTAACTGAATCAGTATTTACGTTTTACATAAATTAAAGCTCTTGTACCAAAACCAATTATAACGGTTCTCACGCACATGCACGCAGACATGTCGTTCATAAGCACGTTCACTAACTTCCTAAAGATAAACGTAAAGATATCGCGATTAGGTTTTGGCTAGTTTAGAAACTCAGCTGTATCATAAAATACGTGAAATACTTTCTTTGTTTTTAAATCATCCTTTGAACAAATTTAGATTTTTCGAACTTTATACTCACTGAAAATATATAAAAGGGTTTCGAACTTCATAGGAGCTGGCTAAATAAGCAATTTAATGTTGTTTTACGCGTAAACCGTTTATGTTTCTTGTGTTATACTCGTGTATGGAGCTCCATCACAAAGGTAAACTTTTAAAGCGGCAATGTAAAACTGTTTTTAAAGATTTTGTAATATATAATGACTGGAAAAAGCTATTAGACCTAGCTTTTCTAGTTTCACTGCAGTAAGCTCTAGAACAAAAACCACTGTTGTTGTTTTTAGAGCCTTAACTTAGGGTACATTGGGTTTCAAACTAAACAATGTCTAAAATATTTTGTGGATAAATTTTACCGTTTAGTGAGCAAAGTATTCACGAAGTTTCGGAATCTACAATCCGATTCCATCTTCAGACGATAAATAGTCTACAAGAGAAACACTAGAAAATGAGCTAGTCTTAAGTAATCAACGTAAGTGACCATTCCCATACAAGTAATAACAAAGCTTTCAACCCAAAAAGTAACATCTCACCTACAACTTATCTCTGAAAACAATTTCATGTACATTTAAAACCTTTTAAAAATCTTATTTTCGTATAAACGCTAAATAGTTAATTTATTACAAAAGAAATTTGAAGACAAAAATATTTGGACCGAACCGGGACTTGAACCCGGATCTCCCGCTTGCCGGTGGTTATGGTCACCACTACTCCATCCAGCCCACTATGTCTTCAAATTTCTTTAGTAATAAAACCTTTTAAAATTAGCCATCAAGGTAGTTTAACAATAACTATCTATTTATCCACATTTGGCAAATGATACATACGGTACAGGAAGTAACAGTGTTCAACAAACGCGCTTCACAATAAACAAGGATGAACATTACTGGCAATTATCCAAACAATTATTCTCAGGGCGTTAAAGTTAATGAAGTGAAGTAATGAATGTTTTACCGACAAATTGATTGCGCTTAGTGCAGATGTCACTGTTAATTAATTGTTACAGACTGAAAATGTAAAGGACGTTTACTAATGCTGTGAGATTTGCATTTTATTACATAGTAGTTTGTTTGAATAAAAACTCGTTTGTTGTGAAATATTTTACCGGACCGGAACAGGAAAACGTAAGTATAAACATGATTTTCCGTTGATATCCTGGTTTGGCTGAACGGACATTATTGTTTCTCAGTACACTTGTTTAATTCGGTATTATAAATGTGTATATGAAGTTTTAAAAAAATCGGATGATAAGTAAATTTTTTAGTCAGAAACCTTTTTTTGTGGAAAACGCCCGCCGAAAGGCAATTTTCAACAGACCGATTTATAATGGTTAACGAGCTTAATCTAGAGATTTCCAGAAAGAACCTTTCATGACATTTTTAAATTGAGGATTATATCTCAGCCCCAAAACCCTACAGTTGTGAAACCCCAAAAGGTATACATTACCGGAAGACCAATAGCTCTGGTTAACGAATTTGACCTAGTGGTTTGCAAATGGATCTTTTATAACATTTTTTAAACTAAAAACTATATTTCAGTTTAAAAATCCCTCAATTTTAAAATTTCTCAGATAAACCTATGTTTTCTGAAGAGCGTTTCAGTTTTGGGCCGAAGTATAATGTCAAATTAAAAGTGTTTGTTGAAGGTGTGTCCTCAAACATTGTTCTTCATTATAAATGAACAACTTTGAAACGCCACATATCAAAGTAATGGCTCCAAGGAGAATTTGCGGAGGAGTCCATGAACTACCAAGAGGCCTTGTTGAGTAAGGATCCCTTCAGACAAGAGGGGTTCCAAAATCTTTCAAAGTTTTTCTTTTATAATGTTCTAAGCTATTTAGAAAATATGTAACAACACACTTTTCATTATTAAACTAAGGACATTAGTTTTTACATGAATTTCCTTAGCAAAGTAGTGTCACTATATGTTTGCCGCACATTTACTAAAGGTCCCCTCACTACTTGGAATAATGGTGAAATGAAAAGGTATGGATATAATGGCTGAATGCTGTGGACGAAAGCTTTTGTGTCAATCAATCCTTTGTTCCTTTGAAAATATCATTTCTATTGTTGTTCACAAAACAAACAGAACAATAGTGCTCAAAGTAGTTGTCAAAGCTGCATATAACTAATGAGAAAGTGTAATTTAAAATTTGCCTTTATATTAACACATGTATAACAGGTTTGTTCTTGTTTTACCGTAATTAGTTTTAGGTAAAGAATGAAATCAAAACATTGAACTGATGTTTTAACTATTCATAAGATATATTTTTTGTCATTCAGCTCCAAAAACAGCTGCTTTAGACACATGCATTGACAGTGTTAAAGTGTCACTTTTTAACCCAGGTAAACACAGGATTGTTTTGATGATCTTTTTTCCCTAGGGAGAAAAAGATCATTTTATGATCTTTTTGTGGCTGGTCCAATGCTTTGTTGAAATTGAATGATATGTTCGATTATTGTTTATAGTCGATACAACGACTAAACTTTGAATATCAATCTAAATCGCAGCTAATTTAACTTTAGATTGAGTGCGATGTGTCGATTTAATATCGAATCATAACACTGGCAATCATAGTAAATCAAATGAAAAGCTGTTTATACAAAACAATGAAAAATAAAAACTGTAGCGTTTGACACCATAATTCTCTAAAATATTCGTACAACACTTTTTAAATTAACTATTTTAACCACTCCTTCTAATTGAATCATGACAAAAAGTATCGTTCATCATTCGTCCCTGAAGTTTTTTTTTATCCTCGCTCATTTAACATCCTTGGCTACGCCTCGGACGTTAAACTTGAGCTCATATTAAAAGGTGTCACTTTAGAACCTAGTGATGAAATATACTGTTGTGAAAGTTGATTTTTGATTATAGTGTGAAAAACGTGAAAATATGTACTCTCGCGCAACGATATTATCTTAGCGATAGTTTTAACAATGGTTCATAAAGATTCTTTGGGTGTGGATATAACTAGCTGCATATAACTAATGAGAAAGTGTAATTTAAAATTTGCTTTTATATTGACACATGTTTGTTCTCGTATTAATTAGTTTTACATGGTAAAAAGTGAGATCAAAAGGAGAGTTATTGAAACGATTTGGTCCTAAGATATATGTGTGAAAGTTAGTTTAGTTAGTTAAGTATGAAAAACACGCTGTATTATAGAAAAGAATAGTCTCGCGTGACGAAATTGTCTTGGCAATATTTTCAACAAGGGTTTATCAAATTACTTATGGTGGTTACTTATAAAGGTACTTATAAGGTGGTAGTAAAATGCCAACCTTCAAAAAGAAATTCTAAAACTCAAATGACAAATAATTATGAATACAAAGTTTCTCTAAAACGTTCAGTTTAACCACGTCTAGCCACGGTTTCGTTTTCAAACATTTTTTTAATTTATACTATAGATTTTTTTGACTGGGACTCGTAGCGTGGTCCTGTTATGTAGCTTCATGGAGGTCAAGTTTTGAGGATGATATAGGTCTAAAGTGCTCAGATAGTCTCAGTGATAATCCGATGATACCTGTATCAACTCCCACCATCGTTTAGACATATCAGACCATCACCTGCGTGGTTCGTAAGTCACGCTAAGCCATTGGTCCTTGTATTTCCATTGGTCATTGGGCTATTAATTAATGACCCTTTCTAAGGAGGAGTCGGCCTTAGTTTGTAACAAGACTACACCTCATAACTCATTACTATCACTCATCACACTCACCCTTCACCACATTATTTTCCTTAAAATACCCTCATGAGAATGGTCGGCATCTCAAATAGTGATTTAGATTGGTGTTTCTAAATCCCACATGACCAGTAAAAACTTACATGATAGAAATAACAAGAAAGTCAGTTCATTGAGAGCATTTCACACTGTAAGTCCTCATAGTAAGCTTAGAGGCAAATGTTTGTGGAAATACTGAGCCACGGGAAACGTTGTGTTGTTTCAGTGTACACAGTTGAGAAGCTCTTTCCAGATTGTTATTGCAAAACTGAAAAGGAACAATCGCATCGTCCTTCTCATAACAGCAAACAGTCCTTGGTGTATGCTTGGAAATTGAAATACTTTCACTAATTTGGTTTGTTTGTAACGTTGCCTCTGTTTATGAATAGATAAACATTTAAGCGTTTGATTGTATTACTAACCAGTATCAATATAATAAACAGCTCTTATCTCAACAAATCTTTATTTAACTATCGAATTTCCTTAGTAAAAACGATATATTTTATAGCGCGACAGTTTTGACCCGTATTGGCCCAGATGAAATTGTTGGTTAACTGAATCTGACTGTTTAATGTACTGTGTCCTTACGACAACGCTAGACTGTAATGGGTCAAGGTTTATACGTAGTATGAGAAATGACAAAAGGGGAGAAAAAAGAGATATGGTTTCTAAACTTTATGTTACAAACTAATGTGTGCCCCTTATGGCAACTCAAAAGAAAGGGAATTGTAACAAAACATAGTTATGGCAACTACACAAATGGAACAAAGTAAAGCGCCACGACCCTTAGCGCTCTTGGGTGGTAGGTGTGCTCTTTCGTTAGGTCCAGTTTCGAGCTAAGAAAGGAAATTCAAAGTCGCAAATAGTGTGTTTTATCTCAACTAGTGTTATCATTATACTCGTTTTAAAGTTATAACAAATCAGTTTTTAAATACAGAATTTCACCTACTATTTATATAAAATAGTAAATTTAGCTTCAAAATCTCCTAAGGCATTTTGTTGCGAGGTTGTGACGTTTCCCTCCGAGGAGTTTGAAGAAAAATTTGTCAGTAAAAATCAGTTTTTTAAAAGAAAAACTAGTGAGGCTTTAGCCAGAAAATGAAAGAAACCCTACTCATAAGTGATTGGATGGCTAAGGGTCCAGTGCCAGTTTTCAATTATCATAGTGTGTCTCGCTGCGATTACGTGGAACCCGGCGCTGGATTAGGAGTATGCCACTTGATGATGGTGCTGGAATTCCCCCATTAATGTATTTAATGGTATTAGAGCCCATCCTTTGTATGTTCTATTTCTTATACAATCTATTTTCTTCCTTTATACAAAACCAAATGCATATTTACTTATAATTTATATCCTTGTATATACATTATTATAATAAAAGTATTGTTTGGTAAAAATAAACTGTTTGTGAAATGTGGCATTAAACTTGAGTTGTACAGTTTTGAACGAGAATAAATTAAATAGTTGAGATAAACAATTTTTCTTTGAGTAGTTGAATTTTCGTTCAAATTCCATTTATTTTGAGGTGCCACAAGGGGATGGGCGGAGAACACATACAACACAAGGAGAAAGCCGTACACATTGGAGGGCGCCTTCACAGTTGTAGCGACTAGTCCCGCAGTACAGCGTAGTACTCGGTTTGCCACCAGCGCCGTGCAGTATACTGTACTCACTACTCTGTGTACTGTACTACTAAATATTCAACACATTTTTTATACACAAAGATAACTCTGCTAAAGTAAGTAATTGGCTAAATAACAGTTGTACAAGATACCTTGTATAAAAGTTGCATTGCGATGTAACAATTATTATGGGCTGTAAAAATGTTCAAATCATGCCTTCGCTCGAAAGCGGTGAACAACGTGTTTTTTAGACCTGATACTATTCATACCTGAAATATTTTTTACCTTTTAAAAATGATTGATTTACACGGGCTCTCCTGTTCAGTGATTAATGGGACTTAGAACCAAAACACTCCAACCGTCCACACCAGATCGTCTTTAACCTAAAATAATAAGACGTACAATTAAAACTTCAAAAATCAAGGAACCGAGATAAAATCTACAGTGACCGAAATAAAAGGAAGGTAATGGAGTTTGAAGAAGGAAAAAACGCATTGTACAGGAAACACGCAAGAAACTGGCAGCCCTCTAAAACAATTAGGAAAGGCCCAGAACCCAGATCTTACGTAATCGAAACTCCCGATGGAAGCCAATACAGGAGAAACTCATAGTTTCTGAAAAAGGTTTAAAGATAGGAGATATCAATAGATGTTGGTTTCGGCACCATATCAAGTATTTAAATCTAAAATAATTAGGTTTTAGACAGATAACATTGAAGTAAGTTTTTATATAAACAATGAATATGAATGTTTACAAAAAGACGTGAGGATAGTTAATTGAACCATATGTTGTAAAATATTAACGTTGTATCAATACATCTATTGACAGTTATTTTACAAAATTCGTGTATAAAGACCTTGGAAACTTCAAGAGAAAGCCTGAATAGTCCAGTCACAACATGTTTCACAAACCATTATCGGTAAAAGTAAGTCCCTCTACACGTCAGCCGAATGGTCGGAGTTTGTTGTAGAATATTTATCACAACAAATCTGTTTAAGCCCATGTTGGGTCGGCGTAGGAGATTTGCATAAATCACGCCAGATGTTGCCGTGCTCCACAAAACCCCCACATTTCCAATATACGTTTAGTGTTTGGATCAAATGGACTTTGTTAAAATGTGTTAATTGATTGCGGTTAAATATTTTTTGTGTAATGGGACATATTTACAACTCGCGCGTGTGTTCCCTGTAAACGTCTTTTGAAATTGCTGGAGATACTGTGAATCTTACGCGTTTAGATTCGACGCAGGATTTAGATTAGTTTTTCCAAAGTAAATTAGCTTTAAGTTTCATTTCATCTTCTTGGTTATTAGAAATGTAGCACGTTCTTTGTTGTACCAAATTCAAAATGCTGTAATTGTTTGTGGCTTTAACAAACTATAGGTAAATACAGATAGTGTTTGCAGTGAGAGGCATTTTAGAACTATACAAATTAGTTTATATTTCATGGTTGAAAACCACGTAAACTCTTTTAGTACAAACCATACCTAGGAAAAAAGACCCCCTTGCAATTGATAATACTCTGCCGAACACTACAATTGGTGAGTTGAGTTTATGGCTTTTATTATATTTATGGCTTTCAAAATAAGAATTAATACCTTCACAGTGTAATTTGTCATTGAAGAACTTTTAAAGTACTCACCAAAACTTTCCAAGAAAAACCTAGGTCTCTGAGGGTATTAAAAATAACAAAATTAAATAAAACACAAAATCTGTCTTGTTCAACGAGACAAATAAAGGACATTGAAGTTGTCTCCAACACTTAATCATGACCTTTACTTGGTGTTACTGATCAAGCCGTGATTATGAGTTGTAGGTTAAATTGTTCAGGCAAGTGTATAGTGGATGTTAAAGACAGCCCAAGACGATTAAACAATAAAAAAGAGTTCAACCGGAATAAGGCAAAACACCTCTAATGGGGAAAATTCGTAGAAAAAGTTTAGAAAAGGGTTGCCTATTTTGTTATTTAAGTTGATATTTTCACTGAAGATTTGGTACACACACTTTACAAAGCAATCACTCTACCAACTAATTCTGTTGGAGTTTCAATTTAATCTTTGTCCTAGATAAGTGCTTACGCTTAACTAACCGTAAGGATTTATTTAATGGACTTTTTACGATCAATTCGCAGTTGAAGGTGAATTGACCGTACAATACAGAGCAGTTCCAACTTTATTATTATTGTCTTGACCTCAAAACTAACACAGAGTAGTCTCATGATAACAGACCAATGTATCACTGTACTGATAGCTTTTAGTAATCAAACGTATGAACTGTAGATCATCCATTCAAGTTTGCAATAAGTATCACTGTTATGAACTCGGTGTTTTGTTATCTAATTTTACTTACAAGGTGAGTTTCAAATGTCACCCCCACCCACCTTAACTTTTGAAAAACGAAGTATTTTCATAAGTTCTGTGAGGAGTGTTTTAATGAGGGGAGAACTCCCCAAATTTTTAAGTACAAACCCTCCCTTGCGGCACGTCAAAAGAAAGGAAATTTCATCTCTAATTCAACGATGCAAAAAAAGGTATCTCAACTCGGTTTTTGTTATAACAGTTTATAGATTAAAAAATCCAGGTTTAAAATGCCACATTTCAAATACAGTTTTTTACTGGCAAATCTTTCTTGAAAATCCTCTGAGGGCACATGAAAACAATTTTTTTGGAATAAAACAGTTCTCTTTACGTTGCTGAATTTTTATTTAAATTCTCTTTCTTCAGAGGTGCCGCTAGGGGAAGGGGGTTTGTATTTAAAATATTTGAGGGCTCTTCCCCGGATTTTGGGTAAGAGGTGGGTGACGAAAAGTACGTCGAAACAAACTTCAGAATGATATAAAAACATTCCAAAAGGTTTTAATAAATTTTTTCTTTTAAAAGGTTAAGATGTGTGGGGGGACATTTAAAACTCACCCTGTGTACGTGGTGTGTGAGTGTGTGTGTGTGTGTGTGTGTGTGAATGAAGCTAATTAAATTTGAAGGAATCTGTCTAATCGGATCTTAACCTATACCGCCCATTGGGTAGTGCGGGCATGGTGTCTGGCCCTGTTTTCTAGATCTTTTCATACATGCTTTATAGTATTTCTAGTATTAGACGAGATGTAAGGGGATGCAAAATGGATGTATATTATTAGTGCATCTTTACGTAAGAAATACGTATAGGAAAGGACACAAGGAATACATCCAAAATAGAACTAAAGTTCTTTTGAACAAAAGTTAAATTGCAACACGAAACTAACCAAACAAACCCGTAATAACTGAACGAAAAGTTAAAATGCTAATTTGAACATTTGAATAAACCTTTGGGCAAACCATGAATCATGGAACTCTTTTGTCCCCAGGATAATACTAGTTATCTTTGAAAATGACTTGAGTTGTATGAAAGTTAGTTTTGTTACATTTTAGCAACAGTTGTGTTTTAAATTTGTTAACATTTAACGTATCGAAAGAATGTTTTTAAATTTAGTGGACGCCATTCTTTTTGTTTGTCTAACCAAAACCAAACCACAACTTTTTAATCATCAGCAGTATAAAGTAAAATAATACCTTGCCTAAAAATAAAATAATGGACTACGGCCCGCCATAACTTTCAGAAGTTCTTTTTTGAACAAGCTTTACTAGTAATAGCTCTTTCCATTTTACTCACTTTTCACTAAAACGCACAGTGTCCGTTAATTTTTAAAGACCAAATTGACCTGAAAAGGACGAATATAAGCTTTTTAAAAGCGTATGTAGAACTATAATAGCATAGTTGAAACTTCATGTTTTGAGGTTTATTCAAATTTTTTAAAGCTATTAAAATAACTTTAGTGCACTTAAGTTAAAAAAAAAATGTAACATGTCAATTTTCGTACTTAATAGCAAAACAATTTAAACACATATTTCAAAGTATAAATAGTTCCTTACAGTGATTAAACGCTCAATCTTACTTTTGAATATAAACTGAAGGCCAACGCCACCTCTACTGCAATATGTAAAGTTGAGATTGATCGATGCGTTTTCGTTTACTTTCCTTACATATTGTATAACGTAATGTAACCGTGTTATAGCCAGGCGTCCTTTTCTATTGAGATGTGTCTGAAAATTGAACACATTTATGTTCAATACAATCCCAATCAAGTAGGTAATTAACATAGAAAATGTTGGACTTTTCACCCGGTTGTTTTGTTAAAAAGCTAACGTTTCGACCGGTGTGAAAACTCCTTACGTTATCAAGTGAAATCATTGCCATTTGCCATTGGGATGTTCCATCCCCATATACAATATTATTTAATTTAAGCTACTAAGTATGTAAGGTAAACAACTTATTTTATTTTTCTTTTACAGAGGATTCGTCTTGGAACTGTCTGTTTTATTGTCGCTTTAACGAGCCCGTAAACAAGGTTTAGTGCTGTTGTTCCTGCAAGCTGTTCTCATATAAGGTAAGGCCTGAAATTCTTTCAAAACAATTTTCTGAATAATCAGATTCCTAATTGTTGAACACGGTTAATCGAGTGTATTATTAATTGTAAGGTTTAAAGGTCGTGCAGGTTTTGGGATTGTACTTAACAATGTACACTATCGGATTAGTCATGGAATTATTTATTGTTATGATTTGAGTAAACCACATTTTAGAGCCGAAATTTGAATTTTAGCTAACGGTTCGGAAGCCACGTTAAGCCGTAGTCCATTCCATCGGTCGTTGGTCTATCAATTACGACCTAAATATGGGGAACAGCCGGTCTTAGTTTGTAACATGATTACGCATCAAAATCCATCAAAACACTCCATCACACTTACCATCATCCACCAAATTCCCTCTTAAAGTGTCTCAAATAAAAGTATATTATTCGTAGGTATCGGTTGGCTAGACCTGTAAATAATAACACAGTGGAATCTAAAACATAACACAAAACGTTAGGTAATTTTGTCTCAAAGTAGGAATTAGATTTCAGATTCCAAAACGTCGTGCTTTTTTAATACATATTTACGATTAAAAGTGTCTGCCTTTATATTTCAAACTCTGAAAGTTCTATCTCATCAACAACAATCTTCATACAATGAACATATTAACATTCAGTACTCGTGCGTGAACGTATTGTCGACGTATATTTTTATCTTACCCCTTATTACTTCACGTTTTTTTTAACCAAAGTTCATTTACAGTTTAAGTTAAAGATTTTAATATTCGTTATTCACCAGCCAAAATGAAGGAAATGAAACCATCTACATTTCAATCAACATAAAACTATTTCTAATTGTAACGTATACTTATTACATTTTACAATGCGATAGAAACCTTTTCATCGACTAAAACTCGAGGTCAAACATATTAGGATTAGTTGTAAAGGCATGGTTAATTCTACATGGTAATTTGTAAATACATTATATTGCAGATAAAATACAATTTTGCTCACTCACAACCACTTACTTTATCTCGAGTTGTTAATTGGTTTTCGGAAAAACGAAATTAAAACGCTTTTAGCGTCCATTGTTTCTGTTATCACGAGAAATGAATTCTGAACTGTGTTTAAAAACAAACCTAACGTATACTAACTAAAACGAAACTTCAATTAATTTCTGATTCGTGTAAGATTATATATTTTGTTTCAGAAAGCTACATTGGAGTAATATTTTTGTTTGTTAATTAAGAGATATTAGAAACATCCTATGTTGAAGTGAGAAACGTTTTGATATTCTTGACAAGGCGGAAAAGCCACTCGCAAGCTTTCTCGATATTGTGAAGGCGTTTGACAGTAACAGTGGGATTTTCCGGTGTCTAAAACAGTCGCAACTTGTAGAATGTACTTACTCCTGCCATACGTAACTCAAAAGAAATGGGTAAAAAGATGGCATTTTAAAATAAGGCGCCTATAGTTGTATTTGAACATTTCCAAAACAGCCTCCCCAAACCTTTTAACAAGTATATTCAGAGACATTTTAGACGGTGACAAGTGTTTGTCCTAGATTCGTTGGAGTCGAAAGTAGGGCACGGCAGTTGGAAAACTCACACATCAGTTTATTTGGCTGAAGTAATATCTGTTCCGACAGTGGTTTGATGAGTATTGACGTACGTTTCAATTAAGAATGTAAAACGCTCGTTTACTGCCAGCTGTCTCTCACACCGCCCTCGTTGGAAATAGTTGCCTGTTGACTGGACCGGTTCTTGATTGGCAGATAACTATTGGTCTGTCCAATTCAAATCCAGTCTGTATAGTATTCATAGAAATAAAAGTTATAAAATATGTTTTCTCTGGGACGATTTGTTTTGTGAAAAGTAAATTGCGTTTCTTTGAGCGTCCATCGTGTCTGTCATGTTATGACAGACTATCAAGGATTCATGGAACCTTCTAGATTAACATTGCAAAATAAATCTGGGAATCCTTTGTTTAAGGAATAGCCACAGTTATTTGTTTACTTAATATTTTATGTTAAAGATATAATTATACTTTATTTTAGATAAGAACGTAATCCTGAGCGGCCGGAGTAGTGACTATTATTTAAAACTTCCGGTATAAACCACGTTAATTTATAGTTTCGCTAATTTTACAGTATCCTCATAAGGATTTCTGAGACTCGTTCTGGTGACAGTAGCTCTTCTTATATACTTTCAGTGGCAGTGATGCCAACTCCTTTCTTCTAGGTTAAATCGGCTTATGTAACGAGGTGCAGCGAACACGATTGGGCGAAGCTGCTGCTATTAACCAAAAGAGGCCGACGAATTTCATGGAACGATGCACAAGATGTCATTCCACTCGCTTTTGCTCAACTTTGCTTTAATTATGCTTAGATTTAATCTAGTTTATACTGGCTGCCAAGCACTGGGAGGTTTGTAGCTATCTTTACGGTCGAAAATTGATTGATAGCGGCAGCTTCGCCCAATCGTGTTCGCTGTTCCTAATTACGTACGCGATGTGTCAATTACGGTTGGTACACCTGGCGTAAGAAGAAAGAAGTTGGCAGCACTGCGACTACAGTATAAAAAGAAGAGCTACAGTTACCTGAACCAGGCGTGTTAGTCCACTGGGGATGATCGATTGAAAAATGAGCGGAACATTTGGCAGTGTAATAAGGCTAAATAATGTTTTCTGGACAAACTTAAAACCGATGGTTTATGCTCTTTAGGTTAGATGAGTATTTAGCTTCCATTACAATCATGTCATTTCAATTCATACTTTGATTCGCGCACGCGCATCAAGCATGCAGGCCGACAACTGAATAGACTGAATACGTGACGTCCAGAAGTGAACGCCCACCCGATCTATCGGTCATCATCTGTACCTTTTGGCAACGCCTGCAATTTTGCACAGTAATCCCCCAATACTCTTCTGCTCTTACTCTGCTACTTAGCTTTTGTAGTTAGTCAATAATTCACAACGCTTACACGCAAGATTAGATCTGACTTAAAAAAGCTAGCTCAAGAGGATATGGTGTGCCTTAAACAAGAAATATCACATCAAGAAGTTTTGGATTTCGCTACACAGATTCACAGTATTTTAAGGGTGATATCAAACAAATTTTCACCTGATGCCATAGTGGACTTAATACCTGTTTTGACATCTACCTTAAATAAATTGGATGCTGCTCTTACAGTAAACAAGGACCTATCTGACAATCTGAAATTACATTTGGATGAGATTGATGGCCTGAAGAAGTGTCTTGAAGCTGAAAAAAATGGCAGGAAGATGGATTTGGAAGCGTCTTTATGTTTTGAGGAAGAAACTGAATCTGAATTAGCGTCACTCAAAATTGACATGGAGACTCTTCGTGATTCGCACAAAAAACTTGAAGAAGAATTGAAATCCAATAATAAAATAATTAAAATTTTGAAAGCTGAAAATTTTGAACTAGAGAAGAATCACAATCGGTACACTCTTTCAAATCAAGTAAATGAAGTCACTCCTTTCAGCAAACCTAAAAGATGTTTTCCAATGTCTTCACTCATCACATCAAGAGTATCGACTTCCAACAAATTCTCTGGACTCTCAAATGACGATCGCTTGGAAAGTGAGCACCCTTCGGATTTAACAGAGGAACCTCTGATTCAGGAGAGACGTCAGAGGAAGTCCCCCACGGTACTTCCCTCCCCGTCACTCAAACCAGAGGAAATTAAACGTCAGGGAAGAATCATGGTTCTTGCTGATAGCCATGGTCGTGAACTGGTTCACCATCTCGAGAGCTACTCTACGCTAAATTATACTTTTTCGGCACTCTCCAAACCAGGAGCTAAACTCAAGCATATAGTGAGGGAAGGTCAGAAAATGGTGTCCGATTTCTCCTCAGATGATTTCATCTTGGTCTTCGGCGGTACCAATGACTTAGGGAAAGACGAACCTAGTCAACTAACTCTGCTTCAGGGAATCACTGAAATTCTGTCACTTAAAATGAAGTCCAATATTGTTTTTATTAGCATACCTTACCGTTATGACATCAATAGCCTGAATGACGAAATATTTTACTCCAATATGGATCTTAAAAAACGAATAAGTTGCCATAAGGGTAATGCCAACGTAACTTTCCTCGACATTAATGAACATCTTCAGAGAAGGCATTACACTAATCATGGGCTGCATCTAAACAAGCTTGGCAAGAGTTTGGTTGCTCGTCTATTGATGGACTTCATCCAGGGAGACTCCAGGAGGGATTCTGGAGGAGTTAAGGAGAGCCTTCTCATGAGCGCTACGACAAGTTCTGACATGTCACCAAGGCCGGTATCTCAAGAAACACCAAGAGTTACAACTGTTTTGAGATCCTCGAGCTCGCAGCCCCGGCCCAGCAGTCGCACATCGCCTCAACAACCTCCTGGTGTCTCTGTTTCGCTGGACTCCATCGGGGATCAGCAGTTTCAGCTCTCAGGTCACGACTTTCCTCCACTACCTCCTAGTCCGTCCGCGTCTAGGAATGTGAGTGAACGTTTTTTAGGGAAACCAGGCAACTCGCAGGAAGTGAAGTGAAGTCCATTTCTGGCAACATGCATTCCCCTACCTCTAACTTTCAAAGCCAACTTAGAATGTTCTATTGCAATATTCAAGGATTGAGTAGACCACAAAAATATCAGACGAGTTTAACCTATTTATCGAATCTGTTCAGTCGAAACCTTCATTGTTATGTTTGACCGAACATTGGCTTAGCGATGATAATTTATTCATTTTAAATAAGTTATTAGGATTTGAAAACATTTCTCATTTTTGTAGATCTGGTACAATAAGAGGGGGTGTTTGCATTTTGGCAGAACGTGGTTTTAAGGTAGAAAATCTTAAGTTCTTGAGTGAATCTTCAGTGGAGGGTTATTTTGAGTGCTGTGGTGTTTTAATTAAGTCCAAAGTTCCAAGTGTTTATGTTTGTCTTTACCGACCTCCTAAAAATGACAAGGAATCTTTCGAAGTGTTTTTTGAGCTTTTGAATCAATCTTTAGGGAAATTGTTTAGTAAGTTTAAAAATGTCCATGTTATTTTAGCTGGAGATTTTAACATTGACACTAGTAGTAATTCTATTTTCAAACAGCGTTTCTTAAATGTTTTAAAATCTTTCAACCTGGAACCTAAAGTGTGTCAACCTACTCGCGTAACTTCTTCTTCAGAAACCTGCATTGACAACATTTTCACTAATATCCTTTCGTCTTCTGTTGACATTGTTGAGACCGGTCTCTCAGATCATTTTGGGTTACTTTTCAACACAAAGTCAGTCTCTATAAAAAACGATAAAAGAAAGCAGATTCCCAGATTCTCGCGTAATTTTTCCGATATTAATATAAACACTTTTGAGTCAAGGTTGAAGGAGGTTGATTGGCCCAAAGTATTTATTCATAATATCGAAAGTGTAAGTAATTTGTTCAAATCGTTTATGCATGTAACAAGATTAGAGTTTTTTCATGTTTTCCACTTAAATCATCTAAATCCAACTCTAATAGTTCTTCAAAAAAATGGATGACAAAGGGCCTTTTGATTTCAAGTGCTAGGAAGAGATACTTGCACGATTTGAGTAAGAGTTCAACGGATTTAGTTTTTAAAGTATTTGTCCGTAGATATAAGCTAGTTTTTAGTAAATGTGTCAAGCTTGCAAAGCTTAAGTATAATGAAAGGTTTATCTTAAACTCAAAAAATAAAACTAAGGCCACTTGGGATGTTGTAAAGAGAGAGACAGGTCAAAATGTAGGCAAACCTTCTATTGAAAAGATTGTACATAACGGCGAGACTGTGACTGACACAGATGATATAGCTGACATAATGAACCATCATTTTCTGAATGTTTGTAAACATCTTGGCACGAAGCCTTCTGTAGATGCAGCTGTATCATTTGTGCCGGACGCAGAGTATTTGCAAAGACTAAACTTCTTTCAACCAACAAATGAGAAAGAGATACAGAACATCATCAAATCTCTGAAATCTAAAAGGTCTTCAGGGTGGGATGAAATTTCCCCTTTCTTGTTAAAAAGATGTTCGGACTCTTTTGTAAAACCTTTAACCTTTCTAATAAACTGTTCGTTTCAGGAAGGCGTTTTTCCGGACCTTTTAAAGTTTTCTTGCGTTACACCAATTCCAAAGAAAGCGAACTCACAATCATTAGATCAGTTCAGACCTGTGTCTCTTTTAAGTACCTTTTCTAAAATTTTCGAAACAGTAGTTTTTAAGAGATTGTTTGACTTTTTAAATCATAATGGGTTTTTTGATTATTGTCAGTTTGGCTTTCAGAGAGGGAAGGGCACTGAGGATGCAATCTTTGAGTTCTTGGAAAGAGTTTCCTGTGCCGTGGATCGTTCGCGGTTCACTGTGGGTGCCTTTTGCGATTTGTCCAAGGCGTTCGACTGCGTGGACTTTGCTGTCCTGATGGCGAAGCTGAGGTGCTGTGGAATTGGAGGTGGCGCTTTGAGGTGGTTGTCATCTTATTTTACCAACCGTCAGCAGAGAGTCGTCATGGGTTGCAATTCTCAAAGTGCTTTTCAAACAGTAGTTTCTGGTGTTCCTCAAGGCTCGATTTTGGGGCCTCTTTTATTCTTAATTTATTCAAACGATCTTCCTCGAGTCGTCAGCAAAGGTCATGTTGTATTATATGCTGACGATACATCAGTTATAATATCAGATCAAAACAAAGTATCAACTTCAAATCTTCTGGTCGAACAGTTTCATCTCCTTGATAATTGGTTTTCAGCTAATGGACTCAAATTAAATCCCGATAAGACTCAAATAATGAATTTCCACTTAAATCACTGCCTGTCACCTCAGAGCGATTCTTCTTATCTGCCAGATAACCTTAACCTTGTGCCTTCTTTAAGATTCCTTGGTGTAGAGATCGACTCAAGTCTAACTTGGCAACCCCACATAAACAAATTACTTCCAAAACTCAGTAGGGCTTTTTATGCTATGATGACACTTTCTCACGTAGTTGGTTTCCATACCTTACGTGAGGTTTATTTTGCTTATTTTCAGTCGCATATCTCGTATGGTATAATTTTTTGGGGAAACTCATCTGATGCTTATAAAGTCTTTCAAATGCAAAAGAACATCATAAGACTCATGACGAAATCACCATTCAGGGAGCCCTGTAGAGCTCTTTTCAAGCAGTTAGAAATACTACCTCTCCCTTGCCTATATATTTTTAAGTGCCTTCTCTTTGTTTATACACACCCAGAAAAGTTTTACGGTAGAAACCACACACATCAACATTTTACTCGAAACTCCGCTCTCCTGCAATATCCTGGTCATCGCACAACCTTTTTCGAAAAAACACCGTGGTACTCTTGCACAAATCTTTTTAATAAACTACCAAACCACCTGAAAAGCGAGACCTCTCCTAAATCTTTCAAACAAAGTATCTTCAATTTTCTTCTTGATCACTGCTTTTATAGTGTTCCGGAGTACCTTACTTGGTCATCGGGATAGTCCACATAAAAAGAGCTCAGAGTTTGCGAAACTCTTCTTTTTTTTATGTAAATTTTATTTTTGCTTGCTTACACAATATGTATTTTGACATATATTTAACTTTAGTTGCTTTGTTAAGATCCTACAAAATTGTATGTTTCTATCGTTTAATGTTTGTATGCAAAATATTTAATTTAAGTATTGAAACTTGACAAAATCACAATCAATGTAAATTGATGTATATGATGAAAATAAATGACTATGACTATGACTATGTACATGGTTTATTGACGTGGTTTATTGACAAAGTTTATCTGTACCGTTAACCTTTAGATTATATACTTAGTTTTTTGTACAAACTATTAACTAACTTGAGGTACACTAATACTAAATACAAATCAACAAGATGAAAAGCTGAAAAACAGAGGACACGTTGTGGAGTTGATGGAATTTGCGAATACAGTCGAGGAAATGGAACGTTGAATGGCGACAATACGAGTCAAGTGCAGTTTTCTGTGACGGGAAAGCTTCTATAAGCTGTCATCTATTGTTGAGTGAAACATGTGATATACCTTTTACATAAACAAAACTTCCTATACAAAACCACAACCTTTAGTACACGGAGCTATCGTCAATACGGTTGTGTTCAAACAGAATATTTTATAATGAAACCGTTGAGACGAGTAAAAAGTGAAATTATACTAATGGGAATTTTCTAATTATCCTCAGGTGAGAATGAGTCTCTGTAAAACTCTTGAGAACTGAGCTAATAGCTAAAACTAGCCCTGCTTGACTTTTGTACCACTATAGAAATTTAATTGTTAAATGTTTTGTAAATAAGTTCATTCTTCCCTCTCCTTCTCTCGAAAATCTTCGTTATCAAACGAACTGTAGATATTTTTGTTCTTATACCCCCTTTCTTTACTATCCATATTGTTGTATTATAATATAAAATTATACTGTCATTTCTTTTCAAAGACTATAGAAATTAACAGTTGCATACGTATCTGCCTAATTACACTGTTCTAATGGCTATTACAGTTTAAAACAAATACAGTTTAATGTGTGAAGCTTTTCTGGAAAACTATTGTGTTAATGAAAACTATAACGGAACAGTTTTGATGCTTTAAGCCATGATTTAATGTAGTACGCGTAATAAAAGACAGCTGAACTTAAAAAACACAATGTCGCGCAATTTGTTTGTCGTGTTTACTTCGATTTTCAGCTTCAATTTAAAAAAGCTGTGCAATCCCTTCGTAGATAGCTTTTTCAAAATCTTTCTTTGTGAGAACCGATGTACGTTTTAATTAGGATTGCAAAATGGTGTCGACTTCAGGCGTTTTCACTGTGAACTAATTGGCTGTTAATTGAACCAGTTTTAGATTGGCAGAGAGTACGGTGATGAAAAATAATTGGCTTGACCAAATGGAAGGATAACTTACAGGGGAAATGAAAATGTAAATTCATCTATCTTACTCGTATAGTTTTCACTGTTTTACAATAATTTGCGATCGGTGGCATCGAAATGAAAACTGTATAGATTGTTTATTTTCTTTTTTAGTTTTAAGTCTTTTGTAATATATTGTAAATTATTGTATATAATTAATGATGGTTAAGTGGAAGAGATGACTTTATAGTCCTAACTTCGCCACACACAAAAAACAAATACTTATTTCATTTTGAAATGGTTAACGAAAATACATAAGTTGCACAAAACGAGTACAATAAAATATTTTTAAATTTGTGTTGAGTAATAAATAATTATCCTAACTACTGTAGTATAAACGGGACAGCATCGTTATACATATTTGGGGGCATAATGCAAAACAGTGGAAAAGCGTCACTGTCTTGAATTGTAAGGCGTAACTCGGGTTATTAAACTGGTACTACTGTAAGATTATCTCATGCAATTTATTATTACACATTACTCTTTTAAATCAGACAAAAACAAACAAAGCCGAAACTAAACTTAACAAAACTTACCCTACCAACACCATCAAGTTCGGCTCGCTCAAAAGCCATGTAGCCGATGCCCAAACACCAAACACATCCAAAACCCACTCTCCGACCTGTCTCTGACCTGTCTGTCCCCTATGACCAACTATATACTAGGAAGCTAAACCCTTGGCAACAAGGCTAGCATACCAGCTATTCACTCAGCTATTCACAATATTTACAAAGTGCCCTACAGTACAAGCTATCTACCAGCTAAATACAGATATACATTAAATCCTATCTAAAAATTGTTACTTTTTAAATATTAATAAAATACTAAACATAAACACAATTCCTTATTCTACGCTACAACGACATGTTAATATGAAACTTAACAAGCAATAATGATCTAAACGCGTGATAAGTTATGAAGATGAACATACATTGATAGTAAGAAGTACACACGCGATGAACTTGATACATTTACAAATTGAGAATGCCAGTTGGCTTCGTCTTCACTTTAAAACCGTGAAGACGAAGCCAAATAATAATGATATATGCCTAATTAGGTTGAAACGCGTCGTCCTTGACAAAGGATATAGTAACAAAGGTAAAACCCATTAATTGTTGAATACTATCCTGGGGCTAATATTAATGATATAAATCGAGAAAGAAGTGTTACAATTGACTTTAGGTTTAACAACAATAATTACGAATCTAGAAAACGTTGAACAAGCTCTTGATATGCTGTGCTGCCTATAATACATTAAATCACTCATTTTACAGTAAAAATATAAATTTGGAAGTGCAATTTTAGTTTGTTTAGTCTTGAACATTACTTTAAAAGAAGCACGACTACCTGATTTTATATATTTTATTTTACATTGTAACGGTAAGAACTATATTAAAATGGGTTTACATTGTGGTATATTAGGTTTACAATGTAAACAATACTTTTAGATAATTCTTTAATAATTACCTCTTAATAGATAATACCTTAACTTAACGGGATCTTCAATTTCATTTTGACAACCTTTTGAATTGAATTGCTTTTATAAATAGTTTTGTACCGTACTGACCATGTTTTAAAGTCGGAGAGACTTTCGGTTCATATTTCCCTGTTTGCTTTTTAGTTAAACATTAAAAGACGAGAGCCTCATTTAGGAACAATAGAGTACCCAACAACGAAGTCCTTTGTATTAGGGAACAAGGCATGAGTGTTTTGTATTTGAATGGGTTCGAGATTTTACAGGATAGTAGCTGTAAACCCTTGGTTTAATAATTAAAATAATAAAGTCATATAGTTACACCCGAAAAAGTAAATATCACGTATACACTTTGCATGTCTTTAAATCTTCGGTTGAAAATTGCCTGACAATACTGACCTTGATTAATTTGAAAATCGGCTGAAGTTTAAAAGTAAGGTTCCATACAGGTTTAAACTGTAATACGTCATTAAGACTCAGGGTAATTTATTAACGGTTTAAGTAATACTTTTACAAATCTAATGAAATAATCAAGTTTACAGTTATTATATCAATAACATTATTATTACGTTAAATAATATTAAAATTTGAAGAAAAGGGGATGCAGTAAGGAAAACGTCGAGAAAAGGAGCGAGGTAAAAATAATAGAACGAATAAAACTGTATGCAAAAGCAGCTATCTTAAAAGCTTAGGGCAGGCAACAACATTGCTGAGAATGATGAGGAAATTAATCAATTTTGGCAAGCGTGTCAAAATTCACCCCAGTAAGTTAGCGCAGCGAACGAAAAAAGGTCAATGTAAAGTGAACGTAGCGAGTGATTTTCCATAAAAGGTCAACGAATCAAGTGGACCTTAAAAAAAAAAATCGCAAAAGTAAAACATCTTAACGCAAACACAGTTAAAAAATAAATAAATAAATGATTTATTGCGTTCAACATGTTAACATGTTATCAAACAATCACTTTGAAAAGCTAAAATTTTCCACGCACTCTAACATCGAAATCAGTCAGACATACATTTTGACATTCCTCTCTCTCATTCATCCGATTGTACCACTCTAGTCCTGTAGTCAGTTTGTGTGTTCCGCGTTTTCCCAGTCGTGATGCTTATCTCGTCTGTATTGTAAAATGCTTCTGCGGCAAAACTTTTTCAGGCGAGTTTTAAAATAAAGCTCATGGGCACTTTTGATCGAATTGGATAACCTGTTGACGAGCTGAACTCCTACCAGAAGGTAAATTCATGAACTGCCGTTCTGTCTCCCAGTTCGGTAGTTTTCCTGCCTCTAGTTTCATAAGGTGAATGTCACTTCCTCTTACGAGACCGCATTTTGACTTGAAAAAGACATGTTTCTAAAATATAGAGGCAAGGTAGTGTCAACAATTTAAAATGTTTGAATGCTGGCCTACGACTCTCTCCATTGCAATTGGCAATGGTTCGGACTACTTTTTTTGTAGAATGAAGACCCTGGCAAAACTTGATTTTGAGCATCCACCCATAGCGCCAATCCGTAGAAGACGTGTGGGTAGATTACACCATGTACGCCGTCATCAGTACCTGAATAAGGCAGTATTCGGATTATTGCCTTAAAGATAAATTTCTGAGGCTAATTTTGAACAGACACTGTCATATGACACTCCCAGGTCAAACCTCGGTCGAGGTTATATCCCAAGAATTTTGTTGAATAGCCTCTTCGATCTCAGTATCGCCCACAATGATTGTTGGAACATCTATCATAGCCTGTCGCAGACAAAATTCAATGAAATTTGATTTTGTTGCATTGTTTTTAAAGATTGAGCTCGTTGAAATTGAATTAAACTATTGAGCTCAAGAAATGAAACTATTTCCAATTGTTGGTTTGTAGACGCTTTGAAACAGAGTCGTGTCATCACGTACTGGACAGCTGCCCGTTCTGCCGATAAACCAACGTCGTTGACATAAATGAAAGAAGAGGGGCTGAGTATGGAGCCTTGTGGGACTCACAGCCCTCTCTCCCAGTCTAACGTCAAAACTCCTACAATTGTGATCTATTACTGAAATATGATTCAAGCCACTTGAGTGGCACTCCTCGTAATATTCGAGTTTTGAATCAGGTGATCATTTCCAGTCAAAGGCCTTTGAGTCGAGGAACACACTGAGTGTAGTTTCTCGATTCTCGTTACTTCTACTATCTAGACGAACGACTGCGTCTATAGTGGATTTTCCACTTTGAAATCAAATTGGTTTGAT
This sequence comes from Matsumurasca onukii, assembly GCA_018831715.1. Classification (NCBI taxonomy): domain Eukaryota; kingdom Metazoa; phylum Arthropoda; class Insecta; order Hemiptera; family Cicadellidae; genus Matsumurasca; species Matsumurasca onukii. Next base: position 39,623,449 of record CM032065.1, read on the forward strand.
GATAGTAGTTTGTGTTTTCTAGGAAATTCCTATTCTTATCAAACACCTTCTCAAAAGTTTTACTGAAGGCTGGCAACATTGAGGGCGGTAATTTTGAGTTGAACACTGGTCGCCCTTTTAAAATGGGGATACGCAATTTTGAAGAGGAGGGAACTGTTCCACAGTGAAAGAGGATTGATCAAGTGTTAAGTGGCTTCAACAAATGCTTTGAGCACTGTTTTAAACCACGTTGAAACGTGAGTTGAATCGTTGTTTTTTCGATTCTAGGGAGACATCAATAAAGTTCAGCAAGCGAAATATAAAGCTCATGAGTTAGAACGCACAGTGCATTGATTGACCTGGAAATTAGGGTAGGTTAGGTTGTTCACATAAGACCTTAACAGGATTGAGCTAGTGCATTACCTCAAGCTTATAGCAGAGCCTGACTAATGCCTGTCTTATCATCTCTCACCAGCGCACTTCTTACTGAGTTTCAGAGAAGCTATAAAGTTACACAAGATATAGATATACAAGTCTTTTAAACACAAAAGTACAAAGTATGTCAGGTTGTTCACATAAGACCTTAACAGGATTGAGCTAGTGCATTACCTCAGAGAAGCAGAGATATAGATATAAAATCTTAAAAACACAAGTTTAAAGTGTCATGTATATATATAAGGACTGAGCTAGTGCATTACCTCAAGCATAGAGCCTGACTAATGCCTGATCATCACCAGCGCACTTCAAGTTTCAGAGATGTATCAATCTTCAGGTGGGATCTCATGGTCATTACCTCAAGCTTATAGCAGAGCCTGACTAATGCCCGTCTTATCATCTCTCACCAGCGCACTTCTTACTGAGTTTTAGAGACGCTATAAAGATACTCAATATATCGATAAAGTAACCCACGATTTTAAACACAAGTATAGAAGTAGAAAGGAAGTATGTCAGGCATATAAAATCCTGTAACTAGACTTTTTCTTTTAAAAGTCAAATTTTCAAGTTAAGGCTTTCTGTCCAAGTGTCCCACCATATATTTTGAACTAAATACGAGAGAGAATAGAGTGTTTCAAATGTATTCACAATTAAAACTTTGTTAGAATACCAGAAGACTAATTTTACACTAGAGAAAATTTGAATTCCTGTGAGCGGAGATTATTTTTGCAAATGAGAGAATCTATAAAAAAAATTCAGGCCAATATAATATAGTGCACACATCACATCTACTGGCATGTTTGTACTGTCTTTTTTTATATAATCCAAAGGAAATTTGACCGCACCGGGACTCGAACCTGGATTACTCACTTGTTAGGCGATAGTGTTACCAAACACTACACGACCCATTTATTTTGCGTTTTAGTTTGTTTATAATCAAATTTAAGTTGTATTTAGTCTGATTATTTATCCTTAATAATTATTACTATCGTATATTTAGGAAAAACAAACACATTAAATACAACTTAAATTTGATAGAAAATTTGATAGCACAAAGAGGGGTCGGATAGTGTAATGGTAACACTTTCTGTGGTAAAACACTCACCCAAAAAGTGAGGGACCCGAATTCGATCAAAAAAATTTGCTATCAAATTTCCTTTCTTAAACAGCTGCAAACATATTTCTTTTAGCCTAAATCAATAAATAGTAACATTGTTTCAAATCATCAGCTGGCGTAACTTCAAAATATACAGTACCGATTTGTAATTAGCTAAATTCAATTTCAGTGTATGTGCATCATTTTTTTTTGCGATTAAATAAAATCGTCAGTTTTAACACCAAATAATTGTGTGCTTATCAATGCCTTTGATGAACAATACTAATGAGCAGGCCCACGCCATTGATAGGATACTAGAGTACATATAACAACGATGCAGAGATGTCATTAAGGTTAGAAGCTACAAAAGGTCGCCGTTTAAGGTCAAAGTTGGTTGTACGACCGTCATTGTTGCAAAGTTTGCACAAAGAACAAAGTTTTGATTCTCTGTTAATGAACTGACACTGCAGAGCTTTATGTCGCAAAGTCTTGTTTAGGGCTAGGATAAGTATTTCGTTCAAATAAGGGCTTAAATAAATAGTTATGGCTATAATCAGACGTATTTTTACAAACAGGTTGTTCACTAGTAATTTTAGGAAAGAGTGAATTGAAACACTAGATTAGTCTTGTAGTGAGAAAAGGGTTCTCCGTCCTTTCGTTTGTTTAAATACTTGAATAAAATTAATTTTGTAAAGATACTTTTACTTATTCAATTAAAATGTATGCTAGGTACACAGAGAGTGTCAAGCCGAAAACCAACGCTACTTTAAAAATAGGTCTATTAAGATTTGCAATGCATTTTTGTAGACCTAAGAAACACAATTAAGAGGACGTGTGAGGTATAACAACCATCTATGCAGCTTTAATAAAGTAGTTTTGCTTTATGTAATATTGAATGAAGTTAATGACGTTGTTACAATGATCCACCAATATTTTTTCATAACAAACGGGCCAAACGTTAAATTAATTAATTAACGTTGTAATTAATGTTTACACACATGTTTACAGTCGAGGCTCAGACACGCATATTGGATTTCAGGTCCGGGAATTCGGTGAATCGGGTAAAAATAAAATATAAATATGTTGTACTGGTTACGTAGTGTTTCAATGTTATATATAGGAAAATAGATAGCTTAGTTTTACTAAACTGACAATAATTTTGAGCTTTTAAAACTAATAATGTTATTTTGATATTACTCTACTTTAAATAGTTCTTATGGTTTATGAACTAGACAAAAGGCATTTTTAATTGCAAGAAATATACATCCGATCTTTAAATACATACAGTATAAAAATAAAACACCAATTTATAACCTGAACTTAAACCGCCTCTAGAGTATTTTAACGTAAAACAATACGATTTCAGATGCAACTAAATAACCATGAATTTATATAGTGAATCTAGTTAGCGTAACTAAACAAATTAAGGGAATGTTTCACGAGACATTAAATGCGTTGTTGCTCTTTAGTCGAATAATTAAATGTCAGTTGAAATGCCGGTATACTGTGAAATGTGACGGTTTCGTTGGACATGACAACACCTGCTGTGATTTATGTATATATCTACAGCCAATCTGGCATCCGTTTGGGAATCTTTGTACGGTTAAGTAATAATAAAATGTGTTTTGTTTAGTTTATCTAGCTGTAAACCATTAGCTATTATTATTATCACTCGGGATCCAATTATTATTAACTTCTTTGATTGGCATACGGTGAGTTTTCCTAAAAACTTCTATATTAGTTTTGGTACACTCTAAAAAGTGAAGGAGCGAAGGTCACAAATTTCACTCTTTTGGCTGTTGAAACCCAGCCACTCTCGATGGCTCTATTTTCACTCTTTAGTAGTGGTTATCACTGTTTCATATACATAGTATAAATGAGTGAACCTAACACTTTAAATGAAATACTTTGTGGTTTAATCAGGCGTGACTACCCTAAAACCAAAATTACCGCCCAAGGCTTCAATCAAAAACGTGTTTGTTATGTTTCAGTTTGAAGCGAGTAAACGACTCGGTGATAAATAGAAGGCAAATTACCGTTGGTAAAACAAAATTATACTACACCTTTTATCTTTATATTTTTCAGTTTTCAATGTTATATATAGGAAAATAGAGACCAGCTTAGTTTTACTAAACTGACAATAATTTTGAGCTTTTAAAACTAATAATGTTATTTTGATATTACTCATACTTTAAATAGTTCTTAACGCGTTATGGTTTATGAACTAGACAAAAGGGCATTTTTAATTGCAAGAAATATACATCCGATCTTTAAATACATACGAGTATAAAAATAAAACACCAATTTATAACCTGAACTTAAACTGCCTCTAGATGATAGTAGGCTTTTCCAAAAGCGTAGAAATACGAGTATTTTAACCAAAACAATACGATTTCAGATGCAACTAAATAACCATGAATTTATATAGTGAATCTAATTAGCGTAACTAAACAAATTAAGGGGAATGTTTCACGAGACATTAAATGCGTTGTTGCTCTTTAGTCGAATAATTAAATGTCAGTTGAAATGCCGGTATACTGTGAAATGTGACGGTTTCGTTGGACATGGCAACACCTGCTGTGATTTATGTATATATCTACAGCCAATCTGGCATCCGTTTGGGAATATTTCTCTCGCTGTACGGTTAAGTAATAATAAAATGTGTTTTGTTTAGTTTATCTAGCTGTAAACCATTAACTATTATTATTATCACTTGGGATCCTTTTAACAATTATTATTTTGTTTAACTTCTTAGTCTGATTGGCATACGGTGAGTTTTCCTAAAAACTTCTATATTAGTTTTGGTACACTCTAAAAGTGAAGGAGTGAAGGTCACTCAGAAAGAGTGAAATTTCACTCTTTTGGCTGTTGAAACCCAGCCACTCTCATTAAAGAGTGGCTCTATTTTCACTCTTTTAGTAGTGGTTATCACTGTTTCATATACATAGTGTAAATGAGTGAACCTAACACTTTAAATGAAATACTTTGTGATTTAATCAGGCGTGACTACCCTAAAACAAGATGCAAAATTACCGCAAGGCTTCAATCAAAAACGTGTTTGTTATGTTTCAGTTTGAAGCGAGTAAACGACTCGGTGATAAATATGAAGACAAATCACCGTTGGTATAAAAAATTATACTACACCTTTTATCTTTCATTTCTTTTCAGTCTTCAATGGTTATTTATTAACGTCAGGTTTGAAATCATTATATTTCATAACTTGATAGAAAATGACGATTAGATTTATGTGTAGAAGTATAATTATGGTCTAATATATGTTGGTAAATATTTAGATTCGGTAAAAAGTACCTGGACCTCATTAGAAACCATCGTGCATCAAAATAACCACTTATAAGTCCAACAGATTCATTAGTTTACTTATGACGAATGCCAGTAAAATAATTATTATTAATAAAAACTAGGCTAGAGCTTTTAATGCTGGAAATCAAAATAAATGTCAACAATACAAACCGTAGAAAGTTTTACTGTTTAATAAGGGTCTTCGTCAAATTAAATATCCAAACAATCAGTAATTCACTACAAACTCGTTCAGTTTAAATTGGGTGGTCTCTACGTCACGTGTCAAAAGATCGACAATTAAAACCACATTTTATACTAGATTGCCAAGTTGTACTTCTGTAAATAATATAGAGCTTCAACGTCAACCTACAAGGTATTTTAGGACATTTAGTTGCTTATTATTATTATTGTTTTAATTTCAAGTGGTGCATGGCAATCTTTAAGAACACCACGAAAAATAATGCTTTCAAAGCCCTGGTATTGGGGAAACACGTATTTTTAAGAAAACATATTTATTTGAGTACAACGTATTCAGTATTTTTCCAGTACTAAACTAAATGTTACATTTCGCTAACCATGATATATTTCATACAAAAAGATAAAACGTTCTTTTTGCGGATTGTTCGAATTTCGAAATCTAGGTTGTTCACAAATAGATCTCAATGGAAATTCCGAACAGTAACAATGTAGATGAAGGTTCTCCACCGTGGGACAGTATTGTTAGTAGGAAATCTGTTTAGGTGCATCATATACCTGAGGGGACGAGGGCTAGATGAGATTTAAATAAATCACCACAGAGCCTGTCCATCAGGCAACCAACCCTGAAGCACACTCTCCAGCCGAAACAATTCACACTTTATCACTAACACTGTATAGCAAGGCTGAAATTCGAACTGATAAATACTGTATTATTTATAAAAGAATGAAACGCTTCACGTAATCGTTTCACGATCCAAACGAGTAATTATTATCGGTGGGCATAAAATTAATGAAATAGTCTGAGTAGATTGCTGTCTTCTAAGACCACAAGTAATAAATGTAGAAAATCTTTATTTAGCACATAATATGTGTTGTGTATCAAAGTAAAGGTATAATTAAAACTATATTGGTACACGACTATTTATCTTAACTCTTATGCTTTCGCGGTCGGGGTCCCAACTATGATCGAGTTCTTCTGATTTACACCTCGATCGTCATAAGATAATTATTATTAGCTTGACATATTTCGGTTTTACTGTGGAGTATCATCTTAAGTCACTGAAACTGAGCTACTTGCACTCTGCCACCCTATTGGTGATAGAGCTGCCAACAGTCCATTGGAGCAAGGATTCCAAATCATTAGCAGAAGAAGACACTATCGAACAGACTTCTTGAGGACTGGTGGTCAATTGCTAGGTTCTTGAGTTCAATGAAAATTTCGGGTGGCTCCATTGAACGGTTGGTAGCCCTTTGACCTATAGGACAGCAGACAGTAAGTATCTCACTTTCAGCCAATTGGTGACTGAAGATCACCGGCAAACGCAGTCAGTTGGTTGGAGTCTGTGTCCAAAGCAGGACCGAAATATTTCAAACTAGTTATAGTGATGTTTCGACGCTGTATGAACCGGAAGAACTAGATTATTGTTTGATTTATATGTTTAAAGTTTGATGATGGTTAGGTTGGGGAGGCGACTTTGTATTAAAAGTTAAAACATTAACTTGATAACAAGTTGAAACGTCTTAACAAATAAGCTCTTTTAGCTCTTGAAGATATTATTGTAGTTTATGCACAAGTACCTCTATTTGAAACAGGTTTTTAATAACGGTTAACATTAAAGAGTCATGTTTAATTTGCAGTTAAATTAAATTAAAAAAAAAACTCGTGATTAATTAAATTTATTTGTTGAGATATGTTAACAATTTTTCACTTAATGTTATTATTGGTTAAAGCTATGGTTTCCCAGAATGCGTCGACTGGTATTTTCGGTCGTAATATGACGGCATACCTTTGATTTCAATATGGCAGGGTTTTCCTTTGGGAGAGCTTTGGAAGTGTTCATACGGCTGCATTATAAATAAAGCTCACCGTAGTGTTACGGCTGTAAAAAGCGGCCAACGTTTCACCAGAACACCATAGCTTAAGTGATAAGTAGTAATTTAAATACAACTAGTTTGTTTTACGTAGTTAAAGCTCAAAAGATTTTAAAACTTTCCGTGCTTTTAGGCTTAAGTAAAACGCCAATCACTGGCTATGGAAAGTGTTCATCCTCTTCAAAGTTTAATATTGAACATCTAATAACAATCAGTTAGTACGCTATCTCGAGGTGAAAGCAAAGTTTAAAGCCTAGTCATAGACTTAACGACGTTCAAACTTTGCTTTATTGAGTGCCATTAAATCTTCAGACTGATGCTTGTTTATCCAGAAGAGTATTAATAACATCTGAACTGTCGGATTGAAAGGTAGCCTACAAAATATATTTTGGACTATTTCGGCCATTATAGGAGAACATCACTTCTTTACGTTCCGCGCATTTGGAACTCTATCAATTTCTAACATAAACGTACCCTAAACGAAAGCAAAAACAAAGAATACAACTTATGGCGTTAGAATCCGTAACGCATATATGATGTGAATGGGGCTGTGCAGCTGTCGTCCTGAGTTAGAGCTACGTTTGATATTCTTTTTGTTTAACGTCAAAGGTTTGATTTCTTGTTTTTCAGAGTAGGCACCCGATTTTATATATATATTTTCAGGCTAAACTTGGGTAAAGTCATTGCCACATTGTAGTGCGAGTTTATATTAGACCTGTGACTACTGCTAAAGTTTTCAAAGTATAATTTTATCTTCTGAAGCGGCCGGAAAGGTCTGAGGTATATTTTTATTATATTCAATCCAATCGTTTGGATGTTATTAATATTGTTTCGAGAAGAAAAGTATCCGGTTATGAATAGTTAATGTCACTCAATAAATCAAAGCCCTGAATGTCTGTGGTGGACGTCAACGTCACTGGTATACTATTAACGGTGTCTATAGTTGTTGGCCTCTGGATTTATCGCATAAACATCGAAAACAAGTAGGGTAATTAACTTGAGAATCCATCTAAATGCGTTCTAATACGAGTAAGTAGGTAATATCAGCGATGTATTCGTTTCAATATCGCATAATGGATGGCTTCTTAAAGCATGCAAGAATATACAATACCTATACTGCAAGAATATACCTATACTGTTCTTGAACACTAGGTGATTATGAAGGAGACATCAACAATGATGTCGTCTTTGTGTTTCTAAAGACTATCTCTAGTTCAAAATATCAAAACGTATACGTCACTGACATTGGTAAAATAATAATTAAATTCGTTGTTATGTACAAAAACAACAGATTAACGCTCTTAATCGGTGGAGGCCAGCCTGAACAGAATCTTTAGTTAATTAATTTTAATTTGTAACTTACTTTAAAGTTATTCTGTTCATAGTTAAACATCTACCTCAACTCGTTAAAATACATTTAAACGCGTGAACACTCTATTAAACCAGAGGAGTTTTTCGTTTTGATTAAAACTAAATTTACCAGTTTAGGCCAATTTCATTATTATAACGACCTTATAAGTCTATAGACTTTATTCGTGGATGCTCTCACACGTTGCGTTGTGACCAATTTTGAACTATGATATGTTTTGAAAAAGTACATTAACCAATAATTTCAATTTGTGCCGAGTTCTCGTGACAAGTTATTTAAAAGATTTATCGACTACATAAATCTGTGGTACTGTGGTACTGTGTGTACTGGTAGTTGTTACCTGGAGTTTAACCCTTATTACTGCACTCAGAGTGATTTGTTATGCGAGAGTACCTTGATTGCAAAACCGATAGTTCAGGTCAAACTGAACGCTTTGATTTCCAGGCACTTAGCTCAGTTGAGACCCATTCAAAGTTAGTTAATCTCAGAATACTGAGGAAGATATCTGGGTACTACATAAGCTAAACTATACTTCAAGCCGATAAACTTAACTAAATGTTAGTTTTCTGTGTAACGAATTTTTGAAAGAAAATACTCTCAAGTGCTTGTTTTGCGAAGTTATAGCCGACGCTTAGCCACTAGCGCTACCGTAGATCCTAGTCCTATACCGAATTTCGTACAACAGGGTGAAAACTACACCGGGTTTTGGTGCACATGGTGATTGTGTAAATAGATGAATTATGTTAACCAGCAAAATCGATCCACTGGAAGTGACCTTTTTGGGGACCCCAAAAAAAGATTTTAGGCTATAACAGCTGTATTTATAATTGTATTTCAATTAAATCTGGTATAAACCCCATATTGACTGGGACTCGTGGCGTGGTCCTGTAATCCAGCTCCATGGAGGTCAGGTTTTGAGGATGATATAGGTCTAAAGCGGCTCAGATAGTCTCAGTGATCATCTGAGGATACCCGCATCAACTCCCAACATCGTTAAGACATATCAGACCATCACCTGCATGGTTTCAGAAGTCACGTCGTTGGTCCTTGTATTTCCATTGGTCATTGGGCTGTTAATTAATTTCCCATCCTAAGGAATAGTCGGCCTTAGTTTGTAACAAGACTACACCTCATTACTCATTACTACCACTCATCACACTCATCCTTCACCACATATTTGCCTTAAAATACCCTCATGAGAGTGGTCGGCATCTCAAATAGTGATATTTATCCCAGTTTAGGACCTCTTTAAGGCCTATAAATACCTCATTGCCTGTAAGTCCTAGATGTGTTGAGTTCAGTTCGTCTCTCCAACCGCGTCGCCAAGATGTTCCGCGTATCGCCGCCGTCCCCGTGGCTTCAATTAGTTCGCGAAAGGTGACACGCGTGTGATCGAAGTGTAAATATGTGTTATAGATTTTTTAGTGTTTAAGAAGAAAGAAGAAGGCACTCGAAAATGGGCAACTTATGCCCGAAATGTATCGTCCAATAAATCAACACATCTAAGACCTACAGGCAATGAGGTATTTATAATAGTGATATTGTCATGCCTAACATGTACACCAGAAATAAACACAATCCGTAAAGCCACACTAAGTTTAATCGAAATTCGAATTTAAACACAGTTTTTAGAGTTTAAAACCACATTTTTGGATGGAAACGCCCTCCTACAAAATGAACATTTGTACCGAATTCTGTGAACATTTGACAAAACGAGTGACCACAAAAGCCCAATTTCCTTATACAGTTTTGTCATTTGACTCAGAAAATGAAAACTGCAAACAGTTTTGTTCTACGACTTTTCGTTCTCTGTCAATAGACATGCATAGCTCATTTAGAAATTCTTCAAGAAACTCATGTTAAACAAAAAGTGTCGCGCTAACGTGATTGGCTTTTTAAAACAATGACTAACATCACTTTAGACCACGTAAATGCAAGAGTACACTCGTACAAGTGACTTAGGCCACCCCTTTAGACAGCAGAGTTAGACAGTAGGTTAAACAGCTGATCGGTAGCTACGGGTGTACGAGTCCTTTTCTAAGTGACCTACTTCAACGATGCACCGACTAAATCATTTTGAGAACAGAAGCAAACACATATTTTCGAAACAACAAAAGCTAAACCTTAACAAAACTGTTTACGCTTCTGGTGACCAGAATGACTTATGCTTTGTTTTCTCATTGCATTCTTTTGTGTTTTCTGAATAAAATTCACAACAAGATCTAGTTCTTTCTTAATAAAATATTGTTGGTATTAATAAGAACTGTTAGGAGCTAGTTGAATACAAGTTATTACGAATATATTTATACAATAAAATGTATTAATATCCAATGTCCACTAAAGGTTTACGTAAACTGGCTGAGCCAACAATCACATTATAATAATTGTTCAAATCGCCCAACTTATTCACCCTGTATAATACGAGCTTTTATACGTATTAAGTTAATACACAACTAAGATAGCACAACTTAGTGCACTCGAAAAGAAAACAACCGTGAACATTAAATAAAAGCAATGGTAAACATGTTTTTTTAAATAGTTTCTGATTTTTGAAGAAACCTATACCAGGTTTTTGTTAGGTTTGATTAAAACAAGTAAACACAAAAATGAAAAATATTTCGTCAAAAAATTAATGTACTAAAATGAACATTATTTGTGTATGAAAATAAATAACATCAAACATAGTTTCGCATTTAGTTTTTTAAAGTTTTGCTGTCCTTTTTTAGGAGCTGTAAAGTTTAGCAGCTGATAGGTTCATTACGGTTCCTTCCTCTTTTTTAGCGAAGGTATAGAACCTCTCAAAGACCAACCGAGACACTTTCTTGGAAGCCATCACTGGTGATATGACGGGTGCCTTTCTTAAGGATGGGGACTAAGTTTTCCAGGAGGCATAACAGAAGTCGTATGTAGTTTTCTGATATTTCTTTAAAATTATACGAAGATTAGCTTGATCTGTTTTATAACATTTAATACAGTGGGGAGCTAGTTTTATTCTGGAGAATTTAGAAATAGGAACTTTAGTTACGATGGCTATTGTTGGATTCAACCTGCAGCTGTCAAGTAAATGTTATTCCTAAAAAGACATTTCTCACTATAAAACGACCCAAAACCTACGGTAGAAAGAATGTAACACTGCATAATTTAACACTGGGCTGACGTCATCCAGAGTGGTAGGACGTTTCGTTTTTAAAACCTCAATGAATAGTGTACGATACCTAAACATGATTCAAGAGCAAGTCTTCTCCGTGATTTCAGAATAAAAAATACAGAACAGTTTTTTTTCAAGTATAAAAGAAGCTTTTCACAGTCTACACCACTATGATGATATAAGATTGGCTGGTCGTCAAACAAAGCAGGAGTGGACCTTATGAGTTGGTTAACCTACAGTCCCGACCTAACACCACGTGGCCTACCTTTGTACGGTCGAACTTAAGAAGTAATGTACAGACAGAGTTCAATTGAGTACAGGGTGTGTTAAGTGTTAAAACCTTTCAGACTACAGTGGTTTACGCCGAACACACACAGATAAAAAGTAAAGTTTGTTTTGTTTAACGAGCCGAAGTTAGGACTACAAAGTCCTCTCTACCACTCAACCTCAACCTTTACCTACCGTTACCATAGAGTCACATTACAAATATAAGTCACCAACAGAGATCGAACCCGCACCAGCGGAGTGATCAGCTGCGGAGTCACGCACAATTCCAACCCGCCACGGGCCCGCTCCCGTTTGGCACGTTGGAATTACAACTCGCAAAAGTGGAAACGTTTGCTACAATAATAACGCGACTTCAATCAAAAGTTTTGTAGGCGAAGGTTAGAGAGTGGTAAGGGAGGTTTTGCCATTGAATGACATGATCAAAGCGTGGGGCGTGGGGTGATGGGTGGCACGGGAGGGTGGTTTGAGGGTAGTGGGTTGGGGTGTGCGCTACTCACAACTCGTCGTGCTTTTGCCCCGGCAACACTGCGCGTGTGAAATTTCAAAATACCATTTTCTCGTGTTTTCGAAAACGCTAAATTGAAATCGAGCGAGGGACGCCAGCTTATTGGATAGTTCTTTTCACAGGTAACAGCGACTTTTTCACGGTTCTTTTTGCATTATGTTCAGAGTAGCCTAGAATTAGTACTTTGAAATCAGCGCAATAAAACACGCATTTTATGCTGATGACACCTTGAGTTTTAGCTCACAGACAATTGAAAATTTAGAGATAACATCACATTCAAATTTTAAGTGCGCGTGTCAATTTTTGAAAATTTGAATCCTAAAATTAACCTAGAAAAAACGACACGTATAAATTGTATTCCAAATTATTTGTTGAATAATTCTACTGCCTGTAAGTTTTAGGAGAGCTCCGTTTTAATGAGGTTGATCATACCAAATTTTTAGGGGTTTATATTTATAAGAATTTATGTTGGGAAAACCACATTGATCCTGTATGTAAAAAGGTTCCTTCGAAATTTTCCATAAAAGGTTTATGCTCAATAGAGTCTTTGAACATAATTTACTATGACATTATCCTACCTCAGAATTGATTTTAGATTAGAAAAAAGTAATTTGTAATAACTACTGTAGTGATCAAATTTATAAATAAATGTGCTTCCGTATGAAATACGAAATATTTAACAATTGAAACATTCATGATACAGTAAATAAAAAAACAAACTGTAACATATTAACATTGAAACATGATAATTTGCCGTATTTTTTTTGGTATACTCATGCTCACGACATATTATACAACTATAAAATATGATGGATTATTAGTAATTTGAACTAGTGGTTGTGACAGTATCAAATTCCAAATTGTCTCTTTTACTTAGTCATGTATTTGATTGAATATGTAATATCCGTTGTTTAATTTTAATTTTCGCTAGTTTTCAACTGCGACTCAACTGCTTCTTCAAGGCACCTCATATTTACTGGGATGTTTGTAGTTTAATTTACAGTGGTGGAGATTACACTAAGAATAGTTTCTGGAAAACGAATAAATATATAAAACTGCAACGTTAACTAACTACCGAAAATACATTGGGTCATATAAATATGTCTCACCCTGCAACGAAAAAGGTGCCACATTTGTATTTAAAATAAACTTTGACCACTGCGTAATTCAATATTTTTAGGCTATGTAATATGTAAAAAATGTGTTACACTCTTGTGTAAAAGATAACCCTTATCACATGGGTTAGTTTAAAGGGCAGTAAGGTACGGTGGACCTTTCAAAGTGTACTATCACAAAAAGAAATCCTACTTTAATTTATTAAAACTAGCTTAAACCAATTAATGGTTCAGAAGAAGAGAGGACTTAACTTTGTCACAACTTCTTGTAATTGGTTCGTTTTGTTTCTACTATTAAAGTTTTCAAACTACTTTAATGGTTAATATTTTTTTACTATCCAAAGATAACCATACATTTGTCACAACTAGTTTCAGTTAAATAAAAAATTGTAAAATAAAACGGTATGATTTATCAAAATTTTTGAGCTGTTTACAAATACTTCTCCTTTCCTAAGTCCTTACAGGTCAAACCACTTAGAGATTTCGTAATTATTTTATAAAATATTCTGTTACATTAAATTTAAAAAGGCTTAACACCTGGACGCTTTAAAGGGCACTAGGAACCGTACGCTTCTGTCCTAGTTGATCCCAAAACGGATTGCACCATTTCAGTTTTATCACCGTGTAGTGGGAGTAACAACTGAAAGGCATGGTCAAGGCAAATAATATAATATGATTAAATATTACAATATCAATATATAAATATTATGATTAAAATAACTGTTCCTCATCTTATTCTATATTGTTCTGAGACTCTCCAATTCCTTTCTGGTTGATTTTCCCGTTCTCAAAATGAACCAAAACATGATATTTAAAATTTACAAATATCTTGCTACACTTTCTTGTATACATATAATCCAAATGAACTTTGTAATTTATGGAAGCTTTTATGTAAGGAAATACAATGTTAAACCGAACATAACAATACATACAGGGTGGACTTATTTAAATGTCCCCTTAACTTTTCAAAGGAAAAATTTTATAAACCCTTTTAAATGCAATTTGGATCCTGAAGTTGGTTTGACATACTTTTAAGACATATTTACCATAAAAAACCTTTTTATGTCAAATGTAGCATTTGACACCTGATTCATAGCAGTATTCAAATGAGTATTAAAAAAAAAACACGGTGGAGATAAAAATTTTTTTGCGTAGTTGAATTTGTATTAGAGCGCACTTTATTTTGAGGCGCCACAAGGGGAGTTTGTATTTTCAAATTTGGGGGGCCTTCCCCCGGTTTTGGGTGGAAGGTGGTGACGCAAAGTACGTCAAAACAAACTTTAGAATTATATAAAAGACTCCCAAAAGGGTTTTAAAAAAATTCCATTTCAAAGTTTAAGGGGGCATTTGAAACTCACCCCGTATAGAAACAGTAATGCATATTTATTTAGTAGACTAGTACTGATTATTTGTTTATCAAACTGCAGTGTCAATTTCCATTTAAAATAGATACATTTACAGTTAAACATTCCATTAACCGAAAACAAACCGAGAGCAAACGATTTCACAAAACTTGACACAAGATTTAAACGGATCGAAACTTCGCTCTTGGGGGAGTAACTTTCGATAATTCAAAAGTTTATTCGGCAACTTTCAAATGCATTAGATATACATTTATTTTCTTTCTTTGCTCTCATTATATGGAATATTGTTCATAATATACAAGTTCTTATTGATTATTAGAATACCAAAAAACAGTATAGCCACACCCACAAGCATTTACTCAACCTAAACCTTGAGTAGTCGTAATGTATATTTGTCAACCAAGTACATATATTATTAGACAAATAATGTGATTTTCATTAAAAAATGTTACCTTAACCCATTTTTGGCACTTAACCCATGATATTTCTAGGAAAATAATAAATCCAGGAAGCTTGATACAAACATGCTAAATATATTAAATCCATCTTAGTTTGGACAGCTTAGCTAGATACATTATTTATAGCTAGAGGGTGGGTGATGCAAAGTACGTCAAAACAAACTTTAGAATTCTATAAAATCATTCCCCAAAACTGAAACTTGTACACAAAGTCAAGACAATGTTTCTAAAGAAGAACTGCGACATAAACTTACAGTTGGTGCGGCTTACACCGCCGTTACTAGAATATTGAAAGGATCACAATGCGAATATACTCACTCTCGCACGCACACAAGCCAACATAAAACACTGCATGACATTGTAACAAACTATTCTGTTTACCATGATACAAACTCAATAGATGTTTTCTTTTTAACAGTAAATAGTTTGAAAATATATTTTACGTTTTTTGGTTGTAGGTACTGTATTGGTGTTTTGGTTTATTTAGGAAATTTTAAGTTTGCTCAGTTCTAATAAAGAAAGACGCGTAGTGCCAACTTTTAAGATGACGCGTTATGTAGAAACCCCATAAAAGAGGTAAATTTACTGATGGCAACATAGGCTACAATAAAATATAAATTAACACAAATGATGACAGTTTACAGAAGGTACACCAAACGAACACCCTGAATAACAAACACGACACAAGTCAACTGATTAGTGTGGCTACAACTGAGTTATCTTTGTTATCAGGAGGCCATTGTCACTATTCTGCGTTGTACTTCTGTGATTACATTGAACAGCTGTTGTGACTTAAAATGTACTTCTCATTTTAGAATCATATCTTTATTGTTGGTTAATTTGAAAGAAATTGTAATTTTCATATTCTTTAGTGTTAAGCTTATGGCTCTTGTGGCAGACGCTAAATATTTTAGGCTACTTCTACATGATTTATAGAATGGATTTACTATCAATTAAATGTTGCTCAAATGCAATTTTTTGTAGCAAATTGGGTTTTAACCTGTGTACATTTGTATGGGTCAAGGAAAAGCTCCTTGCCTATATATGTACTTGGGCAGTCTGCAATGAGGCAGTAAACTCCATCATGTCCATTTTTCCTGAATGGACTATTTGTACATTATGTTATTTAATATTTTATTAGTTGTCCGAAAATCAAGATGAATATTATGTTTTCAGTTCTTTACTGATTGTGCTGAATATTGTGGCTGTATTGTACATAAATTTCTTATCTGTATGATTGATTTTGCTTGTGGGTTTTTTTAATCTAGAAAATCAATTTATCAATCACCAAATCCTTTTAAGCTCATTACATAACAAATGTTTTTATTATTTATTCCCTTTATAATTTTCTTCATTCAGGGGGTACGTTTGGTAACTGTGTACCATTAATTATAGGCAGCAGTTTTCAATGAGTAAGGGTGATATGAAGTGGCATTGAATAGTTAATCAGAAGTAGTAGGCTTACGGAAAATACTGAAAACCAATTTGCTTGTCACTTTTGGTTTAAGGTCTAGTTCTACATTAAATGACTCAACCTCTAGGTTGAATTTAAGTTTTGTGTTATATTTGTTGTCATTTTTCAATAGTTCCAATTATTTCCAATCCATTTCGTTTTTAATGGACTTTTTTTAATGAAATTATATGAAATATCTAAAACATAAAACCAGCTGAGCTTTATCTCTTCCGTGGCCTACCAAAAGTACACAAACCTGAATTTCATCAGACCGTTGGTAAACTATACGACTGTTCCTTCTTATAAACTGGCAAAAAGAAGCAGTATTAAATAAGCTGTATTGAAAATATTACAGTGTAAAAAAAAATTCATATAGAACTTTAATGCAAATGATGCTAGAGGTAAACCACATAGACTTTACATCATTTGACAAAGTAAACTTGTACACAGAACTTTAGTGGCAGATACAAAACCTAGTCAGAGTGAAAATCTGGAAAAACATTCACAATCTGATTAAAGAGGTAGAGAGGAACAATTCGTATGAATGAAGATGAATGAGTGCACACAATGTATGTTTGAGAGAGATGTTTAAATGAAAGGACAATTTTAGTTACACATCCTAACTGACGATTGCCATGTATTGTGAAAAGCTTAATACTATTAACCGTTGATTTGATTTAACATTCCATACACACTCAACAAAATTCAGGGAGAAAAATCGGCCGTAGTGCGCATCAAAGTCGACCCCAGCCAATATTCTGATGGCTTTCTTCTGAAGCACACAAACTTCACTTTACTTTGACTTTGATTTGAGACACCGACCACTTACATTAAGTGTATTCAAGATCAACGTGGGATGAATGAAGAGAGTGAGTGTTTCGATGGATTATGAGAAGTAGCCGGGCTAAAAACTAAGGCCGACTGTTCCCCAGATTGGGTCGTTAATTAATATCTTAACAACCACTGGAATGGACCAATGGCTTTACATGGTGTCCCCAGAAGCATCACCTCATAGCATTAGACCATAAAACTATAGAGCTTTAGAGAACCAAAAATATGCTGCCTTAACCCATTTTTTGGCACTTAACCCATGATATTTCTAGGAAAAATAATAAATCCAGGAAGCTTGATACAAACATGCTAAATATATTAAGCCCATCTTAGTTTAGGGTATAGCTTAGCTAGATACATTAATTATTTATAGCTAGAGGGTGGGTGATACAAAGTACGTCAAAACAAACTTTAGAATTCTATAAAATCATTCCCCAAACTGAAACTTGTACACAAAGTCAAGACAATGTTTCTAAAGAAGAACTGCGACATAAACTTACAGTTGGTGCGGCTTACACCGCCGTTACTAGAATATTGAAAGGATCACAATGCGAATATACTCACTCTCGCACGCACACAAGCCAACATAAAACACTGCATGACATTGTAACAAACTATTCTGTTTACCATGATACAAACTCAATAGATGTTTTCTTTTTAACAGTAAATACAACAGTTTGAAAATATATTTTTACGTTTTTTGGTTGTAGGTACTGTATTGGTGTTTTTGGTTTATTTAGGAAATTTTAAGTTTGCTCAGTTCTAATAAAGAAAGACGCGTAATTATGTAGTGCCAACTTTTAAGATGACGCGTTATGTAGAAAACCCCATAAAAAAGGTAAATTTACTGATGGCAACATAGGCTACAATAAAATATGTATATACTACAAACGTGTTCAAATTTTTTGTTAGACAAAATTAAAGCTATAACCCACCAAAATGTACAGTTTGTAGCATTAGCGTTTACCGAAGAATTAGCTCCTTTGCCTAGAATATTTTATGACTGTTCCCTTGGCATTTTTCTTTAATAGAAACACCCTCCAGCTACCCTCGATAGTCCTGTAGGAATATGTGTATAATTATGTGTATTATTGATATTCGGTTTTGACCTTGTAATAAAGAAAATCAGGCCGTATGACGCGGTGTTTGGTCATAATATCATAAAATTTCTCTAAAGTAGAAAAGTTATTTGTTGGAAGTTTGCTGTTGGCGATGGTAGAGTTTTTAAAGTTTAACTATAATTTTGGACACTTTTTTTAGAACAAGAAGAACACAGCATTTCGGAATCTAAAATATGACCCCGTCTTCAGGGAAAAGTAACTTTAAACATAACACACAACGTTGGGAAATGACTTACCCAATAAATAAATCAGTGTAAGCTGACCAGTCACTCACTACTAGATATGAGATTTTTTTTAATTAAAGGCTAGTACCGTTGTTCAGGAACTATAGATGTTCAAAGTTTGAGGCAATGTTATTCTAAAATGGTTTCACATAAACACATACGAGAATGCATCGACTCTTGGAAGCCTTCCAGCTGTTTGTCCATTAGGTTCAACACAGGAATCAGTAGGCAAAGTCTTAAAACCCTGTTATCAATCTAAGAACTTCAAATTTGTTTGGCGTTATAGAAAACTTAATGGTTTATAACAGAATACATATTTTACTGTGGAAACATCTAAGTAATACCTCCCTGTTCACGTAAACAAACGGTCACTGTGAATACATATCATTTGGAAAATCAAAGAATCGAGTTTTCAAAAGCTTTTCTCAGTACTTGACGTGAAAGCAGAAGTGTGATTGATGAGCCGAATTTCCATTTATACTTTCAAAGTATCCTTCAATATAACTTGCCTCTTTTATTTTATAATTCATTAAAACTTACAAAGTAAGACGTAACACTTTGCCACAGCCAATTATTTTTGTTTGACTAGCAACATATAGTCGTATTGATTTTTCAAAGAAACGATTCGGGTAACGCCAGGTTTTGTGGTATTATTACATCATTGAAAACATTTGTTTTTGGAGCGGCATAATTATTATAAGTAAAGGCCCAGTTGGACCACGTTGTTTTGAAAAGTTGTTTTCTTTGCACCCAGATTTGCTTCATCCTTTCGGATTGAGCTTTTTTCTTTCATCAGTGCAAGCTACTCCTTTGCTTTTAGGAACTTCCCTCTGACCGAATTTCTAATGGAACATTTTGTTTGAACCTGTTTTAATCATAAATGTTCATTTGTGTGATATTTGATTGGTGTCTTAGAACTTTTTCAGCTTCCGCCGTCCATTTAATTATGTTTGGTTTCACCTTACTTTGAGTTTCATTAATTTCTAAAATTGTCTAATTGTTCCTTTTACATGAACGTAGAATTTTAATCTACGTTTCGTCATTACGAACAAATGTAGACCAGCATGTCTAAATGCATGTTATTGCGTTCTTCTATTTCGCCTTTATCACGAAGTGTGCATGTTCGTGGTCCAGTGTTGATTGGGCCTGATATTTGTATTACAATAATCTTCCTTTCCTTTTTTTGAATTTTATCAAAGTTTATCCATCTTTAGAGAACAAAAGTTTTTGCTGCATAAATATATTCCGGATGATAACTGTGTAGTGGTGTCTAAGTTTTGGGTAATCAGAGATCGATTTCTTATTTTTAACGGTCTGAGCTAATCAAATGGCTGTTTTTCTCTTTTAACAACGTATACAGTTTGCAAAACCTTCACGTACTTCCTCTTTGATAACTTTATTGAGGTTATTAAATTAATGAACTTTTTTAATGTTACTATATTTAGTGTTCAAGTAATTTAGGATTTAGGTAGATTTCAGATCGGTTGTGGAGTCAAACGAGATCTAAAAACCTAATTTTGGCCATTTAAAAAAGGTAAAAATGTTTAAATTAAAGACAATTGACTACAAATTATTATTGAGCCAATACTGAGCTAAGAGCGTGAGAATTTTGTTAAGCGCATGCCATTTTAACTAATAGTCAGATATATCATAGAGACAATTTATTTTTCGTTAAAAATAAATTGTAATGGCAGTAGAGCAGATAAATCTAGTCCAGGAAGAAGCAAAACTAATAAGGAAACCAGCTCTGCAATCAACACTTCTTGCTCAGACGTTATCAACTTTGCATTCGTTTCTTCCTCGCTTAGTTTCAAATTGCAATCTAAAACGTACAGACGGCTTTTTGTATGTTTTCGTATAAATTAATATTATCTATGATAAAGAGCATACTGTTTTCCTTGCGTGTAAAAACCACGTTGTAAATTTAGTTTTAAATTACTTTCAAAGACTATATTGTAATTGTTCTGTGATTTCAATTAGTCTATTTGGTATATTAAGAATAAGTATAATAATATACCTGTTCGTAATATTAACAAAATATTGTGATTATTCAGTGTGTCAGGAGGCATTAGGGAACAGCTTCTTATTGGTATTTTGAATTAATCCAGATGTAAATCAAATAACACAATAAAAAATGTGTTTTATTGGTGAGATCTTTCTGAAACAACGTTATATATTCAGACCAAACACCAATTGACAAGATAAGATAAGATAACTTTATTGCCAGACAAAAAAGAAATTGCATTAGGCATCACAAAATGCATGAAATAGAATGAAAAACATAAACAAATGAAACAAACATTGAAGTAAATACTATACGTAAGATTCATCTTCCCTTACTTATCCAATATTCAACAATACTGTAGAACGTGTTCTTCACTAACAATTTTGTACATTTTTTAAATTCTTCATGTTGATAAAAAGAAATTTCCACATTCTGATTTCGATTTGTTAAGTATGAATCAAGTATGAAGAAAGGTTTGCAAGGTCACCAGCAAACGCAAACGATACAACCTTCCTTCAGTTGGTGTTTGGTCTGAAGATAGAAACCACGTTTCAGAAAGACTTCACTACAAATATAATTTGTTTATTGGATCATTTGATTTATATCTTTATTGATCTATAAAATGTGTGTTTAGAAGTTAGTTTGGATATTATCGTATTTAATAAGTGTGAAATGATTTAGGTAAATATTAGCTATACCCATTTCAAAATATCTAACAACATATCTTGTGTGTGTCAAGTTAGGGATCGAAGCTGGTTAGCGATTGAAGCTCTGGGGGGCTTTAATATAAAGACCATAGAATATAAAGCGGTTAAATAATACAATTGGTGTAGATTATATACTTCATAATAATTATACTTCAGATCAAAAGAAGCTTATAAGGAGGCCAAGCAGGTATAAGAAATTTTTAATAAGACGTCTTTATTTTTACTTTATATCTGAACTCTATAGTTAATGAGTTTGTTTAACTTACTAAGGAATGTGAAAGAATAATAAATCTTAGAAAAGAAAATCAGGAAATTTTCTTTTAATTACAAGATATGTAAAATAACTTTACATTTTAACATGGGAAGATTACAGTGTTGTATTTTTGTGATTAATTAAACTTGTCACAAATTTACTTGTATTGTACTTGAATTTTCAGAAACATAATTGATATTTGAGGGGTATTATGATAATTTACATTTGCATTGACGTATAAAAAGTTTCAAAGGTAAAATGAATGAAAGTGAACATACGTATTTGGCACCCTTTATAATATAGTACCCATGTATCAACTTAAACCAAACGTTTTAAAATCTAAAATGAATGCTCTTTTTCAAAAAATAGTAACAAAGCTTGATTCTTCAAAAACCAATTTAGATTTTTAGGTTTTATAATTCACATTATTGGAGTACTTAAGTCCCTAATATCTATCATGTAAGTGGTTTATTGCTAGCTGTTAAAAAATATTTGTTAGAACTAAAGAATAATATACTACATTTTCTAAATATTACAAGTTTTGATCTTAAATCTTTTTACATAATTGACCTCATGAGTCGGTCGACCTGTCACACCTCACCCTATCTCGCCCTTCAATCTCTTGGAGCCCTTTGGTTGTTTTCTTTTTCAGTAGCATTTCCCCTCTTCTTCAGACAGGTGTGGTTTTATCAAAGATTGGTTTGGGTGTTCTATGTCTTTAGCGTTATTGGCTTCATCTTGACTGTAGATAAGGGCTGATCACAGGAATATCAATTAGTGCTCATATTGTGCTGAGGCAATATCTGCATATTGTCATTGTGTTTTGAGATTGCATTTCTTGGCTCATCATATTGAGCTTCAAATAGTTCTGGATGATAAGGTTAAATATTTAACACGTCTTACAGCCTTGCACAGGCAACAAGTTTAACACTGAAAACCTAATAGCCTACTTTGACGAGCTTCGGTTGGACAGGACACTTTTCAAAACTACAGCACCTAGTACAGAATAGTTTTTGTAAAGTAATACAAATTAAAATCATTAAAACTATATTAAAACATTTAATTGATGAAGCCTTTCGACTAACAAAGCTGTCATCGTCAGATAATCTCAAACTTTTTAATTTTCTTACTTTTTCAATCCAATGTTAGAGCTTATCTTCAATTTTCTTTTTGTTACTTTAAAGTTTGCTCTAGACTAAGGGAGGTTTAATAACGCTTTTCTTCCATCTCTAAATACCGAAATAGTGATGTTATTTCTCAGCAAGTTTTCGATAGTAGTTGTAATATACCAAAATATAACAAACACGAAAATATACAACAGTAAGACTATCCCGCTGTATGCGAGCTAAGTCATTTGGGAAATTTGTGTTATGGAAAGCCGAGTCAGTTGCCTATCTCCTATGAGACAACAAGTGATACAAAAACCTAGACTACAACAACAGTTTAAATAATACAAATACGTACAGTTTCAGTAGAATATACATTTTTAAATGTCAATCCATAGTTATTTATTATAATGCTTATAATTGATAATGCTTATATTGATGTACAGTAAATGTGCAATCATGTTGTTTTTAAATCAGGATAATTGTAGTTTTATAAGAATATAAATATCTACCCTCTCAGCAGGGCTTCGCCACTCGTTCGTGGTGTTTTCATAAATCCAAATCCAAATAATAACAGGTTATTCATACAATAATTTTAATTTTGTAAATCTTGTTTTATTAACTATAGAAGCAAAAGTATTAATGTTCAGATTATATTGTAGAGGTTTAAATTTTCATTTATACAGTATATAGTTGTCAAAAAGATGAATACACAATTATAAAAGCAGATAAATACAGGTTTTACCTATGTTTTACAAACAAAGGTTTAACTAATGGTCAACTGTAAAAGTAAAAAAATGTAAACAAGTTTAAAGAAATGTTTCAAAACAGTTAAACAGTTATCTCTCAATCAGGAAATAATTTGTGATAATCAATAGTTTTGAGAGTGAAGAAGGTGAGCTTAGTTTTGGAATGCCGCAAGAATCCATGTTAGGTACAATTTTATTTATTATTTATATACAAATGGTTTATGCAATGACAACTGCAATAACGGCACTTGCATTTGATACAGCATTAAAATATTTACCTGGCTCAAAACATATACTGTTCCTGAAAATGCGAAGATAATAAACATGTTATTTGTATAAATAAATGTATATAAAAAGTGATAAATGAAGTACATGCTCTTTAACCTTAAATTGTTTATTAGAATACATTTTGATTAGAACACTGAAATACCAAGGAACACAATACTATGATACATACACCGCTATTGTCTTGAGGTTAACGATGTTGAATCCAATAGATAATATCTTGAAACTATAACAGATACTTGATTGAATGAAAAGGAACATCTAATGAATATTAAAAGACATATTTTGAACGTATTGGAATTTATTCCACTGAAAAACACACAGCGTATGAGAGTGGCACAATATCGTAAATATCAGTATCAGCCCTGTTTGAATGCAATCAATATTGATGACGTCAGGTTTCATGGGACACTTTAAAGTGTAGAATCACACTCGTCAGTGACGTTTTATAGTTTGCATTCGGTTTAATTAAACTCATATTTTGTTATCTCGTTGGACCTTTAGTTGGACAATTCATACAACACTGTAACTAGAGAATGTATGGATACACGCTTGCAGTATTAATGAACAATTACACTATTGCAATGCTTTTATATGTTTTAACGATCGAATGTTTTATAAAATGAGGTTTCACTTCAGATTGTGTGATTAGTAAATTGCGTGAACAGTCTGTGTCAATGTTCGATTGTTTGTAGTATACAAATTTAAGGTATTATAATTGTTAGTAATCATCATTCTTTTCCTTTGAAAGGGTAATTATACTGTAGAAACATTGTGTTTGATTGAGGTGTTTTGACATGATATCATCTAGTTAGGGATAAACTACATAATTTATCTGCAGTTAAAATATGTATAAACAATGTGTTAGTTAATCTAACTTGTTTGAGATATATTTTAGTATGATAAAGTTAGCAATTAAAGTAAAAGCAGGCTATCAGCTAATTGGTTGGTGAAAACAAACAACTAACTTAGCTTCTTCCACAGTTCTTATAAACTAAATATTTTATGTTGCCTGTATCTAATAGGTTAAACCCACATTAAAGAAGGTAACGTAGTACCGTGTATTTACTATGGAATTTTGATATTGTGTGATACCTGGTATAATGTGCTGTAAAATAAACATGAAGAATAAAGGATTAACACAAGAACTCTTCCGTTAAAAAAATTTTACAATTATACGTTTTAAAAGCTTACAGCACTTTTGCTAGATAGACCATACAGGGTCCCTAGTTAAAATGTCAGATTTTATCGTAGTTGAGCAGACATGAAGCGTGTTGAAATCCACAATATATTACAAAAACAATATAATGAAAAAGAGACCTCATGGAGTCAGGGGAGGTGGCACCATTCTGTCCAACCTAAGATGAGGTTATGTTCTTCGCTCTAACCTGTTTGTAATAGAAGTCCCTAAGGATATATATTTAAATTTGATAAATATCACTAACTGAAAATAATAAGGTTAAGTGTTGCAGAATACTAGTTTTAAACTTTGATACTTTGATTTGAGACACCGACCACTCCTAGAGGGTATTTCCAGGTGAATATGGGATGAAGGGTGAGCGTGATGAGTGTTTTGATGGTTGTTACAAACTAGGGCCGACTGTTCCCCAGATTGGGTCATTAATTAATAGCCCAACGACCAATGGAATGGTCCATCGGCTTATGGCCATCGTGAAGCTCATAAGCGTCTTGGTTACTATGCACTTGTTATTATTACGAAGACAAGTACTGTATAACTCTAAATTACTTTAAACTTGTAGCTGTTACTCCCCAAAAGTTATGTTAAATTTATTTAAATTGTCCAAATCTTTGATTCAAAATACATTTTATACAGGATCTGGTATCTAAGAAGGCGTGAAGGAAGTTAAGTGTAAGAAAAGACTGTTTTACAAGTCTCATCTTTAGTTCATATAGTTTCATCTTTACTTGATTAAGGTAATTTTCCTTTGATTTAAATTGTTCTTTTTCAGCAATGTTTTGCAACCTTTAAAATTTGTCATTTGCGATGTAAGGTTTCAGAGTTTGATGATTACTGCGGACTTTTTTCATAGTTAGTTAACATAAGGAACACGACGTTTCGGGATCTGCGATATAATTCTGTCTTCAGGTGAAAGGCAAACTTAACCTAAAATAGGCCATACTATTTTTTATCTATCTATGGCACGTTCCGCTTTGTCGTCCCGACAAAAACCTGTATGAACCATCACAAACCAGTAATTGCTTTTTATAATTTAGAAATGCCCTGAACTGGTTTGGCTGAGACGACCTATTTTTGTTACAAATTTACACTGGCTGTTAATACATTAGTTATTCAAACAACAGTTGAGAATGTATATCGCAGGTAGAATCATTGACTATATCATTTCCCATTCGAAGTTACGCAAAGTGAGTCAGATAAAAGTTATAACTTTATTTAAAACTTTCCTTGGAAGTGTTTTTCCTCCAAATTGAATTTTCTATCTAGTCGTCTCAATCTTCGGTATCTCTCACTTAAAAATATTGATTTAATTCATTTTCACTACTCTTAAACTAGAGTTTCGTTGCATAATTTTGATGTGTTGGCAAAATAAACTAGAGAGCGCTTAGTATGTCACTGTAATTGAAACTTGCTACGGCTGATTCAGTTTCATGTCTGTGTAGTCATTTGGCAAACTACTATACTAATCCAAGCACTAAACACGTCTTTTACTAGTGACTTTGATAGCTAAAAATCTTCAATTCCTTTAAGCTATCTTTTACAGCTGTTTGGTAAAACGTAATACTGAATCGCTTTTGGTAATAAACCTGTCGAATTGGACAATTAAGATCCGTTAATAACAATGAACCCTTATTTTGTAAACTTGAAAAGCAATGCAAACAAATTACGAATGAAGCTGATTTTTAGTTTAAGAGTATTTACTATGGACTGTGAAACATTATAACAACAGTTTAATATAAATCAAGATACTGTTTCTGTCAACTGTTTATTAAAACTTTGATGGGAACAAGTTACTAAATAGGTAGATAGTGAAATACAGTGTGGTCCTTACCACTGAATGCTTTTGTAAAATAAGATAACACTGTCTTTGTCGAATGGGATGAGGCAAATGTTTACATTTGACCCTCAGTTTACCTGACTAGCATCTCTCACAAGATTGAACCAACCCTGAAACTAACAACAGTTGTAAAACTTGAAGATCATACCTTTGAATCAAATAAGTTGTTTCTCTTTTTCTGAGCAAAGATATTTCCATTTTAAAAAGTTAAGGTAAAGATGGGAAATTAAATAGTCACCCTGAAAAGTATAATTATTGTTGTCGTTAATGCTTGCTGGTCTTTTGGCGTAAAGCATGCACGGTCCCCTGGGCGATTGCCACGTCCACCAGAGAGTGTTAATGTGTAAATAATGATCAACAGTCATAGTCGTACGTATTTTATTGAGCATTTTGTACATTATAGCATCGGTTATGAGTGTTTGTTGTTAGCCAATCTTTAATTAGGGTAACAAATTTTACTGTACCGATAATAATGATGTATTTCTTTACTTTTTGATACATTCAGTACATTGAAAAACACATTTTAGTGAAAATTATAAATGTAAAAAACTGCTATCGATAGATTAAAGAGAGATTTAAGGTAACTAATTCGACATCTGGCTGAATTCCTTCTGAGCCTTTAGGCTCATCGGAATATTTTCGCTTCGTTGATTAATTTTAACAGCTTACCTTGTAAACCCAGCCTGGTTGAAAAGAACATTTTAATATGCAAAACCACGTCAGTGACTAACCACTTTAACATCAAGTTAACTGCCTTAAATACTATCATTGAAGTATGCTTGGCAACATTAGTCCAAACAAATTAATGCGTACCTTTCTACAACTCATTAGGGTTGTTTTCCAATGGACAACGATACTTTTCCGTTCTTCGTAGAGCACTTAGTTTAATGTCGTGAGAGGTTAATTTATATTATTTTGTATGAATATAACGTACAACTGTTGCCATTGAGCTCGATTTTACAAAATAGTCATTTGCAAATACATACATACAGTATAAAACGCAATTGACATTATTTCAACAAACACAGTAGATATACACTACGTAATCGTTTTAATATTAATAACATAACATTTAAGGATTTTTTTCAAACATAACAATATAGAATGGCACAACCTGCTGTGACTAACAAGACATTAAGCAAATCACACATTAAGGATGGGTTTATGGAGAAAGTGATAAAATATTACACTATAAAAGCGTAAGTGATGATAGGTAGTGGGAAAGGAATCATCGGGTGAAACATCGTAACCTAAACGTTTTCACTACTAAAGTCAACCAATCAATTTGTCAATACTATACCAATACCTCATTGGAGAAAATATCGAATAAACAGATGATAAGGATAGTACAATCATCACTGATTCCTTTTCTGACAATCACCAAAGCAAAGTACGACCAGTGACACATGAACCTGGACAAAGATGTACGAATTGATTAGATTATGGTGGAATAGTGTACGTGGATGGTGGAAAATGAACAAAACTGAAACAAAGATCATTCATCATTCAGATCAAGCAGATTGTCAAAGAGACTAAGGCTTTGACAAGACACAAATAAACCCTGTGATAAATCAAGCGGATGCCCTTCCCTCAAACTGTACGTGGATCAGAGAACAAAGTCACTACTTTGGCTTAACTTTAAGTTGGTTTAAGGGCGCAATTAATGAGCACTACTTTAACTTAAGGGTCTGCCTCCGTGCTCACCGACCAGCCGATAACTGTCAAACCCTTCGCTTGCAAGGGTTTCGTAGAAAGTAGATAGTGCTCTAATAAAAAAGTTAAATTTGGATATGTTAATTTTTATGAAAATGAAAATAGTTTATCTCTGTTTGCCTGTGATAAGATTTTTTATAAACCTATTTTTAACTTCTTAAAGTAAGGTCTTAAAACACTTTATACTTTCTAACTTTAACCTGCCATAAAAATTAAAAGAAATTTAAAAAGGTAGTCTAAAGAAAACCCTAGATAATACGTTCATCATTCTTTTAGGAGTGGTTTCGTCAAAATAGCATTAATACTAAAGTCTCCATTTTATTTCTTGCGAACCTCTGCAACGACGCTCTCCCGAGCAGCTGAGACGGACCTTAACCATATTATTCAAATGAGAGAAAGTTTCCCAAACGACTATTGCAGTGACACTAGCCATTTTTTGATAACTTACACAGCATATTTTCCAATAGAAATTCGTACCTCCGTTAAAATTACGTGATCTTTTTGAGGTTGTGTGTTTCGTTTTGATGCTACTTCGATCCTTAAATAAATGATAGAAAACTAAAATTAAGCATAACTAGCTTGTTAGTATCAAAACGACTAACAAAGCATTTAAACGAACATTTCTGTTTATCCCCTCAAGCTTGCATGGACAGTTTATAATTAAAAAATGTTTACTTTGACCTCAGTGTTTCTCCACTGAATGTTGTATCTCTACCTTTCCCTTGTAACATTTATGCTTAACCAGTGTTCTTTCGATACTTTTATCTTATTACGCTTTAGCTATTAGTGAACCACAAACAGTGCAATGACAACAAACGTATACCACCATTTAAAAACCAAACAATTTATATGTTTATATCTTCAACATTTACAGTTTGGTAAATGTATAAACGTTTATGAAACAAGAAAAATATTAAAAAATAAATTTCATGATTTTTTTTAAACGAGTAACTGTAGTTGGATTTGATTTAAAACTTAACTAAAGCTTAGACAAGTAGCTAAGTTTTCAGAAAGCTTTAACGTAATGTTTTAGGTAATGATAAAGTTATTGCACGTATTTATCTATTTCATTTAACTAGAAATTACTGAACCATTATTGTTGTATACTTTTCAAGCAGACATGGTATTAGTTAACTAGTTGGAGTAAAGTTGCCCAGGCTAAACATATGAGATGACTAACCCGTTAATATTATTCAGCAGAGACGAGGACAGAGCAATCTCAAATATTTGAACAGCGCCTTTGAAATCTTGAGTTGAATTTGTAGAATTTTCATTTGTAATCCTATTAATACAGCCGTAGGTTCAGGACTTGTATTATAAGGTTGCTGTTGGTGAGCTTTCATCAGTCCGTAGACCTTCTTTAACATATTTATTCAATGGTAATAAACAGTGACAGGGATTTCGTATGCAGTTGGGCAGTTCAGAACGGCTTCATGTATTGTACGGTTTTGCATGTTAAAACAAAGACATATGAAGTGTGATTTGAATAATGTTTTACTTACAGTTACTTGTAGAGTAGATCTCGTACATTCGTATTACCAGAATGTAAATATTTGCGTTTTTCAGAAGGAAACGAAGACAACATTTAAATTTTAGTCGTTTCAAAAACTAGTAGTAAATAGTTTTTAACGGTAACTTGTAAGCTATATAAACGTTTTTGTCTTTCCAAAGGCCTAACTTCAATCAACATACCTCTTTGATAACCATATTTCAAAGGGAACCTTATTAAATTTCGACATTGTTGATGATGAGAAAGACTGAGAAACTATGCGCTTGTTATATTATGTTGTTGGAACGCAAAGTTTATTTCAACCATTAACATTAATCACAGTCGAATGACTTCATAAGGTCTGTTCAAAGCGTTCTGAGAATATCCATAATTTTTGCAATTTTGGCCAATAGTTTCAAAGCACTGCTTAACATGTTTCAACTATGTTTTGCAGGAACGATACAACATTTAAAACCTCTGAAATACTACTTTGTTACACACTGTACATTAAGAAACTTGAAAAGATGTCTTCTGGAATCCTCTGTTCCACTTTAACAGAACTTAAAGTAAATTTGAACTTGGTATCTCAGATACTTTTATGATGCTTGTTGTTGACGATGGTGCATTTCTGAGGTTATAATACTATAACGAAAGTCTTTTAAAGTTTTCTAGTGAACAGGAACACACGAAGTTTTGAAATCTGGAATCTTATCCCGTCTTCAGGTGAACAGTTATCCAAAACACAACACACAATATTGGACTAACGAATTTCTTAACGAACTATGTTCTTAATTGTCGTGTTCTTCTTTCTCACTAATAAACGCCCTTTATACACTCTAAATATGAAAGAGTGAAAATCGAGTCACTCTTCAATGAGAGTGGCTGGGTTACAACACTCAAAATAGCGAAATTTCATGCATCAGCTATCTCTAATAGTGTTTCCATAGTTAGGAACACCTTAGCGTATTCACTCTGTATAGATGATTTCATTTTACGGGAAGCTGAAGTTGTGAAACTGCTCTCGACTTAATAAAAGTGGGAGTCAACAGCCCTCGAGCATGGAAGCCAATCGCGTCTGAATTGCCTTTTTATGGTACACTGACTCTAAACGTGACTAATTTTATTTCATTATACAGTTTTATTTTGCGCAGGTTCATGAAATCCCACATTGCAAAAATATAAATCAATTGTATGTTTTAAAAACTTACAATTTAAAGTCAAAGACAATTCAATTTTACTTGGAATTGATTCTTTGGTTTTGTTATCATTGTTTATTTGAGCCCCTAAAGGCTTTCATATGTTTGATATACAATTTCGGATAAGCTATTAAGCTATGACTTCCTATTACGGCTGTAATGTAGCGGTCAACGTAACAACGATGGTGGACGTAACACAATATTTAAACAGATTTGGACAAAAACAACTTTTGACAGATTGTTTAATTTAGTTGTCAAAGTGTTTTTACGTTTATAGTAATAGACAAGCTCGACCTTTGTTTACATAAAAAAAACATGGCACCTGGCGAGAAAAACATTAACTAATTTTCACCGCTACTTTACGTCCAACGTTCCATAGGAAAACACTCTCATCTGATTGCATTGAAAACAAAACTCACCGTCATATTACCGCCCTAATGTAGTGCTCACCGCTTCCTGGCTTTACACTACCAAAATTGAGGGCGTACACAACACAATTAACGATTACAATAGTCGTTGTAAAAGCTATCGATAGGTCTCAGTTAATAAGAAAATACACTAATATAAAAATCAGACAATAAGAAACCAAGATTGAAATCCTACTGCCAGAAAACAAGAGTGCAACCTTTTCGACTAACCAAAATATTTCAAAAATCAAAAAAAATTGAATTAAGCAAAAGTACAAACAATTAAATGGATCGCGGCAGTCAAAGATGGTTTAAAAGCAGCAAGTATCACACAAATTGACATTTGTGACAGAAACACATTTTGACAACCAATGTTTGATTAAAAAGTTGGTCAAGGAGGCAAGTTACAACAAGGAGTAGTTTGGACTGATGAAAAAAAGAAGATAATTTCGAAAGGATGAAAAAAGTCTGGGCACAAAGAAAGGCCAAGTTTTCAAGACAGAGGTAACTTACTTCGCTTGTTCCGAATGGGTCCATACGAAATTGATAATAAAATAAAATACAAGTAATTTAGTAAAACACAATAATAGTAATTAAAATTAGTCTAGTACAGTAGTAAAACAGTAGTAGATATAAGATAATTATATACAGTACTTCTTTTTAAAAACATATTCAGATATATTATTTTATGCTATACTGATCTATTGATAGGTATAGCTACCAACCACTTTATGAGACTGCTCTTGAAATGACAAACCAGAGAGTTACATTTACATCTTTTACTACGTAAGAAGGCTTTGTTTCTTATCCCTTAAACTTGTCAACAAATAAGGAAAGTTCATAAAAAAATAAAACTACGATTTCCTGTACCTTGTAACGGGCCTATTCTGCCAGGGAAATTATTTCGATTAGCCTAGGTAAAATTAGCATGTTTACATACCTTTGACTTAGCCATGGCATACGTTATTACTCATAGATTTATCATGATTGGCAACCTTGCATGAATGTAGGCTTATGTTAGATTGACGAGCCCTAGGCCTAGAACTCAAGTGTACTAGGCTAGCCTACAATATACTGCCCTCCTTACTACACCGACAGGCTCTATATAGACACTGCATCACTACCACGACTTCAGCATTGGCTTTTTGGTGGTAGGCCTTGGTAATACCTAATCTGGGGCCAGATGAGGGGAGTTCAACTCGCACGAACAAAACTTGGCTAGATGAGCCCTACTACCTTTGAACCATAATGTCGCATTGTCTTCTATCCTTCGTCCTGCCACTGGCCTAGTCTTTTGACACCATATAATGTGGAAATACTCATTACAGAACGTAATACACGAAAATATCGCTAGAGACTTGGGCAGTAGTGATGTTGTTGTAAACAAACTCCAACGTCGTGCCGTTTGAACTACCTAAAGACCCCAACCCTGTCGGCTTAATCTCATCGAAACTAAGGCAACCTTTGTTTCTCAGCCCGCTCACCGGACCACATAAACTACACGACACCGCCGGAGACATAAATTATCATAAAGCGATTGTCCTGGCCCCAGGTTCCCGCTGGACGGATATTTACCCCTCGGGAAAAATTGATTACAAGCTTTCAGGATACCGTCTCCTCTAATTAGCTGCCAGTTCAGAATAGAGTAGCAAATAAGGAACAGTTCTAAAAAGAAATTAAAACAAAGCTTTCCAGTTACATTTCAGGTTAATGTAACTTTTAATTAAATATTAACAATTATTTGATTGTTGTGGGAGTATGTGACTGAAAAAGAACTTGCGACATAGCCATGTTTGACCATTATGGATAGTTGTAAACCAAAATTAAAACACAAAACACGTTCATGGCTGACGTTTCAAACTTTTTTTAGTTCAGCTTTCTATAAATATACATATACTCGTATATCCCGGTTCGGTCCAAATACTTTTGTCTTCAAATTCATTTAGTATTAGATATCTATTTAGCGTTTTTACACATTAAGATCTATACTTAAATATGTATATACATCATGTTCTACCTCCACTTACTGAAATCCCTAGGATAAACACGTAACCTAAAGTATTCGGGTAATTTTCTATAACAAGACAATTAAAGTCATTTTTCTGGGTTCTTTGCAGGCGTCTCCTTTGTGATAAAAATTATTTGAATTTTAAAGAACGTTCAATTTGTCTTTAATTAGTTTTAAACATAATATTAACAAAGGTATCCAGAGTAACTCTTTGTAGTTGAAGGCAGTTTAGAGAGACGATCCTTAAAGCAGTATTCGGATAGCAGTATTTCTAACGTATCATACAAAGGCGTAGTAATCATACATCGAATGTTGTTACTGGGACAATAGTGTATTCAGAGCCATTGACTATAAGCCGTTGCATTGTGGCTGAGTGCACAATACACAACTCTGGCTGACTGATCATACTAACTAACCTAACACTACTCTTCCATATACAAATGTATGGTAATCATACACAGAACATTGTTACTGGGACAATAGTGTATTCAGAGCCATTGACTATAAGCCGTTGCATTGTGGCTGAGTGCACAATACACAACTCTGGCTGACTCATCATACTAACTAACCTAACACTACTCTTCCATATACAAATGTATGGTAATCATACACAGAACATTGTTACTGGGACAATAGTGTATTCAGAGCCATTGACTATAAGCCGTTGCATTGTGGCTGAGTGCACAATACACAACTCTGGCTGACTCATCATACTAACTAACCTAACACTACTCTTCCATATACAAATGTATGGTAATCATACACAGAACATTGTTACTGGGACAATAGTGTATTCAGAGCCATTGACTATAAGCCGTTGCATTGTGGCTGAGTGCACAATACACAACTCTGGCTGACTCATCATACTAACTAACCTAACACTACTCTTCCATATACAAATGTATGGTAATCATACACAGAACATTGTTACTGGGACAATAGTGTATTCAGAGCCATTGACTATAAGCCGTTGCATTGTTGCTGAGTGCACAATACACAACTCTGGCTGACTCATCATACTAACAACTGTACTCTTCCATATACAAATGTATGGTAATCATACACAGAACATTGTTACTGGGACAATAGTGTATTCAGAGCCATTGACTATAAGCCGTTGCATTGTGGCTGAGTGCACAATACACAACTCTGGCTGACTCATCATACTAACTAACCTAACACTACTCTTCTATTTACAGTATGAACGTTCGTTTTTAATTAAACTGTCGGATTTACATTTGAGTTTAGGCCTAGTCCAATCAAAGTAATAGAAGGTTATAAAGATTACTTTAATAAGTAAACTTCGAATAGAAATTATTAAAGAGACTGTAATACTCAGAGTGAAGACTGACTTGAATATGGCTTACTAATAATTGAATATGGGCTTAAGAACTTTGCAGCAAAGGCGTCTTTGAGTTTTTACACTATATCATGTAGTGATAAACATACTAAATTCTTTTTAGGCCTTATTATTAAAAAAAAACGCCTCATACTGGGCGCTAAAGTAATTTTATAGTAAAGTCATTTTAGTGTAAACACGTATACGTTTATTGTGTTACATGAGCCATATACAACAGTAAAATAATAGTCACAATTTTATATTACTGATAAAATATTTGATATTACTGATTTATGGTTGTATATATTGTAATATTTTATTATCCTAGAACGAAACCAACAAATGGTATCTCTAAAACAACCAGAAATGTAAAGACACCATCATTGTAGTTATGTTGTTTGTTGTTACAATACCCTCTTTGCATCTAATGTTTAATTGTTTCGTGCAAGTCGTTTTGATACTAAAACCCAAAACTAATGATGCAAACTGCTCTTTCATTCATCAATAACTACTTCGTATCTGCAGGTGTTTATAATACTTGTATCATGAAATATCATGGAAAAAGGTATTCGCGATTTCCGTAACTTAGTGAATGGCTATAGATAAAATTATAACTGCGCAAAGAGAATTAGAAGTTTGCATGTTTTGTGTGTCCATAATACGGTGCAAAATGACCTCTGTTCTTTTAACCATTTCACATTTAACAAATGTATATCAACAACTGAGGCCCGGTCTCCTATCTGTTTTTATGCTTGGATATATAGTTGTGTGCCTGAGATAGAATCACCACCTCAACAAGGCTATATCTCTAGAACAAAATGTATACCAAGTTAAACAACAGTTGGGACACCAGGCCTAAATAATCTAGTTTCTCGTTTCTCATTAATACACATAATTCAAGCACAACAAAGGTTCGTTCATACTTTACACTATAAGAAAACATTTGCAATGTAAGTACATTTTGCTTTCGGGAGAGAAATGTGGTTATCGGCGAAGATTTTCCAGACAGCAATAAGTAGATTATTCAAGTGAACATTGAATACTAAATCCCACAGCTGCTGTTTGTTCTATCTGAACGTATCAACAGCTGTTTATTTGTTTGTTAAACCTTTAAGTAAAATACAGGTTATTCTAATAATTTTCATACAATTTATTGAAAGCATTTTTTACAATACTTAATTCTGATGTTTAATTATGAGCTGATCCGTGGCGAATCGGAAATCATCACTCCGGTGGCACGGGTTCGATCCCCGCAGTCACCACTTACAATTTGTATTGTGACCATACGGTGACGCTAGGTAAAAATCGAGGTTGAGTGGTAGAGTACTTTGTAGTCCTAACTTCAACTCGTTGAACAAGACAAACTTTACGTTTTACCTTTTTAAAAGCAAACATGTTAAGCCTTCATTTCAAACATTTTGTTTAGTTCTTTGTTTGAAGTTTGTTGTTGTTGATTGGAAGATTTCAGAAGTTGAACTATGTGCGGACATTTTCCATCGTTAGTGAGCAAGAAAGATCGACGTTTCGGGATCTACAATCGATCCCATCTTCAGGTGAAAGTAACTAAAACATTACACAGAACATTAGAAAATGAGCTAGCCTAAAGTAGTCAGCGTAGCTGACCAGTCAACTCTACCAAACAAGATGTAGTTGGTAAAAGTCAAATAACAGAATTTACTGTATTATTATACTGATTATACTATATATTATTTTGTTTAGAAGTTATAAACTGACATAACGACATTTCTATTCTATTTTATAACGTTTACTACAAATAAATGAACATGGACCCTCTCTAATTTGATTCTCTAGGTCTATTAAGATTAGCAGGAGGCTTCCTGCATACGACAGATATAATTAACGATAAGATTGTGCGGTGAACTAAGTCCATCTCTATGTGTCATCTTACCTTAACACAACCCGGTTGGTTAACCGACCATGTTGGATGTTGGATGCAACTTCACACCAAGTTGGATAGTGTCTGGTTGATTCTAACTCCGAGAGCTGCAAATCAATAGCTAATGAGTTGACAGTTTATCAGACCAAGCTAATGTTTCTCTGCTCGTGTTTACTGCCTGATGTAACCAGTTCTGCTCTAAGTTTATTCAGCTATCATATGGTCGTGTAACTGAATAAGATACTAAATGGCAATACGTTACTTACGCTCCCAGTGATTTGTTAAGTGCTAAAAAGTATTACAATGGCGTCAACGCTGACACTTTACTTTTCAACTCTTGCGATTCCTCTTAAAATTACTTGTTGGGGGTAAGACGTTTTTTAAAATATCCACGGGAATATTGTATGGCTAATAATACCAAACGAGTAATTTTCCTCTTTTCTAGGCGTTTGGGTTAAAAGTATCCTCATACAACTACAAAGTTGGTTAACAGGCATGACTAAACTTGTGCATACCGTATGGATTGAACTTTTACTTTTACCGATTTCTCTGGTGAAACTATTCTCCGAATAGTCAATTACTTTGCATCTAAACATAAGAAACATGTGTACATTTAAATGCGGTTTTGTCAGGGGAAACGACATTCAATCTTGTAAAACCAGAGGCAGGGAAAAGTACCGAGCGTGGAGACACATAACGTCAGATCATGAACTGATGAACTTAATGAAATGACCTCTTACTTCTCAGGTAGGAGTTGAACTTGTCAACAGGTTGCCAAATTCGATTAAAAGTGCCCTGAGGTAAAGTGTGACGTAAATCGATTAATGAAAACGTTACCGCACTGAAGAATTTTCTAACTGTGCTCAAGAAAACTAACGTTTAGTGCAATTCAATTGTCAAATCTCATTGGTTATACATTTTACAGTGGGATAGACCAATCATAATGTACCTGTGCAGCCCTTATGAATCTTAGTCATGAACTAATTAATAACTCTTGTAGAAATTAACGAGTGCAACTTTAAGTATTTGAAGTACACATGATTAAGAGCGTTGCACAAGTGTGCTACTAGGATCGGTAATGAGGTTAACCTTTGTTAAGAGTCATTGAGTCAAACACTGATAAGAGTGCTTTGATCTAGCAGTCGCTCCCTGCTCAAGTGACGTTGGCATGATCCAATAAACTTCTGTAGTTAGATTACGTCACGTCACGTGATGTACCTGTTTATTAGTGAAGCTTTGGACCATTAGTGTGCTTCTACACATTTTCAAGTATTTTAGATCTTTAAATGGATTGGTTGGAGTTAGAGTTTGTTGATTTCACCTCAGTAAAACGAAAATTACTATGTATACGAAAAAGAATGTTCAATAACATTCACGGTTCAGGCTCTAATAACCACAAACATGATGCAGAATTTACGTTTTCATTAGGTATTGAACCATATAAAGACACTACATCTCCACTCGGCATCTGACTGGTATTTTTACCTGTATAGATAACCTGATACTGGGACACGTCAAAGAGAGATCATATCAAAAGCTGGGTGGTATTTTGGCTACTCAGTGCGACAATTCCTTTCTATTGGTCGAGGAGACTAACTGGAGGTGCGGTAAAGATGGATCACTCTCGAGAGTCAGTTGGCACAAAGATACTTTGAAGAGAATGGAAATTATTGGTTACTACCGATTCAGAAGATCTCTGTAGTAGTTTGGATACGACTGGTTTAGGTGGGAAAACGATATTTTTATCCTGATCGAAGGCCAAAACAGTCATCCAAGCATGATGCTATCGGACTCATTACCTTTCTTAAATTGTTCTATATGTTTCCCACTCCGTGTGCTATCACAATAAGCCTGATGCTGCGTTGCCTGGCTAAGATTGTCCTTGGCTGATTGCCATGTGCCTACGCTATGGTCAAAAACCATATAAAAATGCTAAATAGTAACCCTGGGTTTCAAGGATCTTAGATGCGATGCAAACTGACAACACCGGAAGTTAGTCCAATTCATATTTTAACTCAGAAGGGGAGACTTAATTGACGAATTTACATTGGCCGCTCAGACTTTGGACAAGCTTGATGGCATATTTAACAACAAGGAGGGTCCTTTGCGTCACGACCACAAGGTTTATACCTAAACACAAGTATAACGTTTCGTTAAACAGCAAAAAGAAAAAGTCATATTCATGTAAACTAATATACTTCGCGTGAACTCTTTCATTAAAGTGAGTGGTTAATACTGTTATGAGGACAGAAAGTGAAACGCTTTTTTTAACGTTTAGATTTTATCAACTCTCTTCCTGGTTGCCTATAGCTTTAAATAGTTAGGTTCCCTGTAAAAATGTGAACGTATTTATTTTTACATCGCCATTTTTAATCGTAAAGGTAATAAAAGTGTAAACTTGTTTTGCAAGTAGATTAGTATCGTGGTTTGCCATATTAGTTAGCTAAACGTCTTTTAAATGAGAGCACGTTCAAATTAAAACTCAACCAAACTTTTAAACTACATTTTGATTTTAAACCATTTATAATTTTAAAATTTGTTTAGCCAGTTAGCAACGGTAGTAAGAATAATCACCTATTGACGGTTAGTGTATTTTAAAGGTAAAACTATTTTAAAGGTGTGGTTTAAAGGTAGTGGTTATAAGGGGATGTGACAAGTTCGAAATGCCTATAATTTACTTAAATGATATCAAGCTGTTCCAGAACTTTTCAATCATTCTGTATATAATATTTCATGTTGGGTTGGTTTTATTCACTACCACACGACAATTCTTTTGATCGATGTCTCATTAATTTGATTTATCAACGTATCAATTTGATTAAGTTTCTAAAATAATATATACTAAAATTTCACAATGGAAAAACTAATGTCACAAAAATATAGTTAACTTATACGAGTATAGCTATTTTGTTATTCTCACTCAGTTACAGGTGAATTGATGAAGCAACCAATGGAAAATTTCATAAACAGTTCTTTGATTGACTAATGGTGAGCTGAGCTTGTTGCTTTTTTTAATAATAAAAACTATTGATACTCATTGCTGACGAAACCCAATTTTTACTATTCATGATGACCAATGTTTAGAGTAAAAGTAATATAATACAAATAAGTAAACATTCCAGAAATTTCAAAAAATTGTTAACGGGTTTAATATGTTTTTCTTATACTGTATATTATTCCACAACAATATCTTATCGAATTTCCTTTGGATAAATGAGATATTCATACCGTCAGTATGGTAAGACCCAATCCCAAGACCATGAAATGGGCATCGATCAAAAGGCCGAGGAAGAGGTTGTGAATTTAAGTAACAAATTGCAAAGGAAATTCGATTCACTCACGCTAAAGATGCTTTAGGGCTTAGCTGCGTGACGGCCTGTTTTAGTCTTGTATTACTTGACAATGACCTTAGCTTAGACGAAACCTAATATAAAATTTCGCAAAATTTGTTAAACGCAAATTTTGAATTAAAAAAAATAAATTTTTAGGCTGTAAGATTTTGTTTTTAGTGGTTTACCACACTTGATTTAACTTTAAATTATATAGTCTACATGACAAAATAACTAAATTTTGTTATTATTGCTTTCCGATACAGGGCGCAAACAGCTTTCATATTGTTGGACCGGTTGCATTATCGCTTACGTATGTAGATAAGAACGTTATGCAGATGAGAGCGCTGAACAACTAACGCCATCTGGCGGCAGACTACGTGCAACTACTCTAGTTAACAACACCGCTTACACTCTACTAACGTCAGTTTAACAATAATGTTAACGTGCTTTCAACAGGGCGAATGAAAATGTTTCAATCAACAAGAAAATGTATGTAAAAATTGTTTATAATATATAGTTGTGTTTAGATTGCCTTCTTCGTTGCAAAATAGAAGCATTGTTGAGTTTTAGTTGTTAATTTTCTTAAAGAAATGTAACCAATTTTGGTAGTTGCGCACAAACTTCAAATCAAATGGTTGGATCTAATGTAAAATGAAAGTGTGTAAAGAAAAGAAAATGTGTGTAAAGTATTTGTGAAAAGTTTACATAGTGCTTGAACACACATGCTAACATAGAGTATGATTGCATTTAGATTGTTGCGTTCATTGCAAAACAAAACATTGTTGAGTTTTATTCGACTCTAACAAAGCACTTTGCTAACTAATTTTGGTTGCTGCTCAAACCCTTCAAATAAAACGGTTTAAAGACAGGGTATTTAAAGTACGGCCTAGTATTTAAAAAATCATGTATGATACTGTCACATTTGCGGTTAGAGCTTCCATTAGCTAAATCTGTTATTCTAGCCAAAGCTTCTTTATGTTATTCTAGTCCTTTTCTTTTGCAAATTCAGTTGTGTCTGTGATTCTGGAAATAAGTCCCAACAGACGATATCCTAGGACAGTTAGCAATGTTTCAACAACCAATTTTTTAGTGGTGGAGCATTGTCTACACTGGAAGCCGTCCTTGGATCTGCCGTATTTTGCTCTAATAGAAGCCAAATCTCTTAATATCCTCTATATTCTGAGTCAGTTAGGCCATCAAGGTGGTTTGTTTTCTTGGTTATTTAGGACTTCAACTGATTAATACGGAACCTCTTTCTTTATGTGGTAAAGCAACGAATTTATCTATTATCAATGCAATGCTAAGTTTTTACTAATCATGTTATAAAAATAATTTGTACGACTTATCTTAAAGCAAACAATATATTTTATACGTGTATGGGTTACTGAAGATCTGTGTTAGAATATTGAAAGAAACTTCAGCGATGCTTTTATTTTGAAATACAGCTAACAATAGAGGACAGCGATCTAACACTATCAAACCCATTAAAACCTTCCGGTCTACTTCTTAGGTCTATCTACTTAACACGAAGTTCCTTTGTGTAATTATGTGTTAAGAAGAAATTGTTTATATATTATATTGTTATGTTGTATACACACCCTGTATATACACCTAAGCTCTTAGAGCAATTAGTGAGCTTCAACACTGCGGAAGCTCCAGTCTCGTCAGGCTGAGGTTAACTCTACATTTCCGCTTTTCAACCCGAGGAAATGTTTACCTCTAAGCGCGCTTAGCTTCGTGGACCATTTAGACTTTACACTAAACTCAATTTGGCTCAACACTTCACTCCATTCACTGTAATTAGCCTTTCTATGAACTCACAATGTATGTATTAAGTGGTTGCTGTGGTTGCCCTTTTATTATAGTAACCAATCTTTATATTTTCACACCATTCACAATTTTAAAAATTATATCTAAAGCTTGAGTATAGCTTGAGTACTACTTGAGTGTTTAAAGGTACCCTAATTATCACGTTGGTTATGACTTTGTTATCATATACAAGTTTTCGTGGAAAATGAGCCATACAAATAGGCTTCATTTTGTGTTTGTATAAAAACTGGCACAGCCAATGACATGAATCGATGCCTGTTTGAAGAGCTGAACATATTATGCGGGAGATACCAACATAATGAATTCACAATCGAAATTACCCCGGTGGCGTTGTGTTTTCCCTTTCACACTTCAATGGAAGGGTGAATACGGGCTCCTAAGTTGTAATAATACAGAGTGTTGCAGACCACCTGTACACTATCAAGGTTAAGTCAGGTTTGTGTATTTTCGACTCCAGAAAGTCCACAAGAAATAGTTTCAAACCCTTATGGGGAAACATGTCCTTAGAGGGAACATGTTGGGATCAGGAGTAGGTTTTAGATGTTTTAAACTAAAATATCGTGGAATAACTTATTTTAAATGTCTTACATTCACACATATATCGTGGCTAATTTGTTTTGGAAGTTTTTATAGTACACAGAAAGTAACCAAACGTTTTTTTGTAGTCTCGGTTAATGCACTCCACTATCGATCCAATAAATAAACTTGGAAAATAGGTTGTTTTCCGTAATTA
Source organism: Matsumurasca onukii (assembly GCA_018831715.1). Taxonomy (NCBI): domain Eukaryota; kingdom Metazoa; phylum Arthropoda; class Insecta; order Hemiptera; family Cicadellidae; genus Matsumurasca; species Matsumurasca onukii. The sequence goes on from CM032065.1 coordinate 39,666,289, forward strand.
GAGATAAGAGACTCTTTTAAAAAGAAATTAATTTAACCGTACACGTTCCATGTTATACTATTCATATTCGTACATTATTTCTTTACTTGTAAAGATTAGTTTCACTTAACACATTGTTTGAAAGGGAATTTGATGTCATAACTCAAAGAAAGTTTCAGCTAAATATTGGTTTCTTCTACAAATCATTTATCCATTATTATTACTGCAAAAGGCATTGGCAGATAAAATTTTAAACGAACCGAAAGACCTAGTTTATTTTAGACCTAGCTTCAACAATGTACAAAAACATAAACTTCTATTTGTAGAAACGTTGTACGGTTGAAATAAATGAATTATGTCTTATATTATGATCTGCCAGCTATTCCATTGAATAATGTGTTTGAGAACAATGGTATATTCAGACCATTGGGTTTAAGCAGTGGCATTGTGGTCAAGTACACAATATCTTGAGTATAACATCAACCCATCTATCTATTCATTCTAACTCTTATTTTTTTAAGTATGGATATTTTTCGTTTGAAAATTTATTTTATTGAATTAAGTAATTGAGTTGCGCAATTTGCCAATTTAATTTTATTTACAGACATTGTATTGTAGTTGTAAAATTGTTTGTGTCGTGCTTACGTAAATAACTAAATCACTATTTGAGATGCCTACCACTCTCATGAGGGTATTTTAAGGCAAGTATGTGGTGAAGGATGAGTGTGATGAGTGGTAGTAATGAGTTATGAGGTGTAGTCTTGTTACAAACTAAGGCCGACTCTTCCTTATAATGGGTCATTAATTAATAGCCAATGAACAACAGAAATACAAGAACCATCAGCTTACCTTGATTTCCGAACCACGCAGGTGATGGTCTAGTGTCTAAACGATGGTGGGAGTTGATTCGGGTATCATCAGATGATCACTGAGCCCTTTAGACCTATATCATCCTCAAAACCTGACCTCCATGAAGGTGGATTACAGGACCACGCCACGAGTCCCAGACAATATATACAACTTCAAAACATGCTTAAAAACTGGATAATTTTCAAACATCATGGCGCGTAAAACGATGAAATAAAGGATTATAGAAACATAATAATGTATGTAAAGTATCGAGGTCACGCTGTAGAGAGGACTTCAGTTCTAACTTCGCCTCGTTACCCAAGACACATTTTACCTTTTATTTTTAAGTAGTATTTCGTTATCAACCAGAATTTAGAACAGATACAATTATATTTTGATATAAGCGGATCCATGGCGGATTGGTATCCCGCGCGACTCCGGATCTCATCACTCTGGTGGTGCGGGTTCGATCACCGTAGTCACCACTTACATTTGTAATGTGACTATACGGTGACGCTAGGTAAAGGTCGAGGTTGAGTGGTAGAGAGGATTTTGTAGTCCTAACTTCACCTCGTTAAATTAGACAAACACCTTTTTTACCTTTATATTTTCAAGTATTCAAATAATGGCATCTAATTAACAAGTCGTAAGATTGACAATAATTCAACATATAAAAAAAGCTTCACTCCATTTTTTTCAAATCAAAGTAATTTCTAACTTTTTTTAAGTAGCCTATGGTGGTGTTTATAGTCATTAACCTCTACTGATGTATGACCTCAAACAGTGATTTCCTAGAAAAAGAGAGGTCGTCTTTTCACCCGTGATGTAAAGAAATATATTATTCAATGCAATCTTAAGGAAATTGTTACTTCTTGACTCTTAGGCTTTCGCGGCCGGTGTCATCACACTAAGATCTAAGGCTTCGGTTTACACCGCGTCACAGTTAAAATACAATTACTGCTAGACGTTTCGACCTCGCTGTGGAAGTCATCAGTAGCTTGTTGACTGGCTGAGACTGGATTGGCCGGCCGTGGCGTCTTCCTTATATACCCCAGTGTGGGGGGCTCTGTCACCTGATTGGCCGAAGTGGGCGGAGCCTGTTGCTCGTCGAACTGGATTGGCTGGCTTCAATGGGACTTCTGAAGAACTGGCTGCCAAGTTTTGATAATTTTATGCTGTCTTCTTTGTTAAAGTTGTCTTCATGCTTAATTATTTCTATGGTTTCTCTAATTTTCCTTGGATAATAGTGTGAAATTTTTGCCAAGACTTTGGTTTTGTCAAAATCAATTCCATGCTTTGTCTTGTAGCTGTGTTCTGCTATTGCCGACTTTTCTATGTCTTCTTGTTTCGTGTGCCGTATGTGCTCTTGAAGTCGTGTAGAGATTAGCCGTTTCGTTTCACCAATATAGACTGAGCCGCAACTGCAAGGTATTCTCATAAACTCCAGGTGTACAAAGATGAATGTTGTCTTTCACGGGTCGTAAACAGTTCCTGATTTTGTTGGCCGGCTTGGATATGGTTTGGATGTTATGTTTCTTCAGAATTCTCCCAACCTTATCTGTAGTCCCCTTGACGTATGGAATGTAGGCTCGTTTCGGTGGAACATTATCTTGTATTTGTCGCGCACTTTGGATGGCGGCTGAGCTCGTTCTTGCAATCTGTCGGTGTAATGCCTTGTTGATTTGATGTCTTGTATAACCATTTTCTTGCAGTGTTTTCTGTAATATTTTCTTTCTGAATTCCAACTGTCCTTATCTGATATGTGAATGGCTCTGTTTATTAGTGTGTTCAAAACCCCGTTCTTCTGTGCTGGATGATGGTGTGATTGAGCGTTCAAGTATCTGTTTGTGTGTCTCCACAGCGAGGTCGAAACGTCTAGCAGTAATTGTATTTTAACTGTGACGCGGTGTAAACCGGAAGCCTTAGATCTTAGAAATTGTTACTTCCTTCTAGGAAACCAAAGCTCTAAACTATGAAAAGTACAAATAAAGTACAAAGAACCTCTTTGAGAGAGAAACTATTGCAGAACTAGATCACTCTGCTATCTAAAGCAAAAGGAGCTAAATTAGTTTCTAAAGTTCCCAGAAGCAATAACCGGTTGAAGCTAGAAGCAAGCTCAGCTTCAGGGATTGCCATGTCTCTTATCAGAATGGAAGACGAGTTTAAAGATAAAGTCGTCTTAAAATGTTGGATCTGTAAGTGTAGTATCTTGCTGATCCAAGAGCAATCTTTGTCACTATAACGACCATGCTGTGGGATCCTGCGCAAAAGGAACATTCCTAGGAATATCTCAATAATGAGGTGACACAACTCTGTAAGATCTTTAATTTTTCCCGATTGCTTCAAGACTGTGTGGTTATATGGTGGAGTACTCTGGGCGTCGGGAAGTGTGTTCTAAAAGAGTAGCTGTTATAGATATTAAAACAAATAGCCTACTTTAAATAACCATACGGTTCAGAAACTCAAAACCAAGCTAAAAGTATAAATATGGAAACGCAGAGTATAGACACGTTACAACTCATTTTAACCAAGACATATGGTTACGAGGACTAAACATTTTTTACTCTTGTACTTTTTTTTAGTTGCAAGAGAAATAACCTGGAAATGATTCATAGACTTTGCGAAACAAGTTAAAAATAGACAGCAGCAAATTCATACCGTTCTGACAAAGTTTCCAAAGGCCACTTTTAATTTGAACAATAAAGTACATAAGGAAAAGGTGGACAAAAACGATAACACTCTGTAAATACGAATATTGTGCAACATTATTATTGTAAGCTGCTTGGTAACTAAAACAGCCACTAACTACTACTTATGCTTACTATGCATAAGTTAATTACGATTATTTTTCTCATCAGATCATAAATAGATAGTAGTAGAGGAACTTGTTAATAAAAAGAAAGACAAATTAACAACAAAAACATGTACTTCAACGAGTAGCCGAGAAGGAAAATGGTAATAAAACAAGTTATTTACACAAATAGTATAATGGCTTAGAGTCCGGTGTTAATTTGAGTTGAAGCATGATATGAATAAAAATTTCGAGACCTTTTTAAAACTTGAAAAGGTTTAGATGGAAATTACTTAGGTCAACGCAATCATTGAAATGATCATGTTAAAGCATGAAAATTGCACTTGACTTAGTGTGTTAGTTTGGGGTAGCGTATGACAGACTTAGACGACGTGTACGCTAAATTTGGGTCTACATTTTGTGTAATGGATGCAAAAGGTGTTTGTCTTGCTTTTAACGAGGCGAAGTTAGGACTACAAAGTCCTATCTACCACTCAACCTCGACCTTTACCTAGCGTCACCATATTAGTCACATTACAAATGTAATTAGTGACTGCGGGGATCGAACCCGCGCCACCGAGTGATGATCCGAGTCGCGTCCGATACCAATCCACCACGGATCCGCTGTTTTTTTTCACAAAAGAAGCAATAAACACCATAGAATGGATATGCCAGGATTGGTGGAAACTGGATGGGTTAGGACGTTTTTAATTAACGATACCATGCAATATCGGTTAATTATACCGACTTGGTTAATTAGGTAGATAATCAAACCTGGGCCGATTAGTCACGCATTAACGCTAAAGAGCAATGTCTGTTCTTATTAATTATATAAAAACTATCATAAAAATGAGGAATATTCTTAAGAATTCTTTGGTGTTTATTGCTTCTTTTGTGAAAAAAAACAGAGCAAATTATTAAAAGGTTTCAGTTATTAGTTTTAAGTTTAGAGAAATATAGACTTAACGAAATCGAAATACACTACTTTTAAAACAGATTCTCTATATTAGACAATACACGAACAAACCGTTTTGAGAAGTTTTATCTTTCCAGTAAGAAATGTGGTTGAACGTGTAAAGGTTCACCAGATGGCAATAATGTTATTTATGTGAACATTGAATACTAAATCTCAAAGTTCAGAGTTTATTTAACCTGAATGTATTTCCTTTTACTTTTTTGAAGTGGATATAAAATACGTTGTTTAATCTTATCATTTTAATAACAAATGTAACTTTCAATGCGAACACACTAAACTAAATTTAGTTGCCCAGTGGATTAGGTGTTTATTTGTCGTATGTGTAAGTTTTTTTATTTTCGACCCGTACTCAACGTTATTTACGCAACGTTCTGTATTTATTTATTTATCGTATGGCATTAACATCATGTTCGGTAATGTTACAGCCTGGAGATCCAATTCTGGATAGTTTGGCAGCTAAACAATATTGAAGACTTCTCTGCCGTGTGGTACACGTTGTCCTGGAAAACCTTGGGGGTGAGTTTTCGTCAATCCAAATAAGAAAATAACAAAAAGTAACCTATATATATATCTATTTATAAAAGGTGTGTTTTTCAAACGCAACCCAAATTTCAAATCATAGGAAGTTACTCTTTACGGGCAATATATGTCCGTAGCTTTACTATTTTGTTTGCTTCAATATCTATTAACTGCTCTGTACTATTGCAATAATATTGTAATTTTGATTTCCTCATTGCATAGTTTTGTGAAATAAACACGTGATAAAAATAAACACGTTTTTAGCAAAGATCAAAGAGTGTTTGTTGTTGAAGAATAATTAAATACAAGACCATTCCCTTTGTGTTAAGAGGCGTCTGAAGTCAAATTTGCAGGTGTGAGTATGCCAAACAGATCTAGCTTTCAAAAACCTTTGAATCATTTTAAAGCAACAAGTTCTGTAGGGATCTGAGAACTCCTTAGAGTTAGTTTGGGAAATTGTCCTCAAAGTCTTTGATGAATTTTGAAACAACAAAAACAAGTAGCCTACTCACATCGCAAACTTAAACGTTTCTTGACACAAAGAAAATGATCTGGTTCTTAAGTATTCATCAACAACAAGCACTTTTTGATTTTTGCTTAAAACTATGATTATGTTTATGTTTAACAATGACATTAAATTAGGACATCAAAACCACAATAATACGAGGGTTGCTATTTATGTTTCTGGCCTAGGGTTGAAAATGGAATTTAAGGACCTAATCGGTTTTATTTTTTTTTAATGCTCTCCTTGAAGATAAATATACTTTTGCAGGCGTTGAAACCAATTTTCAATGGACTTTTCCACTCCAAACTAGGTACTTCCAAAACATGGCTTTGAACGCAACAACTGTTACGAAACCGTTGTCCGCAGTTTTCTTGATGTTTGTCATTACCAAATTATGGCTGCCGTCGGGTTGTCCTGTCAACTGCCCTGCCCAGCTCTGTGGCAGCTCGCACTGTCATGTTGAAGGATGATGCGTCTATTCTTTGACTTTTCTCATAGTTTCTCAAAGACGTCTGGCAAACAAATAGTGGTGTACCATTCCAAATTGACCGTACTACAGTGCTATAATGCCACAGACGCCTCATGACCGGTAATCCCGAAGAAACACGTAACCATTTGCATTTATGTGCTTCTTCCGCGAACAACTTTGGTCGGATTTGGCTTGTTTTGAAAGGCCAATACGGTGGATTGCTGTTTGGTTTCAGGATAATATGATTATATCCATGCTTCATCACTGTGCAGAAATTATAAATTGTTTTATGCACTTTGTGTGAATTTTCAACATTTTCTTGCATCATTCAACACGAGCTTCCTTTTCACCCAGGTTATGCAATATCCACCATGAACAAACCTTTTTCACATGCAAATGTCCATACAAAATCTTATTGATACTTGTCATACTAATGCCCGTAGATGTCAATCTCAATGATATGTCACATGACAATCATGCTTTATCAGCTCATGCACAGCTCCGATGTTTTCTGGCACAACAACCGATGTTGGGCGACCTTCACGGGGTTCGTCCTGGAGTGATCATCGACCACGACCGAATTCGTTAAACCAGTTCTTAACCAAGCTGTAGGAAGGCGCTTCATCACTAAATAAGAAATTAGGTTCATAAGTGCACTCTTGTCGTATCAGGCCACGTCAAAAGTGACGAAACATTATTGCACGAAAATGTCCACAAATTAATTCTATTTTCACCAAACATCAAATTTTCAGCCATATATCAAAACCACTTAAAACAATGAAAAAGGGTTGTTTTATTGAGGTTGCGTTTAAAATAAAACCACTAGAAACATCAGCTGGTGTCTAGCACCAATCAGTCATACCAAGGCCAGAAACATAAATAGCAGCCCTCGTACTGCAACAATACAGATCAGTTATCAGATATTGAAGAGAACCAACTAGTTATGTGAACGTATGATCATATATGGCTCGTAATGTTTAACTACAGTTTAAACATTGGGTCGCGTTTAAAAAAACGCCTTGTAACTCTATAAAATAGGTGTCTTTTGATTTCCAAATGAAAATTTACTAAGCTAAGAACTTTTATCCATGCCCACTTCGGTTTATAGCGGTGAACTTCTCCTAGTTCTAAACTACAAGTAGGTTAGCTCAATGAAGAGTTCTACCAAACAAACTGATTGACTTAAGCCATCGGCTCTCTGATTGACTTCTTAGACCACACAAACTCAAGTAAAAACTCATCTTGCTCAGCAATTCTTCAGCTTGTGTACTTGTCTTTTCACGTAAATGTGAGAATAGTGACAAAATGATACTAACATAATTTTAATAGTCATTAGAGTTCATTGAACTCTAACTTAATGTTTTTGGTTTCGAAGGAACTGCTTTATTACCACAAATCATGTTAGTACGCTAGAAGCTTAGTGTCCACCGCGTACCTCTGACTTGTCTATTTCCAAAGTGTTTTGACTTTTGTCAAACGAGTATCCCTGGTACTTTTTAGAAAAGCTACCGAAGATACAAATCAAAATATCGTCACGTTTTATATAAACAAGCACCAGGTTTCAATAGATTCTCCACCGAAGCGGTTACACCTGATATGTAAAGTAACGGTTTCAGACAACTCTAAACTTTAACGTTACAACAGAGAGCTGTGGTCTGCCAAAGTGTGGAACTGCTCTCACCAAAGTGCAAACTCTCACGTAATTGTTTCTGAGCTTAACATTTAAGCGCCCTCTGGTGAGAAACGTGTCACGCTTTGGGAAGTTATTTATCTATATTTATAACACTCACTCATCATCGCTGAGCCAAAACTACAAGGCCTAGAAACTTGAAATTTTTTATGTAGACTCCTTTTACAGTATAAACACCCACAAAGAAAGGTTTGTCTAAATTCAAAAATTTAGGTGGGCTCTTAGGGGGGGTTCAATATTGGGAAAAACTACAACAGAACGTCTTTACTTTGACATGAATTCGGGACACTGGGCAGATTTCTTTACTTCGACATTCACTGGACAGATTTTCTCAAAAAAGTGGATACGATATGGTGTCTTAAACGATTTGCAGAAAAATTATTTGGAATGACAAGACGTTTAAAACCGTCTGGTATATATTAAACTGCACATGAGGATTTCGAGAAAAATATTTTTACCTTTTGGTGTACAGGATATAACCAATCGCCTACTTTCGAATTCATTATCACTTATTAAATATAAAGAAGTTTGATTAATCGGACTATTCCGGGAGACCTTGCTAGCTGGTTAAAGCCAAGCTTTTATTGACAAAAAGTAACTGAAAGTTATTATTATTAGCTAATTGACAGTAAAAGTGGTAGTATGACTGTTGCTGTGTATTTTATTTATTGATTTCACTATGGGTTTAATGACTTATTTATCTTTTTATATTTTACAAGTTATTTTATTTACTTTTAGTTATTGTTGTAATAATATTATTATTTATTTTATTACTGTACATATACCAAGCACAATTTGCTTACCCGTTGTTATGTTTTTCGGTAATAAAGTTACTGATTACAGTAAACTTAGCTAACAGTTTAAAAGGTTAGGATATTTGAAAATGTTCTTTAAGTTTTGTTCTTACATTTAAAAAGCGCAAGAATGATTCCGAAAAAGATTCCGAAAGCGTTGACTAACAAACACGTTTGTATATTATGGAGTACGAAGTGTGAATATAGCAAACAAAGTTACTACAAAACAAATGCTGACAAAAGACTTATGAAAATAAAAGATTAAAACAGTTCCATTGAGAAAGACAAAGCTTTGTGATTATAAGCGCAAGATAATAACACTTTTGATTGAATAGATTCTTAAGTTAAAATTATTCATTATTCTTATTCAGATTCTTAAGGCTATTGTTCTCAATATATTAAAATCATTGTACAATTGTTTTTTGTTTTGAGTTTTATGAAAATGGAGATGATACAATATTGGTTAAATGAGAGGTGAACTACAATTTAAAAATGCCAGAATGAACTTAAGCCACTGGTAAATAGGGTAACATTATTTTCAATTTTAAGCTTAAGTGGTTAATAAAAAATTGATTTTTGATTCAACCACTGAATAATGTTTTATTATATAAAAAATATATAACAAAACAAAAAACAAGACGTTTTGTCTACACTGTGGTAGACATCTTCAGTTTTAGAGACGAAGAAGAGTTAAAATTAATGTATAAAATGAAAATATAAAATGTATAGGGTGTATAAAAATTCAAAGGTAAAATAATTTTAAATTGTAAATGAAAATTAATTAATTAATAAATGAAAATAAATTGTAAATTGTTACCTTTATATATTGTAACGTTATGTCTACTAACGTCCTATAAGTATTTATTTCATAATATTGTACATACAGTTTTACTTCATAGACACTATCGCTTCAACCTATAGTAAATTATAAGCGAATTGCTAAAGGAAATAGAGCTGATCATTTCTACCGTCATAGAGAACGAAACGTCGTAGAAAAAAAAGAAATGGTTTGCGGTTTTGAGATTCCTAGACCTTTTCCGAGTCAAATGGAAAAACTCTCGTATGTACGTACAGGTAGAGTTTAATTATACGTGTAAAATCACATTACAAACGAATTTTGTGCCAGGTTTTTACAAAATGTACAAATTTCTCTTTTTGAAAATCTCTAGGTAAATTTCATTACTCAGCAATATCTTTTGTGTGAAATTTCTCAAATTTCTGTTAGTTGTTAAATAATTGTTTATAAAAAGCCACTTTAATACAATGCTACGTTGATGCCAAGCTAAAGAATAATAAGCAATTATTCTTTAAGAATATTACAACGAACATTTATTACTCATTAACATAAAAATAATGAGAATATTAACGATAGTTGTGTTGTAGTAATGACGAAATAATATCTTAATCGAATAGGAATAAGGTCCCACTAACTGGGTTATCATAACGAAACAAATTATAATTTAAGCGTTCTAAACTATATGAAGTATGTGAACGTATGAACTATATGACTTAATTAATATCAACAATAACTCTTGAATTGATATTTGGATCATCGGTTACACAAATTTGCATTCAGAAATTAATACTGTTCGTTAAAGATTTAACTTATGATGCCAGATAGTTAGCTATATTTAACGTTTTGACGATGGTTGTTTCATTTAAATTCACTCCAGATCAATCGATTGTAGTGTATATACTCGTATATTGTATTTTATAACATGCAATTAATACTTTAGCGCATACTGTTTTATTACAAATTTGCGGTGATCAACACGTAGTCACGCATTTTTCTTGGTTTCAATTTTATGTTTACTTAGTGTTGCCAGGATGAAATGACACTGATTGAAACTCAGTTTAATCTTATCAAGTATTTAGAAACTAAAGGTTATTAAATTTTAAAAGCTCATACCTTAGCAACCCACTTAATTTGACTTAATTGGCAGACTCCTTAACTTTAAAAGCAAGGTTATATAGGGTCAGATATAAATAGATAAAATATATTTTTGGACGTTAACAAGGAGTCAAGTGAGAAGCCATCTAAAGAAGAGGATATTTCCGTCTCCACATTGATCTTGCTTCACAGAGCATACGTGTTAGTTTCCTTATTTACTTCTATGGATTTTTGGATATTTATCAGAAGGTTGTTAAAAAGAATAGACCAAATGATGAGGTGATTTTTAAATTGGGAAAGACTTACTTTTTGCTTGATAAATACTTTCCTTACATCGCCATTAGTACTAATTTGAATATAAAGTAATATAAATTTTTTTTTTATTCAGAAAAACTTTAATATAAAATACAATAGTAATATAAAGACAACAAGTTAAAGACATATAAAATAAAACATAGTGGTATAAAATAATAGACAAAATAAATAAAATAAAAATAAAAATAATAGTATAAAAAATAAAATTAAAAGAAAATATAGTTGTATATGAATAATTACTGGAATCCCAATAAGGTCTCTCCAGTAGCGAACCTTCTTCTGGTCCCTCTTATGCACATACTGGCGGCTCTTATTATACCACATGAAATTCTTGTCCTGGTCTAGGTTTTAATATATCCGTACTGTAGGGGTATTTTTCGGCAAGTCGTTCGTTTAGTACATTAAAGAAAGAGTTCATTTGGGGCAAAGACCCGTCTACTGACAACACTAAGGGCGTAAAGGTAGTATGCCTCTGTTCACAAGCGTGAGGTACTTCCTCTTTTTCTTCCTCTGCGTTTAACAGGATGGACAGTACAGGTCGGGAGGTGGGGAGGGAGCATCAGTGTCTACGACACGAATGTCAAACAATGCCTCCCTCTGAGCCTCCCAAACCCCACGTACAGCCAAATCCCTCGCAGACATGGTTCTTCTTCACTTATGATCGGTTCTTTGACTACATTGCCCCAGGGTTTTACACACATTTCACCAAGAAGGTCTCTGATTTCGTTATGCCTTCGTGTTACCAAGCCACCAGTTTTGCAACAAAGAGCAAGGTTCAAAGTAAATCCAGTCTTCCCACAACCATCACACCTGTCTGGCATGTTTACGAGTTGTCTATGATATCTGATTACGAGGGCATCCCTAAATTCACTTGGTGATAGATCAAAATTATCTCTCTTCAAAGGCATGACAGATAACCAACTTGATGAAGTGTTTTTTGTGATTGAAACAACAGATCTTTCTATGGCTCGTCTTCTTTGACTCAACTCTGGATAGTTGAGTCTCAGCCAGTCAACCAGCTACTGAGGATGACTTTCCACAGTGAGGTCGAAAGTTTAGCAGTATTTGTATTTCAACTGTAAAGCGGTTTAAACCGGAAGCCTTAGATATTAAAATAGCCATACTCGTTTAAAAGTAGTAAACACAGTAAGTACAGGATATTCCATAAAACACATACTCGTCATTTATGGTAAGTATTTCTGTTATTAGCTTCACAAAAGTAACTTTATCTTACAACCAAATACTCGATATATTTTCTGCCATTGACTATGACATACTCCATACTCTGAACGTACTTGCATCGATTCTTGGCCATAGCTGAAAAGTGTTTCAGGCCACCTCCTTAAAGAATCAAAATCTGAAGCAAAACATAACATCAGTTCTAATATATATCTATCACTACTCGAGATTGTTCAGGAATAGTTGCAAACATGTTAAGACGTTTTGAATATGTCATGGTGAAAAACATACCGAACATCTGGTTTTAAGATAAAATAGGTTTTGATGAGCTAATAAAAGAAATGCCAAAACATTATGAGTATCCTTTTTTGGACCTCTATGTACCGTTTTCAACATTATTACACTAGATCTTTGTCATAAAGTTCATTAACAACCCGTGGCGGACTGGTATCGCGCGCGACTACCGGAGCTGATCACTCCGGTGCGGCTCGGGTTCGATCCCCGCCGTCACTACTAACAATTTGCTATGTTATACAGGGTTATTACAAATGATGTTCCTGATTTTGATTATAATTATTAATGAGTAAATTTGCTTTTATATTAATTTTAACTGGTACCATTGACAAAAAAACTCAAAACATTTTATTTATACTGGTTTGGGTGCGTATTTGATGTTTCTAAAGTCAATTGTTGCACGTGTTGTGTAATGGTTGTTTTGAGGACAGTAATGCTTGTTGTGTAATGAATTATCAAATTAACCCCATTTTATAACAGTCTAATGTGTGCAACCAATTTTTAGAACCAGATGTAATAAAGATCCTCCCAGTAATCAATCTAATCGCAAGTAGTTATTTAATTTCAAAACAAATGTCCGCATTTGTAAAAAAAAATGCTAATGCTCATCGTTTGTGCTTGTGACATGGATCGGGCGCGGTGGTCCGAATGATAACGTACTCTTGAACTAGCCTCCAATATCTTCGTATAACACTCCCTGTTATTTTTGTTTTTTTTTTGAGGTTACATCAAAGGTAAGGTGTACATACCACAATTACCATTAGCAAGGTGTACATACCACAATTACCATTAGCAAACCTGAGATCCAGCAACGGATTACTAATGCCATCGAAACAATAGACTAAGACGCATGGCAAGAGCTTGATTATAGGACTGACTTATGTTGTAGAACAAGGGGTACCCGTATCAAAAATTTATAGTTATGAGTACTTGTGACGAAACTTTTGAGTTTTTCTTTAAATATAACCATTTTGTTTCTTAGTATAACATATAAAACTACATTTAATATACGCTTGAAATCGTGAACATCATTTGTAATAACCCTGTATTTCGGTATCATCACGTTAAGGTCGAGGTTGAGTGGTAGAGAGGACTTTGCAGTCCTAACTTCACCTCGTTAAAAAATACAAACTTTACCTTTATTGTTTCGTCAGAATTGCACAACAGTGTTTGACGGATTAGACTAGAGAAACAGTCATCAACACAGGATTAACAACCAAACATCAAGGCACCTGACAGCACAGAAAACTGCGTGTCAAATTAATGGCATTGTTGTTCTATCCAACAAAGGGTTTAAATGCAATTCATCATTGTGAGTCGGTGACAGGTCGTGTTTACCGGATGTGCTTAGTTGTTAATACTGCATCCGTTGTAATATAATTTTGAATATTATTTATCTGTGTTAAAAAATATTGAAAGTATTCTGTTGAAAACATTGTATCTACACTCGATATCTTTTGGTTGAAGTGTGTACTTTCGATTCTTATAAAGAACAGGGTTAATTATTTTAAAATGGTGGTACAATATGTAACACATTAAATCGCACGTATATATCATTAAATATTTTATTTTTGTGTTTTGAAGTTGTTTTTCTGTTTTTTTTGGTAATTTAACATAATTTATAAAATTTCAGACAGAATTATTCTAAACTTTCAATGGTAAAAAATTCATCTATATTAAAATTCCTATATTAAAATTCATCTTTTAATATCCAAAACCTCGAAACATAGTTTATTACAAAAGTTTCATTACAAGAGTACATTGTAAGAGTATATTATTAGAGGTTTGGTGTGCTGAGGAACGGTGCTTTTAAGAGTATAAGCAGTTTTATAGCCACTCTTATTTAAATTATTGTGTTTTATATCGAGCTGTAGTTCATTAAAATATTTTTAATTTCGAATACAAGTTATATATTAAGATTATACAAAATTTAGGTCTATACATATTTATTTTAAAGCTCATATGTAGTTACAAGTTCTTGTAAAAAAATGTACACCAAAATATTAATTTGACTTAGACGAGGCTTTTTAAAGATAAAACATTTTTTAACTTTGTAACTAAGTATTGATTTAGTTTGTTTCACGAGACATTCCAAAACAGAACATGATTTGTCAGACATATTCCGTACTAGCAGTAAGCCTTACCTAAAGTTAAACCTATTTTGACCCGGTCATATCCAATCCTACAATGGATGGAACTAATAAATAGACTGGATAGTTAAGCCAGCTAAATACCTCCCGAGGGATAAGTTAGTCAGTTAAGCTTTAATACCTGATCTCTATTCAAATCTACAAACTGTTGCAATCCGACATTCCATATTATTTTGTTATTTGTTTAAAAATGTAACTAAAGATGTAACCAGATGGTAAAAGAAAGGTCCCAGAAGGATCCTTCCAGTGGACCGATTTTGTTGCTTAACGAACTAAATCTAGAAATTTACAACATGAACGTGCGTCCTAAATTTCATGAAAGTCGGAGACAAGTACGACTAGAGTAGAAACAAGGGTCGAAATGGCTTTTCAGGTGTTGTTTTATCCCTCTACAGGAACTTTGCTAGAACTTACGGTAGTCTTGTGACTTCGCGTCGGCTACGTGTTAACTTTGATAATACACTTTCAAGCAAAAGCGAGTTATGAAAGCCCAATCAAATGATTTCAAGATTAACAGTAATTATTTGTAATTTATAACCTAAAGCTCATCAATTCTAACTAAGGAACCTTTATGTGGCTACTAACCTTCTAAAAATTAGAAAATAATTACAATTTACAATAGAAGAAGTGCATGTGGTAAGGTGGAAGAGAGGACTTTAAAGTCCTAACTTCGCCACTAATAAAGACGTTTTTCATTTCATTTCATTTCATTTCATGAAGGCATAATGTGACAAAATCCAAAGTTTCTAGCTGTCAGAGGAATGAAGGTCGGAACTACACTATTTTTCTACGCTGACCCCTGCTCTGTAGATCTAGATCATGAATGAGTTATTTACTGAGATCCTAGATCTCGAATGAGTTCTTTTAAACAGCGTTTGTAGTTTGTTTGGAATGAAGGAGTTATGTGCCACACTATTTTTCTACACTGCCCCTGCTCTGTAGAGTCTGTATTTACTGAGATCCTAGATTATGAATGAGTTATTTTTAAACAGCGTTTGTAATTTGTTGGGAATGAAGGAGTAATGTGCCACACTATTTTTCTACGCTGCCCCTGCTCTGTAAAGTCTATATTTACTGAGATCCTAGATCTTGAATGAGTTCTTTTAAACAGTTTGGAGTTTGTTTGGAATGAAGGAGTTACGTGCCACACTATTTTTCTACGCTGACCCCTGCTCTGTAGAGCCTGTATTTACTGAGATCCTAGATCTTGAATGAGTTATTTTTAAACAGCGATTTTAGTTTGTTGGGAATGAAGGGGATGTATATCATTAAATAGCACATGAATTTAGTTTGCAAAAGTAAAGAGTTTTCTCCAGCGAATGAAGGTGTTATGTTTCAATAAGTTACACATACCCCTTTCCAGCATTCATTCAATTAGTCTAATACTCATATACCTTCTACTCAGTGAATAAAGGGATTATGTTACACAAACAACACACAAACCCCTTTTATGTGTTAAAAATAAAGACATGTGAATATTTATAAAGCATGGATGTGTCAAAAAGTGAATCATACCTCCTTCATGCGGCAGTCGGTTTTATTATTCTGAAGAGAATTTCTGTAAAAATCAAGGTATAATTCTAAATTTAAATCTTTTTTTAAAGGTGGGTAGCCAAAATACGTGTTCTTAAGCCAGTTTTAATTTAAAATTAAATATAGTACAAGAAACAGTTTTATAAACTAAACAAAACAAGTATTCTACTTAATGAAAAGGTATATAAAAGCCACTCAAGTGAATAAAGTAACTGTTACATATAACTGTGACGGTAAACGTTACAACAGAGAGCTGCGGCTTACCAAAGTGTGAAACTGTTCCCACCTCGGTGCAAATTCGCAAATAATCCTTTCTGAACTCAGCATTTACCGGCTCTCTGCACTGAACACTAGTAAGTTTGGTTTTGTCTGTTTGCTATTACAAAATTTGTTTAAAAACTTGCCAGTTTGTGATAGTAATTGTTTCTAAGATATAATAACTTTATTGCCAGACAAAATAAATTGCATTAGGCCTCACAAAATGCATGAAATAGAATGACAAACAAAAACCAAAGTAACAAACATTGAAGTAAAAATATACGTAAGATTAATCTTCTCTTATTTATTGGGTTTTAACTTATAGTGTATCTGAAAGTTGTTTGCTGCAAACCAATATTGTTTAGTGTACAGTATTTAGATCAGTTATTAAATCAATTTCAATGTTTTTTGAATGTTGCTATGTGTTATTAAGGATGTATTATGAGCCAAATAAACACACATATTCTGGTTTCTTTGTTTTCTAAATGACAATGTAAGATTTTAATAATAATGCAATAATGTACGATGACATTTTTAACCAACACGGTTTCTAATGTTGGTCTAATACACAGCATTTTGGTATCTGCAATATGATCTCGTCTTCAGGTAAAAGGTAAAGTTTGTCTTGTTTAACGAGGTGAAGTTAGGACTACAAAGTCCTCTCTACCACTCCAACTCGACCTTTACCTAGCGTCACCATATACAGCAGTCAAACACCGCGTGAACGCACGAAGAACACCGCGTTTCGATATCTGAAATCTGAACCCGTCTTCAGGTAAAAAGGTACATAAAACGTAACACAAAACTTAAGAAAAATTAGCTGACCAGTCACCCACCAATACCATAAATGTGGGGTTTTTTCACCAACTTTATCACAACACGACTAGACTAATAAACTAACTTAGACAAAAACGTTATGAAACAAACTGCAATTAGAGAAACTGACCACGACCATGGCCCGTTAGAGCTACTTACAGACTGGCTGGCTGGGAGCAGTGGACAACCAACCACAGTCGTCTATCAGACGAACTACCTGTAACAGAGAAGCATAAAAATACCTGCTTTTGCACAGCCAATGGAGAGAGAAATCTTTTGGCCATGTTTTCACCAATCAGTCAGTTTCTCCTAACATAAGGGTTAAAATGTCTAACAAAACTAAATTTAGGCTAGTTATTTTAAAACAAAACGTTAGTTGGTGGTGGTTGGCTTTCACTAATAAGTTTAGGCTAATTCAATTTTCGAATTTTTTGTTTTATCCTGTTACGTTTTATGTTACTTCTCACCTAAAGGCAGGACCTTTTATTCCAAATACCAAAACGCCGTGTTCTTCTTCTTCACTAAAAACAATTAAAAATGTGTCCAATAATATTCATACCTCAGACAACAACTTGAGCGCTACAGTTACCTTTTTTACCGTTGTAATAAGACATTTTGTAGGCAACATTCTATTCAAAAATCTTTTTGCTTTTTACATACACGGTTTTTACATTGACTGTGATGGAATCAGATGCAACTTTAAAACCAATCCTTCCAGTGATATGTCTTTCAGTCAAATATTAGTGTAAGTGGTTTCGAACCCCGATGCTGTAACTACGAAATATATTTGAACTTTAAAACGTATCCTCCCAGTGATGTTTGTCAGTTAAATGTGAGTGCAAGTGGTTTTGTACCCCGATGCTGTAACTACGAAATATATTTAAACTTTAAAACTTATCCTCCCAGTGATGTTTGTCAGTTAAATGTGAGTGTAAGTGGTTTTATACCCCGATGCTGTAACTACAAGCTATAATTCACAACTCACCTGAACCAGTTGTACTATATTCTGTGTTAACAGTTTCATGGCATGTAAAGAGCGTTAAATCGGATAAGGGGCTAAAGTGTTTCCTGCTAGTCCAAAGATAGGAACCTCGACTGTATTGGAGCTGACGTTGAATGGGCAGGATTTATGTTATAGCTTCTCAAGTCTAACAACAGCCAAGCATGAATATGCATCGCAGATCAACCTGCTGAAAATACCTCACCTTACTGCAAAACCTAACCTTCCCCTCTCTTGATGTCCTGACTGTTTCCGGTCAAACTCGTGTTGTTGTATAAATAAATAACATTGGTCGTCAAACTTATTGTACCCATTTGCTTTGCCTTAAAAAGAGCCCCCTTTAGCCACTGGTCGTGTTTAATTTTGACCAAATTTATTATTATTTTATTACTAAAGAGCCGGTGACATGTGGGAATCGAATTTACTTTGCAATTTGTTGCTATAATTTGGCCTAAGATTTGACTGTTCTATTACGACGGGTGTTACGAGGATGTTCACTGCGTGGCCTTGCTTCGGTCTTTGACCTCAGACTGACGTGGTTTTACCAGAGATTATGCCACATATATAATGGAATGGTAAAAAGGAAAGACCGTTTTAAGTTTTAATAAAATCGGACTACTCATTCCACTGTTACAGCGAAAAATAACTGTTTTTTCTACTATTCTTAAACGACTAAATGGATTTGTTATAAATGTTTGTATATTGATAGGAAGTAACGAAATACATATTTGTTTCAAATTTCATCAAAATCAAACGAAGAATCGAACGATCATTAAAACCCCTCAAGCGGGTGGTTTCGGTAGTCCGATTTTGCTCGTTAACGAACTCAATCGAGACATTTACAAAAGGCACATTTGTACCAAATTTGGTGAGAATCGGACATAAAATGTGACCTGTAGAGATGATAAACATAGGCCAACATACGTTATGCGTGAAAAAAAGTGTCAAAACATGTCCCAAGGGTTTGGATCAGTGCTCATTTACTGGGTTGGTCCTGCCTGCCAACGGCATACCAAATTTTTCCAAAGGAAATACACTGATTTTAAAGATGGACTTGTCAGTCAAGAGAAAAGCTAAACTCAAGGGATGCTCACAAATACCAGTGTTGACTTATGTTGAAGGCTGAAAGTGATCAAAACTTCAAGGTTATAACCTCCTTTCTAAATCGTAAATAGTTAAACCAAATGATTTATAATATGACTTAATACCGTGGTTATTGACTATAGCTATTAACTTGATTATTAACTTAAACTGTAAATAAATGTAGTGTTCTATAATTTTTATTTCAGTTCATTGCTTTCAAAGCTAAATTGTAGTTCAGACCGTCCTGTTGTAACAAAGGTGCACTTTAGATTCAGTGAAATGGTCTGTCAAGACTGTAGAAGAAGTGACAGTATTTTGGCTCCGTGCCCAGACAAACCACCCGCACACCTTTCATAAAAGCTAATGTAGTCAGCAGAGCGTTTCCCACCACCCGCTCAATATTTATAGCGGCCAAATGAACTAAACTTGTCCTTATCTGATTCACATTTTGACCTCTCACAACCTATGGACGATGGACGATAAGTTCCAATCTTCAAACCTTATTTAAAAGCTGTGGGTAACGCTTTCATAACTTGAAGCCCACCAGATTGCATTGATAACTGAAAGAAATCTCATAAAGGTATCGGTTTCAACTAGGCCAGCACGCAGCTAAGCGCTCAAGTGCCAAAGGCGTGGGAGAAGTGAATTACCTTTGCAGTTTTTGCACCTCAGCCGTAATTCCGCTACCGTACACAAGTGCGCGTTTTATCCTGCTCTAGTGCTACACACTGCACAGGTCTACATAGTGCTTTCTTTATGAACGTTTAGTTCTTACAACCATGTCTACCTGTTCTGTTTGCAACGTGTTATGTGACACCTCTAAAAGTGACAGTTTTGTGAAATGCCAGCTGTGGCAAGTTTGCCCACTACGCTTGTGAAGGATGACAAAGATGGAATGAAAACCGAGGAAAATCCCGTGAGTGGAAATGTGCAGATTGCAGAAACAGTTCTTCTTCCAAGAGCAGTGCACAGTCTACACCTAGTGAGTTGACTAAGGAGTTTCTGGTGAGTTATGGAACAAGTCTGAGGTGTTCGACGAGTTGAAAACTTTCAGATTGGACATGTCGGAGTTGTCAACTTCTGTCAAGTTTGTGTCAGATTCTTTGGACACGTCCAACAAGCTGATGTCAGACATTAGAGAGGAACTGGCTAGCTTGAAGAAAGAAAACAAGGAGCTTCGAGAACGCAGTGACAATCTAACCAGCGAGGTGCGTGACCTGAAGGAGAGACTGCGTAACTTGGAGCAGTACACGAGGAAGAACAACGTGGAAGTGAGTGGTATCCCAGAGACTGCCAGGGAGAGTGTCCTGGACATCGTCAAAGACGTAGGAGCGGTGCTTGAGTCGAGATCAAGGAGCGTCAGGTGGCTGCAGCTCACCGAGTACCATCCTACAAGAAGGACCGGACCCCGTCACTCGTCATCCAGTTCAACCCAGGGCGACCGCTACTCGCCAAGTACAGGGAGATGAAGACTCTATCAGCTCATCAGGTAAACTCATCTTTTCCTCAGCAGAGAGTGTACATTAATGAACACTTGTCTCCTGAAAACAAAGTGTTCCTGGCAAAGCTGCAGAAGCAGGGACGTAGGCTATGCTTTCGCATGGTCCCAGGAAGGCAAGTTCTTTGTAAGGAGGGCATCTGGGGAAAACAGTAGAGGATCAACTCGTATGAGGACTTTGCAAGTATCAAGTAAAGTTAGTCTCCAAAGTCGCAAGGATGTTCCCATCCTGAGATAAGTTTTTTTATTGTTGTATTGTACATACCTTACTTTTATATTTCATTAACTATTTATTTATACTTTACTATATTTCATTATGTACATTCCATTGATTTAAATGGCTCAAACCATTAAGGATAGTTTATTTGAGTTTTTCAATTTTCAATCAAATAGTGTATTTTATAGTTTTATATACACAAATATTAGAAGCCTTAGACAAAACTTTGATAGTTTTCTTGCCGAGATACATGATTTGAAAGAATTACCTAATATTATTATCTTAAGTGAAATATGGGCAGAGTCAACTGAAATAGATATATTTAAAATTCCAGGTTTTAATTCATATTATAAGTGTAACCATAACTACAGAGCAGGAGGTGTAATTTGTTTTGTAAAATCATTTTTTGTAGTTAAGCAACTCAATATTGATATGCAATCAGCTGATGCTCTACTTTTAGACATTAGGATCAACAACGTATACTTTAAGCTTATATGTTTTTACAGACTTCAATTTTTCCCTGAAGCAAATTTTCTTGAAGAACTAAGTAGTGTCTTGGACACTATACCAGGTCACGCTATTTACGTAGGTGATGCAAATCTAAATATTTTAATCAACAATTCTAATACTCTAAAATATCTCAACATTCTAAATAGTAATGGGTTTTTGTCTCTCGTTAACTCCCCTACTAGAATAACGAATGTATCAAAACCTGATTGATCATATTTTTGTGAGGCACAAAACATAGACAATTTTAAAACCAACATTTTGACATTGGGTTAACAGATCATTGTTTTATTGGTGGTAAAATGGTAAACTTCTGCAACCCAATAGGTAGAATGTCACCGACAAATCCTGGCTCAACCACGGCTGTTAGCGTTCCTGATTTTAATCTTATCAAGTTAAAACTAAATGCAGTAACCTGGAATGATTTGTTTCATACCGACGATGTAAATACCTGCTATAATAGTTTTTATGAAATCTTAAACAATGTTGTAAAAAGTAGTTCAAAGGATATCAATTTTAATGATAAGTTAGCCAAAGCTAAGCTAGTAAGTCCTTGGATAACATATCGTATTTTGTATAAGATTAAGAGAAGACAGAAACTTTATAAATTGTCAAAGAACAGACCGTATGATAGAGCTTTTACTCGTTATTTCGGAAAATATTGTCAAGACTTAAAGCTGAGATAGATAATGCCAAAACAACTGGTTCAGAAAACAAATTGATAATTGTAGCGGAAACTCTGGGCAACAATGGAAGATTATCAACAATGTAACTGGTTCTTCAAACAACAAGTCGGTACATATTGTCGAGCTAGATAACGGAGACACAGTTGACGAGCCTAGTGAGGTGGCCCGTGTTATCAGTGATTACTTTATCAGTGTACAGGATGAGGTGGTCACTGGGGACACGGGACACCACACACACACACAACCTTTGCCGCCCGCACGCACAAACCCGCACTCACTCTACATAACTCCAGTCACTATTCCCGAACTCGTAAAAGTAGTAAAGAGTTTAAAAAATAAAAAGTCTACGGGTTTTGATAATGTTTCTGTCTTGCTCGTTAAGCATATTATTGATTCTATAGCTCCAGTTTTGGTACAAATAATCAATTTAAGTTTTACAACAGGGTCTTTCCAGAAAAGTTAAAAATAAGCACAGTTGTTCCAATTTTCAAAAAAGGATATTCCCCAAAGTTGGATAACCTAAGACCAATTAGTTTACTTTCAGTATTTTCCAAAATCATAGAAAAATTAATACTTAGCAGACTCTTAGCTTTTTTGAATTCAAATAACTTTTTCAGTGGTAACCAATACGGTTTTGTTAAAGGAAAATCAACCGAAGATGCTTTGATCTCAATAACAAGTCAAGTATATAACAGTATAAATGATAATAGAAAGACTACTGGACTGTTTATTGATTTTAGAAAGGCGTTCGACCTTGTTGATCACAATATTCTTTGACAAAACTGCAGTTTGCAGGTGTAAGAGGTATAGCCTTAAAATGGTTCCAAAGTTTTTAACAAACCGCAAACAACAAGTCAAAATTAAAACTGTTTTAGTTCTGCTTCACTGGTAAAAAGGTGTCCCGCAAGGTTCTGTAATATCTGCAACTTTGTTCTTAATTTTGTTAATGACTTATTAAAATCTCATTACGGCATTTGCCGACGACATTTCTCTGTTTTATTCAAATAAAAACACAAGAGTTTTAACTGAATCTATATATGAAGATCTGCTGGTGCTTAGGCAATGGTGTATAGTTAATAAAATGAAGGTAAATGTTGACAAAACTAAATTTATTAATTTTGATTTAACAGGTTTTGATTTATCCTTTTATTTGAAATATCACGCACCTGATTGTAACTTTTTTATGTGCGATTGTAAATATATTGAACAAGTTAGTAATTTTAAGTACCTGGGTGTATTTTTGGACGAAAGGGTAAAATGGGAAAAGCACATTACCTATTTACACAACAAAATCAAAATATCCATTAGAAAATTTTATTTCTTAAGAAATTTTTGTGATGTCAATTTGTTAAAGATATTATATTTTGCTCTTATAGACTCTCAACTCCAGTATGGTATTACTTGTTTTGGCGGAACCTACAAAACGTCCATACAGAGATTAAGAGTCACGCAGAACTTTTACATGCGCATTATCTTAAGAAACCCAAACGTGAAAGCTCTTTTCCTCTGTATCAAGTACTAAATATTTTACCTTTTCAACATCTATTTATATACAAAGTATTAAAGATTTTCTTTTGCGTAGTGGTAATAGAGGAGATTACGATTTAGTTTATAATACAAGAAATGTAGCAATAGGTAACTTCAGATTGCCAAGAGTAAATAAGGAAATTTTAGACATTCATTTCAATATTTAGGGCCCAAACTTTTCAACCAACTTCCACTTTTCATCAGAAACACCCGCAATAGGATTTCATTTTGCAACAAAGTAAAACATGGTTATTGACACAAACTAATGTTAGTTATTTAAGTTCCATTGTAGTATAATTATTAGTTCTTTCCCTAGTATTTTAATTTTAATATAAAATAGCGGAAAAATTGTTTAGAAAATTTAGAAAACACAAATAGATACATATTTAAATGTAAATACGTATTAGTTGTACATTTTATTTTTTTTGTAAATATTTTTAGTTCACTTTTAGTTACACGAGTTTTAGTTTGCAGGCATAACAGGTGGCGTTTTGTTTTTATCTAGTAGCTAGACTCTTATTTGTTTTTGTATTAATTTTAATTTTGTACTGACTAACTGTGTAAGTGGCCAGTCCCTTTTTCCAAACATAAAAGTGTCTGTACATTGTTTATATTTAATGGAAATAAATCATTTATTCATTTATTCATTTATATTTATTTATTCAGTTTCTACTCTAATTCGTTAATTGCAACTCAATTAGCTTTGCTCATAGCTATATAATAATTCAAGCAAATTCAAACAGCTGATTATTAATTGATTATAATAATACTTAAACTAGTGATAGTTACTTAGTCACAGAAATGTACTATTGCTGTGAACTGTTTGATAAAACCAATATTGTCTCGGTTTACTATTCTTTTATTTCATATCAGCCACAAATTGGCCTTTAACCTCCGCTTTTTTTACCTTATCACCACAGACGTTACGAGGCTGTTTGCTATGTGCATAGTATAGCTTCGACCTTCGGCCTCAAATTAACCTAGTCTTTTTTGAAAATCGTATTGCATATCAATGAAAATCAGACTTCATTGGCCAAAAAATTGTTCGTTCGATATATTTAGAAAAATACCGTTTGAACCGAAGTTAATGAAAGTCGGACAACAAATGTAAGGAGCTCACACGTATATACGAGCGTACATAGATTTATATGTGTATGTACAGAAAAACTACCAAGAGGTTTGACGATTTCAATAAGCATGTATATAATATTTATGAAATAAAGAATTTATGATTTATTTTATATAAACACTAGAAATATATGTGCAAAGTCTAAGTCAGTAGCTCAGCAGTTTGGGCTCTGGCCTGATTATGAGTGAGTCAGGACACTCTCCTCTCTTTACATGTAAAGATAACGTATATAGATATCACGATAGCTGCTCATTTCATTGTCCCTGGCCTAAGAGAAATGCATTATTAAAATTTGGTGTACTACAAGGTTAAACTTACATTATAAAATCATTAAACTCTTTTGCCTGTTTGCTAGCGGATCCGTGGCGGCTTGGTATCGCGCGTGACTCCGGAGCTCATCACTCCGGTGGTGCGGGTTCGACCCCGCAGTCACCGCTTACTTTGTAAGTGGCACTATTTATACTGTAATGTGACGCTATGTAAAGGTCGAGGTTGAGTGGTAGAGAGGACTTCACCTCGTTAAACAAGACAAACCAAACCTTTTTTTACCTTTCAGTTTTCTTAAAACTATAACATACTGCACTGTAACGTAGAGTATACCAACAATATCACGACGTGTTATGAAATCTCTACGCATACTTAACAGTTTTAAGCCCTAAACCATTGTATTTGAAACAAAATATTTCAGTTGTAATCTAATTTAATTTATTCTTAGAAACATGTTTTTAAAGAACTCTTTACTGTTAGTCTTTGTACTAAACAATGTCTGTAGAAACATAATAAACATTCATCATCGAAGTGTATACAGTCAGTGACGAACTCAGGGTCTGAACTGACAAACATTTAATATTAATGGTTCCATTGTTCACATCGAACACAGGATTAAAAGTCATTTGTTCCGTCATATCAAATGGAGATTATGTTTACTTGTACATTAGTAATTATACTATTCATTGGAGGGTAAGGATCGGTTAAACTATTATATAATGATTTATAGCTTTTAATAAAACATTAACATGGAGTTAATTACTAACAAAAGTATAATCTAAGACTAGCTTGTCGAAAAGATTTTGTGCCTCGTGTCACGTATATCGTCTCATCTTATTAGTTGGGTTTTAGCTAGGCTAAACACAATGTCTCATGTTTCACTCTTATGGTTCATAGATATAGAGGCTCGACAGGTTTATAATATCTTTTGTTTTTCAACTTCGAACCCACTAAGTTCTTGTTTGTAATTACAGGTGAATTTGTTTAAACAGGTAAACAAAAATGGTTGTAAATAGGCTAAATCTAACCTGGTGAAAAAGAGATAAACTCTGTGCTCGTCTTGTTTTCAACTGGGCTGTTAATCTTCAGAGACAAGACTTGTTGGTTGTAAACAGCTTAAAAACGGACTTCAAGATTTATATCCTTCTGCTTGCAACACCGAGTCCAGTGAAACGTAAAATAGTCTTGTTCCTAAAGAAAATCTTATAAATTCGTCAAACGATGTCATTACTTTCTTCACTCGAAACGAAATGTTTCCTTTGTTCACTAAAACTTCTATAAACAATTGTGATAATCAAGTTTTCAACCATCCAATCGAAGCGGGAAATCACATTTCATACACACACAAATGGCTCAATAACATATTGTCCTACAATCACTGGATTCTTTTGTGAAAATTGCGTGTAAAGAGGAAAAGAGTTAGCACGCATTATGCGTGCCTCACTTTAGCTGACATTCACACCACGTATTGGTTGTCAGATCTCTGGACAGTGCTCTTAACCCTTATTAAATATAAATGTTCCATCTGAGTGATTGGTTGTATAAAGTATTGGCCAGTGTGGAGTCAAACATCATTGAGATCCTAAATTCAAAAATTTGCTATAACACATATGTATGTTACAAAGTACTTAGTTATTTAAGTACCCAAGAGTCTTAGATTTTTTCAATGGTCAAGTATAGGTAAAACAGTTTAAAAAACAGGCCAACACGCAGCTATGCGCTAAAACACCACTCACGTGGGTCGAATTTCCTTGGCGATTTGTCACTCTGATTCGCTAAGCTCATCCTCTGTCCGGCCTTCGGCCTCAGCTTGGGCCTGTATCTTCACGGGCATCACTAGGCTGTATATACATACATATGCATATACAGTTTTAAAAAAATGCTCAAAACGTGCTCTGGGGTAAGGATCGGTGCTCACTTCTTGGTCTCGAGCCTGGGTCTTACCATGAAGACGGCATAAATGTCTCATTTTTCCAAAGGAAATTACAAAATGATAACCTAGGTACCATGGATAAAATATACCTGTCATATATACGTAAAAAAGTCGCTAGAAACAATAGTCACGATTTGAGAATCCACCTATAATGACTTTCATAGGACTTTACGAAGGTAGTACTGTCCTATAATGTAACTCTTAGTGTTGTTAATTTTATGTAATCTAATGTAAATAATTAAAACTAATAATATTCAAGATACACATTTTACGTAATAATGAGAACACGATGAGCTATTCTTATTTTAAAACCTCGTTAAATCTATAAGTTCCCTGTGTATAAAAACTAAAGCTACTGAAACTTAAACTGAGAACTCATTTCTAGAAAAGAATGATTAGTTTTTCTTCCAGTGAGAAGTTCTGTAGTTTCTGATAATTACTTAGGTAAAACAACCCTTAACAACAAATAGTGCTGGCGGTGGATTAGTGCAAAGTACACTACATGCTGCGGAGAGTATCGTGAAGCTCCTCTTGACCTCATCTACAACTATTTATAGAGGAGTAGCCACGTGAACCCTGAAGTGAATAATTTAGCATCCCTTCAAAGAAATTGTAACAAATTTACAACAGTTTGGTATCTAAATGTTGCTTTGCCTCCTCTTATACTTACAAACAGTTTCATTGGTTGTTGGCCAGAGGAAAGTTACACAAAGGAGAGAAAAGTAGTCTGGAATTATGAAAGAAAAACGCTCATTCTGAAAAAAAAACTGTGCGAAAAAACCAACTTTCAAGGCAGCGTTGACGTATTTTGCGCGGTCTCACGTATGGATTAGTCTGATACGTGGATAATAATAATAGCTTATAAACTAAGATGGTTATTCTTTACTTGTGCGATAATTTCAGTAATCTGAAACAACGAAACAAATTCGTAAAACAAAATACCAATGATAGCCAGGGACATTTACCACATAACAAAATAGCTCCAATTATTAGCGACATCCAAGGATTTAAATTTTAAATTCCTAACTGTTTCGAAATAAACTGAATGACTGATACAATTTAACTTTGCAATTTAAATATAATCATAGAATATGTGTTTTGCACTAAGAGGCGATTCCTCAAAGGCAAAGTTACAATTTTGCGGTGCTGCGGGCTTGAATCACAACCAACAAAACAACGACAGTGAAACTTTGGTCGCTATTACACTCGCTTTGTTTCAGAGGGCCTCGACATTTCTTGTAATCAAACACAAGATT
The DNA here is from genome assembly GCA_018831715.1 of Matsumurasca onukii. Taxonomy (NCBI): domain Eukaryota; kingdom Metazoa; phylum Arthropoda; class Insecta; order Hemiptera; family Cicadellidae; genus Matsumurasca; species Matsumurasca onukii. The sequence goes on from CM032065.1 coordinate 39,694,400, forward strand.
AAGCTGTAAAACACACGAATTAATTACGAATAATACGAATTAATTACGAATAATAAACTAAAGGTTTGGTTGAATAACACAAAAATTCAAAATGTTACATTTCACGTATAATTTCTTTTGGCAGACAAATTAATTCGAAAACCTATTTGAGGAAATGTCAAACCCTGTAACAATATGTGGCAGGAAAATAAATTGTTTATACAACGTGATGTTTTAAACCTGAAAGCATAATCTTTAAACAGGTATAACCTAAAAATAAGTTGAACTAAAATGTTTTCTTTGCATTATTGAATTTGTGTTAAACTTGCTTTTCTTTTTTCCACAAGGAGGGGTTTGCATTTCAAACATTTAGAGGGGCCCCCGCATCTTTTTCGGCGAAAGGTGGGTGACGCAAAGTACTTTAAAACAAACATCAGTACCCTAAAAAACATTCTTCAAGGGATTTTAAAAGTTTTTCCTGTATAAAAAGTTATAGTGGGGGGAAGGGGAGGGCATTTAAAACAAACTTTGTATAATCAAATCCACTTCCAGACAATTTTAAATGTTAATAGTTTAAACATTTAAGACGTGATCACGACTAAGTGTGTAACTATTTACATGTGTAATGTTGATTGATTGCTTGTATACAAATGTGTTTTTGAGTGGCTATTCTAACTTTACATATTATCTTTCTAAATTTTGAATACATAGTTGGATTTAATGGAACAAGAAATAATCAGAAATGGACTCTCTTTACACCGCATTCTACACTTACAAGTATTCTGATACTTGACTTTCATTCAGGTCTGAGATTTTGTGCCGTATTCCTTACAATACACCATTGAGGGTTTTCTTTGCGTAACATCCCAACATCTTTTATCTGTATAACATCTAATTTCTCAAATAGGGGGTTATGAGCAACAAACTTTATTTATTTATTTCACAATACTACATGCATTGCCTGTCTAAGAAGAACTTGACGGACAGGCCAGTTTTAACTATTTACATGCATTTGTACTTAAATATATAATTACAAATAATCTCCTACCGTGGCAGAAGTGAGTTTAATGTATATCCCCATACATAAAAAAATACAAAATAAAAACAAAATTCGTGAATAAGTGAAAATGGCTGATTTAATTTGTAGTATCATCATTTATTACGGTGACGACTGCGCTAGTATGATTGTATACGAATGTTTTATGACTTTCACAATAGTAAACTTTGTATGTTTTTAAACCGTTTCATCTGTTTTAGTTACTTAATACTGAAAGAGTACGGGCAAAGTTAACTTTTATTTCAATACAATATAAACATTAAACAAGTTTCGTTTAAAGATACTGAAGTAGTTTAAACCCGCGTGAAGTACACAACTATTTTAAACAACTACAAACTGGGTCACTCAACTATAACTATAGCGGCTTAGTTCGAGTTTAATATTTTTCCTAGGCACCATAGCGTACATGCCGAGGTATATACCGTGTATCTAAAAAGCTCAACAACAGGCACAAATTTTAGTATAACGCAACCGTTTTTATGATATACTTTTAACTAAAGCCACGAATTAATGGACTCGTGGCGGGTTGGTATCGCGAGCGACTCCGGTGGCACGGGATCGATCTCTGGAGTCACCACTAACAGTTTAGTCAAGTAACCAAGGTAACTTTAGGAAAGGGTTCACTGGTAGAGAGCTTGTAATCCTAACTTGGCATTGTCAAAGAACATAAACCTTTGTCAGTCAGGACTGACTAAGCATTGGTGCAGGCTCGTCCTTTGTCTAGCAGAAGTCTGTTGGCATTTCATCTAGAACAGAATAGTTTGCAATATTCCAACGGTAAATCTTAGTCAGCAGACGAATTCAACAGTTTTGGTTAAGTAGATCTGGTCTGGACTCTGTGTCACTAAAATTTAATAACTAATGGACTCTATTGTAGCAAGGTTGCTCGAATACAAATTTTCAGATTCTTTTGCTTAAAAAAACAAGTAGACCGAACAATATAAATTCAAACTGCAACAAGGATAGTCGTGAAGATAAGCATTCAAATGATGGAAACCTTCACAATTTAAAAATGGGCATTTTTTGTTAAGCAGGAACTGTTTGCGGTCTTGTAACAGGAATTGATATTAGGTTTTCACTGCAATATTGATAACCAACATACCGACGTCGTTCATTTATATTGGGCAAGCACACATTTGGGCAAATCTTTGGGTTTGACTTCACGTGATAACCTGATGTAAATGAAAGATCCATTATTGGACATTCTTGTTGCATTGACATTTAGATCCACTATTGGACATTCTTGTTGTTTTGACATTTAGAGCCACTATTGGACATTCTTGTTGCATTGACATTTAGAGCAACTATTCGACATTCCTGTTGCATTGACGTTTGACGTGGGGCAAATTGCAAGCAACAACGCATATGTCTTCATCGAACAACTTTAAATCGATTAATATCAACACATATCTGTTTTCAAGCGATCTTGCAATGATAATTTGAATCAGTATATTATTTATATTAGTTATATTTGTACTTATGTTAAAAGAAAGATAATAACCGTTGTAAATAAACTAACAATTATTACTTTGTTAAATATTCATCCAACAGTTCGTTATGTAGTCGTAATGGTCCATTTACTGGTATGAGGTAGTTGTTTTAATATATCAACCAACCAAAATGAGATACTTGGGAACGAAGGATACATTATGCAAGAGTACTACATACAGTGGCCCTAATTGCCTTAACAATTGCTATATAAAAATAGCAGATAATTATTGTTAATTGGTCGTGAAATGAGTTTGGTATCTCGGAACGCCTGTAAGTGACAGGTGGTAGTGGCACTTTGGTCGTGATGACACCCTTCTGCTATAAAGGGGCACTATAAACATAGTGACACATCACCAGGAAGGTGGGGTTACCATACGAAAACATTGAACGCAATTCTCAGGAATATGGTCCCGAAAATGCTCTGTTTACCTGATAGCCCATAACTTGTTGGTTTACTAACCATTTCAATATCACTAACCACCGAAATAATTGAGTTTTAATTTAGTATAATAAGTTACCCAAATGAGACCATCACTTGCAAATAAACCAGGCCGACTTGCAGCTAAGCACTAAAGCGCCGCTTGCACGAGTGAATCGTATTGCCTTTGCAAATTGTAACTCTAATTAGCTCTGTTTACGGCGTTGATTCGACATTCAGTCGTTCTATTACCATGGGCGCTATGAGGCTGTAAGCGCAGCGAATCCTTCAGCCTCAGCCTCAGCCTCGTATATGTAGATAAAGTGTTGAATACATCATACATGCTCAAAACATGTTCTGCGGGTCAGTATCAATACTCGTTTCATAGTCTCGGGTCTGGGTCTTACCATGCTGACACCATGAATATATAATTTGTCTAAAGGAAATTCGAGAATAAAACCCTCTGCAATTCCGTTGTTAGAGTACCTACTTAGTTAATAACCCTGTTGAAACATGAACTGAGAAAGCAATTAAGATATGTTTGGCCAAGTTAAAGTAAAACTGACAAAGTAAAGTGGAAGCAGTGTAGATTACAGCCAAGTCCCTTAGGTTAACTTTATTACGGAAATTATCAAATTACCGTTGAAACTTTGAGACATTAATGAAGCAGTTATGAAATCTTTTTCTATTACGTCTTAAATCAGGTTTAAGGTCACTTAAAACAAACTAAAGTTGTTTTAATTAGTAATTTAGTGAAAATATTTAAAGTAACGTATTTTTCCAAAGGAAATTCGATAATTACTACTATCTGGGTTGAAATGATCGTGTAGAGTTAATTACTATTTATTAAAATTATAGGGCTTTTAATCAACATACTTACATAGCAGGAAAACGTTGAGAAAAAAACTATATTAAAAAAACAAACAAAGCACTCAACATGGTTCCCGCCATTGAGTATTTTATTTTCCATGCGTCTTAACATTTTTACAATCATTCCTGATCATTCTTAGGGGTTGATATTCATTAGAACTGATGTTATGTTTTGCTTCAGATTTTGAGGTGGTGGTCTGAATCACTTTAAGGATAAGTTAGACATAGTTTCAAACATGTTAAGTTATATAGATTTCGTCATACAAAATAGCAGAAAACTTGTCGAGCATTTATTTTTAAGATAAAGTCAGTTTTGTATAGCTAATAAAAGTAATACTGTAAAGGTTTCAGTACCTATTGCTTAAACCACCCTGTACGTAATCTGTTAAATTGTAATTAGGTGTATATTTTCATAGCATATATCGTTACTTATTGATTTACTCCAGGATTTAGGAAACCAACCTGATCTTACACAGTAAAAAGTAAACCGAGGAAAAAAGCAGTAAATGGTGGCCAGTTTGCAGCCAGAATCTTTCCTGTAAATTTGTTATTTCTTAATTGATGTGTGTGATCTTGCTGACGTCAGCTAGGTTATAACAGCGGTTTTCTAAAGTCAGAAGTCTATAATAAATAAATAATAATAAATTTCTTTATTTTTCTTTGCACAAAAAATCAGGGATTACAATAATTACAGTGTACACATAAGAAACAGCACTTCTTAGTACAGTACAAAACAAAATAATTACTGTCCTCCTCATGAAAACTCACTCACTTTACCACAGGCTGACCTAGTGCAAAGAAAAATATGGGGCCCCTAGGACTTTATTGTCCGTTTAGGGTTCCATCCTTATCTAAAACAATTAAACGAGATCTGGAGCAATGATAAAATTTAATGTCGTCCTAAGTAAACAATAAATAAAAAATAAACTGTACTGTGCTCCTCTGACTTTCTAAACATTAACATTATTAGGACAATACATGTAAAACAAAACTAATTTCCTCATAGAAATGAAACATGATTACAGTTATTTAACAAATACTTATTTTAACTAATCTAGACAATAATCTCCAGACTAATACAACACTGAGTTTTTGGTTACAAACATTTTGGTTGGCTAAAGACATTTTGATTTTAGTTTGTAATTTCAAGTAAATGTTCTACACTCTCTAGAGAGTAACCAATTTCTTACAGATCTTAGAAAGGTGATTATATTGTTTTGCATGCTTATATCTACTGGTAGTTGGTTATAGATCCTTGGTGCTATGAATTGAAACGTTTTCGTGTAAAAGGTTAGATTAGGTTTAGGAACACGCAACACGTTCACGTGTCTCAATTTTAATTTATAAGTATTTTCATTCGAAATATAATCTAATTTTGGAAAAATATATTTTAAGACTTTAAAACAAACAGAGCTCTAAGTGGAAGAATTTTTAATGACAAAAACAAGGGTATGAAGGTTTATACCTATTTTTTTCTTAAAATTGACCTTACAAAAGACTTTTGTGTACCATTATCAAAAGCTTTAGGTTTGTGAGGTAAGTTCCCCCAACAAGTCTCGTAGACTAATGTTAATAAAATACTCAAAATTCAAACAAAAAGAACAGCCAATGACTTAAAAGGTCAGACCTAGTTTCTTGGGTTTTCTGAAATATAAAACCAGTTTTTGATCAAATAAAATGTCGGCTAGCGTACAAACTAAATATTTTCCACCCTCTTAACATTTTATATAGTTTTGCGTAAGGAACATATCTCAAATGTTTGATAACAACAACTGTCGTATATATGGTCAATTCCATTATAAGCAACAAATTAAACACACGGGAGCTCATTTACATGCTACTATGTAAATTATCAACCAAGTGAAACATTAATATTCAATGAGTCTTTTAGTTCCATTTTATATTTGCTTTTGTAGATGTAGCTTGTAGTGGAAAAATAACTATATTAATTTGCATTGGCATTCAAATCTTAGCTCGAAAATTTAATAGTTTACTTCCAACGTTTTGTTTAACATATGCCATAATTTTAAAAGCAAAATAAAGTCTTCAGGTTATAACTGATGACTAACTGATTGACTGAATTAGTGCATTATTATGGATATTCTAGTAGAGCTATTCCCCTACCATATAAATCGTTAGTGTATTAACATAAACTACATTCTGTACAAAGTACTATACCAACAACGACTCCCTCCCTCAAAACTACGCAGGAGACGTTTTAGCGGTAGAAAGTAAATTGCCTAGATTTATCAGGGTTGATATATGACATAATCGTTCAAATGGATCGTTTACCCCTTATTCGCTGTAGCGTACAGGTTAAAATCTAGTTTTTTCGGTTCACACTGCGTCAAAACATTATTATAATTTGCTTGAAATATTTTTGTCTCGCAGTTACTGATTGGCCAAAACGGAAAAAGTTGCCGTCTGCTATCCTATTGGTCACAGGGCTGCCCCCGCCCATTGGAGCAGCGATGCCAACTGTCGATGTTCTCGTTTGCTGTAACACTATCGAAAAGACTTCTTCAGGGCGGGTTGACGGGTTGTTCAAGTTATTATCATTTTCAATTATTTCAATTTAATCTCGGACGAGTCTTGGGTGATAATGTCAAATCTATGCCAATACTCTACTGCATGTTTCGTGTTGTAACTATGGCCTAATTTTTAACGTATTCCTATTTTATGTGTTTGATGTGTTCCCAAACTCTTGTTGAAGTTAATATTTTACTCTTGCCAATATACCGTGAACTACGAGTATTGCAGGGATTGGTAGACTTCGGCCTGCACAATGGTATCTGGTACTTTACAGGTCTTATACAGTTCTTCAATTTAGTACCTAGCTTGAAATCAGTCTTCATGCCATGTTCGTATAAGACCCTGCTTATAATAGCAATAATTATACATTTCAAGCAGATTATAATTATGTTTTGACGCGGTGTAACCGGAAGGACAAGATTATAGTTGCGACACCGGCCACAAAATCCGAGTTAAACGTACTGGTTGGTTTCCTCATTTTGTATATTTCAACTACATAATTTGCCTAACCTAAAGAATAAACTAATTGTATAAAAGTCATTACAGGCATACTATATATTTGCTGAAGGATGTATTAGGTCCACTCTACAGTGTATATATCACTATGTACATTGGTCTGCTGTCTGGCCGGTACAAAGCACGTACTGAGGTGTCTCTATGTTAAAATACTGCTTGTACGTGGGTAAGCTATGTTATCATGCTGAAATCCAGTCGCCACACCGGACTCTCTTACATTGTTACATATTGCTTGTTTAGAAATTATTATTTACATGCTTTTTGGGGTAACTTTATTTAACATCACAAATAAATATATATAGTTGATAACACTGTAGTTCTTTTAGTAATACTTTTATTCATTTTGTCCTGGTCTACTAAGATACAACTGAATGAGCATATTTTACTAAAACCTTGAAATTTGTATTTTCGTTCGAGATCATTTTGTTTGTAAGTCGTGCGTTTAAAATTAAAACAACGTTCTCTTGGATCCGTTAAGGACCACAGTAGTTACAAAAACAATAAGTAATAGCAGTTTATAAATATTATACAAATATATTATATTAGTATTTTAACTTCCAAAATTTGAATTAGTAATGTTTAAAAGTTTAATATTAATAACTCAAAACGTATAACTACACAACATTCAGAGCAAATACGTATAGATTATATCAAACACATTTTTCGGGACAACCTTTGACACAATTCTGGGTTTCCAAAACAATTCTAAATAGGTGGTAAGGGTTGCGTGCAAGGGTAGATTAGTGAATTCCACTTGAGTTAGACGAAGTTAACAATTAGTTGAACCCCTATTCCGGTTTCAAAGTTTCACTTATTTGTCAGACGAGTTAACTTTAGCGTGAACGCTACTGCCTAAACGCATTTCCGACAAGTTATTTGTGGAACATTTAAGGGTGCGCCTCAGCTGTGCAGCGACGCATCAATGGAAGAATTTACGGTGGCCTATGTTTCACATTCGTTAATTTTAATAAACATGATATATTTGAAACTAGAGTATTGGCTTAAGACACGCGTATAGAGCGTTTTGTCGAACTTATACGTTTTGAGGGTAAAAAACGCAGTTGAAAAGTACTTAAGCTTAGACAAATTCTAAGTTTTTGTGGACCCATTGAACAACGCATGAGAAATTAATCTCTATACGTGTATCGGAAAACTCTTCTAGTTTCCAAATATATCATGTTTATCAAAGGAAAAATTATTTTGAAGGTAAAACTGACCCCCGTTAACTTTTTCAACAGGTTGGTTTGACAGTTAGGCCGCATCAGTTGAAAGGAATAGATGGTTTTATAGTTGCTGCAATCGCTTAATATATTTGATGATTGTTAGAAAATTGATGGACAATCTACTAAAATCACAATTAAAAATCTAAATCTCCTTTATTTGCTTTGTTTTGATGTTTGCAAACCATCCAAGCTGTGCAAACTCAGTCCTATATTTCTTGTTTACTTTGTGCAAAGCCAAAGTAAAAAGATTAAATAATATAACATTGATTTAAAACAAACGAAAGCTAATTTAATTCTCAATACTCTATTAAAAGTTATTGGCTCTAATCTCCAATTTGCATGACGTAATTTATACTAAGCGTTGAAGGAAGCAGGCCAAGCAATTAGTGATTTTCTGACCGCAGGTAACGTTAAACATAGAAGCACTCACATTCTTAAATATTTAATTAAAATAAAATCAATTTAAAACGTTATATTCATCAATAGGTTAGCAAGAACGTCATAAGAAATTTGTTAACATTGTAAGTCCAGATAACCAGATATATCCACCTTTATTGGTAGGGTACACCGAGAAACTCTATTTACCTTTCTTATTCGTCCAGCATTGTTTGATAACATGAGACGTATTGCTTGCTCTTCGATATTAGATTTAACCCTTAAGAGTAAAAATGTGTAAACAATAATCATGAAACGTCAGGTTTTAATAAAAAGTTGGTGGTTGTACTGATTTTAATCTTTGGTTTGAACAAAAACTTTGTTTTGTTAAGTGTATTTTAATAGAACTAATTGAAGTATAATTTCATTAAAAATTACCAACTATATTTAGTATACAGAGTATAAAACGCTATACTGGAAAACAAAATAAACGGATGGATTTAAAGTAAAACCATCAGTAATTCCGTTGTTAGGGCACTTAGTTATAAAATTCAAAGTGTTAATAACCCTGTTGAAACATGAACTGAGAAAGCAATTAAGATAATAATTATGTTTGCAAGTTAAAGTAAAACTGACAAAGTAAAGTGGGAGCAGTGTAGATTACAGCCAAGTCCCTTAGGTTAACTTTATTACGGAAATTATGAAATTACCGTTGAAACTTTGAGACATTAATGAAGCAGTTATGGAATTTTTCGTATTACGTCTTAAATCAGGTTTAGGACCACTAAAAACAAACTAAAGTTGTTTTATTGCTAGTTAAGTGAACATCTTTAAAATAGTTTATATACCACTAGAAAGTTCTAAACGACTTGGATTGGTAATTTTAAAAATAAAGCTGTTAGTCACCTTAAATAATTATTTCATCTATATAAAATAATATAGCTGCAAAGTAAATACATGTGAGAGTTTATTTATTTTTACTGTGTGGCAAAACTTATGGTAAATGGTACATCAAACATGACTTTCAATTTCCTTCAAATCTCTGTTTTGAAGAAATATAAATCGAGAGTTTCACCGAACTTGTTTTTCTTCAAAATCGTTAATCTTAGAAAATGAGAAATCTGAATCACCAAGTAGTAAACAATTCCGAAATTTGAATTACAAATATCCATCAATTCCTTCAATATTATATTTGTAAAACCAGACAGTACGTACAATAAATAACACTGAAACATATGCAACAGTTGGCGTAACTCAATGTACATTTGCAATCTGAATACAAGTCATGTTTAGTGTAAAGTCTAAATGGTCCACGAAGCTAAGCGCGAGGTAAACATTTCCTCGGGTTGAAAAGCGGAAATGTAGAGTTAACCTCAGCCTGACGAGACTGGAGCTTCCGCCATGTTGAAGCTCACTAATTGCTCTAAGAGCTTAGGTGTAAGTATATACTTCACTCTGAGTATATGGAACAAACAACACACTGACTAAAACACACTAGGTCAAATGCTAGTTGAAATATCATGTTAGAAAACAAATTGGACAAACATTACTACGAGTATCTTATCTCGAAAGCCTACCAACGACAATCTTTAAATATAATCTAGTTCTAAAAATATAGGTTTAAAGAGATGATAGGTCTAAAGTGGCTCAGATAGTCTCAGTGATCATCTGATGATACCCGCATCAACTCCCACAATCGTTTAGTAAGACATATCAGACCATCACCTGCGTGGTTCGGAAGTCACGTGAAGCCGTTTGTCCTTGTATTTCCATTAGCCATTGGGCTTTTAATCAATGACCCATTCTAAGGAAGAGTCGGCCTTAGTTTGTAACAAGACTACACCTCATAACTCATTACTAACACTCATCCTTCATTCCCATATTTGCCCTAAAAATACCCTCATGAGAGTGGTCGGCACCTCAAATAGTGATATACTTTATGGTTCACCGCGTTCAAACCTCATTAGTAGGTTGAAATATTTCTAGTAGGTTGAATCTAAATAATTAATGATATAAGTTGAGCTAAATAATGTTAACTGTGAATAATGACGAATTGACAATAATAGTTATGTTTGGGTTGACAAGAATGGAGTAATGGTAACGAAATAATACTGATAGTTAATGAATAATTACGTGCTAAATAGAATTTACATACAATAGAATGGTACTAAATAACTATAGACTAAAGATTAAATAACAATAGTAAACGTGCTGATTTGAATTAAATGCGAGTGATATAACGATAACAAATTAAATAACTAGTAAAATGCCGATATAATATAACGATCTAACAAGTAACGATAATAAACTATATAAATTAAATAACAAATGTAGAAATATAACTGTATGAATTAAATGCAGAAGAAGGTATTCTTCTGACGTACCATAATATGTATTGTATATAATACATATAAATAATTGTAGTTTGTTTATTGATTGCATAGAGTGCTTTACTAATTCTCGTCAATGTAACTTGCTTAACATATCTTCAGTTAACATTAAATTCAGTTTAAGCTTTATAGAATACTTATTAAAGCATGTAAATGAACTAAAATATTAAAATAATTATTTAATTGAAATAATTATTAATAATTATTTATTATTATTATAATTATTTCGGTTCATTAAAATTGTAATTAAAATTTTGAGCCGAACAACTACTTACCTCCTACACCAAATGGGAGGATCCATAAAAGAAATAACTATGACAAATGAGACAATAACTGTATAATGGAAAATCGAGTTTAAACAAACAAACAATGTTGAAAGAATGAAGGTTTCATTTAAGAGATGTATTGTTTTAGCCCTAAAGGTTGCAGAGTATCCCTTAAAACAATTTCCCAACAAGAGCTTGGTTTTACAAATTAAAAACACAATGCTTCTTTTATCTTACCAACCACCTTTCTAACAACTCTTTTTAATACATATTTACATTATTAGTTGTTACGATTACAAGTTTTATTTGAAAATAATAATTCTTTAGCTCACAAAATATGTAACGTTGATTTACAATAAGATTTTTAATAATAAGAGGAAAGTACGAATTTTGATATTTTATTTTGTTAGTGTTATTACCCTAACATATATATCGATATAGTTTTCTACCGTTTATTGTGTTAAACTAGACACATTTTCAAGTAATATGACAAGTCCTCTTGTTATCAAGTGAACCTTAGCCTAAATCATATTCTAATCTAGAAGACTATTACCCTTTACTACTTTGTTTTACTAGATGAAGTGTACGTTTTGTTTATATTTGTGTTGAGGTCCCGATGATAATACTCATCTTATATATTGAAAGGTCCACATAAAATTTGTTAAATATTGGTTTCTGAATTTTAAAGCTAGTTTATTTCTTTAGAGAAAGTGTACCTTTTTGAGATTATAACATAATTTAGGCTAGGTTTCACTTGATAACGAGAGGGGCTTTCATACTTTTTAAAACGTTGTGTAGTTTAAAGCACAACTACCGGAAGAAATGTACATCGGTTTCTATGTAATGTAATAACACTGGCCAAATAAATTTTCAACAGGATTATTGATTAAGTCGAGTTAACACTACTTTACTTAACATGTGTTTGTTAAGTCGATATACTACATAGTGCGTGATAGTGATTTCATAGACATGTAATGTGTAGACGCTAATCACCCAGAAAGTTTAACTATGATTAAACATACAATCCAAGCATCTAATTATTATAAACCTTGAACAAAGGTGTGTAGATGTAAAAAAACGTACGAATAAAAGCCTTAAACATTTTATAATTCTAAAATGTAGTACACTGAAGAACAGAAACTCAAACTGCAGTTTCTGCAGTAAAGGTACTAATTTTTAGGATTAGGAATATGACTCGTGGCGTGGTCCTGTAATCCAGCTTCATTATGGTCAGGTTTTGAGGATGATAAAGGTCTAAAGCGGCTCAGATAGTCTCAGTGATCATCTGATGATACCCGCATCAACTCCCACCATCGTTTAGACATATCAGACCATAACCTGCGTGGTTCGGAAGACACGTTAAGCCGTTGGTCCGTGTATTTCCATTGGTCATTGGGCTATTAATTAATGACCCATTGTAAGGAAGAGTCGGCCTTAGTTTGTAACAAGACTACACCTCATAACTCATTACCACCACTCATCACACTCATCCTTCACCACATATTTGCCTTAAAACACCCTCATGAGAGTGGTCGGCACCTCAAATAGTGATAGTGATAGGCTAAGTTTAACTTCTCAACAAGAGGGGCTTTCGTACGTTATGTTGTGTTTTATGAACCAGTAGACACCATTATAATAGACCATAGTAAGTAGAAAAGTCGATTGATTTCTATATTTGGAGGAAAGTGGAGGAAAGTTAACTTTACAACATTGCAATCAATAAAAACAACACATAAAGTGATAAAATAACGTTGCTCTAGCTAGCAAGAGTGTATTGTCATGAAATGCCGAGCAACTGTCTAACATACAGATAAAACCCTGTTTAATTTAAAGGGTATGTTTGCTTTGTCCAAAGAGTTTTTATTTCATTTCACGACCAGCCCTTTTCATCTCAATGTTGTTTGCTCGGTGGATACAGTACTTTATCTAACACACAAGGGTACTATTGATATACTAGTTGCTAGGTCACGTATAGGGATGAGCAAATGTTTCAAAAATTATGTTGAATACAGGGTCGATGGCTTGTATAGTCCAGGCAACGAATGCTTGACAAAAGGATACAGGGAAGTGAATGGAACACAATTTTTAACTTCGTAACATTGTTTTGGCGTAGCCTTTGAGCCGGTGGAGGAGAGGGTGCCTAAAGGTACCATTTTTTAGTTTCTCGAAAATTATGCGATGTGACGACGTTAACATAATGTACCAAATTAATGCTGCCTAAACGAAACTCTTAGGCTTTTGCGGCCGGTGTCACAACTATAAACTAGTTCTTCCGGTTTACACCGCGTCCAAAATTCATCTGAAACAGCCAATCAGTGACTGAAGATGGTACTCCACATCGATACCGAAATATTTTAACCTAATTGTGAAGTTTAAACGCAGTGTGAACCAGAAGAACTAGTCTATAATGCTGATTATGTTTTTACATGTCGTACGTTTAATGGTTTCTAATATCTTGTAAAGCTTTTGAGATATCTCCTCTCAAAAGTCTGTAATTTTGAAAAGAAACCATTCTTGCCTGACATTTGAATATTTTGCTCTTTTTGATCAGGTAGCTGTTAAACTGTTCATCTAGACAACAATAAATTCAGGTCATAATAGTGTTGTAGGAAACTAAATGTCCACCAATACTATGTACATTTTTCTTGTGTATCTATTTCCTACGGATGTCCAGAATTTCCAATATTGAGCGTGAAATATGAAGTTTTAGGTCAATTGTTGACTCATGAGCCTTTAAGTTTTTCACCGTTTCCTAGCGATGTTTTTCCCAAATTACAGACTTTTGATATATGATAATTATCTCGAAAGCTTTACAAGATATTGGGCAACTTTAAAAATAGGACTTGTAGCAAATTTTATCAGCTTTCGTTTACATCGTTACGACGCATTGTTTTAGACGAAATAGTACCTTTAGACACGCCCTCCCCTACCGGCTCAATGACTACGGGTGGGGACTTTTGATCTGTTCACGTCCTAACTAGTCCAAACAAAGTTACGAAGTCACAAATTGTGTTCCAAACATTTCCCTATAGCTTTTCTTTGCTTTGACTAATACCTTATTATACATACAAGGAATGTTATAAGTGTTTAGCCCACAACATATCAGTTTAGCTATTATCAAAGTGTTTAAACTTATTTAAGGGCTTGAAAGAGTCCGAAAGAAAACCGAGTACTATTGACAAACAATTCGCTATCATAATTAATTTGAATTATCATGGCTCGTCTCAATAACATCTTTTTGTTTCAGATGACAAGAAAACTGTGAGTTGCACGTTTCTTCTACTAGGACCAGTTCCGGCGTCTTAATGGTGATACATGCTGAAGTTCACTATCTGTTACCCTTCTTACTTGGTAAGCGTATTTTGACTATATTGCACTTATTAAGAGTTTAAGCGCAGATACACCTTTAAGATAACATTTATCACTCTGCTCCTGGCATTAACAACGTTCAGACATGTGAAGGTATTTCGTGTGCAACGTTATTTATTTATAGGTATATGTTATCGACACAGCCATATCAGACTACCGTGGACAGCATGCCATCATAAGTGGTGAAGAACCAAGGCAGAGTCAAGTCAACAGAAAAACGGTTAGGTGCACGAGACCAATAAATATCTCACCGCTCAACATTCGGCTTTTACTAGAATAATATAGCGTTTTGAAGTTTGAGAATTCTGTTGATCTTTAGTTTTAAAAACTAAAAACCCATTAAATTTCCACTTAAAAGAGCTGGCCTTTAGAACCACTCAAGAAAACCGATAGTGAAAAGACTTTTATGGATTACCGAAGTATGTATCCTAATTTAGGGAGAAATGTTACTTAGAATGTAACTATTTCAACGTAATTATTACAATGAGAAATGTTATTTAGAAATAAAAACACCCTTCAAACGAGAAGGTCAACCTGTTTATTTTTTAACTTATACGAAGTTTTAAAAGTCATCAAAGCTGCGAAAGTTTACGACATAACAAAAACGCTCAGTTCAAAAAAGTCTTAAGACCGCTTAGACCGTTTTGTTTTTTCATCAACTACAAAGATACACTAGCAAACAAACAAATAAATTAGAAACAAACTATACACGGGTCCTCATAGAGTTGTACAAAAAATAAAACAAAATTTATGAGTTTTATTTTTAATTTATTTTAAAAATAAATTTTGAAATGGAAATGTGTGTTGGTAGTTCCTTTATGGTAATAATAGTGCTTTATATAAAATAATCCTGAAATATTTCACATTTTCCATATTTATACGTTCAATGTTTAGCTGTCTGCATTAGAGTTTTGCCTTTGCCCAAGTCACATTACGTGGCGACGTAAATGGAATTAATATCTTGGACAGAGTTCAGGGAAGCTTTTAGGCAACGTGACTCATAAATTGATTAGCACTAAGTCACTTACCTACGAGTATATGGGATTTCGTAACCCTTTGATCTGGTTTTGTCTGTCAACGGGCCAATTTCACGAAACTGGTCAATACAACTAAATTAGCAACCAAAACTTTCAGGAATACATTGTAAAGTTTTGTATTAGTTTAATTCCAAAATTGGCTATCGTATTTTTGTGGATAATTACTATGATAAACGTCTTCAAGCTTTTACTTCTTTATAGTTTTGCAATAATAAAATTTTTCAATAAGTACATAATTTATTAAAATTAAATCGAAGTCACATGTTTACGTATAGGTAAATACAACCACTGTATTCAGAAAATTCAATCACTAATTACTTTCAATATAGCTTATTTAAAATGGGTCACTTCATCTGTAATAAAATACCCAGTAGTTAAAAAAAGTTAATACTTTAAGTTTAAAACGGGTATTAATAACCTCAGTGATAACATTAGAGAAATTGACAACCGTGCTCTGTTTGGGAATGATATCAAAACTCTTTTCATACGGGATAATAGGGAGTGACATTCTAGGAGATGTGTGTTTTGTTTTCAAAAACATCAGTTTAAAACTAAATTTTGTTTTTCTTGTTTTTTAGTTTCAACTTGTCTTTATACATCTTTTTGTAATATATATCAATATATAATAATAATTTTGTTAGATTAAAAGTTAAGTGGTAGAGAGGGATTTAAAGCCCTTACTTCGCCTTTTGATATATACGAGTCATTTGTTGTTGTTGTTGATGATGCTATTAACTAAGTTGTCTAGCTCATAACACGCAGCTGTAATGGCTACAGAACTAACCTGTGCACGGAATCAGGTAAAGATTAAAAAGACGCTATAAAGAATAAACATACAGAGAATAAATTAAAACATTAGTACATATAATTATGTTATAATGATTAGCTATCGAAAGACCTTGCTAAATTTATAGAAATTGTTCTTTATTTACCAGTAACGCTTGTGGTTCAGAATGTGCCCAGCTGGAGCAGCACTTCCCGCTGCCAGTGCAAAATCAATACAGCAGACCTGCTGACGCACCGCTAGGTTTCAGCACTTGTACTGTTTCAACGTGTATTTCGATCCTTATGCTACCAACAGATCGCTTTGAAATACTATGTTTTCTTAATATCAATAATTATTTACCAGTATTTTTATCCAAACACAAATCGAACTCCTAAGGAAATTTAACAAAAAGCAGGTATACTGATTTTGTTTGAGAAATTTATGATCTTGTTTGTTCGGTTGAATTCATGACCAATCTCAAATCTGCCCAGTAACACTTCATCAACAGTAACCCATCATACTCTAAATTTAACTAATCAAATCAATTTATGTATGTAAGAGGTTACTTAAGTAATTTGCAAACGAAATACGTTGCCAAAAGATGGCCACAGCTTTTAGATTCACTTAGAACGTTTATAATAAGACATTAATCAATAATTAATAATACAATAAACAAATAATTTAGTAACAAAACTTCTTGGAAATTTGAAAAATATGCACAGTTTCAAGACTTGTGAGACTTGACTAAAACCAGACGATTGTTCTTTGTTCTTTCCAACTAAATTTAATATGTTTTAACCATTTACCGCAATGTTAGTTGTGTATTTTATGCTGTATAATGAATAGAATACTTAGTTTGTAATACCAAGCAAATAGCTTAGGTACATTAAACTTGATTACTGGTTGTGTGTTCAAAATCCAATCAATCATCATTGACGTTGTTAGATGGCTGTCGTCTTGCACAAGACTATTGCTTTTGAATTTAATGTATTTAATTTAATTAAATTCGTATATCGTGTATTGTGCAGAGTGATTAATACGTAGGAACAAAAAACTACCACATTACAAATCTTTTGACAGGACGAAGTCTGTCGGGTCCGCTAGTAATAAAATCATTTTTAAAATGTACACTCGTATTTTTGCTTCATACAAAAACCCTCCGAAGGTAGACATACAATGCCATACACTTCGTTAAATTGTGTTTAAAATCCAAAACACCATAATAATGTTGAGCCATAAAAACTATTTTCAAGTTGACCGCCGTTGAGAAAAAGGCAGAAGATTTTCAAGTGTCAAAAATATGTATATATTTTATGAAGAACTAAATATCACCCCTTCACTTCAATATTTTTGTATAGTTCCTAGTATACAAGATACCAATGGTGGCCCGTCTACAATGAACAGCTGGTATGTTATAATTATGATGTATAGACCAGCCCCAAGACACGTGCAGGCCTAGATGCCTCAAGTGGTCTTTAGGGAACCCAATACATCTCTGTACTCCTCACTTCATCCCTAAGACCTAAGCAAACAGAACCTCAGCTACCTTTATCATCAAAAGCACAACAATATTGACGTTAAGAGGGGCCGGATAGAGCCCGAACGGCGTTCAAATGGGATAGGGAATTTAACATGGGCAAATTTGCAAACTGTGTTTTACGTAGAGTAACGAACTAAAACGTGGACAGTGTTTCTGGGGAAGCATATAGTCATTAGTGCTGCTGCATATATAAAGAAAAAAATGTAATTTTTATAACTGAACTCATTTCTTCTTCTTTTTTCTCAACTTTTTCTTGAGAACCCTATTTAATAGAATTTTAATTACTGAAATTCGAGTCCTATGTTCTTATGGAAAAGCATAAAGTGCTATGTCTGTAGGAAACAGCATCAATAGATCTATGCTTCCCCGGAGAACATTTTCACATTTAAGTAAACTAACTTGCCTAAAACGTAGTTTGCAGTTTTTATCCCATGTTATAAGCGGTATTCTGAGTTGGACCTGCGACCTCTCTATCCGGCCCCCTTTTAAAGTCTAGTTTTTCCGGTTCACACCCCGTCAAAACACTATAACAGTTAGCTTGAAATATTGCCGTCTTGCTGGGGATTACCGTATAAAGCCGTTAATTTGGCAGAAATAGATACGAGTGAAATATTGCCGTCAAGCCTATTCTTTTGAGCGTATATTTTAACTATGTACGCAAAAATAAACATCTGGTTTAAAAACAACCATCGGACTTCTGAGGTTGAAATAATATTCGGACGTTTTCCAGTGATTTTAGTGAACATGACGTTTTAGGATGGGATCTAATACTGACTTCAGGTGTCAAGTAACCTAAATGTAAAAAAAACACGCCTAAAGTTATTAGCGTGAACTGACCAGTCACTCATTCCTAAACAATATGCGTGCGTTTTTGGTACGTTTTATTTGTTTTATTGTTGTTATTTAATTTTGTTATTTGTTTGTATTTGTGTTCCTTCTCGGAAAATTTCTTGAGTCGTGTTAGACGTGTTAACCCCTTTGAAGAAAAAGCTTATTCATTCGTCAAAGTTCTAAACGTTTTCTTTCCTTCCATTGGCTGTGTATAAATAGGTCTTTTTGTGTTTCTCTATTACGGTTGGCTGGTCTGATACACCTCTATGATTTGTCGTCTGCTGCTTCCAGCGAGCCAAGTGGGCTAAAATACTAAATTACGTTTATTATCTTTCCTTCATATGTTTAAGTACATAAAATAACACCAGAATATCAATTGCAGAAAATTCTTGTTTTGTTCAAGAAAAGTTTAGTGAAAATAAATTAATCTTAATTGGTATAAACGCGAAATAGCTAATTTATTACTAAAGAAATTTGAAGACAAAATATTTGGACCGAACCGGGACTTGAACCCGGTCCTCTCGCTTGACGGGCGATTATGCTCACCACTACACTATATGATTATGATTATAAAATAAATAACCATAGTGAATGGCTTTTCACTAAACTATTCGCTATAAGACAGGACATTGTAACAGTTTAGAAACAAGCTAACAATAACTAGCTATGGTGAGAACGGAGCCTTTACTCGTAACATTTCAAACCTCAAAAACTCTACCATCGTCAACAACTAACTTTAAACACATACTTTTGGAACATTAACACTTTGAACTCGGTTAGACACATTTGAACAGAAATTGTAACTTTTAGATTGTAAACTAGAAGAACCACAAAACAGGAATGGTCAGGGATCGAGGTTTTGGTTACACTAGCCGCACTCGCCCGTATGCACTTATAGACAGTAACATCTAGTAATCTAGTAAACTTATCACAGATATTATTAAAAGATATTTTAACTTTGGTCCTATTTAAAGCAAAAAGCGTTGTACAGTGGAACAATGAGAACGATTCATTTAAAAAATTCAATGAGTAGATGATGTTTCATATTAGACATGTAAGTATTATACTGAACGGTGGGTATTTTATACCATTTGACTTCAAACAAGAATTTTTTAACTACATTCTTTGAACAGTGACCTCGAAAAAGCTGACACTAGTTTTTTCCCTTGAAAAAGCTGATAAAGGACTGCTTCTCTCTTCCTCAACATTTTCTGGTGTACACTGTTTTAGCACTTCCACCGATTTTATTTTGTGCAGTAGCTGTAGATTTTGTATAATCATAGTCTGAGGGACAAAATAACATTTTTATTGAAGTACATATCCACCAAGATTGTTTAGTTTCATAGTTATTTCTTTTTCTATATTCCATTACCAATTCTGAGTTATTTCACTATGTTTAAACTTGTTTGGGCAATCGTTTAGGACATAGCAAGGGTGCAAAGCAATTAGTTTTGAATCTTAAGGGGCAACCAATGATTAAAAGGAAGGAGTATTTTGTCTATTAAGAGTATATGTATAACTCTTCAAATTATATTTGGAACCCTTTAATGTTTATCTTAACAGATAGGCTTACTCTATAGATTGAATGGCGTACAGTATTTGTAAACCACAGTAATGCCAAAGTGTCATAAGTATCATTTCCAATAAACAGGGATTACAATGCTATTAGTATTGAACGTATTCAAGTAGGCTACATTAATTTGTAATAATCTACTTGCTCAAATCAATTATTAAATGAAATTGCTATATCTTGTATTTATTAGCCTAGTAATGGATTCTTAAATACTTTAATTAATTGAATATTAATGGACTCTATTCTCTTAAGTGTACTAGCGATTTTGTAATTGGAATTGAGTATTCTAATAAATTTTATTTTATTATTTGCGTTAAGACCAATTATTAACGTTCACCGTTTACCATTGGAGCCTGTGAAATCACAGGGCTTTTTATAGTGAACCAATTTTTTTATTTTCATCAAAATTGGCTCTGCTAGAATGCTAGATAATATGACAAACATAAAAATTGTAATGCAAACTAAATTATGCACATACAATTACCACTAAAAAAAAACTGAGTAAACAAATTCTTTATTTGATGGCTGTAACAATGACCTAACAACAAGTAGTTTGATACATGTTGCTCGTTAGTTTGAATTACTCAGTTGTTTCTTTGAATAGTGAGTGCATGGAATATTTTATATCCCCAGCTCTAGGATCTTTTTCTAAACAATTGCGCATTTGACAAACCAAAAGGATATAATTTAATAGTGCATAGGTTAAAGCGTATACTGCTAAGGTGTTTAAACATTGTACAACATTCAACTGTCTTAGTTACTGGTAAATAGTGAAATCACATAACACCAAAGAAGAGCAAAAAGCAGCTCGGTCAATTAACGTAATTTGAAATACCTTTCCTAACAGAGATATATGACCTTAAGGGATTACGAGCATTAACGCGTAACGTGCTAATGTTGGAGGGAAATGAAAATATATTTTCAGTTTTACTTTGTAGGTCACATGTGTGTACGTATTCATGAGTAGGCAGACATGGTGACTTAAAATGTGGCAATATTACAATAAAGAATTTTTAACACAAATTATGAAGCATATATTTTGGTCACAATAGTTTAAATACATTAATACAGGTATTCTAACATTTGTTCTGTGTAAAGAAACACATAAAGACAACTTCAGAATAAACAAACTGTATTAAAACAGCTTAGACGAACATAACTATATACTCATACATTGGATCCTGTCAAATCACAGGGCTTTTTATAGTGAACCAATTTTTTTATTTTCATCAAAATTGGCTCTGCTAGAATGCTAGATAATATGACAAACATAAAAATTGTAATGCAAACTAAATTATGCACATACAATTACCACTCAAAAAAACTGAGTAAACAAATTCTTTATTTGATTGCTGTAACAATGACCTAACAACAAGTAGTTTGATACATGTTGCTCGTTAGTTTGAATTACTCAGTTGTTTCTTTGAATAGTGAGTGCATGGAATATTTTATATCCCCAGCTCTAGGATCTTTTTCTAAACAATTGCGCATTTGACAAACCAAAAGGATATAATTTAATAGTGCATAGGTTAAAGCGTATACTGCTAAGGTGTTTAAACATTGTACAACATTCAACTGTCTTAGTTACTGGTAAATAGTGAAATCACATAACACCAAAGAAGAGCAAAAAGCAGCTCGGTCAATTAACGTAATTTGAAATACCTTTCCTAACAGAGATATATGACCTTAAGGGATTACGAGCATTAACGCGTAACGTGCTAATGTTGGAGGAAATGAAAATATATTTTCAGTTTTACTTTGTAGGTCACATGTGTGTGCGTATTCATGAGTAGGCAGACATGGTGACTTAAAATGTGGCAATATTACAATAAAGAATTTTAACACAAATTATGAAACATATATTTTGGTCACAATAGTTTAAATACATTAATACAGGTATTCTAACATTTGTTCTGTGTAAAGAAACACATAAAGACAACTTCAGAATAAACAAACTGTATTAAAACAGCTTAGACGAACATAACTATATACTCATACATTGGATCCTGTCAAATTGGAGCAATATGGTGGTTCAACTCTTGTTGGTAAAGTTTAATGAAGAGCATTAGAGATAAATGGTAAAGGTCAAAAGTGAGTGATGGGACAGTCAGGCTTCATCAACCCGCATTAACGCGGTGCATAATCACCAATTATAAGGGTTAACCGCTTGAAGTATAGGTCGGGTCTTACAAGCTTTTTATAATTTGGTAGGTTTCAAAAACGTGTTGACGATGTTAAAGTATATTTTAATGTGAATAAAGTGACTGTGAAAAAGTGCTTCGAATTGTTTGATGTTGATTGATCGGTGGTTGTTAGTTTCTAGTGAACTCCTGCGCAAGGGCTTACTGCTTTACCCACGCATGTTTTATTATTCCTAAAGCTTGCTAATTTCTCCAATTAATCATATGTCCAACTAACCATGCCTAATTTAATTGCCTAGCTTAAAAACAAAATTGTCCCCTTTCAGTTATAGTTGGTCGTACACAAAAGAGTGAAACACAATTTCGACTTCTTAAATATTTGTAATAATTATTGACATCTGTCGGTTAAGGCTTAAAACCAAAAATCTCAGCTCTGACTTCGATTACCCATGATACGAAATCGATATCGTTATTTGCCACGAAAGAGCCCGTTGCTAAACACGAAATCGATGGAAGTTAATCTATGTGAGTTCTTTAAGACTTGTGCAAATCCCAGTTCAGGTAAAGATAAAGAAACTTGATCTGGGTACCCATCTTTCTTACTTAGCTTGTTTGATTTCTTTTTAAGAAAAGTAAAATTGTCAGAAAAAGGACTTAATGCATTTTTAGTTTAATAGATTTGGCTTTTATTCAATCTTAAGAGAATTCAATACATTGGCTATTTATTATATTCACATTTTAGGGCCTTAACCACCTCTTTCAAGGCCATTGCAAGGGAGTTACAAGGGTTTAATGTTTAAAAGCGCGAAAGGTTTAAGAAAAAAACCTTGACGGAAAGCCATGCACCTCGCAAAACACTAAAACAGTATCATGATATTTATTATTGAAACACTACATAGCAATGTTCTTGGCAATAATGTTCTTGGCCATCGATTTCAAGTATTGATGGCTGGCTAGCTGCATTTTATAGACTACATACATTGTTATCAGATATCATTGTGCAACTGCTAACAATGTATGTAGTAGGCTATATAAAGTGCAGCAAGCCAACCATCAATACTGGAAACGATGGCCAAGAACATTCAAGCCAAAATTGTACTCGTTCGACCTTATAAATTGTGGATGAATAAACTTATTTCATTTCATATTGAAATGGTGGAACTCCTGCTACAAGCCAACTTTTACATACAACACTTTTGTAAACGTTGTGAGTAAACTTCATTACCACTGTTTGAGTTATATAAAAAATAAATGAACACCATTAAATCGTATTGAACCAACTGCGATATGCAGAACCTTGTTGATATGGAAGTTATCAGTAAATATTGACAGTGCAATCAATCAATCAAGATGATTGTTACTGAGCCAAACCTCATCATATCCTGAGCTAGCAAACTAAAATAGTAATCAACAGTAAAAGGTTTCAAACGAAAATTGAAGACATCTAATAAGGCTAAGTATACCAAATCAACACGCAGCTAGGCGCTAAAGCATGAGTGAATTGAATTTCCTTTCCAATTTGTTACTCTAATTCGCTCACAGCTTATCCTTCCTCGGCCTTCGGCCTCGGATTTCTATATTCTGTTATGACGAATGCTACGTAGCCTTCGGCATCAGATTAAAGCGTTTTTATTGGAGGTTATATACTATATATCCTGAAAGGATATTACTTTTTAAATTTCAATAACATTGAACCACGCTCCTTTTTAAACGACTTGACGGATTTTCATAATTTTTGGTATATTGATGTATCACACCAACATGCATATTTATTTTAACTTTCATCAACATTAGATCAAATTTACTTATTTAAGATCATTAAAACCTCTTTTTGGTGAAAATTACCGTAGAGCTATTTACAAAAGAAATGTTTCTACATAATTTCATGAAAATCGGACAAAAATGCAACTTGTAAAGAGCTCACTCATAATGACATGTAAACATGTGCATATACAGTTTTGGAAAATTCTCAAAATGTGTTCTGGGGGTCAGGATTGTTGCACATTTCTTGGTCCCGGTTCAGGTAAAAAATAGTAATTTTTCCAAATCATATTCAAACCACTCGCATACGAGCATGATGGAAAACAATTCTGGATTTGAACGGAAGGGTTGAAGCAATAGATGCAAAGAAGACTTTAAAGAGCTTCTTGTAATAAGAATTAATGGTCACACAAATTCGATCGATAATGGGATAATTTCCTGAAACCAGTCGTATGAGTCGAAATTATAACAGGGTGCTTCAGGGTGGTATGATTTATATTTTAACAATTTTACAAACAGCTTATTGAAGTGAACTCCCCAAACATTCCCACGAAAAGGATAGTCTACTCTATACTAATGGTGTCCGTTTAAAATTAACATCCACTAAAGATAATTCCAATACAGCCAGTTTTCATTTTTTTAAACTATGTATTGCTCCAAATGTGTATAACTTAGTTTAGTAATATTAGCATCTTGACTTACACAAAATACATTCATGGCGCACTACGTTACACTATTTTTACACAAACCAAGAGAAATAATTTATAAACGAGGAGAAGAATTGCCTACAATGAGAGCGAGTTTATCGGTTGTGTGGGGTTGCAGGGGGAAGGGGTTGGAAGATTGCCAGAAATTAATGACGGGGCTACAATGAACAGTCTGCAGATACAAACAAAGCTTCATTACACACGATGGTTAATGTGTTGGCTAACCTTACCAGCTGATCCGGGGTTTGTGTTACTCATGTGTTTGTTGTACACGTATTTCTTGTTTGGAGTGTTGAAATCAAAAGCAAACTACTAATTTGCTGGCTTAAGGTCGTTGTACAGGGGACCGGTAGTGGCGTCCAGTTCTGGTGGTCATTAGTGAACGCCAGAAATATAGGGTCGCTTATCCTATACCTTTGCGTTAGTGACAAAAGAACTGTGACAATTGTGCAGCATCAAACTTAGTAGAGTTTGATGGTACACATTTCATTAGGATATTTTCCCAAAACAAAATGATGTTGGTTTGAAATGTACAACTCTTAAACTTTAAACCAAAGCCATTTTCATTGTGATCATTCTTTTCGACTTCTTTTAGCTTGTAAATGTCTTTCACCTGATGGATCACATGTCTTATGCTTTTCTTGAAGTCACTACTGACTCCTCGTGGACCGCACCCCAAGCGATGACAAACTTGGTCTCTACTAAACAATGAAAGCTCTGTGTCCAACAAGTAGATTTAGGGTAGAAAACAGTCGTGGTACTATTGGTTATGCTAAAAAACTTTAAACAATTCTTATGTTTTTCTTGTTAAAAAAGAAAAGCTAGGTAAACGTCTGTAATAATATTTCAATCAGAGAAATTCTACAATTGTCAACAAAAACTTCAAACAAGAGACATGCAGTATATTCATGTTAAAATGTATACGAGTACATTTGTAAACATTTGTACATCCACTGAGCTGTAATCTCTTCTCCTGGGGGGTTTCAATCCCCTTACAAAGCTTAAAATCCGGGTTGGAAAGTGTTTTCTTTTCTATAAAAAACCCTCTCATTGAAGCCATACAAAGATTTCATAGTGTATATCAATTCAATACGTTTTGATCAAATATTTTTTTAAACTTCAACATTTTTCGCCTTAAACTCCAGTTACTATAAACATCGTTTAACTTCAAACTTAATATAAAAGGCAAACGAAAGTAACTAATCATTTGTGGAACATGACAAAGCTAATCATGACTGAAAAATCACAGCGTTATATTATTTTACGCCGTATAAATCTGATTTAGCTCTTGATTCCAAACAGTATCTTCTTCTCTCTATTGTGTCTCGAGCATCTTGAGAATTAGAAATTCAGCTTATAAATTCCATAGAATATGTATTCTCCAAAAGAGAGAAATTCGAGTCATTTCAATCTAGGGCATAGGATAATTTATTTTACCAACGAACTTGTGCCTTTTCTCATTAAAAAATGAAATTTAGTTAGTCAACGTCTCTGCGTTGTGGTTGTTCTTACGATTGTGCTATACATTTCATTCATTGGGGGGTTTTGAATACAGAGGATAAATACATTTAACAGTAAAAATAGTTTATTGAATAATCCCAAGCAGTTTACACTGTGTTTTGATTGAAACAGCAACATGGTGTCGTCTGCGTAGCTGCTTATTTGTCAGGTATGCCATAGTACTCACACACGTACCGCCTTCTGTCGTTACAGGTGTTGTCGAACCATCTGCAAATAAATATTCGTTTGAACATTATTCCCCACTGAAGGTATAAAACAGTTAAAACATACCATAATATACCGTTTCAACGCTTTGAAAGTTTACTTTTTGTATTTAAAATACTATCGCAACACCGTTTCATATTTCTTTTGAAGCTTTTGATGACTAAATATTTTATAGCAACCATAAGCTGCGGTCTTCGAGAAGTTAGGGGGTGACCTCAGGTAATAGCATTTGATTCAGCAAATAGAAAGGTAAGTAAGACAAAAACGCCACAAGTTTAAGTTTAAAATGATGATTCAGAACAAAAAGTTTAAAGTTTTGGAGAATAGAATTTGAAGCAACGTCATTTTGAATTGGATGAACCTTTAAATTCTTTTACTTATTAAGACCTTTTATTTGATTTAGCATTAAAAAACATTTGTGGTCTTCGGTTACTTTTGAGGTAATTTGTTCCCCTTAGAATGAAATTGAAGATACAATTTGGGTGCATCATTGCCAATCCAACCTCAATACCTCATTTTAACCCAAGTTACGGTGATTAAAATGTTATAATTCTATAAAGCTCTTTAAATTAAAATCCCCGCAAGTCTGTTTCCGATAAATCTTATGTACTGAAATTTAAATAATTTAATTATATTAATACATCCCTTTAGTTTGATATGTCACACGGTATAATGGAATAAAACTGCAAATTTTGCTCGGTGTTTATAGATTGCTCAGATTGTTACGTAATATGAGTAAATAGAGTTTTAAGTAACGGTTTAAAATCCTCCATTAAAAAGTAAAGGTTCAACATTTTTCTTATCGGTGGCATCTTATAAAACTCAAGCTGGTTTCATCCGCAACAGCAGAACGAAAATAAAGTTTTTAGAATCCTTCGTGAAATTGTAGTTTTTGTACGGACGTTTCAAGAAGTACCTTCTTCATGTTCATAGTTTGCAACGCTACTAACCTGAATCTACATCCGATCTCCAAGCAGCTCTCCCCGCTGTCGTTGGGCTCGTGATGGTACCAGTTGGTGTAGTGCATCTTCCTCTGGCCGTCTCCGATCCAACGGAATACTCCTTCCTCTCTCTTATCAGTTCCTCCAAGCCACAAGTGATAAGCACCCATGTCTGCAAACACAAGCAGGATATAGTCACAGAACTAAAGCTAACTACTGTACATACTTCTGAGGTTAGGTTTTGAGAAAAGGAACAAGAAATACAAATACTGCTAAACATTTCGACCTCACTGTGGAGAGTCATCCTCAGTTGTGGTTGACTGGCTGAGACCAGCTACTGAGGATGACGCTCCACAGCGAGGTCGAAACGTTTAGCAGTATTTGTATTTCAACTGTGACGCGGTGTAAACCGGAAGCCTTAAATATTAATGATGACACCGGCCGCGAAAGCTTAAGAATTAAGACCTACAAAGAAACTGATAGTATTTCTAAAATTGATTTGACTAAACTCACCAGCTTCAACGATGGCTGCTTCCAAAGCTTCTTGCTCTAAGCGGTTTCGAATCGTGGCTAGTTGACGCTTTTCAGCCCTACAATTGCTGTGGGCCTCGAACCAAGTTGCCTGCAAAAAGGTCATGAGTGAACATTAAAAATACTTTTATAACTCTTTTACACCTCTTATAAAAATAGTTTGCAAATTAAATTATTTAATGAAACAGAAAATATTATTAATTGGAAGGCCAAATTAACTATATTACTATTTTAATTTGTTGCAGGATAAGTCTTTTAATGGAATTTGCAATCTATAAATTAATTCACAAAATACCTGATTTAAAAAAATGTCTAATACTTTTCTATACCACGATCTACGTATTTCTCAGTGATCTTGAGGAAAACTCCAAAGATAACGTCTATCGTTGCGTCCAACTTTAAGGTACCGTAGTCCATGAACAAAATTATTTTGTAAAACTTTACGTAGCTCGATAAAAGAACTGGTTTCTGGTTTGTTTCTAGATATGATAACAGTTAAGGTCAAGTCGATTGATAATTCGACTTGACCTTCATTTAAATTGCTTCTCTGTGAATTAACGTCACCGATACAAAGGAATACTCCTTCCTCTCTCTTATCAGTTCCTCCAAGCCACAAGTGATAAGCACCCATGTCTGCAAACACAAGCAGGATATAGTCACAGAACTAAAGCTAACTACATACTTCTGAGGTTAGGTTTTGAGAAAAAGGAAGGAAGCACCTACAAAGAAATACAAATACTGCTAAACATTTCGACCTCGCTGTGGAGAGTCATCCTCAGTTGTGGTTGACTGGCTGAGACCAGCTACTGAGGATGACTCTCCACAGCGAGGTCGAAACGTTTAGCAGTATTTGTATTTCAACTGTGACGCGGTGTAAACCGGAAGCCTTAAATATTAATGATGACACCGGCCGCGAAAGCTTAAGAATTAAGACCTACAAAGAAACTGATAGTATTTCTAAAATTGATTTGACTAAACTCACCAGCTTCAACGATGGCTGCTTCCAAAGCTTCTTGCTCTAAACGGTTTCGAATCGTGGCTAGTTGACGCTTTTCAGCCCTACAATTGCTGTGGGCCTCGAACCAAGTTGCCTGCAAAAAGGTCATGAGTGAACATTAAAAATACTTTTATAACTCTTTTACACCTCTTATAAAAATAGTTTGCAAACTAAATTATTTAATGAAACAGAAAATATTATTAACTGGAAGGCCAAATTAACTATATTACTATTTTTAATTTGTTCCAGGATAAGTCTTTTAATGGAATTTGCAATCTATAAATTAATTCACAAAATACCTGATTTAAAAAAAAATGTCTAATACTTTTCTATACCACGATCTACGTATTTCTCAGTGATCTTGAGGAAAACTCCAAAAGATAACGTCTATCGTTGCGTCCAACTTTAAGGTACCGTAGTCCATGAACAAAATTATTTTGTAAAACTTTACGTAGCTCGATAAAAGAACTGTTTTCTGGTTTGTTTCTAGATATGATAACAGTTAAGGTCAAGTCGATTGATAATTCGACTTGACCTTCATTTAAATTGCTTCTCTGTGAATTAACGTCACCGATACAAAGAGCTAATGAATATTCAGTTTAAAGTTTCAACATTTGACTTAAGCAATCGGCTCGATAAATACACTTTTATAGTGAGACAGATGAATTCAGGTCTATACATTAACATACTCTATGAGACGTAGTTTTTCTTTTAATTTGTATTAAAACAAACTCGGTATAACATGATAAAATCACCAGTTCATTATAATGGTATTATTATTTTACCGAACTGCCGGTACGAAATATCTATAATATTACAAATTAGCTATTGGTCAAGTATGAAGTCGATATCGATCGATAACCGATGAAGTAATTGAGACAGGATTTAATCAAGTAGGGTAAGTAGTAACGTTGTGAAAATTAAAAATACTTTTATAACTCTTTACACCTCTTATAAAAATAGTTTGCAAATTAAATTATTTAATGAAACAGAAAATATTATTAATTGGAAGGCCAAATTAACTATATTACTATTTTAATTTGTTCCAGGATAAGTCTTTTAATGGAATTTGCAATCTATAAATTAGTTCACGAAATACCTGATTTAAAAAAAATGTCTAATACTTTTCTATACCACGATCTACGTATTTCTCAGTGATCTTGAGGAAAACTCCAAAAGATAACGTCTATCGTTGCGTCCAACTTTAAGATACCGTAGTCCATGAACAAAATTATTTTGTAAAACTTTAAGTAGCTCGATAAAAGAACTGTTTTCTGGTTTGTTTCTAGATATGATAACAGTTAAGGTCAAGTCGATTGATAATTTGACTTGACCTTCATTTAAATTGCTTCTCTGTGAATTAACGTCACCGATACAAAGAGCTAATGAATATTCAGTTTAAAGTTTCAACATTTGACTTAAGCAATCTGCTCGATAAATACACTTTTATAGTGAGACAGATGAATTCAGGTCTATACATTAACATACTCTATGAGACGTAGTTTTTCTTTTAATTTGTATTAAACAAACTCGGTATAACATGATAAAATCACCAGTTCATTATAATGGTATTATTATTTTACCGAACTGCCGGTACGAAATATCTATAATATTACAAATTAGCTATTGGTCAAGTATGAAGTCGATATCGATCGATAACCGATGAAGTAATTGATACAGGATTTAATCAAGTGGGGTAAGTGGTAACGTTGTGAACATTTAATTCTTACTACACTTACATATCTTCCACTGAAAGCGAATTGTTTTCTGCACGCCGGACCATCAGTGATGATTTCCCCTTTGCTGGTAAAACACTCGGCTGAAAAATTAACAATTAAAATAGTTAATAGCAATACAAAAATGATAACTTAACAAGTTATGTTCAAAATTAGACCTAATGATTTGAAATCTAATCATAAAAAACTACCTAATTAGTTTGTACTTGTTAGAAAAGTGTGTAATAGGCGATCATGTCGAGAAGTATTGGTTAGATAGTGTTAAAGTATGATAAAGCGTTTCTTGGACAGTAAGTAATGAACCTGGGTCCAAAAAGAAAGTCCAACAGTTTACCGAGAAATACTACACCAAATAAACTAAAATTATAAAGTACTTAATAGCTTAGTACTACTATTATCTATGAATAGAAAATACAACTAAACCTTAAAGTTCGAATTATTTTTGTGGACGTGTTCCTCTGTTCCAGAAATGTATGTGGCAAGGGCTGTTCCAATGGTTTCCTTTGATCGTAATGATTGGTCTATTTTAAAGAGGTCGACAATGGTAAATAGAACTACTCTAACCATCGACATTTCTGCGGTTTAGTTTTACTATCTGAAAACCTAATTTGGTTTAGTATTCCAAATCGATACTAAGCACTAACCGAAGATCGGTCGCGATGAACTACCGTAAAAACAGCTGTTTCTTCAAACAAAGATAACAACTCGGACTTTTTGTTCTAATGAGTAGTTAAGTTTGAATTATTATTGAATTTTCTTTGGAAAAAGGAGACATTCATCACGTCCGCATGGTAAGACCCAGACCCGAAAATGTGATCGATCCTGACTTCAAGAACACGTTTTGAGATTATTTTCAAAACTTTTTATGCGTATGCATATATGTGTTCTCTACAGGTAGCATTTATTGTCCGACTTTCATGACATTTGGTATAAATGTTCCTTTTGTAAATATCTCGGTCAAGTTTATTAGCCAGCAAAATTACGCTACCTGAAGTACCCTTTGGGGAAGGGAAGTTTTGGTCAAAAAGTAGTTTTCATAATTAAAACGATAAATTTCATTTGAATTTATTGAAATTTTAATAAATAAGTATTTGCCAGTATCCATCAATATTACAACCATTATGAAAATCCATTGAGTCGTTTCAAAATGGCGGCCAAAAAGTAATTTTCGCTTTAGCAGCGTTATGAGTAGTCCGATTTGAATACAGTTTGAAATACATTTTCACTTATTGATACATAATAAAACTTGCAGTAAAATAACACTTAAGCCCGAGGCCAAAGGCCGAATCGCTCGAGGTAATAGAACGGCCGAATGCCAAAGCGAGGCTATGAACGGAGGGAGTAATAGTAACAAATTGCAAAGGAAATTCAATTCACTCATGCAAGCGGCACTTTGGCGCTCAGTTTCGTATCGGCCTGGTTTATAATTAAAATACAATTTAATAGATCAGTTATTGATATTTAATTTGCAACATAACAAAAAGTATCGTTTTGTTAAACTACCGTACGTTTTTGTTAAACACCTCGTACGTTAAAACTTAGCTAGTACCAAGAAGCTTCACTTTAGGGCCTAATAAGGTAATATTGTATTTACATGTATTATTTAAAGTTTTACTAACTAAAGCTTGTGGTTAAAAGCAATTAACTGATTTTCTTCCCTAGACTATGATACGAACTATGATAGAAGTTTACAAAGACATAACTAACATTCTAAGATTCGACAATTTATCCCGTACTTGCGTGAAAAAACACACAAACAACCCCATTTGAAACCCTAAGGGTAGGTTTTCGCTATAACTAGATTAAATAAAACGGTCCCTTACCTGGAACATGAGAGTGTTCATCATCGATAGGAAGAACGAGGGCAGACGACGCTGCGAACAGCGCGAACAGAACAAACACACTGTGCATGATATCAAAGGTGAATGTACTTGCAGATGCTAATCACTTCAAGTCTAGTTTGACTGATGCTTGGACGCGAGTTGATATATACTCGTACATGTCGAGCGAGACGCAATCTTTCATAAAGCTGTGCAATATTTCACTGAGTGCGATCCAGTTAGTTGCTTAATCTCGAGAAATAATTTATCTGAATAGGTCAATGCTGTAATAGACTATCAATCGAGAAATGGAAATGGTTTTCGTATTGTGAAGTTGGCTAGAGCATGTAATGTGTTATTTGTAATGTTTTACTTAATTTGAACTAAACTGTTAGCTATAGGGTACACCATTTATTTCATGACCATTGGAAATTTAAAGAAATAGAACTGTGAAGGTACGACGCCAAGTTCTGTGGTGTTTTAAATAATTAATTAGGATTTAATGAAAAGTAATTAAAATATTACAAACTAATCGTATATAAATATATTCAGAACGAGGCCTTTAAAAGCGATGTTGAAAATAAAATGACGTTTTCTCAAAAACTATGGAAAATGTCCGTAATCATATTTCAACCTCTACGAGCTTTTTTTTGCTGGATTTGAAAGAAAAAGTTGTCAATAAAAATAAGTTGTATGTGAAAAGGTCTCAGTCCTGTCCTGTGTACACTTTGTAGGATTTAACTAAAGTGTCTTTGGTTATCAAGTGTAAAAGCTTTTACTTAAAAGTGTCACAAGGGTAAGAGAGAAGTACTATGAAATACATTAATAGAGATCGGGTAAGGTAAATAGAATGTTTACGAAAACAGCGCTATACACGTTACTTAAAGAGGACCAAATTGATTGGTGTCATATTAAACGTAAGTTCTATTTTGTAAAGACCTTTTTCTACTCAAATCACCTTTGATTATGCAACCTCTATCCTTTTCTTGATTTTACTTCGTGCCGTCCAACGACCTTGCCAGTCAAGAGATTGGTAGTAGCGATATTCCAACTTTGCTCTGCTCACTCAAAAAGTGGTAAACCATGGTTTGGTAATCCCCTGTTTCCGACGCCGTTTATAAACCAAAACGTACAAATCCGGGTTTATGTGATGGAATAGAAGTGGGAGGGTTTTATGTTCCTTATACAAAAGAAAGGCAAAATCTGCTTGTGAAAAAATACAGTACACTTTTGAAATAGCCTCTTTTTGCTAAATTTTAACATTTTGTTGCTAATTTTGGCGAAAGGTTTTTAAAAAGACCAGGTTATACGAACTTTGAGACAACTTTTGAGAACGTGGAAAACAACTTTTCTAATCTCTACACAAAAATAGCGTCCTAAACGGGAGACTACGAGAGCATGTTTTGAGCAACATTTTTGGGAGCGATCAATCCTGTTAAGATTGGATGGTATCAAACTTCATTCGATCAAATTTAAAGCTCTTGCCTTTATCTACTATATAAATACAATGTAAAAATATACATAATTAGTAATTTAGAATAACGCGTGTAAGTCTAACAGAATTATTGAACGAATCATTACAATCCCACAACTCAAATGAAATCCGTAACCGTTAAAACAAATTCTTTCGCGTGGTGTAAGTAAGGTAATGAAATTAAACACAGATTTCCCAGTAACGATATACATTTCCGTTTTCACCGGGATTTCTTACTTCGTCTACTACTATTGAAAGCAGGAAGTACACTGGCAGCTGGAATCCACAGTTTCACTTTGGGTGATATATGTAGTTAATATGAGAGCGTTGAGAACGCACACATCTGTTCCTTGTATTATCCACTCTAGATTAATGTTGTGTGTTTGGCTTTGAATCCAAAGTCATATTTTACCCGTGAATTATTGTTGTATGACGACACTGAACAGTTTTCGTGCTCTAACATTAACTATCTTACATTATGGCACAGGAAAGATATGGCCTTATTTTAACTTGTAGAGTAAATTGATTTAAGGCCTATTTTAAATTTTACACTGTTTTTTTTTCTAAAGAGAAACCACTTCCCGCAGTCTACGTTTAAAGCGGTTGCACAATATTATTGGTAAAATAATGCAGTAAAGTAACTAATAATACTTGTCTATGATAACAATTTTATTAATTATTTAAATGCAGTAGGCTATGCGTTACTTTTGACTTAGTTGTGAAAACAATTATTGTTAACAAGGTAAAAAAAGGTAAAGTTTGTCTTGTTTAACGAGGCGAAGTTAGGACTACAAAGTCCTCTCTACCACTCAACCTCGACCTTTACCTAGCGTCATCGTATTAGTCACATTACAAATGTAAGTGGTGACTGCGGGGATCGAACCCGCGCCACCGGAGTGATGAGCTCCGGAGTCGCGTGCGATACCGATACGCCACGGATCCGCTAAGTATTGTTAGGGCATAGATTTAAGTAGTTGTTTCATCATTATTGCCAAACTATCAAAGACAAATTTGGTTAGTATCTAATATTTGTTATGTTTCGAAGTGTAACTCCTTTTACAAATTTGAGACGTTTCCTCAAATTTGAAATGAGAACCTTTTATAAACCTATAAAAATAAGTAATGAAGAAATAAGTGTTAATATATTAAATCATTATATTAAACATTAATTCATTTTAGGACATACAATCTAAGGAAAACTAGTTAAGTCAAAGTTATCTTAAAAGCGACGTTGAAACATTACTATGTATAAAACAAGTGAGTGATTTGGCATGCGCTTTGGACTATACTATTTACATGTCAATTTAGTACAAATGTATTGTCACATTATAATTGGGTGTTTTGCCTGTGATGTAACATTGTAAAATAAATAAATAAAATTACTGTGGACCTATTCCTTTGTTTTATGAACAAGAAGAACACATCGTTTTGGGATCTGGAATTTGATCTTGTCTTCAGGTTAACACTATTCTAAAACACAACACAAAACATCTGAAAATGAACTAGTTTGAAAGTCATTTTTCACAGCTCATTTCCTTATGTTTTGTTTTTACTTTTCCTTTTAGGTTACTTTCCACCCGAAAACAGGATCAGATTCCAGAATCCGAAATTTTGTGTTATTCTCGTTCACAAAATAACTATGGACAACGTCGTTAATAATATTTTATTCCCAGAAATTCTACCATCGTCAATATTACACTTCAAACGAAGAACAAGCTAAACGTCACACCCTGTACTGTCAGACAAAATAAACAAAAGAATTATCCCAATATATCCCTAACAGCAAACTAATTTGAAAAATGATGCATTTGGTAGTATTACAGTAAAGCTACTGATTGATCCTGGGGCTGTGTCAACGAGCTCTTGGGGTTGGTTTGATTAATCCCTAAGGGTGAACTTGAGGGGTCCTCAAACCCCTTAGTACAGACGGGATTTGATTACACCAATATAACATAGGTATCCCCAACACCTGGCTTCAGCTCAATCTGAAAATGAATGTACCGAGAAGGACCAGGAACATAATTATTATGTTATGAAATATTTTATGTTTTTGGTTATTTAACGTCGTATTTTATTTGGAAGAGAGTTTTATTAAAGTGAACTTTAAAGTTCTCTGAGGTTTAAAACGTATTCCTCATTTAGCAAAATCGGTTTTGTGCTTGTAACGGCACGTGTTCATTTGCTTGTGTGATGTATTGCTTCATGTAACCAATAATTGTTTGTCACAGGGTTTTAAATTAAACAAATACATACATATCGTGGACAGTTGAAACATTCATAGTTTAAACGAAAATAGTTTAAAATTCTTTAAGTTCTTTATTACAAAAACAATATTATATTGCATTGGTACGTTACAGTACAAAATCAAGAACAAATATATAAACACCTAGCCGTAAATATTAATACATTTCAAACTGAATTTAATCTATAATAATTAATCTATAATAATACGAATTTACTAGACTTTTAAGTAGTAAGCAACTGCTCTAAGAACTTACTTGACTATAAAAGGGTTAGATACAAGATATTTTTAATTCGGTTTAAAATCATTTTAAAAATAATTAGCTAAACTTTAATTATTGATTAAAAACATAGTTATACAAACACGAACGCAGAAGAAGACAATAATTAACACGACCACACAAATAAACACACACCACAGGGAAGTTTTACTAGTACTTTATTAAAAAAAGTCAAGGCAATGTTAAACGTTCATTGTTGATTGGATTTAGTGCACTACACACCTATAAAGAGAAAGAAATCAGAAAAAACTGTGTTGAGATTCCTATTATCAAAAATATGGACACATTGCCCTTCACCTTCCAGGAACAGATTTATTTCCCAATGACAGCCGATCATTTACAATATGATTACATGAACTATACACGGGCTGGTGGATTAGAAAAATAGCAATAACAATAGTGTAGGAACGAAAAAATATAGGGCTTAAAACATAAGAAACGTAACATTTGCTTGATATATGCATTACATATAATGACGTTTGCGTGTAAAATATAGCTTTAGGCCTTTTACACAGTGAAAACACATGATTCAAAAACTTAGTTATTTAAAGTGTAAAAGGGCAGTATGAAAAATCCGGACTGAAACAAGGCTGTATTCGCGTCACATAAAACATTTGTAAAGCCACGTTACCCCGTAATCTCCTCTCGGGGGGATTTCCGTGGTCCTTTACCAAGCCTCGAATCCTAGTTTGAATCATAATCTGGGGTTTTTATTAAATTTAAATAAACATGCTTTATTACTGGTTAGCAACAATTTGAAAACACGTGGATAATTTTGAGTGCGTCTGCTGTTTGGAAAGATCAAGAATAGTCCAATGTCACAAACTCGATCTTGATCGGTTTAATTCTTTTGTAATATTAGAGTTTAAAGGTGTATGTCTATTTAAACATCTACCACCACTTGGTTTTAGTTTTATTATACAGGGTCATCAAAATAGGTGTACGGATTTGAATTTGAAGTAAACATTTTAATATAATTGGTAGAGTGTTGATTTTCACATCAAAAGACACAACAATTATTCTTAAATTGTTTTATGTAGGCCTAATCTAAAAGTTTCAAGTTGAGCTCCCCCGTTGCACGACAGACATCTAGCCGATAGTCAACCTCCCGCCTGGTGTTTTGGAGTATTTCAGGAGTCACTGTTGAAATGGCTACGTCGATTCTTCTTCTCAGGTGCTGTAGATCACGTATTTTCTCAGCATAAACTAAGTTCTTCTAATAACTTAGAGAGTGTAACCCCAAAAGAAGAAATCTAGAGGCGACAAATCAGGACCATTCCTCCCAATCCAACGATCAGGAAATCGGTTGTTGAGAGCTTCTTGGACGATTAGACTGTTAGACATGGAGTTCTATCCTGTTGGAAAATGACAGTAATGCCCTTTTCTTTAATGTATGTGTTCCTTCAAATTGAAGAAATCGAAAGTGAAAAGGGCATTAATGTCATTTTCAGCAGGATGGAGCTCCATGTTACTACATTCTAAGAAGCTCTCACTCTACAACAGATTTCCTGATCGTTGAGTTGTGAAGAATGGTCCTGTTTTGTAGCCACCTAAGAGTCCTGATTTGACCTTTTTAGATTTGTTCTTTTGTGGTTACATTAAAAACTTAGTTTATGTTGAGAAAATACATGATCTACAGCACCTGAGAAGAAGAATCAACGTAGCCATTTCAACAGTGACTCCTGAAATACTCCAAAACACCAGGAGGAGGTTGACTATTGGCTAGATGTCTGTCGTGCAACGGGGGAGCTCACGTTTAAACTATTTAAATTACATAAACAAATTTAAGATTTGCCGTGTCTTTTGATGTAAAAATCAACATTCTACTAATTATATTAAAATTTTATTTCACTTTCAAATCCCGTACACATTTTTCGATGACCCTGTATATAATTAAAACGTGCTAAAGGTACTTAGTGTGACTTTGTGCTTTCTTTGATCTATTTTCGTGGTTACACAAGTATACAGTAGTTCATTTTGGTATGGGCTAACCCTTTTTTCAAAGTTTTTGTACACATTATTAAAGTCCTTTGTTGTTGTTACTTTGAATACGGTGATTTTACACCCACCTTCTTTAAAACTGGCACATTGAATGTACGGCCACTTTTAGTGTAAGTTGTTTCGTCCGTTACAGATAAATTCGCTAAGATTCACGGAAGCGCTTGTAACAGCGCGTCGGCTATGTTTAGCGAGCCTCTTAAAAGCCAATGTGATGAGTTTGTACAATGATAAATCAGTTTGCAAGTCTTTGTTTAGTACCCGTATTATTGCGATGCATAATCACTAATTATACGGGTTATCAACTTTGCATAACTAACGTTAATCATACTATAGAATTGACTTATAAAGCAGCTTCATGGAAAATTCATTTCATAATTATCGTATCAATATTTACGCTACGAAAAATAAATAAGCTTAAAAGCATATTCTTAAACATACCATTTCATGTACTTTAAACGATGTAAACAAAAGTCGTATTAAATTTGAGCCAGAACGTTTTCTACCAGCACAGGACAAACAACAAAGCTTTCAACATCAAATGTTAATTAGAACCGTGTTGTATTGACAGCTTTGTTGTATTAGCTAATAGTTAATTCTGATAAGCACTGAGGGTTGATGACTGATAAAATAGCACCAGTACATAAACAATCTGCTTTGACCACTGTATCGTATGATATTATTATCGCTTACAGCCTTGAATCAACCTTGCTTTAACATAGCTTAATTAATCAGCTGTTTGAACATTTAGAACGTAAACGAAGTTGAAGGGAAGACCCAGAATCTATTGACAATTTGTTACAGTTGAAAATACTATTGTTATTAAGAATTCTTAAGTGAAAAATTGGGATGGTAAAAAATCTCAAGGTATACGTTTTTAATGTGTACGTTTTACATTTGCAATTTATATTACTAATGCACATATATCAATAATACTGTGTATAAGCTAACACACACGCTTTTGTTATTTCTAGTATTTTACATCTTAAGATGGCAATCACAATGTTATTTGTTTATTGATTGTAAAGAAAAAAGTACTTATCCCAAGAATCGTGCATGTACTTAGATTTGAGATGACATCTATACCCTAATAACTATACTCTAATGATCCAAATAACGTACTTCAACCTATCCGAAGGCCGCTGCTGGAGGGGTTAAACTTTGAACAGGTTTAGTGTTTGCCTGAGAATCAAACATCTGGTTTTCAACACGTATTTGCATCTAATTATCATGACTTGAGGCGCCTAACCTGTTGCGTAAGTGTTAACCAACAACTTGTGTCTTTGCTCCGGACTTCAAAGAAAGTTAACATATCCAACTTTTAATTTGAAATAAGAGCGCTATCTACTTTCTACGAAACCCTTACAAGCGGAGGGTTTGAAAAATAGGCCGTATCACTTGAAAGAAAGCCCGTTGTTACGAGCATGGTGTCATGGGTTCGGTCTTTCTCTGCGGTGACCACTGAGGGGGACCCTTTTTTTGTTCCTACCTACGCCAATGGCATTTTAGTTTTGTTCTTAACCTAGGGTTTGTGGGCATCACAAAACGCTTTCAGGGAAAGCGGTCCAAACCCTTGTGCCTGCGCCGGGAATCGAACCCGCGACCTTGCGCTTTGCAAGCCGTGACTCTACCCACTGAGCCACGGACGCAGGCAACCTTCACTTTGTCCAGACAAGAGAACTAACCAAACATTACAATCATTAATACATAACTGTACGTAGCATTACCTCTCTGACGTTTCGTTTGTATTTTATAATAATCCTTACTATCAATTCATCATCACAGAACAAATGTCTGTTATAAATCGTTACTGCAACTTCCTGTTGGTTGTGGAATAATTTCAGTAGAAATATTCTAACAATTGACAATCGTGCTTAGTTTAAGAATGAAAAAACTCCCATCATGCAGGATTATACGGAGTGACAGCCTTGGAGCTGTGTGTTCTTGTATTTATACAAATCTGTTTCATACTCACGTTTTTTT
Source organism: Matsumurasca onukii (assembly GCA_018831715.1). Lineage (NCBI taxonomy): Eukaryota > Metazoa > Arthropoda > Insecta > Hemiptera > Cicadellidae > Matsumurasca > Matsumurasca onukii. Next base: position 39,734,969 of record CM032065.1, read on the forward strand.
TTATTGTTAGTTTTAACTTTGTGTTTTATAAATAATAATTGGAAACCCCTATATACAACTACTTGTTTAGTAGAACATCTCTTAGAGTTAAGAGATCAAAAAGTCTCTTTTTAACATCATCTCTTGTAATTCTTTTCAGTAAAGTCTTTTGTTATTAATGTTATTGTTATAATTTTAAAATGAGACGTATCTATGATAAGCATTACAGCTCAATTTCAGGTACACGGTTTTATATTTCAACGGATAATCAGTGATTCCTGACTAAACCATACAAAATAATAAATTGTTAAAATTAACTCATTAGTTTTTATTATTATAAAAAAAGTGTGTCTTAAATCGCAGGATTTTAAATGTAAGAACCAGTTTTGAAATGGTTTCTTTTTATAAAATTATAGTAAACAAATATGGGAAATAAATTACGTCACCTCGTTCCAATCAGGATAATTAAGTTTATTATAAATTATTTGGATTTTTGAGAAATTTGCATTTTACTTGAATATTATTGTAATCATGTAATTCCAGCCTGAGACGGTGATTATTTGAATAATTGAAGCCTGTGGTAATCGATTCTATAACTAGCCAATGATGGAATGTCATGACTATGGATGTAACTGCGTTGTACTAAGATACATTTTGTAAGCAAAGTAAAGTAAAATTGTAAATTTAAAGCAATGTTATCATTGGAATGTCCAACGGTTTGAGTAGTTTTGACGCGAGTCTCTGGCCGTTAAAAGGTACAACATGACATACGAGTATATTACATATATGTGTAAATATCCTCCTCATTTTGATTTGAGCTCATTTTTTCTTAACATATGCCAGATTTTAAGTAAGCGATTATACAGCCAAATATACTGTATACTGTATAACCAACTGAGAAGATACACATTAGATGAGTTTGCAAAGACAGATGGATAGGAGAGTAAACCACACACAGAAACGACTCAACAAACAATAAACTAGGTCAGGTTAGCCAACATATTCACTGGGTTGTGTGGCGAAATATCGTTTGGTTTAGCCAGAGTTATATATTCTAAAACTAATTAACAAAGACAAGTAAAACAGAGTAGTATCCTTTTCATATTTTAATTGACGCTCGACCGGTTTCGGCAGCTGAGCCCATCGTCTCGGTGCTGTACATGAAAAATTGTCTAACCTATTTGACAAAATTAACAATTCAAAAATAAAACAATAGTCCGTCAGGTGTTTACAAATTAAAATAGAAGTCTTGATCATAGAAGACTTTGGGCTCTGCTCCCGAAACCGACGTGCGTCAATTAAATATGAAAAAGGATAGGCCTACTACTCTGTTTTACTTGCCTTTGTTAATAACATTAGTAGCCCTAAGTGAACGATCTCTGTTTAATCTAAAATTTATATATTAAATCGCCTGCATTGAGATGGTAAAACTGTGATAAAAGTTGGAAAGTATGGTAGTTGTATAAGGAACTTCATTGATGTTAGAAGAAACATTAGTGTTGTTTACATGGTGTTTGTTGATTGAGGTTTCTAAAAATAAATGGATTATTATGATGAACATACGAACGGTTTCTATATTATATGCCTGAAAACACCCATACAAACACCAATTTACTTTTTCAAGTTTTGGGAATCCCTTAAAAAAAAAACTGTAGTCTGAAAAGTGATAGTTTATAAAACACGAGTTAAATTATACTGATTTGAAATAGGGACATTAAACTATGAGATCTTTTTAAACTTGGTTGGTTTCCAGATAACAGAGTAACAGAAGCTCTTCAAAATGTTACCAATAAAACTCAAAAAGCTTTTTCATAACTTTAGTGGCCACAGCTATGTGTATCGACAACAAAATCAGGGAAACTGGTTTCCAAAGTAGTTTGTCACTTGACCCAGAAAAAAATCATTCAAGTTGGCTATCGTAAATAAAAAAGTTACCGATTTTAAAATGTTTAAAATCATAAGTCTTTACAATACATATGGTGGCCCATATGAAGTAATAAAATTCGAGGAATAATAGTACAAGTACTGTATATCGAAAACTAGAGCTTGGTTATAAATAACACGAGACAGAAAAGAACGAGGCGATATAACAAATGAGCTGAACGCTAGAAGAAAGGTCCCATGTGGCGAGATTTCACAGTAATGGAGGTATTAAAATATCTAACCTGTCAACAATGTCCAACACCACTGTGTTTTACTCAGTTGAATGAAAATATCTGTTACTTTGAATTGGTAGAGTGTGTGCAATAGACAAAGAAGGTGTACGAGCAAAATGTAACTTTTTTTTATAAATTTTATAAGTTTTGAAATTATTATTGACCGAACGCTCGAAGGGAGACTTTCCATGTTGAGCTTATCATGATTAAAAGGTGTAAATCTGTTTGTGTAACACTTGATTTAAAGATTGTCCTGGATTATTTGTTGAAAAGTTCTTAAAAGCGCGAACTTAAAGTGGGATATATACTTCACGTATAACATATTTATATAACATATACCTTTCCAATGATATATAAGTTTTGTATAAATTCTATGTACAACCGAAAGCATGAATACAGTTTTTACGATAGTTCTAATAATAATACCTAAATAAACCAAGAGGCTGCAAAACCTTTGGCATCTTGACTGGGGCTCGTGGCATGGTCCTGTAATCCAGCTTCATGGAGGTCAGGTTTGAGGATGATAGAGGTCTAAAGCGACTCAGATAGTCTCAGTGATCATCTGATGATACCCACATCAACTCCCACCATCTTTTAGACATATCAGAGCATCACCTGCGTGGTTCGGAAGTCCCGTTAAGCCGTTGGTCCCCTTGTATTTCCATTGGTCATTGGGCTATTAATTAATGACCCATTCTAAGGAAGAGTCGGCCTTAGTTTGTAACAAGTCTACACCTCATATCTCTTTACTACCACTTACCACTCATCCCTCACCACATATTTGCCTTAAAATACCCTCATGAGAGTGGTCGGCATCTCAAATAGTGATTTAGTGATTTACAATTATACTCAATTTTGACACAAACAAAAATAATAAAACGTAACTAGCTGCCCCAGACCCCTAGGACGCTCGCGAGCGAAGATCTCATGGATCTCATGGATTTTTTAATGTTTTACCCCCACTTTTTAACCCCCTTCCTCCCCAAACAATTTGGTAGACAACCAATATATTTTTGAAATCAACATAATATTCCCTTTCTTTTGATATCCCACATCGATTTTTATGATTTTTTTATTTTTGCCCCCGTTTAACCCCCAAATCCATATATTGTGCCCCCGAACCCCAAAATCAGTAGGGGTCTTTGGGTTAATGGTATACAACTATGTGTCGAGTTTCAAACAAATCCGTTGATATTTACTAATAAATATTTACTAAAAAAAAATATAACATGGGGAATTGGGGACCTCAAAACCCCATAAAAATAAAAATCTATATAATTTTATTCGTTTCCCCACCCTCCACACACTAAGGACCATTTCTATTCAAAACATTCTGAATTAACCCAGCCAGATTCCGAGATCTCAACACTCCGGACAACCCTAACCGAAATACTAATAGTATAGAATGATACAGTTTACACTTGAACTCCCAGAGTGTAAAAGGTTTGCGTTAAGAAATGTTTCTCTCTACATAGAACCATTTAATTTTGTTGTTTTTACTGCGGGATCAACATAATATTCTACGAGTTTGTCTTGTATCTTAACATGTTTTACTAACAGCAAACCATTTTTCACGTTGTTATTTCTAACCATTAAACCCCAGAACGACCAGTTGAATTACGGTTATCAAGATTTTCATTACAACAGAATTATCGTTTAACTTGAGCTTGTATTAAAAGCTTTACTTTAGGACGTAGTGATAAAATATAGGCTACTGTTTAATGCATCTAAAATTTACGAAGTTATACATTTTCGGTAGGTGATACATAGATGATTTTTTATTCGCAGTAAGTTTAGTGTTTGAGGTGTTAACAAAGTATACTTGTAGCGAGGAGGGGGAGGGTCTTCACAGAAAGAAAATACGGTGAAATTTTATTGTGTGAAGTTTCCTTGGTTGGAAAAGTAAGTAAATGTCTCACACACAGAGCTCAGCAGATAGAGATCCTGGTAATCTCATGTTACTAGGATTTCCATCTTTACCGACGTATTATGCGTTGCGAATATTTAAATATCACTCATAATTTTCTGCAGTTCTCAGTGTTATGAAAATACACAGTTTAACATTACTATTTGAGGATACCAAAATATCTCAAGACTAATCGTTATGTGCCATAAAATATTTATATAGTTTTAACTTTAAGAAAATATTTTGTCTCAACGAATTTGATCCAAATATACTGTTTTACGGACTACATGTTCACTAATTATTACTCTTGAAAAACTACGAACCTTGCCATAAAAAATTGAGGCTTTGTCATGTTATTTTTTAATTTAATTATGGTGTATTAGGCAAACTCTGCACTATACCTAGTAGCCATAGAAAATGAAACTAGTAGATTCTCAAGAGTAGTTTGCAATTTCTGTTCGTCAAGAATCCAGTAAAAAACTCGCTCAACCACGGCGTCAAGCAAATCGAATACAATTTTCATGTTATCTACGCTCATGGCCTCGCTTCAGCCTTCTGCCTCAGATTTACATAGTCCTTAACCCCTTGAGTTACGAGGCTATTCGCCACATACTGTATATATGTAAAGCTTGTGCCTGAAAGAAATAAAGTAGCCAGTTTAATTCAACCGTGGTGACAGTCCAAACGAATCCCAAAGAACAAAGTAATCTCACCAAGGGACTTCGATGTTGGACATCTGACTAGAAGGAGCGTTAGTTCCAGAGGTACAAAATTCGGTCAGTTAACTGGGGATTTTCCCGGCTACCTCTTCAGAATAACTTACTGTCAGACAGTCGAGAAGTACCTGAGAAGCATACGTAATTTGTAGCTCGATCTGAAGCGTATCGGAAACAAAACTTACAAGTCTAATTATTAGAGAGCGTGTTCAAGAAACCCAAAACAGTTTTTTACCAAATCATTTTTTTTCAATTTGTAGTAAACATTGATGAATGGTAAGAAAATAACACAGTTTAGTTCAACTTGTTTCAAAATAAATGTGTAATATCTTTACTTATATATTGTGTTTATTGTAATTTAGATTGATAAAACTATTATCATTCTTAAACCAACTAAATATCTTCTTTGAAATACACTTCTGGATTATTGCAACGCAATTTAATGTACCTTGTTGTAAACCTGTAGACGTTTAACTTATAGTCGAAGTAAAACGGCCAATACTAAATAATGCAGGACTATTCTTTACGCCTAAAAGAGTCGAAGTACAAGTATCAAAACAATTTGATGGTTTTGTATGTACCTTTAAAGGAAATCAATACATAAAAGAACAACTCCCTAGAATGAAAATAAAGTAGGAAAATAACTGACCGATTTGCTTGAAAAGAAATATTATTTTGGTAAAATTCTTGAAGTCTGCCAGGTGTTCTAGAAAAACAAGAGGTTTCAGAGCTCTCTTGTGATTTTCTGAAAGGTTATCTAAGCGTGAATTACTTAACACTTAAACCTGATCTGAAAGCTTTAGTGCAAGTCGCAGTAAGTGGCTTTCCGTGTCCAAATATCGGTAGTTCATTTCAAAAAGGTTCGACAGGTGTACTTAAATCAGAAAAATTAGAAGGTAACCAAAATATAAATGATGGCCAATTTTGGATAGGCTAGTGGTAAAATGATTTTGTGTAGCTACGAGTATAACAAAAGTAGGATCAAGTTAGATTCGTATAGAATTTAATAAATTTTGTTTCATGTTTGTTTATATATCGTATCTAACCAATATTAGTTTTGAACATTGACGGTAGCATGATTCCCAGTTCCAATTAATCCTTCATGATAAAAGCTTCTAAGCTTCTACCAATCTCCGGGGATTACCAGACATATCCATTAGTGTGTTGGATAAACACTTATTGCAAGTAATAAACAAGCTTTGTTGAAGTCTTTGAGAGGTATTTGTTTGAATTTATGGTCATAAATATAGTCAAAAGTCCTTTAAATTATCCACCTATTGCCAATTTATTTTCAGTGAAAAAATTTACTTTCGATATTGTCAACACAGTAAACCCTCTCAAAGGTTAAATCATTAGATATTAGAGTTAAACATTCTAGTCACGTGATGTTGTGAGATATCTCGTGTTGAAAGTAGATCCTCGGAACAAACATTATGAAAAAGACCAAGACCTTTTGCCCATTTCGTAAGTTTTTAGAGAACTATCCACGACCCACTTTACAGACGCTTTTGAACATAAGGTGTTGCTTGTTTGTTTTCAGTCCTGTAGCTACATACACCACACAATAAAGGTCCAAAAGAAATTGAAAAAGTTAATATTCAGCCTAAATTATGTCTTAGGCTTAAATGGCCGGTTCCATTTCTAACTAAGACTTCCACAAAGAAATCCTTTTATAAGAAGCCAATTGATGCAGTCTGTACCGGAAGCCTTAGTAAGTAATATTCAACCTATTGTTTATAAAAAAATTTTTGTTTAGATTGGATTATCAATTTAACCATACATAATTATGCGTAACAGCCCGAATTGATCAAACGTGTTTGGACATACAGCTGTTCAAAGATTCATGGGTGTTAAAGCATTTTTTTTATTTTATTACATGCATTTATACAGTATACACAATTATGACATTGTTATTGCATGTGTATATACAGACTAAACATTTTAAAACAAATAAGAGCAAAATTCATAGATTAACTTAAAATGGTATGAATATGAAATGACATGATAATGGGTGGAATACAGTGTATGATTAATGTGATGAATTACATAATAGTGTTTAATGGAAAATAATGACAATAAATGGTATGATACAGATTGGACAAAAAATAAATCAAACATATAATTCGACATCAGAACTTAAGACATTATATTAAATATGATAAGATTGATATCTCGAATATATTTATAAACTCTAGTGTATAGATCATATTAATAATATTGTCTGTAATATCAATTTAGTTTATCTAACACATTGATGTTAGATTTAATTCCACCTGTCCTTTAAATTTGTTCAATTAGGTTATTAACATTTAACATGAAATGTAAAGAATTTTGCAACCCCTTATGCCTTACCGAGTAAAAAATCTCTTACCCAATAAATTTAAAAATGTTAGTCTAAAAAACTAATATTTATAAGCTTTATAAGGATGAATATTAGACAAGGTGTTGTTTCTTTATTCATTTCAATTAAGGCACCACGAGCCCAGAACTATTATTTCGTTTTTGTGAAATCACATTAGTTTTAAGGTACCGAAACAACTTGTTTCCTTAAGGATAAATAAAATAAAATTCCAATGATGTGAACTCATTTAGTTTTAGCTATTGAATCAAAATAATATTTTCAACTGTTTTTACAATAGAGATGTCAATGACCAAAACAGTTCAACTGGTGGCTAAGTACTTAGTCATCTATATGCATATATATAAAAGAAAGTGTCCTGACTCACTCATAATTAGACTACAGCCTAAACTACTAGACCTACGGTCTTAAAACTTTGCATACCTAATTCTGGTAGCTCGAAACCGCCTACTAAGAAACGGTTTTGAACATTTCGTTGATATTTTACCGGTGGTTAAGTTCTTTAATGAAACTAAGTTGAGCTTTTTCGAGTTTGAGTTGATGTAGAATGTCAAGATGTCGTGTTTGTTATTCACCTGAACGAAACTGAACATGAAAAAACACTTCGATCTCAGCGATTCCAGGAAAACCAGTTTGATTCTTTTTGACATACATATTACAGATAAACATAGTACTAGTTGTTGACAGTTGGATGTATAGTGACACACGTCTAGAACTACAAACAAAAATCAAGATACAATTCAATGCAATGAAGTGTCATTTGGTAATGATTTAACAACATTAACGTTTTATAATACGCTGATGATACAACACTTACCATCATTAGTGTAGAAAACAGCTACCATCGTTAAGATGGTCTCAACGATGGTCTTAACGAAGATCCAAAAATGTGTATAGAATATTTTAAAAATCTTGATTAAGGTACAAATTTTAGTAAAACAAATTATATCAATATTGGGTTAAACAATAATGAAAAATTCAACTTTACAATTAATAATAATGTTCTTCAAGAGGCTGATTATGTTAAATTCTTGGGAATTTTAATAGATAAAAAACTGTCATGGGGCCGTCACATTGATTTAGTATGTAACTGGGTGTCCACAGGCCTATTTCTCTTAAGAAGCTTGTCATCATACTGCAGCCAAGACGTTTTGAAAATGGCATAAATATTATGGAATTATACATCCCCATCTTTCCTACAGATTGTGTTTATAAGAAAACAGCTCTGAAACAAAAATCCAAAGGATTTTTGTACTTTAAAAGAAGGCAATAAGAATAATAGCCGGGCTAAATTATCGAGATTCCTGCAAAGAATCGTTCAAATCCTTATCAATATTGCCATCATCATCTCTCTATATATTAGAAATGGTTTTTTTTGTATCAAAATATTCGTTTATTGAACAGAATAATGAATACAACACCAGAAACCATTCGATTCGGCAAACCTACCAAAGACTTCAGATTTGTGACTAGCTTCCTATGGAAGCTGGTAGGCAATCGTATAATAAACTACCCACCAACATTGAGTATACAAATTTAAAACAATTCAAAACAAAAATTTTAAACTACTCGTGCTTGCTTCAAAATGTATGTTATAAATTAGGAGAGTTTCTGGACAACTAAATTATTTTTTGGATTCATACTAATTTGTACAGCTTTAGTAAAATGTAAAGCCTTTTTTTTTATTTGAGTGTTACCAGTGGTAATAGGGGTTTTGAATGTTAGCCTGTGTTTTAATTGTAATGTCAAAAACATTTTTTATTGTACAATTTGACAATAAACGATTATTTTATTATTATCTTTAAACAAAATATGTTAATACAACTATGTGAAAACGCTACGATGATATATGGACCCTGATAATGTATGATCTTGGTAAATATATAGACTTAAACATGACTTACAACATAAATAGCACCTAAACTGACTTGACAAATTGAAGGTATGGATATACAATATGTAGGCTATATTGAGTTTGTGCTGCTGTCACTTTGAATAAATAATAAATATTGAGTTCAACAGTTGATAGCACGAATGGAACAATCAACGGGGATGATATATTGTATCAATGATTGATTGGTTTTAGATTACATTTAATCCTGAAAAAGGCAGTGGGATAACGAGAAGTGTTTTTATTTATAGGTGAAAGTGACGTAACTAATTCATATGTTCGTAACTTAACTTTAACAACATAGCTTATGCGTATTTACAAGCGCTAACATGAATACTAGCGAATTGCCTATAACGGGGAAAAAGTTACGTTGGTGTTATTTTCCACCCTTTTGATCACACTACAGTCGCATTTTGTCCGAAAGTTACGAAAACTTTTAAACGTTTCTTTTGAATCTGTAAGTTCGGTTGGTTGACAAGCAAAATCGGTCCATTGGAAGTGACCTTTGTGGGAGGGAGGCAATTCTTCAGTTTGCGCTATAAAATCTGTATGTATATGATCCAATTTTGATTAAGGTTAGTGCACACAATTATGGCACCACACTGAACATATGTGCAAATTCAAATCAGATCCAATCAACCAGACCATGATGGTGGTTAATAAACTACCAAAATAATGGAATAGTGTGTAGTTTGATTCCGCAATTACAGTTTTTAATCAGATTTATAATAGGACCCATCGTGTTTACGCCCAAACTGAAAAGTGTTAAGCATTTTTTAAGGTTAGTTGTTGACACTGGGAGTATATCAGAGTTTGAACTATTATTGCAGACATTTTCCATCGTTAGTGAACAAAAAGATCTTGACGTTTCGGGATCTGCAATCTGATCCCGTCTTCAAGTGAAAAGTAACCTAAAACCTAACAAAGGTCATTAAAACAAGCTAGCCTAAAGTAATCAGCGTGACCTGACCAGTCAACCACAACCAAACAACATGTAGACGTAAAAGTCAAACAAATAATTAAACTTAAAAACTAGCTGAGAAAAAAAAATAAATATGCATAAGACACACCAAAACTTAGCTACAAAAACAACTCAAAGAATCACTTTACACTCGTTAACGGCTCGGTAAAGGTCCACTTTTAGGTTACTTTTCACCTGATGAAACTGCATGATCATCTTGCTTCCTAACGATGGAAAATGTAACGACGCAATTATAGTATCAAGCATGTTGATCAAGCAGGTTGGTTGATACTTTATATCCAACTCCACTACAGTAAGCACCATTCTGTGTCATGGTAAAAATATAATGAATTAAAATACACTAAATAATGATAGTGTACTTATTGCCAAGTTTTATGTTTTTATGTATAATATTAACAAATCGTTAGGGCATCGTTTTATCTATATCTACGTTAAAGCATTGTATGTGGTTGTTGGTGTATCACCCGTTTAGTTACATTAGTCACGTGATGGTTAAACGACACAGTAAAACATAGTAAAATGGTATGTTCAGTTACGTTTTATAGCCTCGTTCAGTAATTCTTTTAAATTTTCTTTGCTCTATGTGCGTTCTTTGTTTAACCATACAAAAAAGAAAGAATGTAAGTGTTCATGTCAAATTGTAAATATTAAATATACGCAATGAAGCAATCAATTATTAATAATTGATTAATTCATTTTGGATTAATACAGCCTCATCTCTCCTATGGCATAATATTCTGGGGTAGCTGTGCTGAAACTAAATTACTAAGAGCATTTGTTCTCCAAAAAACAGCCGTTCGTATCATTTGCAAATTACTCTCTGGCGTGTCATGTAGAAACTATTTTAAGAGTTTGAAAATTCTGACATTGCCGGCATTATACATTTTTGAGACAATTGTATTTTGTGTTTCAAAATGTAAGTTATTGAAGGGCCAAGATGTACATTCATACAATACTCATTCTAGTGAAGTGTACAGGCAAATTAGCCCCGATTAAATATACATAACAAATTACCTATGCAAGCTGGTGTAAAATTATTGAACAAACTTCCTTTAGAAGTTAAAGCTACACTGTCAGATCTGGCTATTTCAAAATAAACTTAAAACGCACTTGCTGGCTATGGCTCCTTACTCTGTAGTGGAATTTTCTGAAGAAGTTTAAATTTAATTTATAAGCTATATACCTTTTTTGTAACATTATTTTAATATACTAGAACCCTCACTTCCTTATCAGTGGTTAATAAACATAGCACATTAATCACAATACTGTAATTCATTCATTCATTTAACCACTTTTGTATCATCTTCACCTTGTTGTCAACACAATAATTATTGTTAATTGACAAATTAATTAAATTAAATTAATTTTAATACGTTCATAGTAAGAACTACGTGTACATTCAATACACACTAAGCGGATCGGAACTGTCCAAGCAATATACTCGAATGTTATTTCCAGTACTAATTCATGTACTTATAAACAATTATCTACCATTAACATTTTACTCCACAATTAACGTAGCTCACTCAGCGGTCCCGTGCGCTGGCGCTACCTGGCGTCGGCGCATGCAACTCTCCACACTCAACCCCTCAGTGTAGTGCGCGCTCTGGCGGAGTAAGAGGTGAACTCACCCCTGTGCTGTGCGTGGACGTAACTTCCTGTATCCGGTGATGTGAGTGCAAGTCAGCCTGATGGTTGACCCACTCAAAGTGTTATGGGTGTTAACCAATAGCACCTACTTAGGTAATGTTATTCGTCATGTCGGTTATTGTTCTGTAGTTGTAGATTAATTTGTTGTTTTTTAAACTTAAACACACCTTTGGGGCTTTTGATTTTTTTCGCATTTTGAATAGATACGGACCGGAATTTACGATTCAATATAAAACTATGTTTAGATTTTTTGTCTGTGTTTAGTCACATTTTCAGGGTAGTATAGTGTCTATATACTATACATCTACGTGTATGAAACTACTATCGCGTAGGCTGCTGTGTAGAAAATCAACTCAACAAACAAGTTATGTCTTGCAAAATAAAATAATAGTATCCTGTCTAATTTAATAATCTTAGCTGAATAATAAGTAAACAGTTAGTTTTTAACGTAATGGGGCTAGAGACAGCCTGAAAGCTGTAACTATCATTTATGTAGGCGTTAGACAAATCATTTAATGTTATTAATTTTAATTTCAGTTTAAAATATTATAAAAAACATAACAATAACAAAGGACTTTATTGACAAAACTATCAAAAGGCAAGGTTAAAGCTATAGATAGGACTCCACAACTTAGCCTTAAGTTTAAAAAAATAGTAATATAATGATATTTACAAAATTAATATCAAACACAAGTTATAACTAAAAAGGAAGAGAAACAGAACGACTCATGTCTAAGCAAAAGCTATTTTGTCACAAAAAGACACAGCCCCAAGGATGTTACTCCCTACTATCACGTATGCTATAAGTTTTAATCTCATTCCCAGACCGATCATGATGATCAATGTATCTAGTAGTATCACTGAGTTTGTTCCACTTGAGGTTATTATTATGTTGATGAAGGTAATAAGATAACGGCATAATGCATGGATTCTGAATAATGCAATATTTATGTGGATCTTAATATGTTAAGCATTGCTGAAAGTTTATGAGGAATTTACGACAAATTCTTTTTGCATAAGCGTTTACACCAAGGGTATTTTATGGTGTATATTTATTACTATCAATTTGCTAATTATTTATGATTTACTTTGTTTTATTTTGTTTTAGATTTTTACATAAATTAAATTTTGAAATTTCAAAGAGTTCGTTATTTTGTTATGTTTTCTATAACCAATGAATATAAGTTATTACGCCCTATAGTATATTTAGATACAATGATCACTAGATACAAAAGTGAAACTTTTTCATTTGAGTTAAAGTTTGACGTATTTAATGTGTTCTTGAATTAATAGCTATTACACTGGTTTACTAATAATAATTGTTTGGAATACATATTTTATAAATTAAAACTGCTAATGTGTGTATTATAAGCACGTGATCAAACTGAATGTTTCCTTTTTAGAAGGAAAAATTGCGGTTTTGAAGAACTAAGTTATCTATTTTATCACCTATTTAAGAGTACGCAGTACCTGTCGGCCATTTTGTGGTCCTATAAGAATAATGTAAAAACATGAATTTTCTTGACACACTTTACTTCTACAATTTACATCAGATCTTTTGAAATAAGTTTCATTTGAAAGTTAACTATATACTACAGTAACTCCGCTGACCACTTTTTGAAATCTTTATTAATTTACTAGTGCAAAAAGGAATTTTAAATACAACGCTTATTTACCTTTTGGATTCATGTCACGGTCTCTAAAATAAGAAATAGTAAATTCGGTTCAGCGAAGGCACTAAAACATTATGCACTTTGAATTGAAGTTTGTGTCATACAAATCCGATGCAAACTGTAGGCGTAAAGTGTCCCGAAAAAATGTATATTTTTATTGTTCTTATGGGACAAAATTCAAGGTCACAGCCACTGCTGCGCACTCTTAAGATATAGGTATATTTAGTGTTTTTTATTACCTTAAGTGGATTTTAATGAACTTACTGGTCAACGCAGACCTTTTCAATACCTTCTTAAATCACATGAGCTTTTTCTTGTTTATACTTACCGAACTACAAAGAATGATTATGCTTTCTAATGTGATTTCTATTATGCTATTTAATAACTTTCAACTTACAAAATGCTTATTATTTTAAAATTGACATTAGGTGTGGATAACCCCGTTAAAAAAAACAAAACAATAGCATGTTTTAAAGAAAAACATTTACAAACAGATACGAGGTAGCTGTAAACATTTGAAATAATTTTTTCATTTGTACTGCACAAAAGAAATTCTTCTTGTTCATTAACGATGAAAAGAGTCCTGCAATATTATTTTAAACTCAAAGATTTTCCATCGTCATAAATAAACTTCAAAGAAAACAGGTGCTTATCTTTTACACACAATTTTTGCTACAGGAAAACATAATAAATATAAATAATCCAACTGCTATCCAGGGTAAAAATGAGAGCTAAATTAAATCTCACAGCATATAAAGACCATGGAACTGAAAGGGTTTGTTGGTTCAGTAAACAAGTTTCAATTTGCAAGTAGAAAGAAAGATTAAGTTCCCTGCCCCTGTTCCTACCTTGCAACAAAGAGATAACATTATGAAGCGGATAATCTAGTTAAGAGCTCTTTACAGATTTTAGATGACTGGGTTGCAACACAACTCGCCAGCAATGCTAATTTAGTTATTGTTTTACTACAAAGGAACGGTATGCAACCAATTATTGCTCCTAAATTTTAAATCCTGTCTTTATTCAATAATAACTTGTTACTGTTAACTGTTGTGGGTTTGTAAGGGCTTATGACTAAGCAAACTACATTATTATTTACATTATACTTAAAAGATATTCAAGTATTTAACGAAAATGCTTTACCGTATTGATTAGTTCAGACTCAATAAAAGAAACACTCGTATGAACCTATTTGCTGAAATTTAAAAGATACCGTCTAAGCGTAATTTCAAGATTGCATTACAACATTAAAATAAATTAAAACAAAATTTGATGTGGGGATTGTTTAAAAACATTTGTACTATTTGACATAGAGTAGGTATACATATAATCCCACTAGTAATAACTGAAATATATGCCTAAAAATAGCAAACATATTAAATTTAATTATCCTTGAGATCTACCAAAGTAGAAAAACAATTTTGATTCAAATAATGTGTACGTGATTTAAATATTTTAAATACTTAATTGTTATTAAAAGTAGTAATAATGGTACGTATTTTGTTTAAAACTTTTATGCAAACTTCAAATAGAAGCTTGTCATATATTCGAAGCATAAAAATTATGGTAAGAGGGCTAAATTTTGTACAGGCTGAGTTATAAATTCCCTTGACTTTTGAAAAATGAAATATTTTTGAAATACCTTTGGGGAATTTTTTTGTAGGATTATGAAGTTTGTTTTGACCTACCTTGCGTCACCGTCCCAACTCAAAATCAGGGGGAGAGCCCTATTTAAAAAAATACAAACCCCCCTCTTGTGACACCTCAAAAGAAAGGGAGTTTTAATACGAATTCAACGACGCAAAGAAAACCCTTTTTTCTCAACTCGTTTTTTGCAATACTGATTTAAATATATCAAGAAATCAGGTTTAAAACCACATCAAAATGTTTCAAGACAAATGTTTCGTTAAAATACTCTATATGATTATGGAATAGGGTTGTAATGTTTCCCTCGAAAGATTTTCGAAAAAATGTTTTCATTAAAACAAATTGTATGTAAAATGAGTCATTTTAAACCTAATTTCTTGTAATATTTAATTAATTATAACAAAAAACAAGTTTAGGTAGAAAGTCTTTTCTCTGCATCGATGAATTAGTATTAAATACCCTTTCCTTTCGGTGTCACAAGAGGGGGGTTTGTATTTAAAAAGTTTGGTTAGGTCCTCCCCCCTCTGATTTTTGGGTGGTGGTAGAGTGACGCAAAGTACCTCAAAACGAACTTCAGAATTTTATAACAATATTTCCAAAAGGGGTTTAAACAATTTGTTCTTTTTGAAAAGGTAAGGTGGAGGGGGACATTTCAAACTCACCCTGTATAGTCTCTATCTTATCAAATCACCAATGGTTAAGACTTGAAGAAGAGTACAGTGTCTTAGATGTGTAATGAGGAACATGGTAGTCTGTGCAAGAAAGTGAGGCCGAGATATTATAAATTATTATTATTATTTAATTTTAATAATACGAAAACTCGTCGGGCCAGTGACTATTTTTTGAACATATTGTTTAAGATAAATATAGTATGCTTATTTTGAAATTTCTCCATTATCACGGAAATACAATTTTATTCAAACATACAGCTCTGACGAAATTCGTTTGTATACAACGTGGTGATTCAATGTAAGAGGTAAAAATAATTCCTTAAAACCTTACATTGTAAAGGTAATTCCCAAATACAATTGCTGGAAACTAAAAACGCGTCGAAGACGAAAAAATAAACTGCATCAAATCGACATAAAATAGGTTTCAGTTACCTCCGTCAATATAAAAAAATCTGTTGATGGTTATTACATCCCGGGACGTTTCGATGTGAAGACATCATCGTCAGACGATGCAGTCAGTAGAAAATCCGCCTGTTGGCTTCGTTATTAAAGATGAAAATGAAGACACACCTAAAGAAACACAATACGACGAAACACCGAAATAAATTAACATATTTTACAGTTCACAACAAAAAACACCGAAATAAATAGATTTAACACAGTTTTAAGAGTAGGCCTACACACACACACGAACAAACAGATCACAGTGAGCGCGGACGGAAGTCTTAAAACTGTGTTAAATCTATTTATTTCGGTGTTTTGTTATGTGAACTGTAAAAAAATTTCTTTCGTTGTTTCGTCGTAGTATGTTCTTTATAATGTCTTCATTTCATCTCTAATAACGAAGCCAACAGGCGGATTTTCACTCTACACGACGATGTCTTCATCGAAACGTCATGTAATAACATTTTTTTTTTTTGACGGAGGTAACCAAACTATTATGTCAAATTGAATCCAAGGGCAAACAATGAACATTTATGCATCAAAGTCATTGCGTTATCATTGTCCTTTAACGCGTGTTAGGTTTCAAAGCTTACTAAAAGTTGTTTGGTTGGCCAATCTGCTTTATAAAATTCCAAATTATTAAAGTAGAAGATTTAGTTAAACAAGGCTTTAGCTGGATTATGGTCAGTACCGTTGTTTGAGTAGTACATAGGTTGCCATTAAGCCATTAAGCCTCTTGTGTTTAGTGCTGGTTCACTTTTGGTTAACCTAATGGCGGATTACTGTATGAAACTGAAATTACTGGCAACCAGTATCAAAATTATAATACAAGAAATAAAGTTTGTGTGAAAACCATTGTGTAGGAAAATGATCACCGATCCGAGATTTATTACTAAGTTGATCAAAAAACACATCTCAAAAAAGAGCTAAAGAGTTTAATATTAGATTTTACTACAATTTCAATAAGTAACTGTTCATAAATTGGCATAGAAAATTACACACTCGGGCGTTGTATAGTAAGTTTTATATTCCTTTCTTCACAACTCAACAGAATGTTGAAAGGTTCATATTAACGGTACATTTACACAATTACACATTTACCGTGCAACTACATTTTATAAGTTATGGTAAGTTTCATTTGACGCGATTTGGTCTGTTTTGAAAGAGTGATAGTTTTAGAGAGTGGGAGAGTTGAATGAGTGGTTGTAAAACTCACAGAAAGAAATATATACCACCATTCATAGTTACAGCTCCAAAAACTATGATGTATGTGGGATCAAATTAAAAACAATGCTTGCAAACCTAATACTTTATTCTTATGCTTACGTTGTAAATAGTTTTAGAGGTAATTTTGTCGAATAGCCTTTTATTTGTAAGGGCAACTAGTCATTTTATAAGATATGAATACGTCAAAAACACATACCAACACTAAAACCTATTTAACACGAGACACCCTGTACAACAAGAAGCTTGAAACTATTTTCTTGTATGTCTTGTCTGATTTAGTCGTTATAAAGTGTATTTAACTTTGCAGGCTGCTTAATTCGCTTGATTATTTTAGCCGCGAGATGGGTTAGAAACATTACAACAAAAGTTATCGACTGTTCACTGTTCAGTGAGCAAGAAGTTCACGAACTTAAGAGCCTGGGATCTCATTCCACCTGAACTGATCATAGATTCCATCTAAACTGATCGCAAATTCCGTTAAATATGAAACTTGATAATTTTGTTAACATTGCAAAACGTTTCCAAAAAACGAAGCAACGAGAGGATTACACAAAGAATGGCATTGCAGATGTTAAATAAATAAATATTTTATTTCGTAGACAATGTACATTGTACCGCAATTGTCAATAATATATGTTGTCCAACATTGTCCATTCATTCATATCGAAGTATCTTTCAGACATACAAAGGTATTCATTCATTCATTCGAATTATTTCCACTTGCCCCATTGCCCGTCTGTCAGTTTTAAGAGGTCTCCCAGTTATGTGTCATGTACTCGTCTGTGATGTAAAATGCTTCTTGATCTAGTATTGTTTTAGACGAGATTTTGCCTGCTGGCATCGAAATTTTGAACTGTTGGCCAAACAATTTTGATTCAAATAATGTGTACGCCATTTAAATATTTTAAACACTGAATTGTTATTAAAAGTAGCAATAATATGGTACGTACTTTGTTTAAAACTTATGCTTCAAATAGAAGCTCGTCATATATTCGAAGCATGAAATTATGGTAAGAGGGCTAAATTTCATACAGGGTGAGTTTTAAATCCACCTTGACTTTTAAAGAAGGAAATTTTTTGAAATACCTGGGGAATGTTTTGTAGGATTATGAAGTTTGTTTTGACCTACCCGTCACCCTCTAACTCAAAATCAGGGGAGAGCCCCATTTAAAAATATAACCCCCTCTTGTGACACCTCAAAAGAAAGGGAATTTTAATACGAATTCAACGACGAAAAGAAAACCCTTTTTCCTCAACTCGTTTTTTGCAATACTGATTTAAATATAACGAGAAATCAGGTTTAAAACCACATAAACATGTTTTAAGACAAATGTTTCGTTAAAATACTCTATGATTATGGAATAGGTTGTAATGTTTCCCTCGAAAGATTTTCGAAAAATGTTTTCATTAAACACAAATTGTATGTAAAATGAGACATTTTAAACCTAATTTCTTGTAATCTTAAATATTATAGCAAAAAACCAGTTTAGGCAGAAAGTCTTTTCTCTGCATCGATGAATTAGTATTAAATTCCCTTTCCTTTCAGGTGCCACAAGAGGGGGGTTTGTATTTAAAAGGTTTGGTTAGGTCCTCCCCCCTCCGATTTTTTGGTGGTGGTAGGGTGACGCAAATACCTCAAAACGAACTTCAGAATTTTATAAAAATATTCCCCAAAGGAGTTTAAACAATTTGTTCTTTTGAAAAAAGGGTGAGGGACATTTCAAACTCACCCTGTATAGTCTCGATCTTATCAAATCACCAATGGTTAAGACTTGAAGAAGAGTACAGTGTCTTAGATGTGTAATGAGGAACATGGTAGTCTGTGCAAGAAAGTGAGGCCGAGATATTATAAATTATTATTATTTTATTTTAATACGAAAACTCGTCGGGCCAGTGACTATTTCTTGAACATATTGTTTAAGATAAATATAGTGTGCTTATTTTGAAATTTCTCCATTATCACGGAAATACAATTTTATTCAAACATACAGCTCTGACGAAATTCGTTTGTATACAACGTGGTGATTCCATGTAAGAGGTAAAAATAATTCCTTAAAACCTTACATTGTAAAGGTAATTCCTAAATACAATTGCTGGAAACTAAAATGCTTCGAAGACGACAAAATAAACTGCATCAAAGTCATTGCGTTATCATTGTCCTTTTAACTCTTGTTAGGTTTCAAAGCTTACTAAAAGTTGTTTGGTTGGCCAATCTGCTTTATAAAATTCCAAATTATTAAAGTAGAAGATTTAGTTAAACGTAAGTATGAACTGGCAGTGACAATAGTTATAGGTTTGTATTGGTTTTGGCGTTAACTTGGTTGACTCCCAACTTTGCTCGGAATAAAATAAATAATCCTCTCTGCTGGGTGCTCTAACTGTTATTGACCCGGCGAACTTACGACTATGGTAGTGCAAAATATAATAACTAGTAGTCCAATCATCAGTGTACTTCTCTGAGCAGACTTTCTGGAATGAGTAATTTTACAAACAATAAGGTATGATTAGGTAATTAAAAACCAATCAGGGGACAAGTTTTCTTCAGATTATTTGAATGCGAGCCAATCCATGAGATCATTTACACAGTTTCAGACAATTCACTTCTTTACCCTGAACAGTTTTTACACAAGATATTGTTCAAAATTACTTATTATTGCGGTTGGTATACTTAATAACCGTCAACGTAGCTTTCTTATCACATCATCTGTGGTAAAACTGTGGTTTACTAGTTTAGATTAACAAGTTGTCGTCAAAACATTAAGAACGTACATGATTAATCTTGAAAAAGTTTATTTAAGTTATGACCTTTAAATGTATACTTATATATACCTATATAAACAGTTATACAAATATTGTGATTTTTAATATTTTATTAAAGATGATCGATTATTATTTTTATTGTGGATTAGAAAAAAGAATTTTACTTATTCGAGCATTGTCATCTGCGTTTGGCTATAGTATGCTTATTTTGCAACATAATATTACGTATAATATATTGACGTATTCTTTAAGATCATTCCTTAAATTCATGAAATACGGAAGCAGCTTTAAATACTACTTGCTTATCAGACAAACATGTTGAAATTTAATTATAATTACTTTTTTCTTAAAATCTTGTTGTTAGAATTTTGTTTTTTATTCCGAAACCATAACTCTATAGCTCGAGTATAATATTGCAGACAACATTATAACGGCGTTATGGTCTTAAAAAGCTTCCCTAAAATATTAATGTTATCACGTTTGACTAATTTGCCAGGAAATGCATTTTTTCCAACAAGGAAATTGCGTCCAACAAGGCTTTAGCTGCATTATGGTCGGTACCATTGTTTGAGTAGTACATAGGCTGCAATTAAGCCATTAAGCCTCTTGTGTTTAGTGCTGGTTCACTGTTGGTCAATCTAATGGTGGATCACTATGTGAAACTGAAATTACTGGCAACCAGTATCAAAATTATAATACAAGAAACAAAGTTCGTGTGAAAACTATTGCGTTAAAAAAGTATCACCGATCCGAGATTTATTACTGAGTTGATCAAAAAACACATCTCAATAAATAGCTAAAGAGTTTAATATTACATTTTACTACAATTTCTATAAGTAACTGTTCATAAATTGGCATAGACAATTACACACTCGGGCGTTGTATAGTGAGTTTTATATTCCTTTCTTCAAAATTCAACAGAATAATGAACAGTTCATATTAACGGTACATTTACACAATTACACATTTACCGTGAAACTACATTTTATAAGTTATGGTAAGTTCCATTTGACGCGATTCGGTCTGTTTTGAAAGAGTGATAGTTTTAGAGAGTGGGAGAGTTGAATGAGTGGTTGTAAAATTCACAGAAAGCAAGATATGCCACCATTCATAGTAACAGCTCCAAAAAATATGTTTTTTTTATATAATTTTTATAGGTAATTTTGTCGAATTGCTTTTTATTTTTAAGGGCAACTAGTCATTTTATAAGATATGAATACGTCAAAAGCACATACCAACACTAAAACCTATTTAACACGAGACACCCTGTACAACAAGAAGCTTGAAAATATTTTCTTATATGTCTTGTCTGATTTAGTAGTTATAACGTGTATTTTAACTTTGCAGGCTGCTTAATTCACTTGATTAGGTTAGCCACGAGATGGGTTAGAAACATTACAACAAAAGTTATCGAGTGTTCAGTGAGCAAGAAGTTCACGAACTTAGGAGCCTGGGATCTCATTCCACCTGAACTGATCATAGATTCCGTCTAAACTGATCACATATTCCGTTCAATATGAAACGTGATAACGTTTTCAACAATGCAAAACGTTTGCAAAAAACTTCAAACGAAGCAACGAGAGGGTTACACAAAGAATGGAATCGCAGATGTTAAATAAATAAATAAATCTTTTATTTCATAGACAATGTACAGGGTCCGGCAGGTTGTGGCGACCATCCCCAACTGACCAGACGTCCCCACCACTACCTATCCCCATTCAAAAACCGTAATTCGGCGAGAACTTCGTGTGATCCCGTGCCAAACATTGGAGAGAGTCATTACTAACTTCTCCAAGAGAAAATTCGTAAAGTGAAAATAGGGGTCATTATTTAAGTGACATAACTTTTGCTATATAAGTTATTTTTGTACTTTTTTATTATGAATATTAAATTTCCATTTCTCCTCTTTACAATAAAAAATTATTAAAATATCTCAACAACTTTTTAAATTAATACCATTTTGAAAACCGTCAGGTTTGACTGCCGGACCATGTACATTGTACCGCAATCGTCAATAATATAAGTTATCCAACACCTTTTATTCATTCACATCGAAGTATCTTTCAGACATACAGAGGTCAGTTTTAAGAGGTATCCTAGTTATGTGCCATGTACTCGTCTGTGCTGTAAAATGCTTCCTGAGCTAGTATTGTTTTGATACGAGATTTAAATGCATTTGGAATAGTGGCACCTTTAATCAAATTTGGAAGTCTGTTGACCAAAAGAACTCCTGCCTGTGAAGGCAAACGTTCATGAGTTACCGTCCTGGGTCTCCCATTTCGGTAATCATCCCAGCCTCTCGTTACGTAAGAGTGTATGTCTCTACCTCTTACGGGGTCGCACTTGTATCTAAAAAGATACGTGTTTCAAGAAGATGGAACAAGGCAGTGTCAACAGTTTTAGTTTTATGAAAGCTGGCTTGCACTACTCTCCCTATTGAAGTGTTGTGATTGCTCGGATTGTATGCTTTTGTCAAATGAAAAGCCCAGAGACAATTGCATTTAAGCCTCCCCACAAGGCGAACCAGTAGGTAATATGTGGGTAGACAACTCCATAATACGCCGTTATCAGTACCGGAGTTGGGTAGTATTTAGAAAGTTGTCTCAAGACATAAATGCCTGAGAAAATTTAGAAGCGAACGTCTTCAACGTTGTATTCCTAGGTCAACCTTTTATCGAGGTATATCCCAAGAAATTTCGTTAAATGAACCTCTTGAATTTCAGTTTCATTCAACATTATTGTTGGATGTCACTTAGATTGCCGTAGACAGAATTGAATCAAATATGTTAGGTTTGTTTAGGTAGGACTACGTAGATAAAACGCTGATACTAGTGAAAGTTAGGTTTCAACTGATTATAGGAAATGATTGTAAGAAGATGCGTTAAGAGCCTTACATATAAAAATTAGAAAAATAAACCTGGGAGTAATTCCCATATTTGCATACTTTAATGTTGATGATGTATGATGTTTGTGCCTTTGTGATGAAAATAAGTCTTGGTACTTTTCGTTAGCCATGTTTAGGTTTAATACTTTGTATTCGTGATGAAGTTCCTTAAATTTGAAACCCATACAGTCTATTTTCAGTTGTATACAGAAATAATTTCCCGAGCCTTGTTCTATCTACTATTGTGTGTTTACAAGTTACAAAGTTATGAATCGTAAAAACAACAACAATTAATTACGTAATTGGATAATATATGGATGACATAGTTTCAAACGCTAATCATTTAAAAAGGAACGAATAAAAGAATTTGTTCCATGATAAATCTTATTATACGTATAATTGTGTTTAGTCTGCTTTTCAGTTCAGTTAAAACCTCATTACTGAAACCAGAAATAAGATTAGCATTTTTCATGTCATTACTTCCTTTATTAAATTCTTTTAACATACACAGCAATAAGCTTTTGGTTTTGGTCTTCATCAGACTGTTTGAAATCATAAAAAGTGCTCATTCAATTTGTTATGGAGTCTAGTTCTTTCAAGTTGCTATAAATCTAGTGTGTTTTATAAATACTTATTTGTTTACGAAATATAGCCAAGGGTTATACAAAGGCCTACGATTTCACTACAAGTTCTTATCCCGGAGACGCATGTATAAGGCAAATTCGATGGAAAATGTTTCAAAAATGAGTTCTATGAGCGAGCTTAGCTGGTAGCTCGCGAGACTAAAGATCCGAGGTTCGCACCCTGCCCCAGTTTATTTATTATTTTATTTATTTATCACAGAGGCTCAATCGGATCATGGTGACTTTAGTAACTTAAAATTACAAAACAACTGCTTTTAAAACAATACAATATGCAAAAGTGTTAAGTAAGCAAAACTTAGTTAAAGAAACCAAGCCCGTCTACGGCCAGTGACAGCTGTCTAACTACTAAATGGGTGGCTGGCTAGCTGGGAGCAACGGACGATCAATCACAGACGTTTACCACATGTGTAGGCTAACTAAAATGTTTAATCAGTTTTCGTGATTCAATGTGTAAGGAACTCACTGAAGTCTTGTTATCATTTAAAATTTATTGTTAAAAATACTGACTTTCATAAAATATCTAAAGAATCTTTCCTCTATTTACTCTGGCGGAAATACGCATTTTGTGTTCGCTGATATCATTGGTCAGTCTGATACACGTCTTTTATTGGTCATCTACTGCTTCCAGCTACTCGTCACTCGACGCTGGTTGTTCTAATATTATATAAGTTTAAGAGTTGAAAAGGAAATAACTAACAAAAACAAAACAAAAGAGGAACAAAAAGAGTTTGGTGGTGGGTGACTGGTCAGCTTACACTGATTACTTTTAGGCCTGCTCATTTCCTAATGTGTTGTGTTACATTCCACCTAAACACGTCGTGTTATTCATCTTAACAAAATAAATAAATAAGTAATTTATTGCAGAAAAATGTACATGTCATGCAATTATCAACATTATTTTTAATATCTAAAATGTTCCATACGTTCTGACATCGAAGTCCAATTCAGACTTACATTTTGTTCATTCACTCGCTCTCATTCATTCGAATTGTCCAATCTTGCTCTTTTGTCAATTAGTGTTTTCCACGTCCATAAACTAAAAAACTGTGGAAAACGTCCGTAATAACATGTCAACTTTAGAGGATCCGTGGCGGATTGGTATCGCGCGCGACTCCGGAGCTCATCACTCCGGTGGCGTGGGTTCAATCCCCGCAGTCACCACTTACAATGTGTAATATGATTATATGCTGACGCTAGGTAAAGGTTGAGGTTGAGTGGTAGAGAGGACTTTGAAGTCCACCTTGCCTCGTTGAAACAAGTCAAACTTTTTTAACTCTAGAACATATTTTCAATCTTAATAATCAGCCGTGTCATTAAAAATTAATGTAGGGTCAACCGGGGCTAATATGAACAAGACAAAAATATGGGGCTGTTGTGAAAATAATACTTAAATATACTTGTGCTTAAATATACTACTAATTAATTCGTTCAAACCATGAAAAATTATATAAAGTATGTAGTTTAGTATATTTTCCAATATCGAATTATTTAAAATTTAAAGGTAACGTACATAAATCTTTTTGTAAATACACCATTTTTCCCCGAAAACTTTTTGCGGAGAGTTAAAACTTTTATTGCCCTTCCTTTGCCATTCAAGGTAGAAACATTATTAACTATGATTTTGTTAAGGAAAATTTGGTGATTAATTTAATGTTTCTATAGTTACTAAATACTTGCAAAGACCAAATGTTAAGCTAAAATCGAGGGGCTAATGTGAACAGCGGTTCATTATTATTAACAGTGACTCGGGGCTATTATGAACATATAATTATATACAATCTATGAAATAAAATTACAAATGTATAATTTTCTCTTTCATGTGTTACTTTCTGATCCAATTTCCAATTACTACTGTTTTATACGAGTCAGTATATTAGTCAAAAACCTACTCTGATGAAAAATATTGATCCTAAAATGAAAAAGGTTTCAAAGAAGCTGTTTGAATGGGATGGAGAATCAGATTGTCCGTCAGAGGGAGTAGAAGAACCAGTCTATATGGAATGGAGACCAAGATTGTGCCTTCGAATCATTTTCAGATCTAGAAGATCAAAATTTCAAGATTAATGATTATGTCATCGTCTTTTATGAAGGGGAATTTTTCCCTGGTCAGGTAATGGACAAGCGTCCGACCGATGACAATCAAGGACAAGAATATCAAGTCTCTGTCAATCTAAAACTAATGGTCACTAGAAATTAGCCAGCGGTCATTTAAATAAACTTCCAGTAAGTTCAAAAATCTTTGAGATAAATCAGTGAAACTTGACTTAGCTGACAGCTCAAGGGCCTGGGCTTGTTCACAATAACCGCATTTCTGTACTGGTGTCTGCAACAGAGTTATAGGAGTGTTCACTTTAGCCTCATATGTTAATTCACATTAGCCCTTTGACGGGGCTAATTTGAACAACATTTTATTTTTTAAAGGATAAATAGGAACCTATATACTTTTGGTGATTGCATGGCTGAATTCAGCTTTAAAACCTTAATCTACCTGTATTTTTACTTTATTTTTGTCATATATATCTTTTAAGTTAATATGAAAAGTGTAGTTTTTTTTCTTAATAGCCCCTTCCTCTAATTGATAAATAATAATAAAATTTATATACGAGTATAATTAAGATATGTGTCCCAGGTTCTATTTAAATCTACATCATATCAAATATTCTTTTCAATGTTCATGTCAAACTATTTATAACACGTTTTAATTACCGTACGGAAATTGTATTAAATCATACAACATTATTATAGAAGAGGTCGAAATGGCTCACCGCTCAGTAACTTCGACAAAAGCACCGAAGTTCATTTAGTTAATTTTCCCGTCCCACTAGATTTGATTACTTTTCATATTTTAGAGAGAATTACTATCACAATCGGATTAGATTATCACTCCACTTGTTCTAAACAGGTTTCTGAGTATGCCTTAGGAAAATTAATTATGCTTAATTGCATAAAAATCAATAGACAGGGTGGTTATACATTGTTGGGCACGTTTTGTTGGACAGAGTTATGCTTTCAATAGCCTCTCAAACTATTGTCTTAAGTTGCTCAATTACTTGAACTGTATTTATGCTCTTGCTATTTACTCTTGCCTTTCACGATCCTCACGCATTAAACCTTGGGGGTGGATTATGTCAGAGAGAGTGTATTCACAAATAAATGTTAAGACATAAGAAACTTTGGTAGTTACCTCATTTACTATAATATAACTAATGACAAATACGTTTTGATACTATTACAACTCTCGCTATAGACACCGGTAACACAAACCGAACTGAAATGGAAATTCAATCTGGACGATTATCATAGCAATGGAAATTTGTCAACGATCTCTCTCTCTCTCTTCTAAGTACTTTTTGGCAAGTGTATGCATCGAAACTAATTTACTTATGATTATTACACTTAATTTATGTTTTATTTTGTACGTGTTTCAGTGAGCAAGTTCATCAGACTAGGTGTGTCAGACAAAAACGAACACGTACCGTACTTTGAAAAAGCAGTTTTCGAATTGGACATCGATGAAAACAAAGAGATTGACCACCCACTCCTGACAGTGGCTTCATCGGACCACAAGGACTGTGAGTATTTTTTACAATATGCAAATTCTTGACAGTAAAAGTACGCTTTGCATAAGAATTAATCTTTAAAACTATAAGTATTCCGTTTTGCTAATACATTGTTCGAAATAAGTGCACTAGCAAACATGACCATATTTCAAGAACTGAGGAAAAGTAAAGATTGACATGTGTAAAAGACTCATTAAAAACCAATAATTAAAGATATTGCCAATAGGCGAGTTCTTTAACAAGATGTTTTACTAGCTATGTATTTTTGTTTATGTAATTTTAGTTTATGATTTTATCATAACTGTGTTTAAGAGGTCTCAAATTAAAACAAAACAACTAGAAATAAAAAGTGTGACTAATTATAGGAGATTTGCAACCCTATGAAATAAATAGTACTGTAGTACAGTATTCCCATATAGTTACTTCACAAAGCTCATGTGATGCATTAGTGAACGAGTTTAAACTTTTAAAACCTTACTAATTATGATAACTAAATGTTTGTGTTTTAAAAACGTCACGTTGAATATTTTTAAACATAAATGAACTGATTTCATTAATAGTAAAAACTAAAAAGTAATTAATTTTTAACCCGCTAACAGCTAAATTTCTCGGTTAAGATATAAAGAAGACTGCCTTTGTTAAAGCAAATGCTAAGGCTACGATTTCCTAGAAAGCGGTGACCACAATATCACGGTCACAATATGTTATATGATGATGAACTTTTGTTTATAAAGCAATCTTATGGAAGCGGTCACCGCTCTCAAGGAAAACACTCCCATGTGATTGCATTGAAAACACAAATTCACCGTCATACTACGGCCATGATAGGTAGAGGTCACCACCTCCTAAGAAACTGTTACTTAATAGGACATTGTTTGCAATCTCAAGCAATCGACATCGTTTGAAATCTCTCCTGCTTTCAAGCATTTATCAACTTATAAGAAAATAAAGTTTGAGCTCTAACTTTATAATATATCGTGACATGCAATTAAGAGTGTGCTTTAAATGACGTGTAATCAACTGGTTATTAAGTGAAAATGATTGTTACTAACAGGTACTGCTTCGAGCAGCATCACTTTGTCGTCTCTCAAATTACACGAAGCAGCAACACAAAGTGCTTATGCAACTTGAGACCACCACTCTCAATATAGATATATCAACGGGACACCGCTCATTATCATAGATATAGAGATAGAGATAGACTTTATATAGGGTCATCGAAAAAGAATGCCGGAATTTCAATTAAATAAAAAAAAACTATTAAAGATATTTTATTCATTTTATAATGAAAATGTACAAGGGAAAAGGAAGTTTTTCTTGGTACCTCAGTAAGTTTCAATGTTTGTGCAGAATGTTTTGAATTGTTGTTTTGGGTATTTGGAGTTCAAGGCTTCTTCGAGCTATTGCTTTTTTGGACTCTTCAAGCAGGACTGGCGGATGCGTTCATTTTCCTCAGAGGTTCTCGGCCGGCCTGTTGAGTGTTTTTTCTCACCGTTTCCTGTTTCTCGAAACTGATTGAACCATCGACGAATAGCTTTGTCATCTGGGGCGATTTGTCCAACATAGGTTGGTCTAAAGCGACGCTGAACACTCAAGATTGATTTTAACTCAGCAAACCAAATAACGCACTGTGCTTTTTGCTGGACGGTCAACATCGTAATGGCCGACTAGGCGTAGGTGACTCATTGTTGTGATGCCTCACTGCGCATCAGTTCTGCGCATGTTAGGTCACGTGGCCGCTATTTTCCCTCCATCCAACAACGTGTTTATAAAATCCCGGCTTTATTTTTCGATGCATTACATATTTTTCCCACGGAGTTTTTGGATTTTTTAATAGTCCGGCTGCAATAAGATAACAAAATAGTTCCTCTCAAAATAGGAGAAGCAGTTCCTTCTTAAAATAATTAAAACACAAATATTTGGGTTGATAGGCTAATTGTTGCGTGTTCACACGGTGTTAGTGCCCAAGTTGTAGTTTTTACCAACTTCATTTGGTAAATTTCCAATAAGTAAAAGAAAACATGTTATGGTTTAATTTTCAAATAAACTAAAAAGGTTAAATTCTTGAGGACTCTACGTAAACAAAGCGTTGACAAATTGGCCATGGCTTAACTCTTAAGAAAAAGGGTTTTATTTATCCTAGAGATGGAAATAAACTAAAGTGAATACACAAATAAGAAAGGGGTGAAGACATACGTTGAGCAAACACAGCGACTGATCCAAGAGATCAATAAATAAACTTCAATGGGTTTATTCTATTCTTCTCTTTTATCCTATCTAGTATTTCATTTCTTGAACACTCATTTAGATCCAGATGCACGGCCATAACAAACAAGCCCGTGGACTAATTTTATTCCTTTATTGCACTTTTTGGTCCGTTTGAATTCTATAATATTATTAAACGGTAAACAAACCAAAAGTATTGCTTAAACAACTTGAAAACACGAATATTTGTCCACAGCTCGAGTGCGCTATGAGATCACCAGAGGGAACCTTGGTAACGCTTTCGTCCTGACGAAGTCTGGAGTGCTTTATCTGACAGCTCCACTGGACTATGAGACCGTCCAAAGAGTAAGTACTTTGTAGCCTCGTGTGATATCGTATTTAAAATTTGTAGTTTGATCTACTGTTTTTGTTTATTACAGACACATTGTTTTGAATATGTACGTATGATAACATGTTTTGATCGTATTAATTAGACAAGTGAAATAAACCAAACTGTTAAATCGTACACTTTTACTTTGAGGAAATCACCAAGAAGAATTATTTGTCTCAGATAAAGATAAAGAGATTTTTCAGGCTCACACATATTGCTATTTATATTTCGTTTGTAAATATTTAGGACAAGTTTCTTAGGCAAGCAAAATCGGACTACCACAAGTCTCCTTTTGGGAGGGAGTTTTCGCAGATGAACGTTTTTATCTGAAACAGTGCATTTCTTTTGATTTTGAAGCAGTTTGTAATCAGTATTTACTTTTGTGTTATTTATAACTAAAATAAATTTAAAGCAAAAATGTTTTGACCGAACCGGGACTCGAACACGGGTCTCTTACTTGCCGGGTGATTATACTGACCACTACACCTTATTTTTATGTTATCTACCTGTATAGTAAAAAATACAATCCAGTATTTAAAAAGTGGTGACCAAAAATTTTTTTAGCAATAAAATTAATTTGAAATACGTTTTCTTTTACGAGTTTTAATACATAACTGGCAGTAAAAGACACGTAAGTTGGTTTGGAGGCCTGAGCGAAGCACTTCGCTACGCTCACAGCCTCGTGACTTCTGTGGTAAATGAGCACAAACGCTGACGGCTAGGCTGTGAGCGTAGCGACGGACTTCGATGGAAATTCGCTTCCCTCACGCCAGCGGCTCCCCTGACCTGTTTCCAGTACGAGCTGCGGCTAGCGGCCTCGGACAAGCACTCTGCAAGTTTCGCCACTGTGCTGGTGCGTGTGAAGGACCTCAACGACAACCCACCGGTGTTCGAGCGTCCTTTCTACCGCACACAGATCACCGAGGAGGACGACCGGAACCTACCTAAGAAAGTACTCCAGGTCAGTTTTCAATGTTTTGAATGTTTGAAAAAGTAATTTACTAATAAATTTAGAGTGTAAACTATTATTGCGGAAATTTTATCGTAAAAACAAGGTACAGACTGTTTTGTTTAGCGAGGCGAAGTTAGGACTAAAAAGTCCTCTCTACCACTCAACCTTGACCTTTACCTAGCGTTACTGTAGTCACATTACAAATGTAAGTCGTGACTGCGGGGATCGAACCCGTGCCAGCGGAGTGGTTAGCTCCGGAGTCGCGCACCAACCCGCCACGGGTCCGCTAAATCGTTAGGAAAAAGTAAGATGATCACGACGTTTCGGTATCTGCAATCTGAACACGTCTTCAGGTGAAAAGTAACCTAAAACATAACACAAAACCTTAGACAACGAGCTTGCCTAAAGTAATCAGCGTAATCTGACCAGTTAAGTGCAAACAACATGTAGTTGTTAAAGAAAAAAATAACTATGGAACATGTCCCCAACAATAGTTTAAACTACCATCGTCAAAACAAAGAAAATAGTATATTTCATCACTAGGTCAAAAAGACACTTTCGGGCCGAGTGATGAACGATATTTTTTGTCATGATGCAAATAACCATGAGAAATAAATGTCAATAAATGTTTTAATATTATAAACAAATTATTAAGTAAACATTGTTTTGAGCTCAGCAGTTTGAATTATAATATTTTGAAGAAACAGTTGTTACACTGATTTACTATTCGTCAGTGTTAAATTTCAAAACAATCAAAACAAACTTGTTGAACCAGCTGATGTCCATGCCACAAAAAGATAGTTAAAATGATCTTTTCTCCCTAGAGAGAAAGAGATCATCAAAACAATACTTTATTTTATCGGGGTACAAAAGTGGCACTTTAGCACTGTGAATACATGCGTCTTAAGCAGCTGTTTTCAGAGCAAAATGACAAACAGATCATTTTTATTATCTGTATATTAATGTTTCTGTAAATGTGTATGGTTTTACTTTCACAATGTTTTTTTCTTTTCAAGTACTAACCATTTTAATAGCTTTTGTAAACCATTTAAATCAGACTACTCAGTTTAAAATATTGTCAACTGTGAGTTTTTATAACATTAAAATTAAAATTTGATTTTTCAATAAAAAAAGTATTGACAAAAAGTAATGTTATGTATTCGTCCCACAAGTATTCGTCTGCGACTTTAGGCGGTAAACTTCAGCCGGCATCAAAAGTTTCTCTTTAGTATTTAATGATGAAATATACTACTCATATTTCATAAACTTTACACTTACGCAGAACAAGAGTTCTAACTGGGCTTTAAATTAGAGTTTTAAAATGTGAAATTTATCTTAAACCGAAAACCAGACCTCATAAACTGTCTTTTATCCTGTACTTTGCCAGACTTATATGGATTTTCTGATACTGAACGTTTCATACAGTATAATTATTCAGTAATGTTTACTTATTGTATGAAACTTTATTAGACATATGTAGCAATGCAAGTTCGGACGCTTTTGAAATACATGTGTGACGGAATACTCACTCAACTCATAATTATACAGAGGGTCTCAAAACAATTTATATATATTTTAACTAAATGTAGCTAACTGAATCAAAATTATATCATTGGAAGGTACACACATTTGATAATTTTAAACATCCGTTTTCAACAGTATAACTGATCATACTGGTTATTGAAAATTCATATTGCCGTGTTTTTAGATTTTTAGAAAAGTTGATATTTTTCTATGTAAATATAACTAAATGTATCTATTTATATTTGAGCCTAAAACCCCCATAATGAAAGTTCCGTTGCATTTTGATTGCCAGCTCTTTTAATAACATCATTATTTATACAATGAATTTGCCACTCCGTACCATACCTATATGTAAATTTATGAATTTTAATGGTTTTATTTCGAAGATTTACACATTTTAGCAAAAAAAAGCCATGTAAAGCATTAACCAACATGTTATACTCAATAAAATGCATACGTAGTAAAATTTTGTATATTTATTGGTAACTCTGCATTTATTATATATAACATTTAAATAACTATTTAAGTGTTTTCTTTGTGGCTACAGTTTATACATTTTTAAAATAAAGACCATTATCACTCATACATTTACATATCGGTCTGGTACAGAATGGCACTGCCCGAAATGATGTTTTTGAAAGAACTGGAAATCAAAAACTTCCAGTGTAAATTCTTCATACTTCATAGTTAAATAAATGGTAACATTTGGTTATATTGTCGAATTCAGATACCTTTACTCTAGTAGTTGGTGTAGTTTCCAAATATATTTATTTAATTATCAAAGGCTTTATTTGCGATGAGCTACATTGAATCAAAATGGGTATACATTTTTTAAACACTCTGTATAATTAAAACTTATTTAAAAATATTTTTTATAGTAATAAATATTAGAACAAATGCTTGAAAAATCATCACAATGATTCATTAAATTATTTCTTTGATTTTTAAGGTACATATGTAAAGAAGTTGAAGCTGTAAGGAGCTAAAACGAAACAAATCTCAAACATTCAAAACAACAAAAATAGCCTTTAGCACACAAGATATAATACCGTATATAGCTTTAGAAGTTATTTAATTAATATCAAACAAACACGTAGTGACTCCTTCTTTCGTAAAAAAGGTCAACTAATGAAAAAGTCGAAAAGAATATGAGAGATTCTTTTTCTGAATTATTCTTTTACACCGTATAAATGGCAGCTCTTTATGGCACGAATAACAAGAGCAATATCGACACTAATTTGAAATAATGTGCCACGCAGATGGATTAGATAAGGTAGAGAAATTGAGTTATCTTCTGACACGTTATTAACAACATAACTTGCTTATCCCTCCTGACCTATATACTTGTCGCCTCGTTCTTCATAGTGCTATTTAACAAATTACCTACTTTATTCATATTAGGAGTAGATGACCTTTTATACACATTTAAGTTTTAATGCTATTTATTTCTTAGTTTCTACACTAAAGTCTTATATGAAGTTGGTTGTTGACTATGGTACAATTTCTTTTTTTAACAATAACAATTCGTTTAGTGTCAATTTTTACAATAAATATTGTTTTTTGACAATATTTTAAGTACCACAAGTAAGACATTAGCCTAACTAAACAATTTGGTTATGGAACTTTACCTATCAATAAACTCTCTAATAGTATAACACGAATTTTAGGCAAGATAATTTATGAGTTTGGATTTGAATTGGTTCGAAAAATAACGTTTAATGTTGTCAGGAAATATATTGTATAGAATTCTAACGGCTTCAACAGGAAGTTTATCACATAACTGAAGTCTATGGTAGTTTGGTGGAATATAATTTTGATTTCTAGTGTTGTACCGATTATTTTGATGATTGCTCACATCAATAGAACACTTAGTCCTAAAGAACAACAAGATTTCTAAAATGTACTGAGAGCATAAAGGCAATATGGATAAGGATTTAAAATGTTCTCTGCAGGACTCTCTAAACTTTAGCCTACCAATTATTCTAATTGCTTTTGTAGAACAAAAATCCTGCGATTTTTTGTTTCAGAGCAATTATTCCATAGGCATAATCCGTAAGATAAATGGGTATGAACTAATCCATAATATGCCAATTTTAAAACGTCTTGGCTGCAATGAAATGACAGTTTTCTTCATAAAAATAACCCTTTGGATACTTTGCTACAGACAAAGTCAATATGGTGATCCCAAGACAGTTTTTTATCTTTGAAAAGGCCTAAGTACTTAACATGGTCAGTCTCTTGAAGAGAAGTGACATTAATTGTTATATTATGAATACTATCGTCTTGCAAATGACTGCCAGTATTAAAACCGAAGTTAATATAACATGTTTTGGACAAGTTTGTATTCAAATCAAGCTGCCTAAAATATTCTACACAACTGTTGATTTTTTCAATAGGAAGCTCTCTAAGCTCAGTATAGCTATTGCCATTAAAACTCAGAGTTGTGTCATTAGCGTATTGTGAAATATTGCAATTGTTCATATTATTACCAAAGTCAATTTCTGAGCATTTATTAACATATAAAATGAATAATGCAGGACCAAGAATGGATCCTTGAGGGACTCCATCGTCAAGATCCATAACGTTCGACAATTTATTTTCTACTTGTACTTGTTGACTTCTGTTACTCAGATAGGTCTTTAACCAACTGTAAGAGTTTCCTCGAACTACATACATGTTAATAAATTTGATATCAAGTAATTTAGAATGATTAACTCAATCGAAGGCCTTTGTCAGGTCTAAAAAAACACTTAGGGCTTTCTTGTTCATATCTAGGTTTGAAGCAGTAATTTCTATAAAACTGTTTATTGTTTCGATGGTACGTTTTCCTTTAGTAAAACCACATTGACTTTTATACTGAATATCAAACTGCTTTTAAAATGAGTTTTATCTGATCAGAAACACTTTTTTAAAGAATTTATTGAAAGTAGGTAGTAACGATATTGGTCTGTAGTTACCCATAGCTGATCTTGACCCTTTTTTAAAAAATGGCACTTTTGCTTGTTTTAACAATTGTGGTAATACTAGCTTAAATGAAATATTTGTTAGAAAAACCATTGGTTCTAAATGTTGAAACGTCCTTAATAATGTTTTCATCTCAGAAATCCTTTACTCAGCATTGCAAAAATGTCGTCTGTTAGGGCTTCTTTTAAGGTTATTGCTAAATATAGTGTGTTTTCAAGCCTTTGCTTTTCGTCTTACGTGCTTAGGTTTTACTAAATAAATTAACGCACAAAACCATCATACAAATTACGAAACAGATGTTCAAACATTAAAATCGTAATACAACTATTATCTGCAGCTTTTATGTTTTTTTCAATAAACAAAGGTTATGTCATTGAGTTGGTCGACACATCTTGTCCATATGCGTATAATAGAAATAGAGGAAGAATAAACAAGTATTTGTATATCGTAAATCGTCTTCGTATATTGTATGGCACAATATATAAAACAGTGCTCGAGCAGTATCCAGCAATGTGTCAAAGTGTTGCCGAACTGTAAATATTGTGCTACAAGCCTGATATTGGGTAGACATGTATCCTGTAGAGCGTTATATTGAAGTTTACATTGAGCCACCTCACTTTCACATACTTTAAAAGGGCAATTAATATAAAATGAGTAATAAAATACTAATTTTATATGATTACTATAATGACACATGTTTCGTCATTTAAAATAAAAACTTTGTTGACAGAAAAATACATTTTTGTCATTCTGCTCTGAAAACAGGTGATTTAGACACTCCTTGTATTGACAGTGCTTAAGTGTCACTTTTACACCCACGTAAATAAAGTATTGTTTTGATGACCTTTTCTCCCTCTAGAGAAAATAGTATATTTCATCACTATAGGTCCTAAAGTGACACTTTTTGACACGAGGTCAATATGTAACGTTAAATAAGTAATTTTAAAATGACTGAGGGTCAAAAATACACTTTCGGGCCGAGTGATAAACGAAACTTTTGTCATGACGCAAATTATAATAAGAAATAAATGTCATGAAATGTTTTAATAATATAAAAAATAATTAAGTAAACATTGTTTTGAGCTCAATTGTAATGTTTTGAAGAAACAGCGGTTGCACTGATTTACTATACGTCAGTGTTGAATTTCAAAACAACCAAAACAAACTCGTTGAACCAGCTGATGTCCATGCCACAAAAACATTATTAAAATGATATTTTTCTACCTAGGGAGACAAAGATCGTCAAAACAATACATTATTTACCTGTGTGTAAAAGTCACACTTTAGCACTGTCAATACGTTGGTCTAAAGCAGTTGTTTTCAGAGCCGAATGACAAAAAAAGGGTTTCTCATCTTGTGACTTGGAAAAGTTAATTTCTAACTGTTAATCGATATCGTCCGTTTCTAGTTGTCGCTTATTTATACTTATCACTATGACTTTCTTTAGTTTCTTCACTTGTCTTATGCATTGCTGCAGCATCCATTACCGTCATTGCTTAGTCTTTTGTATTTTCTCTTTTCGAAGTGTTGCGTTTTCTCGTCATTTTTGTTGCCTTAAGCCTGGAATATTAAAAAAAAATGATATACATGTTTAAACTGTACAAGTTTGACCTATTTTCTGTTTGCTTGGTAAATGTTTACCTCTTCAGCCTTGTGTAAGCTTAAGTTGGGTCTTGTAAGCCCTAGCAGATATTGAAAACCGCTGTGTAAAAGTAGTTCTAATGGAATATAATTTTAATATTTAAAGCTGTTTTAGAATTCACTGGTTTACTTATTAGTGTTTGCCACCCTAGGATAAAAGAAAATAGGAACAAAACCTTAAGGTTTTAAACAATTAAAATCACCATTTGAGTAAATTCTCTAAAGTAAAAGTCTTCAAGTTGTTCAAGTTTTTTCTTATTACTTTGTAAAATATATCATGGACATCTTCAACGGTGAGATGTTTTGTCCTAAAACAGTACAATACAACAGAGCTCCGACCACTTTTCACAAAGGCTGGATACATTACGTTCGGCTCACAGAGAAGCAGTTTCATGTTTATTGGACCGTGAAGCTCTTTGTGTCAAAGCTGATAACGTTACAGGTGGTGGCCTTGGACGCTGATAAGAACCGACCAAAGAACATCATCTACTCTCTGACAGGCCAAGGGGTTGACTCCGACAATCCCATCAACAATAAGTTCGAGATCGGCAGAAACTCTGGAGAAATCTTCGTCCTCAAGGTGATGCTCTTTTTATAGAGTCCATTTGTGATACTTTATTTTAGCTGCTACTTTTTAATTTTAATTAAAAGCATGCGCTTAAAACTTTGCTTTTACTACAAGGCTTACATGGCACACTATGAAAAATAATACAAATTGAACTTTGTAGGCTATTAAAACAAAATAATTACCGTTTAATTTAGTCGAATGGCAAAATATCAAACATGACATAAATAAGTACAGTAAACAATTCGCAGACAATGTTATTTAAATTTAGTGATTCAACGTTTATTAAAGTGCATAAACAACAAATTTATGAGGGAAATCATGGTGTGAAACATGGCTCAGCCACATTTACATAATGTGAACAATATACACGTAAACTATGTTTTGCAAGAAGATTCCACTCATAAATCCGTTGTTTAAGAACGCGGATTGTTTGGATTATAATTATCTAATGACAATCTAACTTGACAATCTAATGTGAAATATGAAATGATTTATAGTGTTAAATATGTTGTTTGGCTTCTGCATTATGATACGTGCAACCAGCCACCGCTTTATGTTAATATATTATAAAGTTTTGATTATTATGTATTAGTGTGATAAGTAAACAAATAAATAAATACTGTGTTGAATAAAAACTAGTATGTTAAGAAGCACATATCTCGGTTTTCAATTTGATATAACATTTCGCATTAATTCACATCTTCCTTTCAAACAGTCAGATTGTTAGTTTTAAATTCCCCAATTGCAACAGAGCTGGTTTGAACTGTAAAAAGCGTCTGATTTCAGGTGATATTTAAAATCGTTTGTAATTTGAGTAGTTTTGGTGGAATTTGTAAGCCTGCTGATGACCTAACTGCTACCTGTGAGGGCAACGTTCATGGACTAGCGTCCGTGCGTTTCTTCGTGGCGTTTGGTGAGGGAAGTGAGGGGACAGAGTGGGGGAACAAATCGAGGCTTTCAAAAAGTATAGTAATAGCCTTTCCTCACAGTACGAGTGCCATGTAAAGACTGAACAGTTGGTTACCCCCACCCTCGAAAACCCAGTTATAACTGGTTTTAGTCGTCAAGGTCAAGCGCCACGAAGAAACGCACGGACTCTACATTTCATGTATTCTAGTTAGGTAGTTTTCACAGCCTCTATCTTTTTGAAAGCGTACTTCTGATAACCTTTATAAAACATGAACATCTATAAATTTCAAAATCTCTGTCTAGTTGTCTTTGAATACAAAATAAACTTGACAAAAACAAATTCCTGGCTCTACAAATAACAAAGAGGCTTTAAAAAATAAGTATGATTTTCCGGCTTCATTTAGTCTTAGGAACATTACTTTAAAGTACTCCGTCTGGATTTTATTACTCCTGTACAACGTGGGGTCGCAATGGATACAGCACACATGATAAAAGTGCAACATTAACCTCGATAACTTCAGTATCCCTAGATGATATCTTAGCCATTAAAATTCCAGAAACAACGTTGAATTTATTGAATGGTTTTAAACACTGATTTAAAAATAGCATTCTAGTCAGAATTAAGACTTAAAAATATAAACTAAATGAAACTTGTGGGTCAACCACAGTGAAAAACAGTGTTTAATGGCACACAACGTTTCGATTTTTCTACGATAATCATAATCAATTTTATAAAGAATAAAGAAGAGAACAATAAAATTACATAATTATATGTATACATGAAATAAACGTGATTTGAAACAAATAAATATTTAAAATTGTAGATACAAAAATTGGATTTTTTCAAATTATATATAACTATGTATCAGTGGTCATCATGAATGTCTCTGACTATGTTACAGCCCTTGGATAGAGACGAGCCCAAGGGCCGGCCACTGTGGAAGTTCACTGTGTTCGCTCAAGATGAAGGAGGTGATGGTTTGGTTGGATATGCAGACGTCCAAGTCAACTTGAAGGATATTAATGACAATGCTCCGACATTTAGTCAAGGAGTGTATCATGCCAATGTCACGGAAAACTCTACTGCAGGTAAAATATTTCTGATATTGTAATGATATAGCCTAGCCAAACTAGTTTGAACAAATCGTAATTTTAAATCAAGATTTCTTATTTAGATATAAGTAGGATTTTGTTTATATTCGAATCCAAATGAACTTATATATTTTGCTGCGTACTCCAGCCAAATTATTACATTTTGCGTTAAAATTTCCTGTTTTTCATGTAAGTGAACTATTTATGTTTGACTCATTTTTATGTTAAGACACTGAAGTGAAAATTGGACAAAATTATTTCAGCAACGTTTATAAAAACATATTTGGCATAAATGTGAACACAATTTCTACTTAAAGGATAATGACCCATTTGCTTACCTTAGTAAAGAATCAAAAGAATGTTGTCAAACGCCAGTTTTAGTCGGTACAAAACTAATCATGAGCAAAGTTGTTACACATTTACGCAGATTACGTTTTTAGAAAGTGTTTAATATACTTTTCTAGATTATTCAAGTATGCAAATGCAATAAGGCAACCTAGCCCTCGTTTTTCCTTTTGTTTATAATGAAATGTAATATTCCTTCATATTGCCAAACAACTAAATTCATATTTTGTCAATTTAATACAAATATAAGTTAGACTCAACTCTAAGTTATTTCTATGTTAAAATTGGTTGATTGGATAAACCTTTTAAACAGTGATGACGTTGTAAACGAAAGCGGCCCTAATGCGAGTAAATGTAATAATTTTATTTAATTAATCCTATGAGATTAACGTTCAATGTCAGGCTAACGATTCCCCCTTTTACTATAAATGTCCCTTCAATGGTCTATAATAAGGTAAAACAGATGAATACAACTAAGGGTATAAAATATTTTACGTTATTTGTTCTTAAAAACTTGATTATTAACATTAAAATGCCTCCTAGGTATTAATAAGCTTTACCAAGTGGCTGAACCTTTGTTTTCACAATTTTACTGGGTGTTAAATTCCTCTAAGTGAATTTATTAAACAATGTCAAGTCGATAACACGATTATCCTTCCTAGTGGGTAACTACGTCACTTGACATTAAATCAATTAATCACCCGTTAATTTATCAAAGGAATTGAGGTTGTTATAATAACTACGGTACATGATATATTATTGTATACCCTAAACTTAGATTTGAAAGCTTTATCATCGAGTAATTAAACTAAACTCAAATTACACTTCGACTTAAATCACTATTTGAGATGCCGACCGCTCTCATGAGGGTATTTTAAGGCAAATATGTGGTGAGGGATGAGTGTGATGAGTGGTAGTAATGAGTTATGAGGTATACGAGTAGTCTTGTTACAAACCAAGGCCGACTCTTCCTCAGAATGGGTCATTAATTAATAGCCCAATGACCAATGGAAATACAAGAACCAAGGGCTTAACGTGACTTCCGAACCACGTAGGTGATGGTCTGATATGTCTAAACGATAGTGGGAGTTGATGCGGGTATCACCAGATGATCACTGAGACTATCTGAGCCTCTTTAGACCTATATCATCCTCAAAACCTGACCTCCATGAGTCCCAGTCAAATATACTCCAGGAAAATACTTACTTATACTCCAGGGAAATGCAAAACTTTAAATTGCTTCGGTTTTCAGGAGAAGCAGTCATGAAGTTAGAGGCGGTGGACTACGATGACGCCGAAGAGTCTGGAAATGCCGACGTTGTTTACTCGATAGAGAAAAACGTCGTTGAAGAGGAAAGCGGACTTCCAATTTTCCAAATCGACTCACAAAACGGGGAAATAACAACCGCGGTGTGTTGTTTGGACCGGGAGAAAACCCCGGACTACGTCATTCAAGTAGTCGCTGTCGACGGTGGCGGAATGAAAGGTAACTATGCCTTAAAACAGGTCCAGATAGTATTGGTATTTTTAATTAAATTATATAGGGCATCACAAAAATGTGTAGCGCGCTATGCAGAACAGGATTCTACATACAAAAATAAGCCGAAAATGACCAGTAACATGTTTGATTTAGGCTTAGTTTAGCCGTAATACGCCAATTTGTAATTTTTGAAAATAATAAATAGTTCAAAACACTTTGAGATATTTTTGTGAAACTTGATATACACCTTAATTGTGTTCAAAAAGTACATTTCAAAGCTAAATAAAATCAAATTGAATTTAGACTTTTATAAATAACTGTCATTTCAAATTCGATAAATTAGATAAACAATATTTTTGGAAAATGTTAATAGGAAAACAATTAAGGTTTATACCAATTTTCACGTAAATATCTCAAAGGAGTTTTGAGTTATTAATTATTTTAAACATTTACAAAATGGTGGATTACGGCTAAACTAAGCCGAAATAAAAAAAATTTTACTTGACATTTTCGACTTACTTTTGTACGTAGAATCCGGCTCTGCATAGCGCGCTACACATTTTGTGACAGCCTGTATACACAATAGTGAGTTACCTACTATTTTTCCTTACTGTTTTATTTTTATTTCTAGTAAATCTTTGAATAGTTTAGCCTTATTTCGTGTTGAACTGTCAACCCTATCCAGAAATATGTGTCACCAAATATCATTAGTGTTTGCCTCAATATTCATAATTCAGTTATTATTAAAATTTAATACTACAGTATTTATATTCATGAACGGTCCTAGTCCATGAAGTACGTATGACCATAGCTCAGTAGCACAATGCATGCTTCGCACCAAATCAGCCCGGGTTCGATTCCCA
Organism: Matsumurasca onukii; assembly: GCA_018831715.1. Lineage (NCBI taxonomy): Eukaryota > Metazoa > Arthropoda > Insecta > Hemiptera > Cicadellidae > Matsumurasca > Matsumurasca onukii. The sequence goes on from CM032065.1 coordinate 39,777,052, forward strand.
GATGCAGTGATAATTTTCACGATGGCCATTCCCGTGGTTTAGAAATCACTTTAAGCCGTTGGTCCATTCTATTTGTCAGTGGGCTATTAATTAACAACCAAATCTGAAGAACAGTCGGCCCAAGTTTGTTATAAGACTACATCTCATCATCTATCAAAAAACTCAACAAACTCACCCCATATTTACCGTAAAATACCTTCTAGGAGTGGTCGGTGTTTCAAATCAAAGTATGCCAATGCGGTCTTGAAAAGTTAGGGTTTCTTTGTGTCCTTACTTGCTTTAACATTTTGAATGTGGGTACTTTCCTTTTACCAACTTTCCAATCAAACACTTTTCGTCTAAATTCGTTTACATAGTAAATATATCCATTTTTGTGATATGTGTCGCTTTTAAATCTTCTTTAAAATGTCAAGACCCATTTAGTTGTCTCTACTTTCGTCTTACTTTGAGCTTCATAAAATTCGAAACTTTTCTTTGTCAGACTAAAAACTGATTTCAGACAACTGAAATACGAAATGTTTTTTATCAAAGCTTTTTGTCATAATGTATATTGGGATATTTTGATTCATGTAGAAAAACAAGTTCTTTAAAACCGTTTCTATGTATTTTGAAGCGCATATTGGTTCTTAACCGAGTTAACGGCTAGAAACCTTTTAATCAGCTAATTACATAACATTAAAAGTAAAACTCGTATTTCGGTAATAGTTTCAAAGTTTATTGCTCTATTCTAAAATAATAAACGTAGTATACAAAACATTTGGTTATGGAATCATACAAATAATAAAATAAAAAGTAGGAGGGCACCACATGTATGTACGTGGTTAACTTTATTATTTCCGACATGTTGTTAAGAAGCACGTTATTTCGAACATTCTGTAATTTATTAACTTTACAAACTCAGTACTCTACTAAACTGCCGTATAAAGAGGATATAAAGTTGATCGTATCGGCATTAATCACCGCTCCCGGCCGTGGGTTTCCCTTTTCTTGGAGAAAAGCCAAAAGTTAATCAAGAGTCTGCCTCTTCTCGACTCTTAACCTAATTGTGCTGAAATCTGGCAAGCAAGACCTTCTTGAACCTAATGACAATCTGATTTATGACCCTAATGTGTCTTCATCGAACCCACATTACTTCCTTAGGTAAAGTGTGCTTGAGACCGATCCAAGGCCATTTACTTTAAAAGTTACCTCCAATGGGGAGTCTGTTTAGTTCGTAAATTCTTCACTCGTGGCAGTGCAAAGTCTTGGTTTTTGAGAGAATCCAGTTGAATGTATTATGTGCAGTGAATTTATCTATGCTATAGTTTGCTTTATATTATACGCTAAGTTTATTAATTTTTAGTAAATTTTCAGGTCACTAGATTAGTAAAGATGTTCGAACTAAATTATTAGTTATTTATTTACTTGATTTAAGATACCAACCCTCATTGATATATTTAATTCATTGATTGTACTTAACGTTAATATGGGGTGAATGGTGAGTGTGCTTTTGATGGAGAATAAGGTAGTCCGTTTACAGAGAAAATCCGGTTGTTCCCTAAATTGAGTCGTTTGTTAAAAGCCCGACGACCAATGGGAATTGACCAACGGCCTAACGTGACTTCCAACTACAAAACGACCATAACGAAATGCAGTTTAGTTTGAGTTGGTGTCATTTTTATTTGGATTTTAACCTAGATTTTTTTACTAAGACATATACTATATAGTGTTTTTGTGGTACAGTATTCTGTAAGACTTTCTATGAAATGACATACCAAAGAGGTATTTTTATTATAACTCATATTAGTTTTTCGTACATCAAATATAAATACGAGATGTGGTTAAAGCTTGATATTTTTAAACAGTGTAGGAAAAGAATGTATGATAACATATGTATGAAACAATCTGAGTTCATAAGGATGGGAAATATTCTATTTTATCGAAATCATAACAAAGCGGCAGTTTTGCTGAAGGCAGCCTGTCAAGCTACATCGAGATTTGTTCCCTTTCTCGCCCACCTGTTCATTCTACTCAATATGTAAAAACCTTCATCGGGTATTTTAAAGTATTTCTCCTGTAACGTAATGGAACCAAGTGTTTTCTGACGAACATTCTTTAGTGCTACGGCTACAGTTTTCCAGTAGCCGTAGCACTAAAGAATGGACAAGCTGATTAGAATGATAAGGTACAGCGAATCAAAACTATTTAACTACTGAAGTCAAAATGGTAGTTGTAGGCTATAAAAAATGAAACAGGAATAGCTCAAAATCGAAGAGTTTAATAGAAATTAGATGATTTTTAAATAAACATTAACATAATCACATTGAATCCACGTTTATCAAATCTAGTTCACAAACGAAGTGGATACGAAAGAAACCGTGGCGTGAAACTAAGCGTGTGCTTTAGTATCGAGCAAACAACCCGAAAAACACGTTTCGTGCCACAAATTCCCACATTTCTTCGTTGTTTAAGGAGAAATATTGACAAAGGCAGTATCAATGTGCGTGTAAATACGTTGACCTGAAAAAGGGGTGCTTGCTTTATTTCTGAGAGTTTTGCAGTTTTTTGATACTGCCATTTGAAATATTTAATTAAAACTACCATTTTTGAGTTTCTGGACAGGTTTTACTACTTCCTCTTAAGTCACTATTCTTATTTTAAAATTTTATTATATTCAGTTTCAAGGCCTATATCAATTAATACAGTCGGGGCCTGTAGACCTTGTGAAGAGATTTAAAAGTCATGATGTACATTTTGCGACGTTTGTCGCATCTTCTGGGGGTCGAGGGGGTGTTACTGTTTACATATGCCCACTTTTAACACACTATTTACACTTATACTTTAAACTAGTCACTTTGTCGTCGCGGCGAAGTGATCAACATTTTGTTGATTTTTTGAAAATAATTAATAACTCTAAAACCTTTTGAGATATTTTTGTGGAACTTAGTATAAACCTTAATTGTTTTCCTAATAATATTTCCCAAAAATATCATAACTTATCACATTTTAAAATAATGGACATTTCAAATTTCAAAGTCAAATTCCAATTTGATTTCATTTGAAATGTTTTAATAGCCGCCATTTAAAAATGTGATAAGTTAGATTAAAAATATTTTTGGAAAATGTTATTAGTTTAAAAGTAGGGTTCATACCAAGTGTGAGCGTAATATTAAGTTCAAAAGTCAAGGTCTCTTAAAAAAATTAAACGTAAAAACACAAAACGTACTAAAATAGAGAATTTTACAAAACAAACGACATTAGACCATTTATTTAACATTTTGTAGCTTCGTTACGTAACAAAGTTAAGAGCGTAAAGTACTCCATGGTTTTGGCAAACCTTGTTAATTGTAGAAAGTTAAAAGTTTCAACTTGTTCCTGGGCCAATATTTGCGCTTTTTATAATAATCACCACAGTACTTGTGGCGGTTCTGAAGCTCATGACTTCGTTTTTCTGCGCAGTTTTATTTGCAGTCACCACTTACATTTGTAAATTGATTATGCAGAGAGGATTATGAAAGAGTGGACTTCGTTGTTCCAACTTCACCTCGTCAAACAAGACAAACTGTACCTTCTATTTTTCTAACTAATCTTATTATGTGTTCAATGTGCCTATAATCCCACCTTGACTTAAAATTAACCTATCTCCTATCTTTTTAGGAACGGGGACGGTATCCATAAAGGTAGCGGATGTGAACGACATGCCGCCAAGGTTCGTGAAGGACGAGTGGACGACGGAAGTGGACGAAAGTGAAGGAGATCAGCTCCCTCTGAATCCGATCCTCACAGTTACAGTCCACGACGACGATGAAAACAACGACTTTTACTACACTGTAAGTTTTGCTTGATAACTAACATAGAGAGTTTCTATTGAAGTACAGATGAAGTTCTCGCTCTCATAATCTTGTGACGCTTTTTGTGCCTGGTTGTTTTTTTTATAACCAAAGTAAAACTAAAAGCAACAAAATATACCATTTCCCAAAAGATATTTTAAAAGTTCGTTCCTTTATGTAGTTAAAAAAACCTTTGAAATAAGAGAGTTTTTAAAATTTAGTTTAATACTTGTATTTAAATTGAAGTATTGTTTAATAACAAGACAACCACCAGGTGAAAAGGGTATGCTAGTCCACTTGACCTAGAGGTGTCATCGTAATGGCGTCATGTTGGGTGAGGCAGGGTTGGTGAAGTGACAGTGACGTCACAAAGACGTGTTAAGTTGTGGTGACGTCATTATAACGTTGTTGTTTAATGTGGGAGGAATTTGCGGTATTATTTTGAGTCGTGAAAAGGAGTTTTATTTGTCTTGACACATATGTCATTTAATAAGACAGAAACCAATCATTTCGTAAAAGAAGACATTTTAAAACTTAAAGCTGTTTCAGGTATTTACAAAATCGTCTCTGTTTTTTTTATGAGAAATTATTTTATCGCAGGGTTTTGAGTTGAGTAAAGCTTGAAAAGTATAAAAGAATATTTCACTGATTACATCTCGTAGTTCAGTACAATTTTAGGATAACTTGCCATTGAATTAATTTTTATTTTTTGGATAATTTTTAAGGATTTTAAAATATGGTAGACTATTTTATTTCTAACGGTTACGTTAAACTCAGATACCATCAATTTAAAAACCATCCGGAAATTTCGTTCAACACTTCTAGTTTTGTACGTAACTGGGTGAAAAAACATAAATGCTAAACGATTAGTGTCCATATGTTCAGTAGTATTTTAAAAACTTTATCGGTTGAATCAATTATTAGATAATATTAATTTGATTGAATGATGTATTTTCAACAGTGAGAAATAAATATTTATGATTATTAATTTCGCAGGTAGTAAAAGGAAGTGGAGTTGGATCTGAGAAATTTTCAATGGTGAGAAATCCAGACGGAACAGGTGGATTGAAAGTCATTCAGCCGTTAGATTATGAAGAGACAAGGGTTCCCTTTCGTTTTAAGGTCCAAGTAAAAGATACAGTAAGTATTACAAGAATTATCTGTTAGTAAAATATTTTTACAACTGTTTTTACAACTCAATTTTTATTTAATAACATAATTTCAACTGTAAAATTAGTACTGGTAAAACTAAAAGCCGAGGCTTCTTCGTAAGTGAAGGTAAACGGCGTTAGTCTCTCGTTATCGCCCTGAGCAAAGTGAATAGCCCCTAAACTACTCGACTGAAGGTAAGCCAATTCAATCAATGTCCTACGAATAAATGATCTCTTACTTTTGAGTTATAGAGAACTCCTTTAATCCGGCAAACTTGCCTTTAACGAAGCGAGGCAAAGGGCAGCAGAAGTGACGCCATGGACGCCAGTCTTAGTCATAGGAAATTACTTTGAACGAAGTGAATGGTCCTAAACCTACGAGGCTGAAGGTCTTGTCTTCTCTATGGTCAGTAGCGAACGGTTTTATTCCTGCAAGCCTGACTTAAGCGACACCCAACGTCATCGAACTAGTGAGGCCGAAGGCCGAGCATCGACATAAAGTAGCAAATATATTAAGTGTATAATGTAATTTACGTAAATATAAACGGATGGCAATCAAAAGCATGTACACTGTAACTGTACTGATACATATAAAATTCTTTTTTAGAAGTTCCTTTTATATGACTTAGCTGGTTGTACTCAAGCCCAAAGAGGAGAATTGACAAAATTAATATTCCTTAGGTCTTGTGAAGAAAAAAACAACACATCATATACACAAATATGTAACGTAAAATTATTTACTTTCACAAAAACCCATATCACTTATGTTCATCTGTAAAGACATACTCGAAGGTTGGGTAAGAAGCAACACAATTGGATAACAGTTTTGAATAAGTTTACATTAATATATTGGTCAACAAAGAGAAACCACTGCGGAATTAATTAAAAACACAGGACGCGAATTTTAATATTGTTTTTCTAAAACAGAAAGGAATTGAGTTGTTAACATCGTAATAGTCTTGAAAGCTTCAGGGCGCTTCAATAAACAAACGAAAGAGAGCCTCTGTTCCTCGCTTCTGTTTTTATTGAAATCGAAAGAAATGTTTTGGCAGGAGATTGTTTTCTTCCGTAGAGCACAATACTTCCCTTAGCTTGTCGTTGAAACGACAAAACCTTAAAGCCGAATTATCAAAACAATATAAAACTCTTCAGACAGGACGATTATATTGCGATATTATCATCGTATATTGTCTTTAAATGTGGCGAAAAAATCTTTAATTTTGAAAGATATTATCAACAAAAATAAATATAATATTGGATATTGAAGTTTAGACGTTACAGCCTATCATATAATTTTTAATATCGGAGCTATCTATATCTTCTTAATAAGAAAGTCTGTTAGACATTCAATAACTAAACGACATAATAAAATACTACTTGAAGATATATTGAAAGGTATGCAGTTACAAAAGTAGGGAGTTCTTAAACTATTTCTTTATAAACAAATGTATATTTTTTACTAACATTGCATTTTGAATATAAGCATTAAGGCAACTCGCTCAAAATTATTTAAGTCACAAACATATCTGGTAGATTTCATGCTAGGATGCACAAATAACTTTTAAATGCAGAAGAAAATTTTACACAGCGTATGGGGTAGTCAGAAATGGTGTTTTACACAATTCTGATAACGATTTTTTAACGAAGCTAACCACATAACGGTTAAGAACATTTTATTGAAAACCCATCTGTTAACTAACGTATTTTGTTATTTATAAATTACTTCTCTTTTTGTATATAGGCAAGATCTTTCGAAACAAAATACAACAACTGTGAGGTTCAACGTCTTTAAGTGTTTGAAAATTTGAAACTTAATGCGTTATTGAAATATCGGAAAGTAAATATACGTTTAGGTCTTAAGGTAAAGGATTATTTTACTTGTTTTCAAAGCATACTGTGTGCGAAAAATAGCTCAAAAACTGACAAAGTGAAGCGTAGGGGGTAAAATACTTTACAGTTTCTATCTACCCTCTACTTATAAACTCCACACAGTTTGAATATGTGGTTTGCTGGCCCTTAAAAAAAACACAATTAACGTTTCGGCCACTGCTAACCATAACTAAAATATGTTCAATTAAAACGAATGTCACGAGTGATTTTCTTGTCTAGGGGTACGACGGCGAGGACGACCTTTACCACATAGCTAGTGCGTGGATCACAGTGAAACTCCGTGATATCAACGACAACCCGCCCCAGATAGACCGCCTCCACGAGTCCGTCGTTGTGGATGAAGACGCCAGAGTGGGCACGATTCTGGAGACCTTCAGGGCCAAGGATCCTGACCAGCGAGGGAGGAGCAAAGTGACCTTCACGGTAGACAGGAGTTCAGACCCTGAGCGTCAGTTCACCATTACAGATGACGGCGTGGTGACCATCCAGCGACCTTTGGACCGAGAGGCCAAGTCCGTCCATGTGGTAAGTTTAGCTCACGACAACGTACTGTAGACTTTAACACGTAGGCTGGAGTGGCTGGAGTCAAAACTATATTCTAGGCTGATGGTATCATACCACGTCATACAACTAACATTAAGATTGTCAGACGTTTCGCCCAATCTGTGACGTGGCTTCTTTAGTGGCGTCTCAGCTGTGTCTTCACTGAGGATGTCACATCCAAAAAAGGTGAAACGTCTGACAACCTTAATGTTATTTTTCTGTAGCGTGGGGGTGATCCGTGCATGTTTCTGTTAATACAGGAAACCTAGAAAATAATTTAAACTTAGTGTAGACTTGTGTAAGAGTAACAAACACAAGTTATGCTTTCACCGGGGGGGGGGGACTGCTTAGCTATTAGAAGTAGAGGGAGTAACAGAGTGTGCACAGAGGCAGATCTTTGGAAGAAAGTGGAAATCAGGAAGTCAATGGGTCAACTTACAATTAGATTGTTTCAAATGTAAGCAAAACACGTCTTTTCATTTATTTAAAGCGTATATGTAAATAAAACATTGCCATAAAATTATGAAAATAACTTACAATTACTTCTATGGTAATTACTTCTTTGTTTCTCTGTTGACGATTGTAAAATTGTTCTGGGGTTAAAATCTTATTGCGATTGAGTGGATAAGAATCACTAGACGTTTCGGGATCTGAGATTTGATCCCAAAATTTAAGATGAGCCATATTAAACACGTTTGAAAATGAGCTAGCTTAAAGTTATCAGCGTAGGGTGATAGGGTCACCCACCACCAAACAACATTGATGCGAATTTTTTGCGTTTTTATTTATTTATTTATTTTTTCAACGGTATATGCCAACCGTTGAACCAACCACATAAATACAAATTAATCAACATCAAAAGTTACATAATATATGGTCAATTGTTAATAAAGTGGTCTATCATAAATAAAGTAAATTCAAAGAAATAAATATATATTATATGTTTTTGTTAGTTTTCTTTATGTTGAATTTTATTTTAAAACCACGAGCCTAAAAACATTACAGACATGAACACAAAAGTAATGAAACGAACAGCAGTTAGAACAACCAAACACGTCTACGGCCAGTACATAAGTTATTACTGATGGACTGACTGGCTGTTCGCGAGTAGCGGACGACTAATCTTATACAGACATCAGACTGACTTAAACAGAGAAAAATACCAGTTTATGCACAGCCAATAGAAGAAAAAGGGACAGGGGGCTTCAAACGATACAGTGTTTGTATAGTTTGACAGCCTTAAATCGAAAATTATCGGTCTTAACGCATTAAGTATAGTATAAATAGTATATAATAACTCGGTGCTAAAGGAATCAATATAATGTAATACCTCTCTATAATACTATAAAGCCTGTAATTTAAAACGTAAAATTATTTGAGAGAATTTCAGCTGTTCTAAGTTACTCCTTTGTGACGTCACGTCAAGTTTTAACTACTCGAAACTTTCTTAATTGTACTTAGTAAATGCCATTGTTTCATTAGATAGTTCTTTGTTGAAGAAGTAGATAGAACAATTACGACGTTCGCTACGGTTCCTTAAACTAGTGTGTCAGCTTGACTGGAAGGTATTTCGTTGAGTTTTATGCAGTCTTAAATTACATTACATTGAGAATGGGCGGTCTGATCCTGATGCGCGTCAGCCCTTTGGACCTATTGCGCTCCCCTTGTGTTGGTGTAAAGAGATGCTACTCAAAAAGATTTGAGAGCTCTAAGAACTCCGAAATCCTTCTCACAAGTCCCTCTTCCGCTAACTTACCTTAGTCATCTCACCAAAAGTAGCCGTTCTTTCCTGCTCCAGACCATGATAGTCGAAGAGAATATGTTCAGCAGTTTCATCATGCAGGCTACATCTATACAGTCTTGATTTATTTATTACCTTGTTTGCAGGTTATAAACGTTAAAATACATGTAAGTTTTTCTAGGCGAAACTCCACAATTAGGCAAATCGTGGATACATTGGGCGTAAGCTACGTTTAACAACTATTATGCGAACGATTGAATCATAATTATAACAATAAAGTTTTTCCAACATAGGTTTTGCAGGTTAAGGTTTGTTGAGGAGTTGTAATACGCAAGGGATATGCACATCTCGATGACTAAATTAAGAAACTGTAGCATAGCATTCTCACAACAATTTCAATAATGAAATAAACTATAAGGTTTGCAAAATCAATAATGATTAAACTATTATTGAGTTACAAGACTCTGTTTTCATTTACAAAATTCATAAGTACCTCAGTGTTGGCTATAACGAAATGGATTTCGACTATTAACTAAATACACGAGAAAAGGAAATGGTGAATAAAGTAGTATTACGTTATACTTAAATCGTGTAAATAATATACTTACGAAAAAACAAATGCAATATGCTTTAGTTCAACGTTAACACTACAAACACAAACAGTAATACCTTAACAAATACCAGTTTTACCATCTATGATTGTCCTCAAATCATCCCCAAGTGAAAGGACGAAGCCTTACATAAGGGTAACAATGCCACGACAAAAGACTCGTTTCTAGAGTTATTTCAAATGCATTTGGCACCCTCTATAAAAGCATCTGTACAGATCTGGTAGTATTTTAGTACAAAACAAATTTCTAACCAAATAGTATTGTTTAATTCATAAAAATGTCCACGATAAATTGTCTATGTTTTTCTATCGTTAATATAATTTGTGTTGATGTCCCCGGTAATATCAATTATACCGAATAGCCTCGTCCACAAAAAAATAACTTCTAAATCAGTTTATTTTTCTTTTAACCTAACTCTTCCCATCACTATTTTCAACTTACACATTTAGTTTCTAGGTTATATTTTATCTTACTTGTATATTTTTCAGTTGCGGATTTTAGCCAGAGATGACGGTGTTCCTCCGAAAACGTCGACGGCAACTCTTCGAATCACCGTGTTGGACGTAAACGACAACGCCCCTATGTTCGCGGAAGACTACCAGGTATCGCTACTTAGTTGTTTAACTAAAGACTGATTTCGTTTACATCAAAGACATTCGAAAACACTATACAGGTTGTCACAATAATGTGTAGCGCTTTATGTAGAACCGGATTCGACATACAAAAGTAAGCCGATAAGAACGAGTAACTTTTTTTATTTCAGCCTTATATAGCCGTAATCCGCCATTTCGTAATTTTTTAAAATAATTAATTATTCAATAGCTTTTTGAGATATTTTTGTGAAACTTGGTATACATCTTAATTGCTTCTTCAATAACATTTTACAAAAATATTCTTTATCTAAAGCATCAAATTTCAAATTCCTAATTGATTACGTTTGACTTTAAAATGTTTAAATGGCCGCCATTTTGAAATTTTATGAGTTAGATACAATATTGTTGGGAAATGTTGTTAGGAAAACAATTAAGGTTTACCGACTGATTCACTGATTGAGGGTCACTGACTCGTTTGGATAAAAAGATAATAGTTTTAAAACTAAGTAGTGAAGTATACATTGTACTTAGTATCAGGTGTAATTATATATACAGGGTGAGTTTTAATGTCTCCCCCACCTTAACTTTTGGAAAAGTTAACATTTTTAAAATACTTTTGGAGAATGTTTCTAAAGAATTCTAAAGTTTCTTTTTGTTGTACTTTGCGTAACTCACACCCCCATCCACAAACCATGGGGAGGGCCCCACCAAAACGTTTAGATACAAATCCTTCCTCTTCTTGTAGCACCTCAAAAGAAAGGGAATATCAATACAAATTCAACGACACAAAGAAAAATTGTTTATCTCTAATCGTTTTTGTGCTATACCATTTTAAAGATCACACAAAATCACGTTTAAAATTTTAACTTCACAGACAATTTCTTATTACAATTTTTTTTAAATACTCACCTTCTATATGTTTTAATTATACCTTTTCAATATGTGTTTGCGAATTTTTTTCGAGAATGAATGAAAAAAAGAATTTAGAGAATTTCATATGCTCGTCATGACCGCAGAGCAAAATAAGCTGTTGCAATAAGCATTTAGGTAGCTCGGTGAAGCTTGAAAGGTTTGTTACATGCAACAATGGAGGTGAAAATGTCAGTTGAAACCTAATGCAGGTCGTAGAGGTAGAGTGAGTCATAAAGTGCATGTTATTCTGTTGCGCTACGGAACATGAAGCTTTAGCGATTGTGTTCATCATAGGAAAGCTCCAGTTGCCCAGTCAAGTTGCTGCACAACGCTCATATCCAATCCCCAACAACATACCCCTCCCCTCCCCTTTCACCCTCGGCAACAACCACCCGTGAGCTGATTGCAATCTTTCATTTCCTTCTGTAATATTTTCAGATTGCATCGCAATTTATACACGCTTCACAGCGCGGAGATGCATCAAGTCGACTTTGTAATTTGGGGTTTTGGATTTGTGATGGACGTTGGGTTTTTAAATAATTGTTTCTACATGAATGAAGGGTTTGTGAAATGTGCGTTTAGAACTAAATAACTACCAGTGTAACAAATTTTGTATTTACAATGGGCTCTTACGCGCTTATTTTAAATACAGGTGAGTCAAAGGTCTTTGGACTCTTGTACTTAAACTGCATATAAACATATAAACTGCAGATAAACATATAAACTGCAGATGCTTGACAATACAAGATTTAAATAAAAAAGAATCAGTTGTTCGTGTCCATGCAGGTGCTGCTGTATTTAAGGAATGACGATAATAGAACAGAATATTTCTAATTACAGTTTTCTTAGCCTTCCAAAAACGCTATTCCTAAATTTGAGATGAGAAGACCTTTGCGTTATAAATAACAGCACATAGACGCTTGCGCGTAAAACTATTTTCGTAAAATATGTTTAAAATAAACAACTCAATAATACTAATTTATTTCCGTTTTCGCTTTTTTAGTCATCTGCCTTCTTAAAATTATGGGTAAACCACAAGTCCCTATCGAGTAAATTACTACTCTAAAGACTTCTAAATCACCTTGTAATCGCTGGTTTGAAAGATATTTTTGTTAAACGTCTTTATTTTAAATTTATTCAAGATTGAAAATGTTCTCGTCAGGTGACAGTGACGGAGGGTGACTCACCTGGGGTGATCGCCACGCTCTCTGCCGTTGACGCTGACAACTACACGGTCGGACACGGTCCTCCCTTCACCTTCATGCTGGATCCTAACGCCACAGTGAACGTGGCAAGCAGTTTTAAAGTCGATCAGGAAACTGGTGAGCATAATTCTTTTACCAAAGACTATTTTTTTCTAAATTGTTGCATAACAATTTATTTACTTTGATAAACCTCATGTTTTAGACACATCAGGGGTTACGTTTTTTATTAGAAAATAATAGGTCATACGAAATGAAACTGGGTTATTCAGAATAAAAAACTAAACCAATTACTTCTTGTGCTTCTTAATTTAAACTCTGTGGTAGTTAAAATTGAGTTGTTTTGAATTTTGAATGACTCTCAATGGCCAGTTTAATCTTTGTTGCTATTTTTTAAGTAACATTAAAAATAAACTTGCTGTAGTATCAAAACCTATATGAAAGTCAATATAAGTAGATATTGTAGGAGCAACTGAACAGTATCGTCGCATATAAAAATTACCTCAATGTGTATATAATAAATGAAATGGTTTGGTAATGATTTCCGTTTAAAGTACAAGTTAACATCGAAGTGCGAAATACACTTTTTCAATGTGATAACTATTTAAAATATGTTTGCTCAGCTATTAACCGATATTCACAGGCAACTTTTGAAACTACTATATAACACGTGGTTGTCCGAAAGAGTTTGACGTACGAATATTTTGAAAATCTATTAAATTGTACATTATTAAAGCATTTGTTCAAAGTTGAAAAGTGTTTAACAGTTCAATTATATTTCCAGTTAAGGGAAACACAACAGTGATTGTATCTACGTTGCGAACATTTGATCGAGAGGAGCAGAAGACATACCTTGTGCCAATTCTAATCCAAGATGGCGGCCGACCAAAAATGGCGGGAACAAGCACCTTGACGGTAACAGTCGGGGACATCAACGACAACCTCATGGCTCCAGGGACCAAGGAGATCTTCGTCTACAACTACATGGTAGGAAACCAATAAGACATTATTTTGCTATGGTAGAAATACAACAGCTTTATATGACGTCATTATTTTATTGATTTGAGCAATAAAAGTACTGGATATGACGGTATTCCCCTTTTACGGTAGAATAGCTCAAACTGTTGAGTTTTATTGACTATACAGGGTTTCCACTAGCAAGTAAATACGAGATCAAACTTCACCAGGTGATTTTTAAGCTACAAAAAATAACCTATAACACATCGTCCTATCTCGCTTAGTTTTCTGTCTGTCTCTATTTATTTGACTAAAAACTGATATCTTCGAAGTTTATAAGGGTATAATATTAAATTCTTAGTTAGTATAAGAGGGAAATTTCTAAAATATAATAGGATAATAATTACTTTCAAAATCGCGGCCGTTTTAAACACTGATAGCTTAATATGTCAAAACCATGAAACTATACATAAAACACAAGTATAAAACGTGTATTTTCTGAACACTTTATGACCATGTTTGTTGTGCTAGTAACCTCTCCGTTGTTGTAAATTGAAAACAACCAACTTGGTCTTGAAATTTTCAGTAATTCTTATACTAGTTTTTTTTTATAAAGTTCTAGTGTTTAAGTTTTTAACCTTAGAATATAACAATACATTGAGGCAAAATTCGACTGATCGTTGATTTTGGCGCTACTACTTTACCAAAAGTTACCAAGGAACTCACCTCAAGATTATAAAATTGAAAAATAAAACACACACACATCCTCAGGTTATGCTTGAGCTAAATAAGAACAAAGGGATAACTCAGTCAACGTTGAGTGAATGTGTGTGATGATGCAAAAGCGTAAACTCACAGAGGCTCTCAGATGATAAACCAACGTAACTGAAGTTCAAAGTTAACTCGCTGCTGAATAGCGAATACATTATCTCTGGCTTTCCCTAACTGCTTACTCAACGCTTACTCATATCATCTCTCGAGCGTTGCGTTTCTACTTTGTGTTTTATAAAGTTGAGTATTAATATTTCAAAGTTCATTGCGTGTGTGTTTTTTAATTTCATAGTGTGATTCGACTAGAGATACTTAAATGTACTCTTACAAAAGTAAGTTGAGTGTAGATCAAAAACGATGCTGAAATAAAAATTATTGGAAGCCAAAGACATCGAAATGCTGTTTTGTTCAAGTATACTTTTCAAGTTTGAAATTGAAAATATTGCACATGCGTAGTTTTGTTTTTATTTTAGGAAGGAAATCAGTTCATTATTTTGACATACGCTGCAATACAAGCAAATACGCACACATACAGATGCCACATGGTCTGTAAGATCGAGTTTAATCAATGTTTTTCGTTTTGCTCGTTCAATAAGGTGAAATTTGTGTTGTTCCTCAAGTACACGAAACACCAATACGTTGATACTGTTGCTGATCAACAAAACTTCAGTATGTCAGAGCATAGTTAGTTATTGTGAATTGTTTTATCCTGTTTGCTTACCCAGAATAAACCTAAACCGGTAATTTAGCAACGTGAAGCTCAGTTGCTGTGGTCAAGAGTCAACACAATGTGTTCGTCAAAGGAGGCCTGAGTACACATAATAACACTAGCAGAGAATCCGAATGCAGTTGAACACTTTCAATTCTTTTATGGGTGATTCAATGTTTTAGTGTTCTCTCCATCAATATCCAACGGTTAGATTTATAAACACCCGTGGTCTTCTTTTCATGGAACAACTAGGCTATCATTATCGAAAACTCCATCCACGGTCAGAGCCGATCTGTATCGGATCGGTATCGTGTGCGACTGTGGAACTCATCACTCCGGTGGCGCGGATTCGATCCCCGTACTCAACACTTACAGTTAGTAACGTGACTATACGGTGACGCTAAGTAAAGGTCGAGGGTAGCAAGGATTTTGTATTCCTAACTTCACCTTGTTAAACAAAAAAACCGTACCATTTTACTTAATGTATCCAAGCTAGTAAATTATAAAATTAAAACAGCTTAATTTATGCATAGTGCTCTGAATGTCAAAGTGCAGAAATGCGTATTAAATAATTAAACAGAAATGTCTTTAAAACGGTACGTTCTAGAGCCACGGGAGTTGTTTTAATCGATTGAGTAAAACTCTACTGTACAGGGTAAACTTTGTGTTCGTTTATGGGTTTTTTTTCCTTTTTTCAGGGACAAATGCCGGATGCTGAGATCGGCAGGGTTTACGTGACAGACCCGGATGACTGGGACGTAATCGACAAGACCACTTCCTGGGACGGAGCGGACCACAAGAGCTTCCGGCTTAAGGAGGATACTGGCATGATCACTCTACGCCAAGGCACTCCTGACGGAACTTACCACTTACGGTTCAAGGCAAGACCTCTAATGTAATTAAACCATATTGTTTAAGACATATTCAAATTGAACAGAATACTTACAGTGCCAAGTTTATACATTTATAAAATAACTCTCTACGTAGTAAAACCAAATTTAATAATTGTGACATCTAATCATAAAAGATGCATTTCATTCAAGTGAACCACTCAATTTTAAGTACTTTGAAACACTCTTGTGTTCATGGGGAGACAACTTTTAATACACTTCCAAAACAAATTCAAGATTTGGCGATTGAAGACAGCATTTATTTCGGTGGATTAATGAATTTTTTTGCAACTTAGACGTTTTAAACTTTTAGGCATCGTCTATAATTTTTGTTATGAGTTTTTTCAATGTTTGTTATGCTCTATACCTTTAAAGTAAGGATTTTTGAAAAATTAAAAATAAATAAAGATTCTTTTGTTTGACACGCATGACAAACAGACGACGCGAAGCTACAAGCAAATTCTAAATACAAATAAATATCAATATTTACATAACAAACACATGCAGGGATGGGTCTTAAATAGTTACAAGTACAGTAACATTCTGTTAGATTTAAGAAGAAAAACATTTGGTTTTATGTTTCCAATATGATTAAAACTAGGATTATTTTCATTTATATGTGTGGTATTTAGAATATTAGACTCTTTCATTTGGTGCATATACATTTGGAAATCCTCTTGGCAGGTTATTTGTTCTCCTTTCTTTCCAAAATATAAAATTGTCATATTAGTCTCAATGCTAGTATAATTGTGGTTAGTATCCAATAAAGGGTATTTTGTTTTGATTTATTTTCTAATATATTTAATATCCCTTCTCCGTGAGTACCCCTCCAACAGTATATAATATGTGTTTTTACTATTATATGTTTAATATACCAGTATGTGTTTAATATACCAGTAAATCTATTTAAATTTTAATTGTTAAAAGAGCTACGGTACTAGAAATTAAAAAGGTTTAGTACAAATTTTTTAAAATTGCCGAAGTATTTTTTAACTTATGTTTTTAATTAGGGTGCTTCTCAGTTGTGTTAACTTTTGTATCAAAATACCAAGTATCCTTAAAAGTGAACAGATGTCACAAAATTATAAACTAATATCGGTCGTTAAAATTGTGTAGCGAAGCTGAAAGCCGAGAAAAGTAAGAGCGACAGTTTACGTCAAAGTAAACATGAAAATATTTTTCTGTTAAGACTTGTTGTTACCTTTAAACTACAAAATATGTTTCTGAATATTTTCGACTCATAGATAGTAATAAAAGCTACTACTACAAATAAAACTCATAACGCTATGAAATAAACTATGCACAAAATAAAAACTCTGTTGTTAGTAATTAATTTCTATACAAATTCGTCTTGAGGTTTTACCTCCTTTTTAACATTTACTTAGTCGATTTAGTTACTGTCTTTTGTTAGACTTAAGAAACGTATTTCACAACTTCTACTATTGCTTTTACAATGGAACCGGAGATATTAAATTTCCTCTCCAGTTGTAACCGATAAGAAGTGGATATTGCAGAAATAATTAAATGTATCGACCAATATTGTTTCAGGTGTTCGACCGCCGGCATGTACAAAGCGATGTGGTGGCTAACGTGACAATCACATTGCGAGAAATTCCATACCAGTCGGTCACACAGGCATCTTCGCTTCGAATCACAGGAATAACCTGCGAGGAATTTATTGAAACCAAGGTATGATTGTACTTGACTGTAACCAAAACAACACGAGGTATACAGGGTTGGGCAAATGTGTGGATACCCCTAGTTAACTTTTAATGGGTGACACCAGGAAAACTAAACTCCGCATACCTCCATAAGAAACAAAAATGCACTTTTTGGTCGGTATCACAATTTTGCCCGGGACCCCAAAATGGGGTATTTTGGGGGTAGCTCCAAAATTTTAAATGTAAAGCCCCATCGAGTGACACCTCATTTTAAAGGCCATTATTAAAGAAGAATATCAACGAAAACTAGAGGTCTCTATCTCAACCCAGTACGACATGGCGGTCATTTTAAATTTTCATCAGCCTGAGAGAACCCACTTAAATGTACGCATCAATATCCCATATTAACTTTTTAGCGGGTTATACCAGGTAAACTAAACTCCGCATACCTTCATAAGAAAAAAAATGCACTTTTTGGTCTGTATCACAATTTTGCCCGGGACCCCAAAATGGGGTATTTTGGGGGTAGCTCCAAAATTTTAAATGTAAAGCCCCATCGAGTGACACCTCATTTTAAAGGCCTTTATTAAAGAAGAATATCAGCGAAAACTAGAGCTCTCTATCTCAACCCAGTACGACACGGCGGTCATTTGAAAATTCATCGTACAATTTAACCTCATTAGAAGTTTCTTGATGAAACAATTATGAACAGTGTACACTTACCTTTTTAAAACATTTCATAAGAAATTTACGTTGCAAAAATTCCAAAAATACCAGGAGTTTAGTTTTCCTGGTATAACCCGCTAAAAAGTTAATATGGGATATTGATGCCTACATTTAAGTGGGTTCTCTCAGGCTGATGAAAATTTAAAATGACCGCCATGTCGTACTGGGTTGAGATAGAGACCTCTAGTTTTCGTTGATATTCTTCTTTAATAAAGGCCTTTAAAATGAGGTGTCACTCGATGGGGCTTTACATTTAAAATTTTGGAGCTACCCCCAAAATACCCCATTTTGGGGTCCCGGGCAAAATTGTGATAACGACCAAAAAGTGCATTTTTTTTTATGAAGGTATGCGGAGTTTAGTTTTCCTGGTATTACCCGCTAAAAAGTTAATATGGGATATTGATGCGTACATTTAAGTGGGTTCTCTCAGGCTGATGAAAATTTAAAATGACCGCCATGTCGTACTGGGTTGAGATAGAGGCCTCTAGTTTTCGTTGATATTCTTCTTTAATAAAGGCCTTTAAAATGAGGTGTCACTCAATGGGGCTTTACATTTAAAATTTTAGAGCTACCCCCAAAATACCCCATTTTGGGGTCCCAGACAAATGTGATACCGACCAAAAGTGCATTTTTGTTTCTTATGAAGGTATGCGGAGTTTAGTTTTCCTGGTGTCACCCATTAAAAAGTTAACTAGGGGTATCCACACATTTGCCCAACCCTGTATATTTTGTCCAACGTTACCTCAAATTTTTATATTGGAATTTTTCGGCCACTTTCGGAGGTACCCCTACTTTCGGGCAGTTGGGAAACTCCATCCGTTGTCAAGTACTTACACTATGTACTGAAATGGAGTGGAACTCATGGCGTGGTCCTGTAATCCAGCTTCATGGAGGTCAGGTTTTGAGGATGATATAGGTCTAAAGCGGCTCAGATAGTCTCAGTGATTATCTGATGATACCCCCGTCGACTCCCACCATCGTTTAGACATATCAGACCATCACCTGCGTGGTTCGGAAGTCACATTAAGCCGTTGGTCCTTGCATTTCCATTGGTCATTGGGCTATTAATTAACGTCCAATTTTAAGGAAGAGTCGGCCTTAGTTTGTAACAAGACTACACCTCATAAAACATTACTATTACTCATCACACTCATCCTTCACCACATATTTGCCTTAAAATACCCTCATCTGAGTGGTCAGCATCTCAAATAGTGATTTAGTGATAATTTACACTACACTATAATAAACACTATAACTGGTAAAAGAAACATTTTAAACATTATATGGCCCAGCTACATTGTATACCAATCCTGAAAAACAAAGAATAACTATTAAGGGTGCAGTAGTGGTTGTGACTTGAGTTTCGTCACAAAAGAGCAATGAAAATCTTGCATTTTCTTCAGACACTTCACGCCTACAGTTTTCAATGGGATTTCTATGAAATGCTAGTTTTAAAGTGCGTTAAATGGTTTAGTGATTCCTCTGAGTCGAATTCCTATTTTGTAATTTTTAAGACCGTAACATAAATCCAAAAGTTGATGAAACTTTGTATTTGAATGTTTTATGTTTACTAGTAAACTAATGAAATTTTAACAAAAGTGTTCAGCGGAGACAGTGCATTGTTATTTTTCAAATAACTTATTTCAAAAAATCTGATGAATATACTCGTAGTAGGCGTGAAGTGTCTCAAGAAAATGCTTGTTTTTATATTGTTCTTGTGGAAAAAAAAGTGGCCGACGGGTACTGTGCACTCTTAACAATCTCTTTCAATCCAACCTTTACGTACTCCGTTTATCCGTAATACGTAACTTTTTTTGTACGAGTGTACGATATATTTGGAAATATTTGGGTAGTTTAACTTTATTAGTCAAAGCGTGTTTAGGATACAATCCTTAAAATTAAGATCATTTCATTTTTAGTTGTAATAAATACTTATGATATTACTAAATGTTCAATGGGTTTTCGAGTTACCGGCATAGGGTTTTTGGTTTTGCGTTGAATTAGGTTTCCATGCTCACAAGCGCGCTTAACTCCTAGAAGCTAACTAAAATGTTTTCTTGTTGGCATAATCCAAACAGAATTATTCAACCATTTTAGCCTTGTTTGGGCTAGTACTTCTTGTGATTTACATTAACCTTTAACGCTATTGAAATATTTTACCGGTCATGCAACTTCAGACTTATTCCTTGTTTTAGGATCATTCAGCAAAAAGCAAACTGAAGTTGTTGGAAGAAAAGATGGCGGAGCTTCTTGAAGTAAAAGTGTCGAGTGTTCACGTAATCAGCGTTAGTCAAAGCTCAATTAAACCTCCAACTGCTGACGTTTGGTACTCAGCACGTGCTGATGCCTTTCCAACCTACTTCAGCAGCGTGCATCTGCAAGCCATCACATTGCTGCATTGGTCTCAGGTGAGGTACAGTTTTCAATATGTGTTTATGGGGTAAACATTGTTGTTTGAATTATAATACTATAAAGTCGGTTGTATAGGTGAATGGTGACTGAACGAGTAAATGTTTAGGCACTTCCCGGCATGCTACCCTCCTCAACCATCCATAATTTTACTCCTTTTGAAGCTCTTCGTGGGAAACCTTCGGGAAATCTGAAAACATTCCTTTTTTAGGCTCTGACAAGTTGGCGGCCAAAAAAGTACTAGCACACATTTTTCATCATAGCGGCAAAACACATACTCGGATCTTCAATCTGATGAAAATTTCGTTAGTGTGGAAACGGATTTTCTACAACTTATGTATTTAACACCTTTTCCCATCTCTGACGTTTTCGTTGCTAGATCAGATTGAAGTTAAATTGTGGAAATTTCAACTGTTCACTGTGTTTGGGCGGTACTTACGGCACTTATCCACTATTCTGTGTCAAACTGTATCTCTGCCATCACAACTTATGATTAAGTAGTTTGGATATTGTGGTTGTCAAAAATATTTGGTAAATTTCGACCAAGTAATTTCAAATTTTTGAAGCAACGTTCAATTTATTTGACATGGTTTTAACTTCCCTAAGAGCTGATTAGGGAACGAGGGCGTTATTGCTTTGTTCAGACATATTTAATGGAGGCATGGCATCCCACGTGTAATCCGCTTAAAGCTTCTCATTAGGTACAAAATTATGCATGTTGAACTGTTGAAGTGCTTTCATTAGATTAACATTAACTCGAACTTTAAAAGCTGTACTTTCAAATGTCAGACAAATCGTATTTTGTGTTTTTCCTTCTAGTAACAAGTCTTGTTAAGTTTTAAGTGTTTTCAAGTGCATTAAACCACAATTGATTACTTACAAGGAAAGTGTAAAGTATATTTGTTCACCTATTTTTGTTCACTATATTTGTTCACAGTTTGGTGTCATTGGAAATATAAGATTTATTTATATTTACGTAACTAACCTTTCGGAACAGAACTTCCATCAATGTGATTTCTAGCATGAGGTGCGTACAAAACATTCACGGAACAAATTCAGTTGGGAGTTCAACTTGTATTGCTCTAAATTGGCTAGTCATCAACCTTAATCAAAGAACAGTTACTGAACGCTTAACCGCATCAAAGTGTACCAATCAACGCTTAAAGCTGCATGGATAGACAATCATCTTTAGAAGTCTCGGGATTAACTGGGCCAGTCAAGCCACAAGTGGACTGGTGTGCTTGACCTTTGACCTTTTGGGTCTGCCACTTGTCGTCGTGCTTGTTAGTGCGTGTCCGTATGTACGTGTGTAGGCCTACTGTGAACTGTTCATCGTATCCGTGTTAGTTTATTTAATTTATTTTAATTGTTTTTGTGATGAATATCTACTTAACGAAGTCTACATGGATGAATCATCATGATTTTCAAGCCTGAAGATGACGACTATTCGTCGAAACATGTTGCCAACCGAACTAACAGCAAAAATTCGAACTGTTTTATGGAGGTAACAACCTAATTTTAGTAATTGACCTTTGAGTACGGTGGAAAGATGAGTTCACAAACCTTGAGTTTACAGGATACAAACTCTCGAAAAATTGTGTAAACATGTTAACTTTGTTTGCATTTCCAGATTTTCAGTTGAATTTTAAATAATATTGATTGTGGTATCGTTTGCTTAATGAATTAGTTGTTGAGGTTCTTCGCCATTTGAAAGGTAAAAAGGTACAGTTTATCTAGTTTAACGAAGAGAAGTTATGACTACAAAGTCCTCTCTACCACTCAACCTCGATTTACACTATTAATCTTCAAGGAAGGAAGCAGATCGTTTCTCTGAGGGCGGTGGATCGGGCTGGGGACGTACGTTCCTTCTTCTCTGCAGATGCCTCTATTAGGAGGGGTGTTCCTCAGGGCTCTGTTCTTGGTCCGGTCCTCTTCCTCTGATTCATCAACAACCTTCCTTCCTGTACCTCA
The DNA here is from genome assembly GCA_018831715.1 of Matsumurasca onukii. Classification (NCBI taxonomy): domain Eukaryota; kingdom Metazoa; phylum Arthropoda; class Insecta; order Hemiptera; family Cicadellidae; genus Matsumurasca; species Matsumurasca onukii. Next base: position 39,799,598 of record CM032065.1, read on the forward strand.
AAAGCCAAACTTTCGCTTTACGCAGACGACACCTCTCTCTCAATCTCATGTTCCAACTTCAATGAGTTAGAGAAAATTTCCTTTTGCGAGGCAAACCAACCGATACAGTAGTTCGATGACAACCTGCTTAGTGTCAATTCCGGTAAAAATCAATTGATAAATGTTGTCTGTCGGAGGGGCATAGGCGTGGTTTCACCCTTTTTTTGGATGAAGCCATGGTTTGTCCATTTGAAAGTGTTAGGTTTCTTGGGTTGGTGCTGGATGAGAGACTTAGTTTTCACAGTCACATTGGACAAATTTCAAAAAAACTTAGCTCTGAAATCTTCGTGCTGAACAACCTTGAGACCCAAGCAGGGGCGGGGTTCTGCTATCAGCTTATTACGGGCTTATATACCCCCACTTGGCTTATGCGACTCCTATATAGAGCCACGAAAGTAAAAAGACTCGCTTTTTATTCTAATTGAAAAAAAGGGCTGTGAGAACTGTATTTTCTCTGGTTTCGCGCCAATCCTGTAGGTAGGTGTTTCGGCAGGCGCGTATTTTAACGCTCCCGTCGATTTACCCACTACTTGAAACCTTGACATTTGTAAAGCAGAACCTTTTGAGTTTAATTTTTTGAAAAAAAACATTATTCTTTGCGCCATTTTACAAAATCATACGGTTTTATAACGGAATAAACCTTTTCAACAAACTTCAACTTCATCTCAGGTTGGAACCGGACCTCTGAAAATTTCGAAAGGACCTCAAAAGTATTTTGGTCGATCTAGCCTGCTACAGCGTTCGGGACTTCTTGGCAAACTAGCATACCAGCACATGAATGTACAAATGTAAATAAGCTAGAAATATTAATATATTATAAATACAGTAATTTGTCAAAGAATTGTTAAAACTGTTACTTAACTCAAGGAAGGAAGTTGTTTTTGTTAGGATAATTATTATGTATGACTTTGCCAATGCTTGTATATTGTTAATCTGGCTCAATAAAGACTTTGACTTTGACTTTAATATAGACCAAAAATATCACCGGTCCTGGAATGGATTCTTGAGGGACTCCATATTGTAAATGGGCAGTTTTTGATATTTTTTTTTCCATTTTGACCTGTTGAGTTCTACCTTGCAAGTAAGAGTTTAACCACGTACGAGGTAGACCACGAATTCCTTATAAGTGAAATATTTACTAAGTCCTTAAATTGCTAGCTCCTGCCATGAAGACAAGCTCCTCCGAAGTGGGCTACGAAGAGTTCAAGACATGTTTTGTTCCAGATAGAATCACACGTTGGCGTGAACATCAGCATGGTGGGGGTGAGCGAATGCAGAGAAGAGAACACCGGATGTTCCGGCAGTTGTACCAACATTGTCACGAGAAACGAAAATCCAAATATGATAGACGCTAACGCTACAGCTTTAGTCGGAGTCAATTTACAGGTGATATTAAAATAGAAAATCACACAGTGTGTATTCCTTCGAGCACTTTTCAATCGACATGTCCTCTCAGCTGTCTACGGCAGTTAAGTCAAACATATAATGACATTTTGTTGTGGCTTTCAAACCACAACGAAACCGATCAAGCAATACTATTTTATCCGCTGAGTAATTGTGTATTTAGATTCATACTAAAAGTTTTAAAGCCTCTTTTAATTCATGCTTATACGTACTTAAAAAAGAGTACTATGTTTTTTGCAACATTGTTATACATAATTATTATCCCTGTTTTGTGATTCTCTTTCGCATACATCCTTATAAAATAAGTTTAAGTTTGAGAAAAAGAACTAATAGTGCTTGCAGTAAAGTTTCTTCTGGTAAATAGTGCTTACGAAAACTTTCCTGCTCGGGATTTTCCCACCTGCTTCTTCAATAATCTTTTGTTGTCTCATATTTTTCATTTAAAGAAAGTTATTGTTTGGGTAAACCCAATGTTTTAGGATAAAACCGAGGTTCTCAATAAAGTAGATTTGAATAATATTGCTTCTATTTTGGGAGCTCAAGCTCTTGAATAACTCAGTTAATGAAAATATTTCCAAGGAAAGATCTAAAACCTCTTGAAATACGAGTACATTTACCAATTTAATTAAACCATAAACAATTATACTCTGAAATGTCTTACGTGTTATTGACCATGTTGAAGACCAATATTTTTGGAAAAATAGTACTTTTAGTAATACATTGGATATACCTTTGACTTTTACATAAACTTTACATACAAACCACAACTTCTAAGCAGTGTTTAATCTTTCGCAGGTGAAGTCTCAAATGTGAATGCGGAGCGAAGAACTTTTCAAGAAAAATCAGTTGCGTGGACAAACCGTGTTTAAATGGAGGACGATGCTCTGAAAACAAATATGGATACAAGTAAGGAACCATTCAAAGCAGTTTTATGTTACGATTGTAGTAGTTATGAAACATTATGACCAGGATGCGCACTTTTAAAATAATCAGAACATGATTGAGCTCATGTTAACATATCCTATTAGAAGGTTATCCTACTACTATTCAGCACATTTTACTATTATGACTGGGACTCGTGGCGTGGTCCTGTAATCCAGCTTCATGTAGGTCAGGTCTTGAGGATGATACAGGTCTAAAGCGGCTCAGATAGTCTCAGTTATCATCTGATGATACCCGCATCAACTCCCACCATCGTTTAGACATATCAGACCATCACCTGCGTGGTTCGGAAGTCACGTTAAGCCGTTGGTCCTTGTATTTTCATTGGTCATTGGGCTATTAATTAATGACTCATTCTAAGGAAGATTCGGCCTTAGTTTGTAACAAGACTACACCTCATAACTCATTACTACCACTCATCCTTCACCACATATTTGCCTTAAAATACCCTCATGAGAGTGGTCGGCATCTCAATTAGTAATTTAGTGATTTAGTGGTCCTGAACTAGCAGTAAATGATACTTTGCAGGTGCACTTGTGGTAGAGAGTTCACCGGACCTCGGTGTCAGCAGAGGTCTCGTAGTTTCCGAGGCTCAGGATGGGCTTGGTACCGCCCTCTCCAGCCTTGTGACAACTCTCATCTTAGCTTGGAGTTTGTCACGACAAAACCAGACGGCCAGCTTTTGTACAACGGACCTATAACACCGACAAAGCCAGGGCTGAGCAAAGTATCAGGTAACTTGGATTAACATTCTGAATAGATTTAGTCTATTAAAGCTACCTTATTTTTCGTTTGGATGAGCTAGCCATAAAGTAATCAGCGTAAGCTAACCAGTCACCCACCACCAAACAACAAGTTTTTGTTTTATGTGTATATTTTTACTAATAAAGCACGTCCCCTAACAGTGAAAGCAGCCCACCGACTGGCTCGTGGGCTGACAACAACGGGCGACCAATCGCAGACGTGCATCAGACTGACCAACTATAACAAAGAACACAAAATTAATTATTATGCACAACCAATGGAGTTTAATAAACGCTGTAGATTTTTGATAAATTGAGTCAGTTTTAGTTTATAAAAATAAAAGTGATTCGTGCAGCTAATGCTAATTTTGCAGATTACATTTCACTTGAGCTGCAAAAGGGGAATCCAAGATTGCTTATCGATTTTGGTTCAGGAACGCTAGAGCTCGATGTTAAAACGAAAAAAGGACTCAACGATGGAGAATGGCACAGGCTTGACGTTCTATGGAAGAAACAGGTGAAAGCTTAACGGTTTATGTTTTAAATCTATAACTATAACCTAACCTACATAGCATTAAAGTTGAAATGAACTAAACGACTCGTGATCAATAATTTAACAAGTAGACATATAAAAATCCAAGAATATTACGATTAAAATTGTATTTAACATACTTTTATTTACAAAACAGCAGATTAAGGCTGACTGAAGTTCAGTTACACAAGCAGATTATCAAAAGTGAAATACTCAATTATGCTTATATTAAGTATACACTCTACAATACAGGGTTTTATGAGATCCGTTAACACTGAAATCACCCAATTAAAACACCTACTGATTTCTTCATGAAGCAAATCGCTTCTTTCATGAAACAAACAAAATATTCCACTCGAAAGAGAAAGTTTCTTTCAAATCAAGAATTCCAGAGATCCGAGAAAACTCTCTCAGTTGTTATATTTATTTTCCCTCTCTTTGGCGCCAAGACGATATTTTCATGCAACCTTTTCATCTTCGTATAATGTAGTTTGATAAAAGTTAACGTTTTAAAAACTCGATCAACTTAATTGGATAAACATATCCTTCTTATCGAAACAAGTATTTCAATCATTACTTTTGTTTTATTCTAAACAAATATAACTAAATTGAACAAAAAGTTTACATCTTCAAATTATCACATTTGTTTTGATATTAATTTTCAAACGTACCTACTTTTAACATTTAGGTACAAAACAATTTCTAATCATTGAAAACTGTAGCCATAACCAATGCAACATGTTAAACTGAACAGAGTCCAAACCACAGTATGCCGAGTATTAACTATGGATTACGACCTTTTGTTATCAATTACACGGATACGATAGAGATGCGTACTAGTTAAAAAAACTTCTTAGTTCATCGTGAATATCAAACAAGAGACACGTCATAGAAAATAGATAGCGCATAAATGCCGCATTGTTGAAACAGACAGCTCAACATAGTTGAGACAGCCCACGCACAGAATGCGCCGCGTTGGAGTCCTTTTGAAGCCACAAGTAAAACCACTGACGCACGCGCAAATTCGGCTGTTTTTGGAAAACGTATGACTTGGGTTGTCAAAATTAGGCAAATTAGAGCATGTGGAGCCAAGAAGGGACACAACAGCCTTCGCAACGCATTCTGTGTCGGCTGACTCAACTACGTTGAGCTGCCTGATTCAGCCATGCGGCATCATGCGCTTTCCACCTACTGTAACATTGTCTTTGGCTAAAATTGTTTGTCATTTGCAGGAGGTGACCTTGGTGGTTGACTTCTGTAAGGAAGCCTCCATGAACGAGACGGACGATGGTTCCTGGGTAGAGTATGATGACTCTGGATGTAGGGTGCAGGGGGTAACCCCTAACTTCCACGAACACCTGGACCTCAGCACCCCCTTACAGCTCGGAGGGATACACACACACCAGCTCGACCCCACCCTCTTCCATTGGAAGGCAGTGCCTTATGGGATCGGTTTCGATGGATGCATAAGAAACCTTTTTTTTAATGGAGAGGTATTCACTTTTTAAATTAAAAAATGCTTGGGTTTTAGGTGGTTTCTAGGTGCACGTTTGTTTAGTTTAAACAGAGACATTTATATAATATGTTGGTTGGTAGTTAAGCATGACGTTTAAATGGTGAACAAAACCTTAGTTCAGTTTTTGTTATTTTGCTCTGAAAACAACTGTTTTAGACACATGTTGACGAGAAACAGTTGCACTTTTCCCCAAAGGAATAAAAGGTTTGTTTTGCTGATCTTTTCCTCGCTAGGAAGACAACAACAATTTCAATGATATTTATGAGGCAAGGTCATCAGCTGTTCCAACGGTCTTTTAAAATCGAAATGACTGATTTATTGTAAAAAAAAGTGGCTTGAAAAGTGATGACATTTTGACATTTACAAGACTTTTGAACCTAACTCTTGAGAAATGTTTGAATTTTATTTCTTGAAAAATTTTGCTTAGGGGCATTATTATTTTTCTAATAGTATACTTATTTGGCTTGTATTGAGATTAATTAAATATCAGAATATTTTAATTATAAAGAGGTCATTACGCAACAGAGCACTTTTATTATAAAAGTAGTTTACAAGAAATAAAATACAAACATGTCTCAAGAGGTAACGTTCAAAAGTGGCGTAGACGTCAAAATGTCATCACACACAGTCGACTTTTACAATAGATAAGTCATTTTGATAAAAAAAGACCGTTGAAACAGCTGATGTCCTTGCCACATAAAGATAATTAACATAATATTTCTCTCCTGAGCGAGGCACTTATCTTATGTTTGTACAAATTTAGTTGAACGAAGGAAAGGTTTTTGTAATAGGGCCTATATCTGTTTTGTAGTTGAAAAACGTAAAGAAATTTTATTATTAAATTGAACCATATCTAGGGTCACAGGCAAAACAACAAAAGGTAAAGTGATTGGTTAGTGGGACAGTTAGAACGGATATTTCGGTGCTCGGACACAAGGTAATTTTCCGAATTCGGTCCTCAATGTCCAATCAGCAGTGCAGTATGGAATGTTTGAATTGAATTTGAGGCTTAAATATTAGTTTAACTCTTGTACCCGTTAGTTGTTGGTTTAATAATGAATATTTGCATGCATGCATGGGCGTTTATACACATTCATGTAACTATATTCCACAGCATTTGAAATATGTTTTAGTAGTATTATTGGTAAAGAGTGACTAATGTATACTTGGATGACACCAATATTATGAAATGTTGTGGGGAAATACTCTGACGTGTCGTTGCATACTGATTTGGCTTTTTATTAGCAAAGTAGAGATCCTTTAAATTCCTCGTTTCAACTTCGACACGTGTTTTGATACACACGGCAAACTTCTAATAATAGATTTTAATAAACCATTCAAAAAGGAACTATACGTATTATGTTTTATGAAAGTATTTATGTTTTTTAATAATTCTTTTTACTACGATAAGTGTATTCCAGTTCCTTTGTCCCGATGATAATATTGATCAGACCTTGCAAAATCATTATAATTTATTACATATACGCCAGAACAGTGGCAACGTATTTCCAACGTTAAACCACAAATACGAGGTAATTTTTCGTTATTTTTTAAAACAAGCTCAGTTAAAATAATTGTAAAACACAGAGTGGAAGCTACCGAGTGAACTAAATATTTCAGGACCCATGCTTAAGGATTGCTTAGTTGTTTTAGCGTAAGAAATCTATCGCTTAGGTTTGTCACAATATTCCAGTATCACCCTGTATATGTGGGACCACATTACAGATCGCAAACTGTGTTCGATTTCACGAAATTCGACACAAGTTCTCATTAGCAAATTTATTGGTTAAGTTCGTTAATCAGTAAAATCGGTCTGCCGGAAGTGACGTTTTGGGGGCGTTTCTCTCGAACATTTGGATGTATTCCATAAAACACTTTTAATGGTTCGATTTTCACGAAATTTTATACAAAGCTTAGTACTTATTTGGAAATTTATAGGTTAAGTTCATTAAAATCGATCTACCAGAGTTGACCTTTGGAGGGAGTTTCCCCGCAAACATGTTTTGTATGCTTTAAAACTCTATTTATGATTCGATTTTGATGAAAAATAAATTGGTATACAACGTTTTATTGAAATAAGACAATAAATGCAGTTTTTATAGGAGAGCCCCCATTTAATAGTCCGCCCCACCATAGCGCACTTTCTGTGAAGTGTATCACCCTTGTTAGAAGAATTGCTGCTTGTTACTACGCATCAGATACGTTAATTTACTTACTATTAGTAGCCTAACTAAAACTAAATGTTACAGCTGTACGACCTGAGCAGGCCAGGCTTGTCGCGAGGGTCTGCACCCGGTTGTCCCCAGACCGAGCACCTGTGCGCACACCTTGCTTGCGGTACCCATATACAGGGTGTGTGCGAGGCCAGCATGACCGGGGCGCGCTGTGTGTCAGCCTGGCTTCACGGGTCCCTCGTGCTCCAGTACAACCACCCCTGCACACTTCCGCCCCATGAGCTACGTCAAGTACGCACTCTCCTTCGAGCCGGACCGGTTCTCCAACCAGGTTCAACTCCGGTTCCGCACCAGGGAGGACAGCGGGGAGCTGTTCCGCGCGAGTGACCAGAATAATAAGGAACACGTTGTGTTGGAGGTGGGTTACATAAAAATATAAACTAGCTGTAGTCATAGTTTTAAATACTGTTAAGGGAACTTAACAGCAAATGTTTGCGCGATATAAAATTGATACGTTATTTATAATACTATTTTGGCAAAAATACTCTAAAATGAAAGGTATACATATTACCTAGGAGTCCTGTTTTCATTTTTCAATATGTCTTTTAGTTTGTATGCAATCAGTAATTGAAGTTAGAAAGAAATAGACAGTTTTAAAACCCTTGTTTAAGAAGCTTAAAATATTTTTATTAAGAATCTCAAAACAGGCAAACACAGATAAATTCAGTGTAATACCATAAATTAACATATCCAAATTTAACATTCACACAAGAGTTGCTATCTACTTTCTACGAGACCCTTGCAGGCCACATCAGGTTAAAAGAAGTTGTTACGTGCGCAGTGTCGTGAGTTCCTTGGGTTGATAGATTCTGCCCTTCTCTGTGGTGACTACTGAGGTGGACCCTTAAAGTTGAAATACTAATATTAAGGACCTGAAGTAATCGTTTTTAAAAATGCCATTTTACAGATTATTTACTGAATACCAAAAAATTTGCTAGGCTAGTTGATGTGTATATAAATAGAAGTTCCAATTATTATGTTACCACTAATTATGATAGTTACAAACATAATGCGAATAGCCATAAGTACCCTGCAATTTATATTAGTAGTAATGCCATTACCTTAAATCCGTGGAAATTACACTTAGGTATTTAATAAATTCAGGTCTTCAATAACTAATACTAAGTTTTGAATACAGGGTTTGATATAAAAATGTGACTGTGAACGAAATAAGTGCAAAAATAATGATCAAGAAAGATTGAAATAAACAATGCATTTTGAGTGAGTTTTGTAATACTCTTACTAGGTAGTGGTTTACTTCGTTTTATTTTAATGGTTGTTTATACTTTATTTCGTTCCTTTTTGTATTTGCAGCTTCGTCGACGCAATAAATGACAATTAAAGTTATAATATAATTATTAACTAAACTGTACCACTAGAATGTTTATAAATCTTGACCGCAAGGAGGAAGTATTCTAAATGCCAACGTGAAAACTGCCAGAGTATTAAGATTAGGTGTCATATATTTTCAGATCGTGGAAGGAAAACTGCGGTTCCGGTTCAACTTAAACGGAGCGGCGACACCGGAAACGGAAGTTTGGCTCTGGAGTTTAGCTGTGAGCGACGGCCAGTGGCACTCTGTCTCGGTTAGTGAGTTTTAATTTCGCGTTTCCACTTGTCCTAAATTGAGGAAAATTTAGTTGAAAAACTTATTCTTATGTTTCAAAAGTTCAACAAGTTGAAAATAATTGTCACTAGGTGTTTTCTTGAGAGAGGTACTTTTTGAAACAAATGTCATGTTTGTGGTTTTGCTCTTTAGCAAATACTCACTTCACTATGAGCAGAATTGAATTCCGAATGCCTGTACGAGCCGGAAGGATGGTTTTACATCACACTTTATATAGTGTTAAAGTCCTGAAATAAGCAGTGTTTAATTAAATGATCCCACAGTTCTTCTCATTTTTCAGTTGTCCCATTTAATAATTATACAAGTAGCCATTTTAAGTTAACAGTACCTTTCATATTTTTGAAAATATTATTTTTGTATGAGTAGATAGCTTTGTGGTCCGTGTGTTGACGTGTCTTTCTTATTATAGCTTCATTCATGTGCTGTTTTTTACGGATGTATAATTAGTTATTAACTGTGTTTGAGCCGTCATGATAATGATATTTCAAAATATAATGAAATACAAAACGTCTTTATTGGTGGCAAAGTTAGGACTTTAAAGTCCTCTCTTTTACTTAACCACAAAATAGTGTTCACTGTATTTTGTATTTTGGATATCATTTTGTCTACTTTTGGCCATTTATCGACGCAAGCTTCTCCTCCTTAGATTTTGTTACTAATTAGAACATTTAATTAACTGTGTATCATAAAAACGTACCTTTTCTTGATCAAGTTTGTTACGCGTGTACGTTCTCGTACAATAATGTAAGTTTAGAATCTAGGTCAAACAGCTTAACACGGTTTCAGAGAAAACACGCTTTTACCGCTTTTGTTAGCTAAAGTGAGATTCATACTTTGCTTCCACTGGGAGCTTCGGTACCAACAATATCCTTCAACAGTTTATTCATCGTTGCAAACTGTACAAATAAAATGTCGAAGTTGATATTCTAAAATAAACTTTTCTGAAAACTTAATAAAATGTTATGGTTCTGTTTTATTTTATTTCTATGTTCCTAGTTTTATTTTAGTCACACAAACTACGTTTTTAATCGAAAGTATATTGTTGAAGAATATGACTAGACTTTGTTTGTTTGAACTACTTTGTATGGACAACTACTAATCACTATAAATTAATTATAAGTTTTTATTTCGCATTTTAAAGAATATGATAAAACTAATCGAGTTGACTACATTTCCCGTCTTCTATCTCGCAAGTGTTAAGTTAATTTGGGTTTTGCAAGTCTTTAAGTTAAAGATCACAGCGTAGCTAAGTTGAACATATTAACTTCCATCGTAGGAAATATCAACTGTCATCGATTCAATAAAGTTTAAATCTCTGAGGCGCCTCCTTTCAAAAATGCAATCTTACTTGGCGTGTTCGTCAAACCTAACATCAAATCAAGAAACAATGGTGATAACCACATTATTGTTCTTCTATTTGTCCTTAATCAGATGGTGACTAGTGAAGTTAGATTGCATTCTTATGAAAATACATGCCTAAAGACATTTCTTAGTTGTTTTAAATATACTTCCACACAATAAGCACTGACTCCTCAGTTAAGAAAGTCATACATCCTTCAGTGCGTCACAATTTTAAAACTTTAGTGAGCGTACCGTAAATGTGAAACTTTTTTTTATTTTGGAGATTTTGTTTGAACATTTTGAATTATACAGAGTAATATTTTTATGTTATAATTAAATAAATGTTTCTCATTTATTCACATGCTTTGACCATATGTAATTTTAATAAGTGCTTACCTAGTAAAATCTGTGTGTTAAGTGTGTGAGAAGAAGGTTTTAGCTTAGTAACAAAATTTAACAACCTAAAAAGGTCCCCTGATTACAATGATTTTGACAATCACCCAGAAGTATTTACCATTTTCAGCCAAGATTGGACCAAAATTTCAGGACGTTTATATGACATTTTCGTATTGATGGGAATGAGTGTCAGCTGTAACTACATACAAAAAAAATTTAGTTTTTAAATTTAATATCAACACTCTAAGTACCTTTGTACTTTTTGGTTATGAACACAATACCATTTTATTTATTGATCTTAAGGATGGCTACAATTGCTTCAGATTTCTTTTAGTTGTGTTTAAGAATAAGGGTGGAACCCCTACACGGACTATATAGTCCTAGAATCCCTATTTCATATTTGCAATAGGTCAGCCTGGGGTAAAGTGAGTGAATCCTCACGAGGAGAATAGTATTTCTTTTGCTTTGTGATGTACTATAAAATTGGTATTTCTTTATGAATACACTGATAGTATTGACATCACTGTAACTTTGTGCAAAGAAAAATTATTATTCATTATTATAATTAGCTTGGTACATCTTGTAGGCCGAGCGGCACGGGTGTATCGCCCTGCTCGCCGTGGATGGTGGGGAGGGTCCTCACTACAACGAGACGTTCACCCCTTGCACGCACAGGTGGCTGGTAGTGGACAAGCAGGAGGGTGTGTACGTGGGAGGCAGAGTATACTGGCGTCCGCACGTTTGACGTTGAGTCTGACTTTCACTACGGTGAGTTATTTTTGCATAACATAGTTTATTACAAGTTCCTAAAGTGACGCTTTTTGTTACGACCTCAAGTTAACATGAGCGAGGTTTGGTCCGGGTGAGGCAATACAATGCTGCTTACCGATGATGCATATACAGGGCGTCCCATAAGTAAAGTGCCATACTCTGAGAAAAGGTTATACTCGTATGGGTCAAAATAAAGAGAATAAAAGGTTTTCCAAAACGCTTAGTTAACCAGATATTCGGCATTTTATATTTTCACTAATTATTTATTATCTCCCAGAACATTCATCGGATTTGACTCAAACGTTACATAAATATGGACCTAAGTAACTTCATTTCTGGAAAAAACTACCAGCATGATCTAACTTATAATTTATTAAATAGTGGAGTTATTTTATTTAGGTGGCTTGCAGTGAATAAAACGAGAGTTTAACGATGTAAGTATAACGTTTTGTAGTGAATTTTATTTCCTACCTATTGACACCAATATCGTAAAAATCGATTGAAAAACGACGAAGCTTTAGAGGAAACTCTGGCTGAAAACAAACAACTTTCCACCTTATTATCTTGATGTTTGCCACGGTTTCCACCGTAACTTTGTTGATTTTAAATACATTTTTGATAACCTTGGAGTCAGCAGGTGGGTAATAATATTCTCTACAAAACGGTATTCTTTACAGTTTATCGTAAAACTCACCGTTTATTCGCCATTTAAGGTATAACGCCAAAAAGTCCCTAAAAATACCATAAAATAGCCACAGTTTTAAAACGATAAGTTCACGTGTCAGATAGAATGATCTTACTTAGATACAAATGTATGCTTAGTTTGAGTCAAACTTTATTTAAATTTATAAAAATTAAAACCTAACTACTCATTAGAACTTATTAGTCAAAATTTACGTTACACAACAGCTGTTGTTACGCTAGTTCATCCTGGCCGATCATGAGTTAGTGCTTAATATTGACTTGGAATATATTATTTCTCAGGTATAGTAAACTTCTGCCCTGATGGGGTGTACATCAGGGCTGAAGTTAGATTAGACTGTTCTATTTACAACAGTCGAATTCTTTACAATAGATCAATCATCCCGATTAAACAAAACCGTAGGAAAAGCATACATCCGTGCTACATAAAGATCTTGAAAATTATTTATTCTCCCTTTAGAGAAAAATATCATAAGAAAAAACTGATATTTCTCTGGAAATAAAAGAGGAACTGTCGTTCTTCAATACATGTGTGTAAAGCAGCTAGCTACCTTTAGAGCAAAATGACACACAAAAAACTACATATATTTTTTTAAATAAGTGAAGTTTCAAAGAAGTTTAACAGCCGTTGTTAATGGGTATTTAAAATTTACAGTAAAATGTCCTAAGGTAAACAGTGCGGTTGTAGCAGGTAAAAAATAATCAGTTTACAAATAGAGATTATATGGACCTTTAATGGAAAGAAAATACGTTAATTCGATATGAAACGTGCTTCACTTCGTATTTGCAACTCGGACAGAAATATCAATTCAATGATGTTTTCGCCAATGAATTCAAAGATGAAAAACAAATGCGTCTGTTATGTAATTTAATCGGAAATCTAAATGTTGCTGATTTAGAGAGCTTTCCATAAATGAATTCAGCGCTCTTGTCTACTACCGGCACGTACAGCACTAATTACAAGTCTGGCAACCAAACAAGTTGAATTTTTAACACAACTCAATATGACAAAAAATATAGGTTGTTAGATACGTCAGTAATCCAAAACTTTGAAGAATGGTAACAAATGTGTTACATGTTTCGAAGAAATCTCTTCACCGTCAGACACGTACAATTTATCTGAAGGCTTTGAGTTGACAGTTGAAAATCAAGTTGGCTTCTTTTTCCATGCTACACTACCGGGTAAAAGGATCCATTTTAAGTACTCTTGAAAAATACGAAATATTCAAAGCGTTCGGAGACGAAGACACAAGTAAACATCTGTTGAACGAAAAGGTTGCCTTCAAATCACACATACTTTACGAGCTGCTGAAGAAGAACCCAAGATCAGCTGTTATCACTGATATCAACATATGCAGTGTGGAGGAGGGGATTACGTAATATCAGTCTTCCAGCCGCTCCCGCCGCGTGATGCTCGTGCGTATTTGTGTAGGCCTACTTATTGTACCTTCCGTGTTCGTCAACTGTATTTATTATATCGTTGTAATGTTGTGATTATGTGATTGTGACTGTCAACTTAACGAAGTCTTCAGATGGATTGTACGTGCCTGACGATGAAGAGATATCGTCGTAACATGTAACACATTTGTTACCATTCTTCAAATTTTTGGATTACTGACGGAGGTAACAACTTATATTTTATGTCATTTCAAATCCAAAAGTGCAAATAAAATGAATTATGATAACTCAATATCTTCGATCATAGTCAAACTAGTCTGCGAATTTATATGACCAACTAATTAATACCTAGCTGTGTATTTACACATTCTAGAAGTTAATTTGCTCCTTTGTGTAGAGTGTGTTGTTGACAACGAAGGAATTTCTGAAATAGAAATATGTTTATGGTCGTTTTTAGTGAACAAGGAAAAAGGAAGTTTTGAGATTTGGAATATGATCCTCTCTGCATGTGACTTTACACAAAATCTAAAAACATTAAAAAGTGAGCTATTTTAAAGAATTCAGCGCAAGCTGACCAGGTATATTAAGGTTATTTTTCACCTAAAGAAGGATCAAATCCTTATATCGAAGCATCGTAACATTTTTCATAAATAAAAACAATAGAAAACGTCCAAAATATATTTTAACCATTGATGTCTCACGCAGGTTGTCTTGATGACGTCCGTCTGGATGGTCGACCCTTACCTCTGCCTCCGGCAATGAACGGGACTCAGTGGGGTCAAGCGACGATGGCAAGAAACTTGGACAGGTTTTGTCCTTCTAATGATTCTTGTGCGAACACACTCTGTCCTGAGCCTTTCCAGTGCCTAGATCTCTGGCAGGAGTACGAGTGCTCGTAAGTGACCATACTTTATTGAAATAATATTAAGGTACAGGTTCAAGCACATAAAAACTACTCCAGTTGAACAACATGTAGGTTGTAACGGGTGATTCAAAAGACTCCGTACTCTAGTTGCAAGTAGCAATAGGAGAAAACCACACTTTCATATACATACAAATTTGTTATTAAATTGATTACTAGTACTGTTTCTTTTCTGATTATGGCAACACTGAACAGCTGTTTATTGGTGAGTGGGCGTAATGTTATTGTTGCCATACGAAAAAATTTATTTAACTCAAGATCAACGAGTTGCTTTGCTTGAAGCTTATTTTGAGAATAAAAGTTATGCCAGATGTCCAATTTTCTTTTCCGAAACCACTGTTAACTCTAATGATTATTCAGAAATCATGCATTAGTTCGTCTCTTCACTTGAAGAGAATGTGATGATGTGTTGGCTGGAACAGGATGGTACGACGTGTCGTACGTCGGAAGAAACAATGACAATGCTTCTTTGATGAACAAACAATTACGAAAGGACTTTGGCCACCACGATCTCCAGATCTGACCCCTTATGATTATTTTGTATGGGGTCATTTGAAAGGAAAAGTTTACCGATACAATCCAATGACACCTAATGACTTGATAATTAACATCCAATTAAGAACTATAGAACAAATAACACCTTCAATGACATAACGCACAATTTCTAGTTTGTGTAAAAGAGTTAACTTGTGTCCCCAGATAGACGTCGGACATTTTGAGCACTAATTGTGAGCATTTGTATTATCAAAGAATGTGCTTTGATTAGTTTTAGCAGGATTTATGTGTATGAAAATACTATGATTGAATACATAGTGTGCTTTGAGTACGGAGCTTTTAGAATCGCCCTGTACAAGGTTCTTTATCTTCTCGTGAAGTATTTAAAGAAACTGTTTATTGACGATATCAGCAACTATTGTGAATCAAAGGCTTAGCTTGTTCAGTTAATTACAGTTTTTTTTTCGTGTTGTATTGTAATATTCATGACTGACTACAGATTATAATGATAAAATAAACTGATTTCCCGACTACAACAACAAAACTACGATCAAACAAAGTTGTTGAATGATAGCAGCTCACTACCAAAAAATAAATAAAGAAACACACAAGATAAGGGGAACCACATTGGTTGTTTGATTACTAAAGTTGATAAGGGTAAAGCCCTTGTCGTCCTAACTTTCAGTGTTTACATGCCACAAGTGAACACCTTTGTGTCTGAGAAAACCGATAACCTCTAGTCCAACTAGCGATAACCATTCCTTGCTTAGATATAATCTAAATAAATTTAAATTTTAAGAGGCTGTCTAACAGATAATTTAAAAATCGTTCTTAGACTATCTGCTAAAATTGAGGCTTCTTGAACAGAAAACCAAGTTTGCCCAACATCGAATTGATTTCAATTTTTTTTTGGATAGCAAATACCGAAGTACTTAATACAGGGGTGTATAAAGGATTTATGCTCAACACGCTGTATGAGAACAATAAAGCCACCAAACAAGACTTGCATAAAATGCTTAGTGAGAAACTTAACTATGGTTTAAGAACATAAACCAAAACAGTAAAAGAGAACCTACTAAGTAGTTGCTAAACAATGATGAAAATGGAAACTTTATGAAAGGAGTTGAACAGGCTAGTTTTATAAACAACTAATCAATTAAGGTTGGCATCCTTCGGGACTCCTTCTGGAACGGGTACAATTTTAAAATGTTATTTATTTTGTTACACTTCTTATATTGATGGTGTCATCACTAAAGACGGATCTTTTACGAAGGTTTGAACGTTGCTAGTCGAAACTAGTAAACAGCAGATTTACTGACGGAACTAGACGTGATAGGAACGAAACCCGTTATACATATTTAATCCCTTGTAGCAATCTCTTAACTGATGTAATCGTCATTTAATATTCACGTCATTACAGTGTTCTGATTACAAGAAAGTTGATAGAACTACTAAGATCTAAGGCTTCCGGTTTACACCGCGTCACAGTTAAAATACAATTACTGCGACGTTTCGACCTCGCTGTGGAGAGTCATCCTCAGTAGCTTGTTGACTGGCTGAGACTGGATTGGCCGGCCGTGGCGTCTTCCTTATATACCCCAGTGTGGGTCCTGTCACCTGATTGGCCGAAGTGGGCGGAGCCTGTTGCTCGTTGTCGAACTGGATTGGCTGGCTTATAGGGACTGAAGAACTGGCTGCCAAGTTTTTGATAATTTTATGCTGCTTTAACTGTGACGCGGTAAAACCGGAAGCCTTAGATCTTAGTGATGACACCGGCGCGAAAGCCTAAGAGTTAAGATGATAGATGAACTAGTTGTAACGGCCAAGGATTGAGACTTTGTAGGCAATGGAAAAGGATACAGTTTGCTGAAATTGTACACCTGTGTCAATCCTAACCGTGTATAATTACACCTTGGCCGTTTTGGCAGTAGCTGGCAAAGCAACCACTCGTGAGAGGTTGAAATAGCAGACGTTTTTTACGGGTTTTAGAAAATAAAAAAGCCATGACGTTTTGGTGTCTGGAATCTGATCCCGTCTTCAGGTGAAAAGTAACCTTAAACATATCCCCACTACTACTGTGACGTCACGCTTTCAGGTGCGGTGAAGGAAGACTCCCCACTCCTGACGGGAACGACTGCGTGGATGTCAACGAGTGTGTGGACAGTCCTTGCAGGAACGGGGGAGTGTGTGTGAACCAGGAGCCCAGGACACGCTACCGTTGCCTGTGTCCTGCAGGATTCTTGGGCAAGAACTGTGACGTCATTCAGGAGCGTCAGATGGTGAAGCTTGGCGTGGGTGCCATGGCCACCATCCTCGGCTGTCTGCTGCTCATTCTAAGGGAGATTGTGCCTTATCCTAGGCGTATTCTAAGAGCACAATTTTAGGAAGACAAGTTATCACTCTGTAGAGATAACGAATCTAAGAAAGAAAGAAATATTTTTTCGTGGACTCTAGAAGATGCATAGTTAAACAGAAATGAATAAAAAAAATATATTTAATATATAAATAAAAAAAATGATATAATGTAAATGGACAAATTAAAATGAACAAGTAATAAAAAATATAAATAGAACATTACCTTATGTTATAAGCGGTTTTTTTAGTTGAACCTGCGGCCGCTTCTTAAACATGCTAATACAATAGTGTATTCTGTTGAATTATGTGTAGTTACTGTTTTTGTACTGTAAGTTACAATAACTAAAGGGAAGTTGTCGAGATTATTCTAAAACCAAAATATAGGCTAAAGTAAATAGTTATTACAAGCGGACTAATATTCTCATACAAGCGCTTATAGGGTCAAAACTCTTTCTATTGCAGTATAGAAATTGAAAAACTGCTTTTTCCCTTTCGTTGCTTATGTTTCTTTTTTCGAACACTTTTTTACCTTCCACATAAAACAAAATATCACAATAACCCGTAAAATTGCAGTTTCAAGTATAGGGGAAAATTACGTATAGTTTTGTCTTCTAGTTTAATTATCAGTAAGTACAGTAGTTCTGTTTCCAGTGTTGGTGCTCATAATTGTGATCTACAATCGAAGAAGAGAAGTAACGGTGAAGAAGCCTCGACCTGACGACGATGTCAGAGAAAACATCATTAGTTACAACGACGAGGGAGGAGGAGAAGATGATATGACTGCTTACAATGTGTCTCGGATCCAAGCTCCCTTATCTACAAGCTCAACCGGCAAGACCGATATCATCGAATGTAAGTAGATTGTACGAAATAACAGTAGATAAAATATTCTTCACTCTGATATAAATATAAATAATGAGGTTAATCAAAACTGTTAATAGCGTGTACCAAATTACACATATGTGTTTTTTATTATGTCTAAATAAAAATTTAGTAGCTGTACTTTTGTCGTGTTAAATTTTAAAAGGTGTAGAGTTTTTTCAAAGTCAAGTTCCAACTGGATTTGATTTGGCTTAAAAATCTTGAAATGGCCGCAATTTTGAAATTTGATAGATCAGATGAAAGATATTTTCGGAAAATGTTATTCGTAAAACAATTAAGGTTTTTACTCAGTTTCACAAAAATATCTCAAAGAGTTTTTGAGTTATTATTAATTATTTTCAAAAACATTCAAAATGGTATATTACATTTTTGACTTACTTTTGTATTTATAATCCAGTTCTGCTTAGCGCGCTACAATTTCTGTGACAACCTGTATTGGCAGCGCGGACTCCACATTGGCAGGACATTTTCTCAAAACGATGTCTAGACTTATGTTACTACTAGTTCAAAACCTATAACCCGTGTAACACTTCAACCATCTAAGTGAAACATTTAGAGCTGTAGTAATCCAACGTAAACATAATTATACGTTAAGCAATTATATTCGTTTAAAAACTACCCAAGCTAACAACGATTAACCTTAGGTTTATAAATTAAATTCTAAAATTGTTTCAGTGTCGACCATAAGTGAAGACAGGGACTGGGGGCCGTCGTTGTCGGCGTGTAAAGCCCGCGCTGATGCTGACGTCACGGTCCCTCCTTTCGACGACCTGAGGAACTACGCTTACGAGGGTGGGAACAGTCTAGCTGGCTCACTCTCCTCCCTTGTGTCAGGTGAGTTACATCCACACTTCAGTATGACTGGGACTCGTGGCGTGGTCCTGTAATCCAGATTCATGAAGGTCAGGTTTTGAGGATGATATAGCTCTAAAGCGTCTCAGTGATCATCTGATGATACCCGCATCAACTCCCACCATCGTTTAGACATATCAGACCATCATCTGCGTGGTTCAGAAGTCACGTCAAGCCGTTGGTCCTTGTATTTCCATTGATCATTGGTCTATTAATTAATGACCCATTCTAAGGAAGAGTCGGCCTTAGTTTGTAACAAGACTACACCGCAAAACTCATTACTACCACTCATCACACTCATCCTTCACCACATATTTGCCTTAAAATACTCTCATGAAAGTGGTCAGCATCTGAAATAGTGATTTAGTGAATGTAGGAGATTACGCTGATTTTATACACTACGACTGCAACTCGTTCGTTATTTTTTTAACTACATGTTTTGAAATGGGACTGTTTATGATGCGTGTTGGATGTAAATACGCGTTGACTTTAAATATCAAAATTTGCAGTTCTTGTCTCATGTTCCACTAATCTTGATATAACCCAATAGAAACAGTTTTGACAATTTACGTGTTGTGAAGTACTAGCTCGACACACTGCGGGATGCCAACGTACAGTACATTTCGACTAATAAATCTAGTATTTTCGACTAAAAGTATTTTATTGCATGAACATTTTGTACATGAAATGCCTGGCAATCGTATTTTTTATGAGCTAAAATTGTCTTTTCATACTTATCATTCACCCATACATACAACATTAATTTTACATTCACTTCCCCATTCATTCATTCGAATGGTACAGCTCTAGACACCATTAATCAGACAATATATACAATCTCACTACAACCGAAGACAGCCGATTTTAGTCAATAAAAGCCTTGAGACAAAAGTTTCCTCGCTTAACCTTTTAATTACCACTCCTAATGTGGCCCGTAAAACTGGACAAAGGTATTTGAGCAATGTCACGAGTTAAACTAGAAATTTGAGGGACAGGTTAACAACACAAATGAAAATATGTTATGTTTGAAAAGGACTTTGATGTAAATTAGAAAGAAAGTTTTAACTTACTTTTATAACAATGACAATACATTAATGAATTATTTATATTCAATATAAAACTTTCTTTATTATTTAAATTAAATTAAACTAGAACTGTTTTAACTGTAATTTAGTTCTTCTGTTTCATACCGGGTTAAAACGTCATAAAGACTTCTTTGAAATACTTTGGTCTCGATATGGAGTACCATCTTCAGCTTTTAATTGGCTGCAAACATTCCAGCCAATTTGTGACTTGAGACGGTACTACACAGCTAGACCGCAACATTCCTAAATAATTGTTATGATGTTTTGACACAGGTGAACCAGAAGAACTACATCAAAAGTGTGATACCACCCGTGAAAGCCTGAAAACTAAAGCTGTTTGTTCACCTATGGGATTTTAAGGGCTGTAAATCTATTTAAAATAGTTTTTTTATAATTGGTTTATGTTATTTGTTGGTAGGTACGTAAAAGTTAAAGGTAAAGTTTGTCTTGTTTAACGAGGCGAATTTAGGACTACAAAGTCCTCTCAACCACTCAACCTCTACCTTTACCTAGCGTAACCGTATTAGTCACATTACAAAGTGTAAGTGGTGACTGCGGGGATCGAACCCGCGCCACCAAAGTGTTGACATCCGGAGTCGCGCGCAATACCAATCCGCTAAAAGTTGCTTTCGGGAAAAGCCCAAAAGAATCTTAGAATATGGTAATGTTAAGGTCTTACACGGTAACGGCTATTATTTCGAAAAAGGATGGTTCAGTAGACTACTCAAGCGAAACGGTAAGATAGGAACGGACAGCCTCGATAGGAACAGCTAAGATAGAAATCAACGTAAAATAAAAAATAACACCGTTATAAAATGAGACCTCTAATTATGCTTTTAATATTTTCCCTCAATCGTTATTGATCGAACTAATCTCAGCTTTTTATTTCAGAAGCGGATTCGATACAAAGGTTTGAACAGCTTGAAACATGGGGTCCGAAGTTTGTCAAGCTTTCTCTTCTGTACCAAAACCCCGTAGAACCACATCTGGAAGACGATGAAGGACTCATTTATTAGACTAAACCATAACGAACCAACGAGAGACTGATATAAGTTAAGTAAAACTTGTGATACCAGTTACTAACTTGCTTAAAGCAAATAAGGGATTTTAAATATTTTTGAATACTAAAACTATTTATTGTGCGTAGTTTTAACTGTTGTTTCTGCAAAAAACAGTTATTTTGTCAGTGACACCAAATGTTTTCAATATCTTTTTGTCTCAGACCAAATGCTTTGAAAGTAGAATCAGTTCGTTTTGGCTTCTGAAACGAATAACTTTCCCATAAAAGTACTTTTAAGGCTTTGTATTACAAAATGAGAAATGATCTTGATTTGAACTGCTTTACTGAAAAAAAGTCTTCAAAAGCAATTTGAAATTTAACTTCAGACAAAAAATTACGGGCCGTACTGTACACATGGTTTTAACTTAATGTAATAATTTATATACACTTGTGGATTAGTTTAAACTAATATCCTGTATTAGATTGTGTTAGCATTTATACATACTTTTACCCAAGGGAGTCAAAGAGTCAATTATCAAGAGAGCTACTTCAAAGACATAAATTGAAAATGTTGAACCGGGTTCATGGATATGGCCGGTACATTGTCATAACTGCCTGGACACTTAATTCAGTGGTTGAATACCAGACATATTAAGATAGGTAATAATCCAGTAGATTTTTTGTATTATTTTTGTTTAAATAAAAACCTTAAAATAAAAATTATCTCAAGTGTGAATATTTCAAACCCAAATCAATGTAATATGTTAATAGTAATTTTGGCTTGATTTTGTACAGTCGCAAAACGCAATCATGTAATAGCCTAATAGTTTCAAAAATGTCCCCGCATGTCTAAAACTAAATGTTTAAGTGTTAAAATGGCAAGGCATACTTATGTAGAAGCTTAACATTTCCTCGCTACATCTTATGACGACGTTTTGCTTGAAAAAGGAATTGGATCTTATTTTTGTATCTTGTATGTTCTCAACTTAAAAAAAACTGGACTTTCAATTCGTGAATACAGGGTTATTCAAAACAGGACCTGAAACATCTTGACTTGGTTTTATGCAAAAGTAATTAAATAATTTCCAATTAGTATGAGTCTAAAAACGCTTCCTTTACTCACCAGCCACAGTTTTGTTGGTTAAATTATTCCATTAAGGCTTAATTAAATGTGGTACATTAGTGAGACGATGTATAGAACAAATTGCCAGTCAGGTCTTACCTGCTATTTCCATATGGAGACTATTTTATAGTTGCTCCTGTAACTCTGCTGTACAACTGATCTTCTATTGTGTCAATCGATCGGTAATATAATTTTTTCAGAGGAAAATTGATATTTGACTTTCTTTAACTAGTATACTCGTACGTACTTTTTAGACGCTAAGGTATCAGTTTTAACTAGAGGGATGTGTTTCAATTACTAAGTAAGTTCTGCCTTGTCATATTTATTTGATGTAAAGTGAACCAAAGGTCCCTTAAGAACAGTGCTAACCCGAGTTAATAACAGTGTTTGATTAAAGGTTACTCCACTGTTAACGAGTTTCAAAGAGCGATATTCGGGCAACTTGCTACTGGTCCATTTGAATAAAATATCTTGTCGACGACAGTTTATGTATTGTTTCAGTATCTACAGTAAACAATCAGACAAAACCAGGCCGGCACGCAGATAAGCGCTAAAGCGCCACTGATATGAGTAGATTGATCTCCTTATTGCCATGAGAGTCACGAGGTTTGCTACGCTCTAAGCCTCGTTTTAACCTGCGGCCTCGGACTTTCGTAGCATACTGTACGTTTCACTAAAAGGGAAACGTATTTCAAATTCATTAAACTTGTCCTACTTATAACGCTGATATAGCGAAAAATCACTTTTGGCCGCAATTTGAAAACGATTCAATGGATTTTCAGAAATTCTTGTAAATATGTAGATATTATCAAAACACAAACTTGTATCGAATGTTTTCAAAACTGGATGAGTTTGACGGTTTTAGATTATTAAACCCTCTTTTTTTAACAAAAACTCCCATCCCTTGCCAAAAGTCCGATGTCTCTAAAACTAAACTGAGATATGTACAAAATGAACATATGTACCAAGTTTCATGAAATTTTGACACAAAAACATGACCCATAAAGAGTACACATATATATACATGTATATGTATGTTTTACATATGTATATACAGTTTTGACAAAGTTGATCAACACGGGTTCTGATGTTCAGGATCGGTGTCGATTGCATGGTCTCGGATGGGTCCTATCATGTTGACGGCATGAATATCTCATTTTTCTAAAGGAAATTTGATAGTCACAGTTTTAAAAATCAGCAGTAAAAGTTTCAAATCAGGTGGCAGGGAGTTAGCCTGTACAGTATAGTATCGTATCAGTGAAGTGAGATAGTGAAGGCTGCAATTATTATTGTCCAGTGGTTTTATACTCGTATGTTTTCTATTAACCACTGTCACAATGACATTCAATATTGGCTTTATTCAACGAACTTCAGTTTTTATTACTGTTAGTTACACCACTAAGCCCAATAGATGGATAAATTATTTTCATGTATATCATAAAATATATCGATAAATAAATAGATAAAATGTGTACAAGTCATCTTACCTCGGAAACATCAGATTCATAGGACCTGCTCTTTATATCTTTAATAATTAATGCGATTACTTTTTACTGTTGCTTTTATTATGAAGCAGTTCGTTGTATTATTGATATTTATACAGTCTTAAGGGCCTTTGGTGCTGCAAAAATCTTCTATGTACTGATTGATGTGAGGTAAGGTATTGATGTATCCTACAATTTCTGCAATTTGATTTTTTCGCGGTGGCCAGTTCTAGAAAACCTTGTTTTACTAGTGGTTTGAGAGTGGAGGGTTAATTCGAATTTGAAGGTTCTTACGACAAAGATGAATACAGCTTTTGTACATTTACTATTCTACTTTTAGATCCGCGAAATGACCATAAACTGTAACAGCTGTATTGACGTCTCCAAGTTCCAATTTACAATTTAAGTTTTGCTTCAACTTAAGTTAACCACTTTGTTTCTGATCGTTGTTGCAGCGCATCTTAACTCAAGAAAAGTATCTTATTCTATGGAGCATATCAGTCTTGTCGTATTCGTAACTTCTATGTGTTGTTAGTACTGTCTTAGACGCTGATTACGTATTTGTAACTTAATGTTTGAAGAAAGGACACCGAAATGTACAGATTTTCTTCGCCGTTTGAAAGAGCTTGAAAACTATGGCCACATGTCGATAAATCCAATTTCACTAACTTAAAATGGTGCTGAATATCTGTGTTTTATATGTTGTTAGCTGATGCGTACACAATGAAAACATTGTCAAAATCGTTAAATTTTTTAATTTATAACTCTATTTAAGTGTCTTGCTCAATTTTCACATTGTAATGTGTTTACAGGGTATAGAGTTTGAAGGATTTTGCTTTAAATATTTTTAATAATTATTGATAAGCAATGGCTTAAAAGTAGAAATAGATAAAATTAACTTGTGCTTGGTGAAAATTGGTTGTATACTGAAATTATGTACGGTACCAAAAGTATTTTCTTAAAGGGTGTATTGTTACGGATTTATGTTTATTTAGTACCTTAACATCTCTTACGTTTTGAAATTTCCAAACAATATTGATTCTACTATAAGTATATAGTGCATTTTGGCGTTGCCTGTTCAAAAGCCTTTACGTTTTATTGATTGTGTGGTTTTTTTTATTTGTAAATTATATGTTTGGTTTTAAAAACCACTTAGTTACAAATCATTCTATAAAAATGGTACTAGATATTAGTATTGGGTCACTTTAAATGTATAAATAACAGTTTTATACTTTAGAAAATGAGCTGATATCTATTATTACTTTGTATCACATTGTCCAACTATTGAATATTTTTTGTAATAAACGTTTGTACTTCATTCTTGTTTTTCTAACCCTTTGAAGCTGAGTTTTCGTTGACAATGATATGACAATTATACGACAGTTCTTAGTTAGTAATTTATCATGCTTAATAATGATTATTAGTCTAGGGATAAGGAGGTCTATGGATAGTCTAGTTGGAACTTGTAAGGATTTATTGAATATTATCATTAATATCTAAGAATGTACGAGGTCTGTCCAATAAGTTCCCGAGCTGGTTCAATATGGCGGCCTTGAGGCCACGTAAAGCTCTGCCCACTATATAACGTGAATATTAGACATCTAAGGTAGCGTTCAGTACTCGTTTGAAAGTCGAGCAGTGCCTATCAAGCTGCCAGTGTCAGTTTATATTTTATTTGTTTTTGCTGTTTGTAGAAAAATGGAGATCGATGAAATCACAAAGAAAAAATCAACACCAAGTTTTAGTGAAACTCGGGAAAGTTCTCAAGAAATTACAGATATGTTGAGGGCTGTTTACGGAGATAATGCCTTGAAGAAAATGCCCATTTTCAAGTGGATCAAACGTTTCAAAGATGGCCGCGAAGACGCTAAAGGTGATGCAATGCAGGGACGACCTTCAACCTCATGTGTGGATGAAAACATTGTTCGTGTGTGATCTCTGGTGTCTGATGACCGTCGGAAAACTGTTAGAATGATTGCAGTCAATCTTAATTTATGCACGTCATCAGTTCATACCGTTTTTGTGCCAAATTTGGGCTTAAGAAAGTTATGTGCAAAAAATGTGCCTAAACCGCTGATGCGATATCGAACCAGTTCGCGAACTTATTGGACATACCTCGTATATTTCCTTTGAACTGTAATTATACTTTTCAAAAGTAGAGGAAGCTTGTACAAAGGGCAAGCCAGTTGCCAGTTGCAAGTTTGAACCGTTCCACAGTACAAAAGGTAACGACAGACCTCATCGTCAAAGGGTGATGGCCTGAATATTAAATAAATATTACCATATCTGATGAAACATTTGGCAGAAACATTCGTAAAAATCATAAATAGGCATCAACAGTGTCAACGTTCACACAGTTCAGCCTCAACAAAGCAACACGTGGAAAAGATCCAGAAGATGAATATATTGATGTAGTTATTCAAACAACGTTTTCCCTTTACTGAAAGTGAACCATTTCCCAGCCGGACCAACTGAGATTTCATATCCGTCAGACAAGGTAAATCATTCTAAAATATCTAAAGCATAAAATAAAGAAAATTATGTTATTATTTTCTTTGTTTATTTGTAAATAACTAGTAGTTTTATGAGAATGTTCATCCCTTTTCGTATCTTATTTCGATAATATATACTAAATGACACCTTTCTTAATATTTTGGTTTGTTTCAGGTGCCTATAAACATGAAGAAGAAAAAAACTGAAATACTATTTGGTTATATATGAACAGTTTTACATTTTCGGGTGACCCACGATCGAAGCAGAAGCCAATGTCAAATATTTTTATTAATAGGTGTTCGATGTATAAGGGAAAAATAAACATATCCGTCCAAATTGCGTTTTCCTCTAATAACCTTCAATTGGTCATATTTTTCAAAGTTCATATTCATGTCAAGAAGATTGAATTGTTCTACATTGCACAAACCAGTTAAGTGAAAAACGTCCACATCGTCTTTAATTGTTCAGGAAGAACACAACATTTCCTGATCTGAAGACGGGATTAGATTTCATATCCCGAAATTTTGTGTTCTTCTTGCTCACTAAAAAACAACAATTGAAAACATCATCAACAAATTTAATTTAATTTTAGAAATTCTACTATTGTCAACAACCAACTGTAAGGAATCCAAGCTGTGTATTTAATACTCTGTTAGGAAAATGTTTGTTTAATAATAACTTGTAAAGGTAGACAGAAAGCCCGTGTGAATATTGATTCAATCCTACATTGTCCCCAGTGCTAAGAGGATTTTACCCGCTGAACTCTGCTTGGAAATTCCACATTTCTACACGTTAATAATTCCGTTACACAAAGCCATGACTTAAATACGCCTAGTGCAACAGTGAAGAATGGTTTTGCTTTCATAGGTTGTAATATACTTCAGAGCTTATAAACTAATTCCAATCAGCCGTGTATTAAAATAATTTAAATGGTTTGATATAAAAACGATTTTTTTACCATCAGCCATGTCTTGCTTTATTGAATAAAGAAAAATCCCCATAGTCGAAGACTCTACAAAGGTAATAATACCCTAATAAATTTCTTGGATAAGACTTTTTTTTAATCAAATACTTACCAGACAAATATTTACCAAAATACATGGGTTGTCTAGTGATGTCCAGTTCAGCACGTATTTGATTCGTTAATAATCGTCAAAAACTATCCAATACATTCCTTACAAGGTGAAATAGTTAAATTTAGTGCCTCAACTCAGTAGTTGTACAATTTTATTACGAAGAGTAATTTTGGTAAGATTATAATGTAACAACTGCTGATAGTTTTAACTATTTTGTCTAACCTTAACCTTATAATAGAGAAAAGTGGTGGTTGTCTAAGTAACCCAAACGGTCTTTCAGACAAATTGTATAATATTTCCACCAAAAATAATAATACTTTTCACAGGAAAGATTTCTCACAATGTTAATAGAAAATACTGTAACACTCTAATGGATAATACAAAATATAGTCTTGAAATATTATTACGAAAGAAAAACCGTTCACCAAGTGTCCAAACCAATCTTTGTTTTGAAAAAATATTTTGTAAACACTGTGGACTCTAACAATCCTTAAGAGATTAAGACCAGATTTTGAATAAGGTTTATAAAATGCTCGTTATTAAAAATATTTGTTAAGTTCTCTACCACCCTTTAAATTAATCTATCCTGAAAACACTTGCGTTTATTGGAAACATTTCTAAGCAGCCAGTATTTGTAAACGTGCGCAGTCTGCCTTTGCAAGCAATAATTGTCAGCACTAATGAGACACCTTTGCAGCAGTCTCCTTGACATAAAACCTTATTTATCTCTACTCCTTGCTCGTGCAATATAATTCTCAATAAGTAGGTAATAATCATATTAAATAATTTTGAAAACAGCCAAGAATTTCACCAAGTCATATGATTGTATTTTTTGCGTGTAATCACCTGCTGGCCATAAGGATCTGAAATGGCTGTTTTCATTGCAGATACCTTTGCATCGGACATGGTTGTGGCAACGTGCACGGCTGTTGCAGAAACGATGGCCACTCTCGTATGGCAGGGCGCACACCAGATCGGAGTGGCATAGGCCGGTACCGGCCTCCAAACTTGAAGTGTATGTAATCTCCGTACTGGAGGTTGCTTAACGACGAGGCCTGTCAGATCGGGCACGGTTCCGACACGAAAGGGGCGGCTCGTGGTGGCTAAAGTTCAGGCTAAATTTTATAGAAAATCCCATCCGTGGGAGTTTGACGTAATTTAATTTCGTAATTAACACCAAAAAGCTGCGTTGACTAATTGTTTCAACTATCCTGGTAAACGTGATAGAATTATTCAGTTTGAAACCAACTGAAAACGTAATTCGGAGAGAATAGTAAAATTAATATAGTTTAATACAAGGATAATTACGTTATACACTGATAAAAAGGGTTTTATAATAGTTAGTAACGTGAACAAATCAGCCACCCAACCAGCTGTTTTACAAAGTACGGTCTGTTTTCTCTGCGCATGCGTCAACTACAGCTGTCACTGTAAACTAGTCAAAACAGAAAATCGTGGAGGTTATGTTTTGCCGTATTTCATTGCGTATTTTGCATTTTTGTGTTTACCGTCAACAGCAGTACGTGTACAGCCACTGCAGTGGACGTATTTGATGAGTGGACAACGTAAGTTAGATATTTAATGTCGTTATTTATTACGTTTACCATAGGCTACAACCATATTCATACACGTAGGATCTAGCCTGTACAGCTTCGTGATTCAAGGACCTAGGTACTGCAGGTAAATTGTTTTCATTGCATAATCAGTTCTATTACATGTTCTAACTCTTTAGCCCTTAGGCTGATTCTAAACTTGAGGCTAGCGTTACTTTAAGGTTAGGCTTAGATAGTTGACAGGCTAAAGTTGAGGTTTTGGGCCACTGACATACTTACCTTTACTCCCGTGTAAATTTGACTCGTTGATAGTATCTTGGTACCTTCCGTGGCTTTATATGAACCTAACTCGGTTTAGCGTTTATCTGTTTTAATTAGCATGCATTGATAGTTTGAAGTCTGTAAGACAGGCGATTATATTTACGTTTCTTGCAAAATGATACGGTGTGGTTTGCTAGAACTAAAATAATTGCACTTGTATATGTATATAGGGTTTCTGTATTTTAATACCACATTGTCAAGCTAAAAAACACACTACTACTTTTATAACTTGTTTCAGCAGTACCTTTGAACTTATGGTTTGAAAAAATTAGCATTATGCCCAAAAACATGACGTATGTGGCAATGTATAGCAATTATGCATTTTTCTATCGAAGAAAACAATATATGTTCTCACTAATTTGGTAAGTCAGACCTCCCGATCTATATATTTTTCAATCATTTAGTGCATAACATAATTTAAATACCAGTAATTGTTTTAAGTAACAAATAAAGGTAGTTATTGACAAACTGTAGTATTTTATTTGTTTGATGCTTTATACATCAATTAAATAACAGTTTTATATAAGATGGGGTCGCAATTTTGTACAAATTTGTCAAAAAGATAACTAAATTACAAATCGACTAAACTGTTACAAGATTATAGACAAATGAACCTTAAGCGAGTAAAATTGGTAGCACAAATAAATCGTGAATACTCAAATAGTTTACACAATTTAAGCTGAATATTAGTGCAAAAACGATAGAGTATGAGAAAGGTTTATGATTTATCATTTCAATCTCGTAAATATTAGATTTTATTAGTGTAACACGTTTTTTTTATAATAATAATATTTATTGTCATTTACAAAATTCATAGTGTGACAACAAAAACAAAAAACAAGAAACAAAGTAAAACAATAAGTATGTCAAAATCACAATCAAAGTACAGGATAAAAACTAAAGACTGACAGTGGACTAATAATATTCTTACTAAATCAATAATTTTAACAAAAAGGGGGGTTTTATTGTTTTGATAATAGCATAAGGTACATGTGTAACTAGGCCACTAAGATTTGTTTATGTTTACTTCTGACTGAAGTTGTTGAACCAGCGCAAAAGTTAGCAGATATGGACTTGTTTGTTTCGAAAGATTTATATGTTTTGGAGCCAGGGGAATATTTCATGTCATGTGACCACTAGAATACTTAATCCTAGGACAATGTGAACACCATGCTGTGTTGTTTGTATACAGGGTTGTAGATCAAGTACAATGTTGAACCTTGTACTATAGTGACTGGTCAATTACCACTTCTTTAGTACTTAAAATAAGCTGAAAAAAAACGCAGGTAACATATCCTGGTTAAGATTGATTTAGGGTAGTTTATTCCTTGTTTGAAGTAGTTGTCGACATCGGTAAAACTTATAAGGTTGAAATATTATAACGGGCGTTTTTTAGTGAAAAGGAATCACAAGACGTTTGAGATATGGAATCTGATCTGTCTTCAGGTAAAAAGTGCATCATGTACAAAAATTGTTCCACATTTACCTGAAGATTGACTTCAGACTCCAATACGTCGTGTTCTATTTGTTTACCAAAATAGATAAGAAACGCGTGTATAGTATTTCAATTTCAGAATTCACTACATTTTATCGTTAAACTCACCGTTTATTCGCTATTTAAGGTGTAACGTCAAAAATGCCCTAAAATACCATTAAATAGCCACCTTTTAAAATGATACGTTAGATCATGCTGGTAATTTTTCTCCATAAGTGGTCCTATTTTGATACAAATTAATGTTAAGTTTGAGTCAAATCCAATAAATAGTAAGGTAGATAATAAATATATAGTGAAAAATATAAAATGGCGAATATCTGGTTAACCAAGCTCTTTTGGAAAATACTTTATACTAGATTGTCTCTTTATTTTGACCCATATAACCTTTTCCTAGAGTCTGGCACTTTGATTATGGGACACCCTGTATTTAGTTGAAGACCCTTTGAAAATGACTTGTTAATGATATCTCACCGTACTAAAAAAATCCTCTAATACGTTCACGCGTATACAAGTACATAGTTACACATTTTAACAAGTCAAAATGATTATAACAAGATTATTATGCGTTTAAAATTAGTTTATGAGACAAAGAAACGTGAACTAACGTAAAGCTGAAACTTTAGGTTGCCGCAGGGATACGGATGGTTTTCCTGCATGTTACTACTGAGAAACTGTTATATCAAACGGCATTAAAATCGACTTTCACGTGTCGTAAATACAAGCATTTGCCATATGTTAAGTTTGTATATAAACACACTGTTTTCTCTTTGAAACTTCACCTTTCTAACTTCTTTCTGCCCACGGCCAAGATTTAACGTTTCAGTTCTGTGAAGCGTCTACCAGTAATGCTTTAAAGCAGTTAAACATATGTTTGAATGTCAACTTGTCTTGTCTACGTAGAACTCATGTAATCATACTGACTTGCTAATAAAGGTAAAAGGTTAGTTTTGTCTAACTAGGTGAAGCTAGAAGTCCTCTCTACCACTCAACCTCAACCTTTATCTATCGTCGTCTTATAATCACTTTACAAGTTGTAAGTGGTGACTGCGGGGATCGTACCCGCGCTAATGGAGTGATGAGCTCTAGAGTCGCGCGCGATACCACGCCGCCACGGATCCGCTAAAGACAAATATAAACTGTTCGACCTCAAAATTGCTTATTCTTCAGAAGCAGTAAACTTGCGATAAAATGTTACATTTCTAAACCAATTCGGCAAACATTACCACAAAGAATCGTAAATATTAACTTTCCTTGCTGTGTTGTACAGGACACCATTCAATATTTTATCAGTTCGCTTTTACTTGCAGAACTCTACATCATCTTTTGGATGCCTTACGCCAAACTTTGAAGTGTTTTCATGATTTAAATTACGGTAAAATGTTATCATGAATGTTACTAAACAATTTTATTTCAAAATTTCCGCTTACATTTGTAGACATTGAAAACTCCTGTTTAAAATGTCTAAAAGTTGTTATTACTGATTAGCAGTTGTAAAACTATTCAAACTTATGCTCTTATTCAAACAAAATCGATTAAACTCAGGGCAATTGGTTAAAGTTTATTAAATAATTGTAACATTATGATGACAACTATCTCTGATAAATATCATCTTTTTAACTAACTTGATAAGCTTCCCCAAACTACTGCAGACTTTGGAGGTTTTTATACTACAGTTTTACTTCCGAGGATGACGTGTTATAAAAAAGTGAAATTAGCTTCTAAAATATCCACTTGCAAGAAACTGTATCACTCTAAGCATGACTACTACAAAGTAAACTGGCTTCTTTTAAATAACTTCAAATATTTGTTTTTGACGTGATACAGCATACATAATAAATAGGAGTACAAAACATAAATTAGTTTTAAACGTTTCAAATACATTCTACAAATAAAACTAATAAACACTATTTCTAGGACAGAAAAGCGGAGTTAAAGACCAAACGACTGGGAAACAATGTTTGCTGACTGGGAAAATAGAATTCGGAGATGAAGAAGTCTTTGTGTTGAGGTTTGATTTGACTATAATAATACCGTTTAATACTGTTATATTAATATTTAGTTCACTATGCTTTAAGTCCGAAAGGTAAGAAATTTGTTGGCTTCATAAAACATTGTCTTTGCTAGTTTTTTCTCGTTATTGGCCTTAATTTGGGCTACTTTTCACCTGAGGACGGAATCAGATTCTTGATCCCAAAACGTCGGGTTTTTCTTGTTTTGTGTATCACGAAAAATAGTAAAGATAATTTACAAAAGTAAACATCCGTATTAACATTACAGAAAACTAAACTACTCTTTACCCTAAGACAAAGAAAGCTGTTTGCGGTAAGAATTGCAACATTTACTTGGTAGAGTTTAGGTTAACCTCAGTTTAATATTCATGGAAGGAGTCCTAGTATTACGTAAGCTCTCCAGAAGGATTTCTTCTGTTAATTATTCATGTCCTTAGTAAGTCCTCGACACTTCTTGCTGACCTTACTGAATTAGTAACCAGGACACCTTTACAGTTCGAAATTATGAATCATTATCTTTATCAATATAGTTTTAACCCGTACGATTGAATCAGCCAATAGATAGGGTTAGAATCAACTAGCTATTTAAATATCATGATGAATAAAATACGCCAAATAATTTAGTTTTACTAATTTTGCCAATTGCCTAATGTGTTGCTCGTTGTATGAACGTTTCATGCAGTGAGTTCATGTACAATAGTTTATACATAGTCTAAATCTCATAATTTGTAATCAGTGTATCATAAGCCGAAATCCAACGTAAGATCCACTAGATATTACAGACTCACTTACAAAACCCTTCACATAGGAATATTTATTCTTGGCTAACAGGTAGACAATTTTTTTCAATTCAAATTTCAAAATATCTTTATTCATTCTTTCATTTTTTACAAACACAATAGTCCCAATACAAAATAAACAATATTTTATACATGCAAATTCTTAACTAAATATAATTTCATACTAAAATAAAAACGAATGAATAGTTAGGTACCTCATTTAAACGTGTTGAGGTACCATCACAAACTTTAAGACATACTGTCGAACAATGAAAATAAATACTATTTATAAATAACAGAAAAATAATCTTAAATATAGACAAACTAGTTATAAAAATAAACACTCAATGATAAAATTAACGATCTTCTACATGTTAGTGAGAATGGTAAAAACAATGTCTAGTTTAAGTTCAACTGCTGTACATAGAGAAATTACAATTACATAACTAAGAAATTAATACCTCCACATTAGGACAACTAAACAGCCACTTCTTTAGTTTTTTCAAATAGAATTTAGAATCATTGCAATTAGAAATATCGTTAGGAAGATAATTAAATAGTTTGGGGGCGAGATAACTGTAGAAATGTTTGAAAAACTCAAAATGAGGACGAGGAGTAACTACCAAGTTCATAGTTCTTAGTCTCTCAGAATACACTTGCTGATTACCTAAAAGATGACCAGATCTAATGAAAAATTCTTAGTACCCTAAAAATAAATAAGTGTCTTAATGGAAATATCTTTAAGTATCCGAACAATGGAAACGAACTTTCTAGCCTACTTGCACCCATAATCAACCTAACAATATGTTTTTGAGTTAAAATTATAGGAATTATACTGGAATGATAAACTCCTCCCCAACAAGATATGCCATATTGCAATTTGGAATCTACTATAGCAAAATACACAGCTTTTAAGACCGATTGAGGACAGCACGATTTTAAAAGATACAACTTCCTTACACAAGACCACAGATACTTCTTTAAATTTTCTATGTGAAGCTTCCAGTTAAAATTTTCATCAATTGTGAGACCTAGATATTTGATGTCATGAACTTGCTGAATAGCCATACAATCTCTGCACGAACCAGAAACTGTTTGTAGACAATCTGAACATTTATAAAATAAACGGTAATTTACCAACTCTATCCTATTTCTTAACGAAAATCTAATAAATTTAGTTTTGTCACTAAGAGCCATTCGGTTTGAAGTGAACCATAGTTTAAGCTTATCGAAATCTTCCTGCATATACCTTGCCATTAATGTTGAGTCCTTATGAGAATAGCTTAGAACTGTATCATCAGCAAAACAAGTTATTTTTCCAAAGAATTTACCTGTACATAGATCATTGATATAGACTAAAAAAAGAATAGGACCAAGGACAGACCCTTGTGGTACGCCATAAGTGATGAACAAATTAGAACTCGTAATATTTTGAAGCTTAACACATTGAGATCTTCTAGACAAATAGCTAACGAACCAATTCTGAGCGACCCCTCTTACACCTGCATTCCAAAGTTTTGAAAGCAGTACATCATGGTCAACTGAATCGAAAGCTTTTTTTATGTCTATGAATACACCACAGACATTATTGTTAGAATTTAAACCATCAGCAATTTGAGAACAGAACTGTAGCAACGCGTCTTCTGTAGACTTCCCATTGATGAACCCAAACTGATCTTTACTGAAAAAATTACTCAAATTCAGAAAGTTTATTAGTCGAATTTTTACCAACTTTTCAAAGATTTTTGAGAACACAGAAAGTAAAGATATTGGCCTATAGTTGTTGCAATCTTTACTTTCTCCTTTCTTATGCAACGGAATGACAACCGCAGCCTTTAACTCATCTGGAAAAATGCCTGACTCCATACTAAGATTGAAAATGTGTGCAAGAACAGGTGCAATTGAATTTCGAACTAACTTCAACATAGCAGCAGAGACCCCGTCAATACCAGGCGACTTGTTAGAATTGAGACTAGTAATAATTTTATTTATTTCCTGAGAGTCTGTTGGTATCAGGAAAAATGAATTTATATTAATTTTTGATGGAAAAGCTTTGGAATAACTAGACCTATCAAAGCCATCTAGAGAGTCCAACTCTTTACGAAGATTATCTATGACATTGATAAAGAAATTATTGAATTCATCAGCTATATCCCTGGGATCACTTATTGTTGTTTGGACTGGATTGTGAATAAATACTTGTAATTTCTTCATTTGAAATCCTGGAACCCAAAATGCTATTAACAGTGTGCCACTGTTTTTAATGTTATGTCTATTTAACTCAAATAAACCATTGTAATAACTCTCTTTCTAGCATTCATATCAGCTTTTAGTTTTGTTGAAAAGTTTTCAAAATAAGATCTTAATCTAATATTATTTGGGTTTCTTTTAACTTTTTATACAATGCATTCCTAGACAGTTGCCTTTACACAAACTAGAGGTCATCCAAGGTTTGATGATTTTATATTTTGATATTTTCTCTGCACAAATAATAGAATTATTGACTAAAACTAAGAAACTATCTAAAAAGAGTTTAAACACTACAGAAGCATTGTTACAATTTAAAACAAAGGACCAATCAGTAGCCTCCACTAAACCTTTCAACTTGACATAATCCACCTTTTTATACTGGTAACGTTTGTCAGAATGATTATTTGAATTTATACAAAAAAAGTTAAGGTTACATACAGTACAATCATGATCAGTTAAGCCCAGGGCAATAACTGTACCGTTACCAATAATACTGGTGTGTGATCTAAAATAAATATGGTCAATTAAACTACTGGTATTGCCTGAAGAACGCGTAGGAACATTTATTAATTGATTTAAACCATAATTAGCCATCACTGTTTGATATCTGTCAGAATCAACAGAGTTATTAAGAACACATAAATTTATGTCGCCGATAACCAAAAAATTACGATCATATATGATTGACAAAACGTTTTCTAACTCATCAATAAAAGTTTGTTTTGAATACGAATGTAACCGGTATAGAGCGAGCAGCGTGAGGGACACGGATGGAGCGATGTCAACAGTGACCTTGACTGAATCAGCTGTTCGCATCGCCGCAGACGGTACTGTCAGCCGGCTCGAGTAGCGACGTGAAACGTACACTACTACTCCTCCCGCTCTGTAGTCGTTATTGCACACGAAGTAATTGCAATACCCATCTATTCCAAACGCATTACACTCGCAATCATTGATCCAGATTTCACTTAAAACGATTACATCAGGCAATACTTTAAGATGACTTAAAACAATAATAAATGAATCAAAATTTTCTCTAACACTTCTGATGTTTTGATGCATAATTTTAAAATTATTAATGCCGTTGAAAAAATTATTCAAAGATAATATTCCATTACAATTGTCTGACATTAATTGTTATTAAAAAAAAGGTAATTGTAAGTGAATAGGTTAACTACAACATAATTGATCTACCTATATTAAATATTATATAAAAATAAACCATTCACAGCAGATAGCCAAAAGAAATATTGATAATTATGCAACAAATACTGTACATAAAATATATTTACACAGTACCTGAAATTGAACATCAATTTAAAGAGAGTCAATGTCTTCCATGCTCGAAACATTCACAGCTGATGAATTTCGTCCTCTCGCCTCTAGCAGCCCTGTATGCTCTCCTGGCCGGACTTAGGCTTTCATTGATGTAGATGGGGCTAGGGCCCGTTGAAACTCGGTAGCCCACAAGATCGGTTGTGAAGTCCCTCTTCTTTTCTCTCCTTTTCTGCAGCATAGTTTGCTTATTTTCTCGTCTGACAAACTTCACAATTATTCCCGACGGCCGCCCAGACTCCCTGCCCTTGCCCAAACGATGGCAGATGTCCACCATGTCCCTGGAAATGTCCATTCCAAGAGCTGCTCCAACTTTCGTCACTGCTTCATAAGTATCTTCATTCGGGAGTTCAGGTATACCATGGATCTCCACGGTGTTCGCTCTTTGGTACTGCTCAGTATCATCCAATCTAGACTCTAGCTCCTTGACTCTACTTCTTAACTGTTGGTTTTCATCCTGCAGGCCTTGTACCAAGATCAACAAATCTGATAACTGTTTATTTTGATCACTAAGTACTGTTTTTTGGTCCTCAATTTGCTTATGGACAAAGTCAAAGGACTTATTCATTTCTTTTTCCATCTGTCGTCGTTCTTCTTTAGCCTCCTTTAACATATTAATGACTTGCACAATATCAGGCTTATTTTTATCAGGAGTGCTAAGTGACATGCTACTCCGCCTAGCCTTACTGCAAAGTGGACAACGCCAAGGCTGGCCCTGTGATAATAAGCAATCAACATCATCTCTGGTCATATTGACACAAGTGCTATGACATACCTTCTTACAATCATTGCAGCTAATACTACTGTTTTGCCGAGTCGTTGTGATAGTTTTTTTGCATACATTGCAATCTGCCATTTTGAGGTTATGTTTGCCAATTGATCTTGAAAAACTTAACAGAGTTGTAAAGCTGTACTCACTAATGAAGTTGCACTCTAATAGTGTGTAGAATCAAATAGAAGACCGTTTAAAACATAATTTGTCACAGAACAATCCACATATGATAAGATAATGAAAATCCACTAGAGAGCTCACACAGTACGTCTGCACTACTAGCCATCTGACTGAACACTGACTTAAGACACAAGACTTAACAATACTGTCTTAAAAGTTGATTGAAATTCTTCATAGTTTAAAATGATTGCACTATTTATTCATGGTGCTACCGAAAGAAGAGTATACATATCCAAGAATCTATTTTCCTATGAATAGCACATCCAGCTATAAACAATATCCAAGCTCTTCAAAAAGATCTTCTGTATAATTATAATTGTTGGAATAAGACTTAGTCAATAGTGTTCACAAGTTCTAGTCCTTTAAACTGTTTAACTATCACCTTCTTCAACCTAAATTCAAAGAAAGAAAACCTCTAAAGGTCTTTTTTGTGATAGACCGACTGTGATTAAATTTATGTTTCTAATCCAATTGATTTGTAACTACCTAAACTATTGTATCACAAAAACACCTCTGACATCCCAAGGGGTTTATTGAATCCTAAAATAGAAGCAATTAAATAACAAATCAAAGTCTACAAACAATAAGTGTTTAAGCATTCTTTGATATCAAACCGACGTTTAACAATTACTGTATAACTAATATTCGTCATATTTGAAGTGTACTGCATTATTGTAACAGCTAAGTTAAGTTAAGCTGTTATAAGCTTTTTACCTGGAAATAAAATACACGAAGTGAAGCAGAAGTAACTGTTCGAGGAAGGAGTTACAATGGTTACAGCTTTCTAAGAAGTATTCAACTATTCATATCCAGTTTTTCTTGCTGAATAATCTTTACACATTTAACTTATAATAGAAACAACTGAACACTTTGTTTAAGTGATGCATATTATTTATGGTGTAACCTACATAATATTAATTTATATATTATGTAACAATGTAATTACGTTACAATGGAAATAGTTGGAACTGTTTCTTTGCTCTTGTTCAGGTGGTTTCTTGTTTTGAATGACACAGATATT
Source organism: Matsumurasca onukii (assembly GCA_018831715.1). Classification (NCBI taxonomy): domain Eukaryota; kingdom Metazoa; phylum Arthropoda; class Insecta; order Hemiptera; family Cicadellidae; genus Matsumurasca; species Matsumurasca onukii. The sequence continues at coordinate 39,838,725 of CM032065.1, forward strand.
TGGTGTCACAGTCTCGTGTAAGCTCCCTGGAAAGATTTCTTCCATTAATTATTCATGTGCTTGTTCTTATTCAAGAGTTCTTGCTTACCACTCAATATTACCGAAGTATTAGCTGTGAAAGATTAAACAGTAACACGCCACTGTATGACAGTAGTTTATGGATTATCGAAAACTGATTGACTATGATATTTTAAATGTACTTGTTTTATATCCTGGATTATCAAAGGTCTTGGTGAAAACTATAAAAGTGTTTGGTAGATAATATCTTTTATGAGTCCAGGACACTATTAAGTAACCTTTCCAACCAAATATTTTTTTCTCAATGTATTTCTATGAAACATTTCCGTGTCTGCGTTACCAGCCGTATTTCAATCTTCACGATCCATTTGATTTTTCCTCCTTTCCCCTGATAGAGCAAGCCTACGTATTCTGCAATGTTCCTAAGTATTTAGATTTGTTTAGGGCGGTACTCGTTATGCAAGTCAAAACCACAAGGTCATCTGCAAAGGCCAACAGTTAGTTTTGAGACTAGTTTTACATAACTTGATAGGTTTGTCCATAATGATTCTTTTCAACAGGCTTAATTTTTTCGTTCAAACTGTGTGTTTTCTTTATAACGCCAGTTTTTATGGTCTTTCTTGTGTTCTTTCAGAATTCAAGAATGTGACTCACCGTCAATCGATTCGTGGGATTTTCATAACTATTGACGAACGTACATACCCATTGTATGTTATATATTTGTAGATGTGTAAGATTTTTTTGATACAATATCAATACTTTAAGTTTGGTACAACGTATACAGTTTAAATTATAAACCAGTTTATAAATTACAGTGAGTCAGTGATATTTATAGCAGTAACAGGCCAATACTGTTGATTTATCCTATGTGTTGATATATTTCTTTCATTAAATTTTAAATAAGTAAACAAATACATTTAAAATCGACAAAGTACACCTTTTTTTAAAACACAAAATTTTAAAACGGAAGTGAATAATTCAAAAATATCCCATAGTATACTTATAAAGAGCAAAATAAGACATTCGCTCTTTATAAAAGTATATAAAACACATTTGTATCGGTCGATCATCATACAGTGAATTCATCAAACTTAACTTATATCTAGCTCTATCAGCTGGTTTAGATATTGAAACCACCCCGTGGCGCCAAAACACATAAACGTGAGGACACAAACAAGTCTCTATCAGATCGATTTCATGTTGCCTGGCTGAAGAGAACAGATGACGCGTTCTGACTCATGTTTTGTACAGTTTGAAAGTTATTCCATTAAACTCGTAAATATTATTTGAAAGAAGGTAAACATAATATGAAGAAAACTCGTTACCTACGTTTTAACTCCGAAGAAACCAATACGTCCTAATTAAGGTAGGATTGTTGATAGTTGCAAATGTTCTACAAACTAGTTTTGTTTCACTCATTCATCTCTTACTCAAAACGAGTAATACTTTAATAAAATTTATCTTTTAGTTCAAAACTTGATGATTGTTTTAGCTATAATTCTACTGATTAACCTTACGAAAACATAGCCAGAAGCGTTATTGTAAATCATAGCGAATTACCAATAAAACAGGAAAAGTTTTCATTACTCCATTTTTAATTAGACGAAAATCTGTTATACATGTCTTACATTGTAATGTGACTACGCAATTCATTGCTTCATTAAGAAATGTTGACGGTATATAGTTAATTTTTTAAATGTCTTTAGCGGATCCGTGGCAGGTTGGAATCAAGCGCAACTCCAGAATTAATTAGACTACTCCAGTGGCGCGGGTACGATCCCCGCAGTCACCACTTATAACTTGTAAAGTGATTATACGGTGACGCTAGGTACAGGTCGAGTGGAGTGGTTGAGAGGACTTTGTAGTGCTAGCTTCGCCTTGTTTAACAAGACAAACTTTACTTTTTTACTTTATGTCCAAGGAAACGTAGGCTAGTAAGTTACAGAAAAGCTTAATTTATGCTCTGCAGTCGAAAATAACATCAATTCAAACAATAATTAAATGGAATTACTTATTAGCGAGCAACATGGGAATGTTTTTTTGAGTATAACTTGAGAAGGGCGAAAGTTAAGCGATTCTTGATGATTAATGACAAATCCATGCATAAAATAGGCTCGATAGAACGGTCGTATTGACTGCCATTAGATTTTTATAAATTCTTAAAATATATATTCAAGTTAGTTTTAGTTTTTCAAAACAAAAGAGGATTAAGAAAAGATAAAACAAAAGAGACCATCTCGTTCTGAAAGGACACAAAGAAAATCCAACTGTTCAACACGACGTAAAAGTACGTCACGCGAATGTCTATATGTGAATAATTATAATCAACTACAATGAAATTAGGTTTAATATATAAATATGGAATCTCGATACTAAAACTCGTTCTTTCCAATGACAAAGTCGTGTATGTCCAACGAGTTTTCATAGGAAGTTTAAAACAATTTGATGAGTTTAACCCAATCATAATTGAATTGCAAATTGTAGAAATCTTTTAAGAAAACTTTAGAGTCGGTTACAAGAACTTTTTATTCTTTACAGCTATAGTTATATGCTCTTTGTAAAGGGAAAATCTAAAAAAACCCTTAAAGCTTTGATGGGTTAACGTTTTTGTAGGTTAAAGCATTAGTATAATGTTTATTTTATTGGAGTATACTATTTTTGTTCACATCAGAAAAGAATTTTAGCTTTGAGCCCGGTTTGAACTTCAACTCGACATATATCTAAAAAGAAAAATCTTCAACCTCTTTAAATAAACTACTTCATGTAATGTTGTGTAATCGATTGCAAAGTATGTACTTTAGCAAAGTATTTGAAACGCTTAAATGCATTAGCAGCTTAATGTAAACATTAAGAAAGGTGGTGTTTGATGCCTAATAGAGAGACGGTAAGCTTGAGGTGAGTTTGAGCAAGTCTTAAGCAAAGGACCAGAATCATGAATAATTAACAAAGCTGCTTCTTCAGTAACCAAAACTTTGTGAATAAATCAACAGTTTCTTAATCTTTCATGACGAGCAGTTATAACGCGTAAACAAATAAAACACTCGTAACTAAGTTTTCAGAATCATAACTACTTGCTTACATTATTTGTTTTAATTATCTTTTAAGAAGACTGGGGCTCGTGACGTGGTCCTGTAATCCAACTTCATGGACGTCAGGTTTCGAGGATGATATAGGTCTAAAACAGCTCAGATAGTCTCAGTGATCATCTGATGATACCCGCATCAACTTCCACCATCGTTTAGACATATCAGACCATCACCTGCGTGGTTCGGAAGCCGGCGGTCCTTGTATTTCCATTGGTCATTAGGCTTTTAATTAATGACCCATTCTAAGGAAGAGTCGGCCTTAGTTTTAACAAGACTACACCTCATAACTCATTACTACCACTCATCACGCTTATCCTTCACCACGTATTTGCCTTAAAATACCCTCATGAGAGGGGTCGGCATCTCAAATAGTGATTATGTAAAATTATACAAATAAATATTTGTTTTCAAACATAGTCGCTTGCAAAAGTAAACGTTACGCTTTTGTTAAATATTAACTAAAAGGAAGACTGTTTTAGGTCGTGTTTGATTGTACCTGCGTTTACAAAACTAAATACAAACAAGAAAGATTGTACAATTATGCATCGAAATTGATACCTGTGCTGTATTTAATGTTTTATTTCCAAAACTATGTAATAAAAGTAAACACTTTACTTTTAAAGAACCTAACATGTGTGACGTTTTTTTTTCAAATTAATCAGAGGTTTTACGTTTTTTCTTCCATATACCGCCGAATTAAGGTTTTATTCTAATATTTACACATTTTCCAGTTTAAACACGTTAATCTACTTAAAACATCGTTTGCAAGTTGCCCCAAATATCCCGGAGAGAAGCCATTCGATCTCTATTCAGGCGGTCTCTTAATTAATTGTATATAAAAGTAATGAGTTTTACTTCCGAACAAAGTATGAAAAATGTACATTAACTCACTTTTAGACTTTCATTAACGACAAATTGAAACATTAAAAGTCCTTCTGTCATTTTACAGAGATTAAATATCCAACCAATGGTAGTGTTCGTTGTTTGTAATAAAAGGTCAAAACGCTGTGAAAGAACTTTTTAAAGATACACGCGGCGCTTTGCCATGTTCAAAGTAAATTGTATCTCAAAGAGTTGTCTCCATTAAAGGAATTTACTTAGCATTTTATAGCAATTTGCACGACAAACAAGTTGTTTTATCTGCTTACTTTTCTATGTGACATAAACGTATAATTTGTATAAATGCTAAATAGCTAATTTATTACTAAATAAATTTGAAGACAAAAATATTTGGACCGAACCGGCATTTGAACCCGGTTCCCACTCGCCGGGCGGTTATGCTAAACTACACCATCCGGCCCAACTATTTCTGCCTTCAAATAAGTACTTAAACCTGAATGTTTATCCGAAACATGTGACTGTCGAATAGTGACTTTAAATCAACAAGTTAAATTAGTTATTTATATTTATACAATTGATTTATATAAGTCATTTGACACAGATTTAAATAAATAATAATAATAACAAGTTAATAAAATAGTTTTTCATTGTAAGAATATATTTATATAAGAACATAGCACAGAATACAAATTAAGGCTTTCATATTTAATTTATTCTGTGCTTTCATATTTAACGTGCTTATGTATATATTGTATATAACAAACTGTATTTAATTTTGACGAAGCCTTGTTGGATGTATTATCTGTTTTGGCCAATAAAGATATTTATTTATTTATTTTAACAAGCTGGAAATATTACAAACAGAATTTAAATACCTGTGTCAAATGACTTATTATAGATCTTAATTTGTATAAATGCTAATAGTTATCTTTGTTAAAATAATTTAATATTTGGACCGAACCTGATGAATTGCTTGCCGGGCGGTTATGCTAAAGTTTGGTTTACCATAACCGCCCGGCAGCGGGAGACCGGGCTCACATCCCGGTTTTGTCCAAATATTTTTGTCTTCAAATTTATTTAGTAATAAACAACATATAATTTGTTCTAATAAGCATTGCAATGATTAAATTGTGTGAGTTTTAAACATCTTCCCCCACCCTTAAGGGCATGTTTTATAAAATTCTAAAGTTTGTTTTGACGTCACATTGCGAATTTAACGACGCAAAAAAATATTTTATCTCGACTCGTTTGTTGTAATACCTATTTAAAGATTACAAGACATCAGGTTTAAAGTACCACAAGGGGAGAGGTTTGTATTAAAATATTTGGGAGACCCTCCCTAGCGGTTTTTTGGGGGATGGTAAACGCAAAGTAAGTCAAAACAAACCTTAGAACTTTTAAAAATATACCTTAAAGGTTTTAAGAAATATCTCCTTTTCAAAGGTTAGGTATAGAAAACTCAACCTGTACGTAATTAGTGTAATTACACTTTACGATGACTAGTCAATAAACTACTTAGCCAGATTAGTGATATCATTACTTACGAACTACAATTTGCAGCGCCGATTAAAAAAAAAAGAAAGTTGCCATGTATTTTAAAAACAATGCAATCATTTTAGGATGTAGAACAACATTATCTCCAACTCACTGATAATTTATTGCTTACCATTTTTATTTTATTAAAACTGACGTCTATTGCTTAAGTCAATGTGTACATCATTATAACCTTAACAAACCCCCTGGTAGATTAGCTGACAAGATATAAATAATAAAACAGTGAAAATACAAACTTCATTTCAGTGTTCAAAAACATCAAACGGCCAGTTTTGTATTTAGCTCCAAAAAAAGTACAACACTCGAAGCTAAAAACTTGTGAACTCTTGGACTTTTGTCGCAGTTTGATGAGAAGACGGCAAATCCGCGGAGATGATAGTCTTCTGGCGCCACTGACACTACAGCACACTCAAACTACCTTACTCTCCTTTTACACTGTACTTTGTCTAAAGGAGCCAGAGGACTTTACTCACCTCTTTGTCACTGTACTTAGAGCGATTTTAAAATACAGTTCGAGGGGAATATTTAACGAAACATTAAGTAAGGCAAGTCTTAAATGTTAATTTTAGATCATTACAAAAATAAAATTAATAGTAAACGATTTTGGTTAAAACATAAAAAAGTGCGACACGCAATTAAATGCTAAAGAGCCGCTGGCATGAGTGAAGTGAATTTCCGTTGCAATTTTTTCCTCTAGTACGCTGTTTGTAAACTACTTATCACTTCGCTCACTGCCTTCACGGCCTCGGCATTGCGTTTTTAGGGTCACGAGGCTGTTCACTATTGGATGAACATTACTCTATAACACCATTAAACAGCTTTTTTGTGTAACAAATATTTCACAAAGAAAGACTTCCGGTAGTCTAGTTTTGCTAAATAACGTTGACCTTTTAAAGAGAGATAAAAAAATAAAAAACACATTCGTACCACCAATTTATTTTTAAAAAACTCGACTGAGTAGAAAATTTACATTTATATATAGCACTTAATTAAATAAAAGCTTGAAAAAAAAAACATCAAAACATGTCTTAAGGGTCAGGATCGGTGCTCATCACACGGTCATGGGCCTAGGTGTTACGATACTGGCTCAACTGTCTTATATTTCCAAAAGGAATTCGATAAACCCTTTACAAATAAGAGTCCATAAAGAATAAAGGCACTAAGTCTTGTCAGGAAATGAAGGGTTTATCTAAGTGGTCGGGAGTAGGGTTCAAATTGATTCATTGCTGCTCTATATACTAACAGACTCTCCATGTTATTGGGTCATAAATTCAATACCTCCAATATTGAATCTGTTTTTCAGTTTCTTGGCTTAGCGGCGAGAATTATCTTATTTACCTTTATGCATCAGAATACACAATGTAAACTAGGTCTTTACTTCATAAATATGCTTGTGTCTGCTCTAGATAAACACGTTTTTAATTTGGCGTCGTTGCTTTATTTTTTTCTATTTTGTCTCTAGAAAAGATTTAAGTCCCGGTTCGGTCTAAACTTTTCGTCTTCAAATTTCTTTTGTAGTAAATATTATGTTCGATATAGTTGTAGATATAAACATATTTTCATCAAGAATATAGTCAAAAACAGCATACAAGTTAACAAGATTCATATTATTCTGCTAGTTTGTAAGATTCTATCGCTGATCAATTTTTAGAATTTCATGGAAAAATAAAACAACTAGCAGAATTAATTAAAAAACCAAAACCTTAGGTCTTGTACATATATAGTAATAAGTAAGCAATAAGTCTTGACTGGGACTCGTGGCGTGTTCCTGTAATCCAGTTTAATGGAGGTCAGGTTTTGAGGTTGATATAGGTCTAAAGCAGCTCAGATAGTCTGAGTGATCATCTGATGATACCCGCATCATGTCACACCATCTTTAGACGTATCAGACCATCACCTGCGTGGTTCGAAAGTCGTTAAGCCGTTGGTCCTGTTATTTCCATTGGTCATTGGGCTATTAATTAATGAATCATTCTAAAGGAAGAGTCGGCCTTAGTTTGTAACAAGACTACACTTCATAACTCATACAACCACTCATCACACTCATCCTGCATCTCATATTTGCCTTTAAATATCCTCATGAGAGTGGTCGGCATCTCAAATAGTGATTTTGTGATATAAATGTATTTTCATCTTATCTTAGGGCTTGTACATAGATAGTTATTAGGACTTTACGTTGAAGGTGCTTGAACGAAAGCCTGTTTATACTAAACTAAAATGTTATGTGTACTTAACACAATACATAATAGCACAAAACAATTCTATTTAAAAGCCTGATGGCCTTTATTAATGTTCGTATTTCTTTGTAGATTCTCAATAAAGTGTACTCGAAAACGTTCTAATAATGTACCCATGTACTGTCTTGTAGAGCTATAGCATATTTAATAGACATACTCTATAAGGTGATAAGAGAAACTGTCCTTTTCATAAATATACTAGCTGTTTACTCGTGCTTCGTCACGGATAAAACTGGACTGGGACTCGTTACTATCACTTCACACCCATTCTTCACCACATATTTGCCTTAAAATACCCTCATGAGAGTGGTTGGTATCTCAAATAGTGATTGAGTAATAAAATGAACCTCACGAAGGTGCCTGGTTTGATGTGTGCACAGCGGTGAATCCCAGTTTCACTAAATTGCTTGAAAACGAAGAGATATACGAAAGATGTTTGGAATGAAAGCCCAAATTAGGCGTGCCTCATTAACGAGTTTTGGCCAGATTGGAAATTGGATCGTTTGTTTAAGCACTAACGGTCGAATAGTAAAGGCTTACAATTTATTTTATCCCCTCTAAAACAGACCTTAAAATTGAAAATTGTCAGCTTAGTGTGTGGTTTTAAGGTACTACAGGTGTGCAAAGTTACCAGTATGTAGGTTAGCAGTTTCAGCTGTGGTCTGATGATGAGTAATTGAGTCAGGACACTCTCTTTTACATAAATAGATTATACAATGTGCCATCTAACTCCATCTAAAGATGAGAAGGAGCCAAAATATTAAAAGAAAATGAGATATTAGACCCAGATAAAAGTATTACACGTAAGTTTAGTTTATAAAGTAAATTTCAAAGAAAAAATCAAGGGTTTAAAAGCTTTTAAAACGATGTAGCCAGGCCAGATTTACCCATCAGGACACTATCAGGACATATCCTGATAACAATTTGTCAGTTTATATAAAACAACCAGGCGACCAGATTTAAGCGCCGCTGGGGTGAGTAGGCGAATTGCATTTGGAGTTTCGTTACTGTAGTTCAACTATACTTCAGTTCGCTATGCCGACAGCCTCAGTTTGGACTTAAGTCTCAGCTTTTCATGCTCTTTTGCCACTAATATATATAGACTAATGATATGACCACTAATATATAATATTTATAGACTTAGAGTGTCTTACTTTTGTCCGTGCACTAGTATTACGTTCAATACGACATGATTAATTTTTCAAGCACACGAACGGGTGAACGGACGAATGTGACAGAATACAGTAAAAACTCCGTTTAAGGACAAAACGGCAAATTTCCCTTTGCAACTTGACAAGACCACAGGTTATTGAAAATTAAAAACCATATGAAAAAAATCTATCCGTTTATTTTTCAGAATCTAGAGAAAGAATAATATTTATTCTATATTTATTAATTAGTTAGATATGAAGAAAAGTACATAGTACCCTGTAAAATTTTATTTGATCATGGATTGGTTTCAACCTTTAGGTCATCTTCCCGCATCATATTTATTTATCAATATTTATAATACTAATATTCATTTACTAATATTTATTTATCAATTATTTATTAAATATTACACTCAAAATATACAAGGAAAATTACATACCACAACATTATCACTCACACAATTTTTTCCCTGAGAAGCAATTAAAATTAATGAAATGAGAACAAGGTAAAATATCAAAACATATGTTAAATACGTATTTCGACAATTATCACTGTTACCCCTCCTCCTAAGATAAACGTACAAAATGTATTGAAATGTGCCAGCTTGGAAGCATTGATCATAGTAACATTGATTTTCAGAAGAGTATAAATAAGTCAGGTGTAATCTGTGGTTTGTGTTGGCTAGTATCTTATTGATTGTTTTCTGTCTGAACAGCTGACTTTTCCGCAGTAGATCAAGTTGTTACGTGAATGTTTACAATCAATACCTTGCTTGTGCGTATTGAAAGTGTCGGTCGCGAGTGCCTTTGTGTTATTTACATGCTTTACAAAGTTTATTACATTTGTTTTAAAGTTTAGTGATAATACGAATGGTTTACAGTGTGTTAACTACAGTGATATTACAGTGTTGTTGTGAGTAGCAGTTTCCAGCCTAGCCTAAATGGAATTCTACCGAAAGGTAAAACATTATACTCGTATGAATAGAAACAAATTACGGTGTTCAAATAAGTAGTTTCCATAGGTACGAAACGTATATTAAAACTATTCGTATGTTAAATATACGCCATCATTATGTGTTTCTATTTCTGTCTTAGCTTAAAGTAAGTATTGACAAGTTAAAAATCTTACGAGTCAAAATACAGCTCAGTTTAGTACCAGAAAATTATGATTCCAGGAAAACTGTCTCATTAAGGATTTTTATCCCTGACAAAGTATACTCGTATTTGTAAAAGGGAAAGGATCTTGCTTGTGTACTAGCATCAAATTACCGATCATGTGTTTAACTTTTTTATCTAATTTGCTCCAATATATGCAATTTAGAAATATTCGTCATACTCTCTTGCATTGTACAGCCGGAAATAGGCATTTACTCCATATATAGATAGGTAAAAGGCATATGCAAAGATTCACTTTATAATCTTACGGGAAGAAGTTTGACTTTACCATAACCCCCTTAGGGATAGTGCGGGTGATGCTTTGAAATATTTATTTCCCCTCAATCATGTGACCCCTTATTTACAAGTTTATAAAAACACAAATTTATTAAAACGTGTTTCATTTTTTTAGCAGATAAGTCGATGCAGTCGCTATCCTTTTTGAAAACAAAATTGATCAAGCTTTGTGCTTCATGACAGATAAATCAAAAATATGCGTCATGACAAATTGTGCAAACTTTGGAAAATGTCTCTTAAAAAAACGCTAATTTTCAAACGTGTACTAGTTTGCAAGCAGAACAATATATTCCTGCTTAACATGTTTCTGTACATTTTACAGCTTAGAATTTTAAATATTCAAGATGTTCTTGTCGGTTCCTTATAAGTATTCAGTGTTGGAATAACAGCTGTGAATAGATGGCCGGTACGTGTTTATGAGGTGGAGAGGTTATCTTGGGCTTTTAGAGCAAGATGTCCCGGTTGATTAATAGTCAAGCTTTCCCTTAACAGATTCTATACTGTATAACGTTGCCCAACTGTATAAGGTCTCAAACTGATGTTTTTTACTGGACAACATGTAGTGGGAAATGCAATTTAGAATTTAAACAATATAAAAATGAAGTACAAACATTTCATATTATTGCCAATACAATTTGCTATAACAAAGAATACTCTTCAAAATTTAGTTGTTGTTGTATAATGATTTTATTGAAACTTGTTGAATTTGGATTAATTGTTTCTTATTTAAATTAAACTTAGGCTATGCCAAAAATCACAGACAACCTTTGGAACTGTGCCGCTAGATCCAATGAATAAACCTATAAGTTGAAAATTTTGAATTTGGTATTTTGATTTGTAGTAATTGATTGTTTGATGTAAATTTGTCTTTTTTCAATGTCCACATCTTCTGGTTGTGTATTACTAATTTCTAATCTAATTGTAGGGTCCAAGATAATTCCGTTACTTTTAATTTTGTCAATACAAGTTTTATCTATTTTGCTCCAATATATGCAATTTTGGAATATTTTTTTCTGTTGCACAGCAACCACTAAGGTTTATGTTATTTTTCAACTATTGTTTTCCTATCACTCCATCAGTCAAGTCAAGTTTTTCCATTCTAATTTCAATCTAATATCTTATTCCTATTTTCTACATCAATCCCTTTCATCGGTCTTTACCCAATTACTACATTTTCCATTCCAACAAATTAAATTACAATCCAAATTTAAATAAAGTGCATCAAGAAAGAAGACTAGAAGCAAGAAAAGGGTGCATCCAGTAAGAACTCTATCAAATTGAAAATACATTGATAAGTAAAATAAAGAAATTATTCATCTAATAAATATTTCAATAAATCATCCTATTATACAGTCCACTGATATAATTTTATTCCTCTTACCTAACATTTTGGTAAGATATTTGTAAACAGATATTTGTCAAGTTTCCTTGCAATGTTTTCAAAGATTAAGTGTGCTTAATCATAGCCACTGTATTCTTTTTGTATCTTGGATTCAACAATCTCGTATCTCTGGATTATTATTGAAATATTTTCAAAACTGCAGTAGTTACTATCATAGTGATAATGTGTTCAGATTTTGTTCACTGCAACATCAATTTGCCAAGCTAATAGAAAGCTAACTAAAATTACTTTTGAAAGACATACTCAGACAAACATCTCTTATCCTAATGGGTTTTCAACGTTTTCAAACGCCAATACACGAAAAGCTTGTACACTGTAAATACTGTCCTAGTAGGTCACTCAATACTTATATATTAGCGGAAACTGTTTTGAATGTATTGAGCTCGACTGGGACCTTACTTGGAAGAGCTTCCACTGGACGTACAATTCAAACACTTTAATTACTTAGCCAAAAGAGTAAAAATGTCCGTTTACTTCATCAAAACATTATTTAGCCGGCGAAAAAATAGCGTTGAAAAGGAGGGTTTCAGCTGCTTGCGGTAACTTATCTACTAGAAATAATTGTTGTCAAGGTAATAAGTTTGTCTTGTTTAACTACAAAGTTCTCTAACAATAAACCTTGACCTTTCCTAGTCTTACCTAATAGTCACTTTACAAAATATGTAAGTGGTAACTGCGGAGATCGAACCCACGCCAGTGGAGTGATGAGCTCTGAAGTAGTGCACGATTCCACCCCGCCTCGTGTCCGCTAAGTTGTATTACAAATACGAGAGCCAAGATGGCTTGAGCACTAAAAGTTTAAAGTTTGTCTTGTTTAACGAGGCGAAGTTAGGACTACAAAGTCCTCTCTACCACTCAACCTCGACTTTTACCTAGCGTTACCGTATAGTCATTACAAATGTAAGTGGTGACTGCGGCGATCGAACCCGCGCGAGCGGAGTGATGAACTCCGGATTCGCGCACGATTCCAACCCGTCACGGGTCCAAATTTTCTATATGTTGCCATGTCGGACAAACGCCAGATGCAAAGTTATAGCAACTATGGAAGTTTACCATTTCTAGCATAAGAGTCTAAGTAATCGACTTCAAAGAAGTCATCATGTAGGTGTTGCTTATCTGTTAACAATAATTCTGTCGACATTTCATGAAGTCTAGTTATATTTTGTCAATAACACAAAATTAAGTTAAAATTCCATAGTTTCTAAACTTGTGGAGAAGAGCTAGCTAGAACCTGAGGGAAATCTGGATAACAACTGTCGTAAAAACTCACCGCCGGAAGTGGGTTTAAACTGGTCTTGCCACGAAAGCTCATAATTTTGTAACTTTCTCTCCTGAATTGCACAAACGGGACTATACTTTCACTTTCAAAAGGTTTACGTTTGGCTATTTTTTGAGGAAACGTACACGATCGTTTTCAACAGAACGTAACCACCATTCCTTTGTTTGTTTTTTGCAGTGTACTGTTCTTAGCGTTTTAATACAGAAATAACTGCGTACAATTTTATATTATGACGTATTTAAGTTTGGCAATAACAACGATATTAACTCTATAAGTACAAAAGCAATTATATTATATTTTTTTAAACTTAACGCTAAATTGTATACTAAAAATTAAAAGGTGAAATCTGGTATAATGTCTTTTTAATCTTCCTTAATTGCCGCAGTCAATTTTATTTGTTTTTATTTTCGCCTTTCCTAAAGTATGTAAAGTCTATGGGTACCTTGAATGGTTCATTATCAAGTCCTACACATGGTGTACAAAGATGAAACGATCGTATTTGACAATATTAGGCCTACTGATACCGTTGTTCGCAACCTGAAATATTGAACAGAGTAGGGCGTGTCTAAGACTCAGTTTACGAAATATGTGACCGCCAGTAAAACGGTTAAAACTTCAAACTGTATCTCTAAATCTGCTCGTTATTAAAAAAGAAAAACGATTAAATCCATGGCATACAAGATGCGTAGGAATACAAAGAAAAAAAAAAACAAATCAAATTAATAAACAAAACCAATAGACAAAGGAAAACTACGCTAATCTTCACATATTTCTTTCATCATGTATTCGTGTGTGGAGTAGAAGGCCTTCTTCCAGAAATACCTTTCAATTTTGATCAGGAAAATCGATGACACTTCTTGCTCCATATTATCTAGAAGTTTATTATATAATTTAGACAGTCCATAGTTTGTATTTTAAGTTTAAAAATTGAATCGTGAACTAGTATTTTAATATTGTTTATTTCTGTTTTAAAATTGTAATTATTAATAGTTTTGGTGTTTGATGAAATATTTAAAAGTTGGTTTTTCAAATGGATTAGACACTCGAAAATGTATATACAGGGTTAAGTCATAATAGGCTATTGAGTTCACTAAAAGTGTGCTTACAACTAGATATCCTTTTAATATTAATTGAACTTCTAATAGCTTGTTTTGTTTAACGAACAGTTTTTTAATATATACATATCTTCTCCCCAAACAGTTATTCCATATCTGGTATGTAGGAATATATGAGCATAATAAATATTTCGATATTTAAAATAAAGTGTAACTCTTTTTGATCAAATAGCTCGAAACTGGAACCCATGAACTTTGGTTGCTAATAACACTCTCTCTCTATATATATTTTTCTGTTCTTCAAATTTATTTATAATAAATTATATTTAGCATTTATAAAAATTACATCTATATAATCATTTAAACAGTATTTAAATTCTGTTTGTAATATTTCCAGCTTGTTGATTTAAAGTCACATTTCAGTCACATGTTTCGATAAACATTCAATTTAATACTTATTTAACAGAATATTCATGTAGTGGTTTAGCATAACAAGGAAGACGGGTTCAAATCCGATTGTCAAATATTTTGCAAATTTATTTGTAATATATAAATATATATATATATATATCCATCTGTGTATAATTTATATTCACATATGGTTCCCTAGTCCTTCAGAAAAATTAACTTAATTCGTTACATTTCACTTGTGGAGATCTATCCGTGTGTTTTTTAATTTTCAGATAATACGGACGGTCTAGCGCACTCCGTAAGGGAAACTAGCAATTATACAGTGGTACGGTTTTCATATAATAACAGTGAACGTCAAACTGTACATAAAACTCGTACTTGCATTAAATTCGAGGTTAGACATAACCAACTACTTTGTCTAGTACAGCTCAGCAGTTTCATCGAACGTTTATCTTGTTAAGTTAACACAGCGTACAAGTATAAGTATTCTGGAGTTACATTACATACGATTTTGCATGGGTGGCACAGCTTATTCCCATGTCTTGTGTTTTTCATAAAAATGTTAAATACCTGTCTAGTATAAGTATTTGAGTCAACTTTTAATATTGCTCAAATTTTTGTTAAAATTCAAAGGAACAGTACACTTTCAACTAGTGTTTCACACACTGTGTGTAACTTTAGTAGTTTGAAATGAAAATGAGTTAAGCTAAGATAGCTCATAGAGTACATAAGGTAGATTTTGGCTAGAGAATTAAGCGATTCATCTAAAAAAAAAAAAAAACACGTGAAATATTATGTTCAGCATTTTACTAAAACACACTATTATAAGAATAGTTATAACACACAAAGGATCAAAAAAAGATCAGTTCGGTCTGTAAAAATAAATAAACATTGAAGTTTGTAAATATTTGCAGTGAAGAATATTGGCAATAGTACGAGTACTTTACAAATATTTGAAATTGCAAAAAAGGCCAATGTATAGTGATATTTTCATGCACAAGTGCTTTCAACAGCAACGCTGTCATCGTCAGGCAAAATTGTTACATAGAAACTACTAAAATCTAATACTTTTATACAATTATTGACAAATTAAAAAGTAAAAATTCAAATTAAAATTGAATTTTGTGTCGGTAAAACTGTACAAAGAAACCAGTTCAGTCCAGAGTAACTCTTGTCAAAAGATACGGATAAAGTTAACACATGATGAATATTACTGTAAAGGGCAATTTTCGATCTAATACTCGTACAGTTTGGAAAAGGAGACCGAACATTGTGGTCTCTGAACCGGTCCATTACCAACCTTGAAACACTAATTACCCACAAAAGTGTAAGCCAATATTGTAAAGCTGAGATGTTTAGTATAAATTGTATATTTCATTTTTGTTTTCGCGTCTATTAAGAGTTAATTTTTGTTCTTAACATTCCAAACTAATTACCTTTTTCGATTTTCAATTCGTGAAACATATTAATGCAAATTACAAATGAATAATGAACTCACCTAAGCCAACAATGAAACTTGTTGTTGAAAAGCCAAACAAAGCGTGAAAAAGTACAATATATTGTTGATTTGCCAACGCTAGCGTATCGATATGTCAATATATATTGTCAAGCAAACAACCTACATGAAGTGTTGATATTTACAAAAGTTTGCGTTCCCTTTCATGTGGTTTGGCCATGAATGTATTGTGCAGCGGTGCACATACCAGACTTCACCCTCTTTGTAAACAGCAGCTGCACGTTGTCAGAAAGTATAGGGGTTGCGTTGAAACAGACTCTTTATTCAGATTATACCTTGGGAATGTAACGACTAGGTATTTTGAAAATTGAACGCATTGTTTTCTAACACAATTTTAGTATTTGAGTAAGGTTAGCTAACAATACTGTAACAAAAGTCTTGATTTTACCTAAATTTTAGAAAGATTTACCATGATAAGAATAATAATACTGAAATATTACGCAATATAATTACTGTGCTTAGTTCGTTGATCATACAAAGTAGTCGAGGGACATGTGTTCCTTAGCCTGTCTGTGTCCGTGACTCAGTGGGTCACGGCTTGCAAAGCACAAGGGCGCGGGTTCGATTCCCGGCGCAGGCACTTGTTTTTCATCAGAAACCCTTGGGTTTGGACCGCTTTCCCTAAAAGCGTTTTGTGGTCTCACAAACCTTAGGTTATGTAACACAGTAGAATTCCATTGGCGTAGAAAATAAAAAAATAGCTTTTGGACTATGAGGATTAACGTAACTATATGGACTAAATTGTTGTTACTCAAATAATGAGTAAGATAAGAAGAAAGGATCAAGCAACCGAAGGAACGACTATCATCCAAACTGACGGTACAGACCGCGCCAATAAACTATTTACACTATTTCCAGTGCAAATATTTCAGGTTTTACAATCGAACATCTTCAGTGGAATTATTGCAGAGACTGGTCCAGGTGACCGTACCTCTTCCTTAAGTAGTCTGTCAATCACAATGCTGCTAACTACTTCTTCCTTGAGTCATGTGTATCAAGAATGTGGTGAGATCAGCTTGTGTAATGCGGTACAGCGAACACGATTGGGTGAAGCTGGTACTATCAACCAATAGACACTGGCGATTTTCATTGACCATGGACAGGTGTTCTGCACCATTGGTTATACAATAAGATTTAATCTGGTTTATAACTGACGCTGCAGGCTCTGGGAAGTTTGTAGCTCACTTTACGCTTGAAATTGTTTTCCTTTTCTCTGCTTTCTATCCATCTCATGATCCTTGGACTGTTATAATGTTATTTTGGTGAGAACTTTAGATTTGTCGAACATGACTCAATGTCTTGTCGCTAATCTGTGTTCAGCCACCACCGACTTGGAATCTTTATTTTTTGTTTGTTTGATGTGCTCTTCAATTTTGATATATGGATTCTGCTAAATGGAAGTTCATACACAATTAACGGAATAGGTAGAATTTTGTTCTTGACGAGTCGAAGGAAATTTCTTAGTTTGTGTTTTCGTAAAACTCTACTTATTTTCTCTGTGGTTCCTTTAAAAAATGGCAGGTACTTATAGGAAACTTATTTTAGGTTACATTGTTTACATTATTTCTATAGTATTCCTTCAACTTGGATTCTGTCCTACTAGGAAAGTTATGTTAAGTTAAATTGAAACTAACTTACTTCGCCGATTGTTTTTCATCATAAGGTATACACTTTGATCAATCTTAATAATCTTAATACGTAGGCTTGAGCGGCCGGAGTCAAAATAACTATATCCTAGGCTTCCCGGTATCACACCACGTCATAAAACTAACCCTAACGTTGTCAAACGTTTCTCCCATATTAGATGTGGGCATCCTCAGTGACATAACTGGAGACTGGAGAGAGAGAAGCGAGGTCGAGACTATAACTATACTCAAAGTCAAAGTCTTTATTGAGCCAGATTAACAATATACATGCATTGGCAAAGTCATACATACAGTTTCTTAACAAAACAATTTCCTTCCTTGAGCAAAGTAACAATTTTAACAGTTCTTGACAAATTACCGTATTTATAATATATTAATATTTAGCTTATTTACATTTATACATTCATGTGCTGGAATGCTGTTTGCCAATAGTCCCGAACGCTGTAGCAGGCTATATCTACCTCAAAAATATTTCTTTTGAGGTTCTTCGAAATTTACAGAGTCTGATTCCAACCTGAGATGAAGTGGAGGTTTGTTGAAAAGTTTATTCCGTTATAAACCAAATGATTTTTAAAAATAGCGCAATAGTAATGTTTAAAACAAAAAAATGAAAACCTCAAAAAAGAAAGTTCTGCGTTTATTAAATGTCAAGGTTTCAAGTAGTAGGTAAATTGACGGGAGCGTTAAATAGGTCCGATGAGGTCCGATTCCAACCTGAGATGAAGTGAAGTTTGTTGAAAGCCAGTTTATTCCGTTATAAACCATATGATTTTTGAAAAAAAGATGTCGAGTTAGAGCTGGATAATTTGTTTGAATGGCGCAAAGAATAATGTGTGTTTTTGTCGAAAATGAAACTCGAAAAAGTTCTGTTTTACAAATGTCAAGGTTTCATGACGTAAATCGACGGTAGAAATGTGCGTCTGCCGAAACACCTCCTGGCACAGGATTGCAATGTTCAGAGAAGGTATACTAAACTACACTTTGGTATACTAAACTATAGTAAATTATTAGGTAGGCTATATTAAACTATACTTTGATCAAGTATACAAGAACAAATTAAAGTTGATTGTGGAATAACAAAATAGTCA
Organism: Matsumurasca onukii; assembly: GCA_018831715.1. NCBI lineage: Eukaryota > Metazoa > Arthropoda > Insecta > Hemiptera > Cicadellidae > Matsumurasca > Matsumurasca onukii. The sequence continues at coordinate 39,857,460 of CM032065.1, forward strand.
AGGTAAATTACATTTAGTCGTGAATAGGAGTAATTAAATGAGGAGGATCGCAGACAACAACTATAATCAAGTTATCACAGAAAATCCCGTAAATCTAGTTAAGATCTTGCCTTACTTTCAGTTCTTGCTTTTCATCTCCACTTCATTACTTGACTCTATTGAGTCTGTCGATGATTGCAAATAGCTCAACGTTTTAAACTAATGATTTTATTTATTTATTACATTTGAAAACTGAATTGTTCAATGCTGTATTTAATGCTCTTGTAGTAATTTAATACGCCATTGATATTACAGTTTATACAATCTCTGGTTCTTCGGACTGTTTATAAATAAAGCATATGAAAGAGTAAATTATAGACGCAATATTTCAAAAGCTTTTACCTCTAATTCAACCATATCTAATTTAGTTGAAAAAGCCTTTTTGTCCGGTAAGTCCAATGATTTTGTAAACTACACACATTTGTGCGATGATAATTTGTGAATCACACAATTCTCAAAGAGGTCAGCAGCAGGACTTTTAATACCCTGTGACAACCATGTTGATCACAGCAGTATAGGATTTCCCCAAACATTTACCTATAGTAGGCTATATCTCAACATTGTAAACCTCTTGTACCTAAACTGACATCAACCTTACATGAATTACGGTATAGTACTGTGGTGACTATGTTTAAAATTTATATATTTTAGGACTTTTACTTTGCATAAGAAACTTCAGAATCCTATCTAATACAGGATTATGCGATTTCTGTAGACATTTAAAGGATTGACAAACTCAAATACTAGCGTTATTTTAACCATAAGGTTTTATAGAAACCAAACTAACCCGATTGAAGAGAATGATATTGAAAGGTTTTACAAAAATTACCTCTCAATATAGATCTGAATACCATTGTCTTTAAATATTTGATGGATTACCCTAACAAGCTGGAATCATATTTCATCATCAATTACCAAAAAGCAATACACAACTTAGTATATCATTTGAATCTCGTAAGAAATATTTGGTGAACAACAATATTATAGTAGATTTGTGAAATGCAATTAATATATAAATTATTTTAAATATACATAATTATACCTTTAAACGAGAAATTAACATTATTTTGTAGATCGAGTATGTGTAAACGACATAAAAGAATGTTACGTTGTTTAAATTAGAAATCAATTGAAAGTTATCGCAAAAGCTTCATTTACGAAACAAAGTGGTCAAATCCCACCCCCGCGCTTCAAAGTAGCCCCTTGTTACCTAAATATGCTCGTTCTAAATACTTTTAGACCAGTTCCAACTAAAATAACCACTAAATAGTTACACCAAACTTAAAGCTCATGGTATCATTGATAATTATCTGAAGTGGTTTAGTTTATACCTAAAGTACGTAGAGTGAGTGTTATGTATTTCGGTGTCACCTGCGCTTGTGTCATGTGCCGCAAGTCACGCTACGCTCACTGCCTTGCTTCAGCCTTCGGCCTCAGACATGCGTGTCATTATACTGCATTTTATTACATATCTTGAATACTTTTACACATTTCAAATAGCATCGTTATAAAATACTCATAACGCTGTTAAAAATGTTTGACAATTTTAAAATACATCGATAGATAGTAGTAAAATACATAATTATTTTAAATTTAATAACAATCTGATGAAATGTGCATGGTTAAATCATTAAAATCGCATATTAATAATAACTCCCCCCAAAGAAAACATACTTTTACAACTTATGTATGTATATAAAGCGCTGGATAAAATGCTCAACACGTGTTCTAATGGTCTGAATATGTGCTCGTTTTATGGTCCCGAGCCTGGGTCTCACCTTAGAAAAGGCATGAAATCTCGTTTTTCTAAAAGAAATTTATTAGGGAATCAACGAAAACCCGCAAAACACATACTTCGTAGCAAGGACATAGAAAATACACTGACATAAATTTCGACATGAGAAAGAAGGTACACATTATTTTATCGTATAAAATAAAAACGGATGTTTAAAATAGCAAACTAAATATTAGAACTAAACGCAGCTCAAAGAACATGAAAGTAAGAAGAGTTAAAGGAATTACGAATGATAAAGACAGTTTTAAAGTAGCAGGTATCACGCAACAAACGGAAATTCATGTTGGAAACTCATTATGTCAAACAGCGTTTGATTGGAAAGTCGGTTTGAAAAAAGCTACGAAAAGAGGAGAAGCACACAGAAGCTATGATATGAAAAAAGTCCTTTCAGAAAGAGTGTTGCAAATATGGGCACAAAAATACCATTTTTTCCAGAATTCAATCTAATTAGCACTAAATAATTTAACCGTAAAGTACTACCATGCATTCAATTTATATCATACTTGCCAATGTGTAATTACACGCAATGGGTTTTCTGATGAAATAAATAAGTCATGAAGAAATTGACAATCAACAAAAATATTAAGCTATAAAAAGTAAAATTTCATCATAAAAGGTTAAAATGAAAGGTGTTTGTGCAAATTGTTATTAGAGTAAGTTTTGATGCAAAGGAAAGCGTGTGAGATATAGTAGAAAAAACATAAATATTCTATAAGATAAGGCAAAAGGAATGTTGCCTGTTAGACTACTCAAGTGCAATATAAAATCGCGTATTACCTGCTTTAACAGGAATTCGATTAAATTTGTCAGAAGGTCCAGAACAAAAAACAAATATATTTAGTTTAGTTCTAAAAATTGTTTAAAGTTATTATTTGCAAAGTGCATTTATGAGTTTAGACTGTATGATGAAAACCTTAAGATAAAAGTTTGTAGAGATAGTTTTAAATAACACTGACAACGGTAGAACCTCATCTAACCCTTGTAACTTGAGTATTTTGTCATTGTACCTCAACCAACAGCTTCATGAACTAGCTTGACACACTTCACAAAGTTGATAACTACATCCCAGTTCTATCCAGAGTTTAGTAATTTAGCCAAGCTCGTGTGAAAGAAAACTGACAACAGTAGAACTTCACCTAACCCTTGTAACTTGAGTAGTTTGTCATTGTACCTCAACCAACAGCTTCTTCATGAACTAGCTTGACACACTTCACAAAGTTGATAACTACATCCCAGTTCTATCCAGAGTTTAGTAATTTAGCCAAGCTCGTGTGAAAGAAAACTGACAACAGTAGAACTTCACCTAACCCTTGTAACTTGAGTAGTTTGTCAATGTACCTCAACCAACAGCTTCTTCATGAACTAGTTTGACACACTTCAAAGTTGATAACTACATCCCAGTTCTATCCAGAGTTTAGTAATTTAGCCAAGCTCGTGTGAAAGAAAACTGACAACAGTAGAACTTCACCTAACCCTTGTAACTTGAGTAGTTTGTCAATGTACCTCAACCAACAGCTTCTTCATGAACTAGCTTGACACACTTCACAAAGTTGATAACTACATCCCAGTTCTATCCAGAGTTTAGTAATTTAGCCAAGCTCGTGTGAAAGAAAACTGACAACAGTAGAACTTCACCTAACCCTTGTAACTTGAGTAGTTTGTCAATGTACCTCAACCAACAGCTTCTTCATGAACTAGCTTGACACACTTCACAAAGTTGATAACTACATCCCAGTTCTATCCAGAGTTTAGTAATTTAGCCAAGCTCGTGTGAAAGAAAACTGACAACAGTAGAACTTCACCTAACCCTTGTAACTTGAGTAGTTTGTCAATGTACCTCAACCAACAGCTTCTTCATGAACTAGCTTGACACACTTCACAAAGTTGATAACTACATCCCAGTTCTATCCAGAGTTTAGTAATTTAGCCAAGCTCGTGTGAAAGAAAACTGACAACAGTAGAACTTCACCTAACCCTTGTAACTTGAGTAGTTTGTCAATGTACCTCAACCAACAGCTTCTTCATGAACTAGCTTGACACACAAGTTGATAACTACATCCAATCAGAGTTTAGTAATTTAGCCAAGCTCGTGTGAAAGAAAACTGACAACAGTAGAACTTCACCTAACCCTGTAACTTGAGGTAGTTTGTCAATGTACCTCAACCAACAAGCTTCTTCATGAACTAGCTTGACACACTTCACAAAGTTGATAACTAACTCCCAGTTCTATCCAGAGTTTAGTAATTTAGCCAAGCTCGTGTGAAGAAGAAAACTGCAACAGTAGAACTTCACCTAACCCTTAACTTGAGTAGTTTGTCAATGTACCTCAACCAACAGCTTCTTCATGAACTAGCTTGACACACTTCACAAAGTTGATAACTACATCCCAGTTCTATCCAGAGTTTAGTAGGGTACAACAGCTAGTTCAAATAAAGTACAGGCGGATTTAACAACCAAAACACTTTGTTTTAAATGTCAAAGGAAGTTATTTGTACATACTCAGTTCCAAAGCTAGTTTCTTTGACTCGATTGAAATCGAGCATATTCTGCAAATGTCATCCATTTGAAATGATGTAATGAGGTTAGTTTTAGCATAATTGCTGGAAGCTGTTCTAATGAGACATGGTTTGACATAGTTTGAACTTTGACAAGACTTTATTTGCTGTCATAGATTTGTGTTTTTGTTTTGGATAATATGAAACATTTCGACGGTTGAAAAGCCACATAATTACAACATTAATCGTTTAAAAATTACACACAGACAATATTTTTGGCGTGACGTTTGTTACAAAATAATTTTAATAATATCAATAGCCAAATAATATGTATACTTAGTGTATACATAAAATATTTACAGTATGTCTACATTTGTTTTATTTGTAATGTGTATAATTATACGAGTATTTATAAATAAAAACAGATTATTAGTTAATTCATTTAATCACTGAAAAACAACCGTAGGCTTTCTCTATGGCTTTTATATTATTGACAGTATTTACAGGTATAATCTAATTCATTCGGTTCAAACTGCGGTTAGCCCTTATCATAATTAGCTTGGAATATTTCACATATAGTGTCACAACCAATAGAACATTGGCAATTGGCTTCCTTGATTCAATGGACGCTTGTTAGACCTCGACCAGTGTGACACACTGAGTAATGTGCTAACACCTTAAACGAAGTTCCACCGCCTTAGCTTCAGTCGATTTTGAGTTATAAGCAGTCCAATATGCCTTAAACACGTTAGAGACAGACAGGATTTTTTTCCGTCAGTTACGACTCACACACCGCGGCCGCGTGTTTGGAAGAGTGGGGGAATAGCCAATCTAACAGTACACTAGCAAGTAATAACTCAGTTTCAGGAACAAGATGGTACTCCCCAGCAAAACCGAAACACATACTCATGTTGTGACGCCGACCGCAAAGGTTTGAAAGTTAAATTGTTTACAGGTTCTAGATAGTATTTTTCTTTATATAATATGCAAAAAAGGTCACCTTCAGGGGATAGGTAACATGAAATGATGGGGTTTTAGTGTAAAATGCCTATTAAATGTATTTAACTAATAACGCTTAACATGCCTTGTAATAGCCTTTTTTGTAAAATTAGTTACAGCTGACATTCTAAAATGAATGAATAAATTTCAAAACTCACGTAATCCTCAAGTTACGTCAACGAAGCATTACTTCGAAATCTCTCATTTAGAAAAAATCTAAGCCGATGATAGGGCAAATAAAATTTTTTTGAAACCGATTCACCTAACCGAGTAAATATTTGTAAAATGTGTGCCTACGTATACAAAGAAGAAACTACGATACAATAAAATATAGGTACAATTTCATCTGACCTCCGTAACAGGTAACAAACTGACACAATGCTGGTTCTGGGGTGATGACGTCATGTATTGTACATTTGTCTCTACGTGATGTGAATCTGAGAACATAGCTTATAAATGTCTCTGCAAACATAACTCTTAGTGTAAGTTTTTATTGTTGCTATGATACTGCACATTCGGTTAGGTTCAAAACATATTTGAGCTGAGTCCGGACTTAGTAGTTATTTTGTTTGTGCACTGTATCTACAAAGTCTAACTGGTTTGTAGTTTATCGTTTTTATTAGATAAGATTAAAGTAGAGCTGGTAGTGAACCAGTTGTACGTCAACCAAAGGTTTGTTGTACTGTCCCCCCAGTTATATTAGCTTGGGAGACCCACCTCCGTGGGACCACACAGCCTCAATATGACTCACCCAAGCTCCCACAAGTGAACCTCATCCCAATTACGCCCCTCTAGTAGACACCTTCTCCTAATCTCCAGTGAGGGACAGTCTAATAGGATGTGCCTAGGAGTTTCTACTGACTGCTCTCAAAGTCTACATAGAGTACCTTGAATTATCTCCTTCTTCGTCTGAGACTGACCAGGGATTGACTGTATCAAATAACAACTGAAAATAAGAAATCTCCCTATAGGATAACTAATTTGCAACCCCATTTTCTGTAGATGATACCTGAAGTGGCCATGTCCAGTGTGATATAAAAAGTCTAATATCAGGGCGTTTCAATATTAAGGAGCAACTGGAGATCGCCCTACGCGGTCCTTTCAGGAACAGGTTAGCGGTTGACTTCCTGCTAGGCACCTTTGACAATGTACCATCACTTTTATGCTTCGACTAATTTTTGTAAATGTAAAAATTATATTTAGTTTAAAATCATTATATCTTAATAATGCTTTAACGTGTTTCTAACTTTACAGGTCAGTGGTCAGATTTCAATTTCCTTGGTTACGATGGACACTTTCAGTTCCAGGTATGTAGCTAGTTTGGTGGTAATACTAGGTAAGAGTCTCGGTTGAGTGGTAAAGAAGACTTTCTAGTTATAACCTTGCATCTTCATCTTTAAAAATGTTTATAGTTATTGCTGCAAAACACTACCTACAGTATAAATGATCAAAAACGTATAAAAACATCATGAAACAGGTTATGCAGTTATCACAATATTGAGTTCTTAAAAGTCCTAATCGTTGTTTCTGTTAAACAACTGATCCTAAATCTTGTGAGTGCAATAAGTGTCAACAGTTTCAAGAAGACAGGCAACTTAGGGAGAGCAAGATAAACGTTTGTCACAAGTCAGAGACCTGGTGTAGGCCACTCAGTATACAGTCATCTAACACAGATCTTCGTCCAAAAGTGATTGTTAAGTAAAATGACAAGCTATTTCTAGTAGCTTTCCAGTTGTAAGCACAAACACAATGAAGTGCTAGTAGCAAAATGTATTAGGTGAATATTTTTTGTTTGAAGCGTTACTTTATACTCAAATCGGTGCTCTAATAACATCACCCAAGACTCTAGTAACGCTTTAAGGGAAAAAACGAAGCCGAATTTTCGTAATGTATAAAATGTGTAAATGTGCTCAAACATGGGTCTTTTCTAAACTAAACCATAATGGTTTCCGTAACTGACTAAATAGAATACAGACTGGAACCTAATAGACACCATGCACACTCGTGTATAGAAGATATTAATTTATTCAATTCAAAATGTATTAATACAATAACTACAGGAGGTAAATAACTCAGCACCTATGCATTTAACTAACTATAGATTGAGTATTAAAATAAATAAAATATATATTACAATCACGAAAAATCCAAATCAACTTAATGTTTCCCAAAGAACGTCTAACACTTTTGTAGACAACATTTTTGTCGAAACGACACACGAAAAATCTGCATTTATACGAGATATAGAGCACTAGGTGCTATTTAACTGTAACAGGTTTCCGATCAAACTGCTCTTAAGACCACAGGATTAATTTTATCGCAAAACTGCAGGTGGACTTCGAGCTTGTTTTAGTTCTTGTTTCTGTTCTATTTTGAGCCTTTTTTAAGCTCTTTTCGTCCAAGCCACGCATTTATTCACGTTTTTTTGTAAGTAGATTGAGAGTTTGAAACTGATCGTAAAACATAAACTTTAACTTGTTATGCACAAACAATCTCAAAATTTACGATAATACGTTCGGGAAAGTGTTTTAAGGAGTAAAGTACTAAACTTAGCTATAAAGTATTAATTGTTTTAGAAGAAGACCAGGTTTTAGACTAGATAAACAGTGCCAAAAATTTGTTTCTGGTACTGTTTTATCATATCCACGGTTAACCGCTCTTAACTATGCGTTGTTAAACCGTTGCGTAGCGTTGTGTCTAATAAGCTAAATCACTGCGGTTTCCAGTGAAAGACAATAATGATGAAACCACTTTACATTCCTTTGTTTGTGTTTCCACACAAAGCAACTCTTGCCGAGACATATGACAAGGATAACGATGCCACAAACAGCGTTATTTCATATTATTCTTACCATCTTATCTCTTATTTCCCCAGCATTCTCAATTCAATCCAACAACAACTTTTGGAAGATTGAGTGCTGATATTCCGCTCTATAACCCTTTATAAGCCCACTCTTTTCTGATCGCTGTAAATAGTTTGTTTTAGTAAGAAAGGAACCTCAAAACCGGTTTTACCGAATGAGGCGCTAAATTGTCTAAAGTTTACGAATAATAAAGTGTATTTTGTTTTGTAACGGAAACGCTAGATATAGACGCGCGCAGAACGCTATATAGGTTGAGTGTAGAGAGGACTTTGTACTCATAACCCTAACTTCGCCTCTTTAAACAAGAAAAACGTTACCTTTTACACAATGTTGTTTGTATTATGGTAGTAGGTACAGTTGTATCAATCAAATTCTAACGCAAACGGGTCTTTTACAAAACAATTCAGACAGTTAAACACATTGGAAGAAATTTACAAACAACGTTTAACCTTAGATAAATTTAACAATGTGAGAACCATTAAAATAATGCTTTAATAATTTGTTTTAATTGGTTTCTAAAATATTGCATTTATCTACGGATGGAGTTAAAAGTAAGCTGGTATTGACAGTGACTAACAAGTTCTGTAATTTGAATATTGGTTGTCTGTTGCAAAGAAGAAGCAATTATATGTTGACAGATCAGGGACCTTTGACGTTATATGAGACAGTTCTTAAATATCTAATATAACGTAATGCTTTACATCTCATCATCGTAGAATGCGTTTGACCTTTTTTAACTTAGGAATGGCATCCTTTCCATGGATTGGACGCTAAAATCCCCAGGCAGTCATTGAGCGTATATAATAGAGTTATGATTAAATTAAATAAATTGTACTCGGAATAAAAGTGGAATGGTTTATGATTTGACATGGACAAATGCACGGGCAGCTTACGGAAGCTGGTAAGTAAGGGAAGCTGAAGGAAATCCTTGTGTCATACATAACTCTTCCACGTCTATCTCTGTAAATATACAGTTTTGCACAAGTTTAAAAGTAAAACAGTTCGTTGTACCTTATAATTCCTGACGAAGAACAACGAAATGAGGTATAAGTACAACTGTAAAGCTATTTTCAAGATACACTTTCAGTATGTGAAGAAATAAGTATTATTTCAGACTAAACGATATGTCAATCTTTATAACTCAATCCGACGTGGAAAGTGTGGTGAACACTGTTATTTACCTATATATACAACAGCTAGTGTAAACACTTTGGTCGTGAAACTGTAAAAAAGAATTGTTTTAACTGATATCCTTAAGATAAATGAGACATTAATGGCGTCAGCATGGTGGACTCTCATGACTCATGGGACGTTATAAAAACACCAATCATGACCCGATAAGGCACTTTTTCAAAACGCTTTTTTTAAGGAGCAGGGCAAAAAGACTGAATGCGAGGCTGTGAGTGTAACGAACTATGTAACTGGAATTTTCGTGAAGTGGGTAACAAATTGCAAGGAAATTCTAACTCACGGCGCTTAGCTGCGTGTCGGCCAGGTTTAAGAGTTACTGTTAACACTGTTTGGGTTGAGAATAATCACTAGTTTAAAACGTTTAAACATAAAACTACATATAACTATACAAAATTTTGTTATTATATACACAGCTGCTTACAAAACCCACAGCTTTGCTATTCTAACTTTGGTCTCAGCCAAATGATTTCACAGCGAAAGGTGAAGATTGAAGCTTTGTCTTGGCGGGTGATTGATGTCTGTAATTCTAACTCGCCTGTTATCTCGCTACTTTATTGAATAGCCTTTATTTCCCTACGGAATCTAATTATACTAGTAGATTGTCCTTACGTAGTACAGTAATAATATGAGAAGTACCGATTGTTATAGTACAATTATGCAACGTTTATTGTCATTGTACAATTAAGTTGTGTTGACATTAAGTTTACAGAGAATGCAGAAATGATAAAATCTCCGGTACTGGATTAAGCCTAATGGTCCAAAGTACAATAATGGTACGTTACAGCCCAATTATGGTAAAGCTATTTCACGCAGAAAATGAAACAAAGTGATAATTTATTATGAATTAATCAACGCATCTTTTATACAGGGTGTCACAAAATGTGTAGTGCACTATGCAGAACCGGATTCTACGTACAAAAGTTAGTCGAAATTGTCTTGTAACGTTTCTTTGATTTCGGCTTGATTAAGCCGTAGTCCGCCATTTTGTATATTTTTAAAATAACTAATAATTTAAAAGCCTTTGAGATATTTGTGTGAAACTTGGTATAAATTTTAACTGTTTACCTTATAACACTTTCCAAAAATATTTGTTATCTAACTTATTAAATTTCAAAATAGCGCCCATTTAAGAATTCCAAAGCCAAGTAAAATCAAATTGGAATTTGACTTTTAAATTTTTAAATGAACGCCATTTTGAAATTTGATAGGTTGAATAAAAATATTATTGGAATACTATTAGGTAAGAAATTAAGTTTTACCAAGTTTCACAAAAATATCTAAAAATTTTGAATTATTAATTATTTTCAAAAATTTACAAAATGGCGGATTACGGCTAAACTATACTAAAATGAAAACAATTTTGTTTGACATTTTCGAATTACTCTTGTAAGTAGAATCCGGTTCTGAATAGCGTGCTATACTTTTATGTTACAATCTGTATAACAATTGATACTGGTTAAGACGTACGTAGTGTGCTCTCGAAACGTTGAGAATCTTTTAATTAGCTGGATACTATAATTTAGGAAAAATATATTATTTATTATAATACTATATAGTATTCTTCATTGGTATTCTTTTCTTTTGGAAACGAATGGACTCAAAGTCCTTCAATTTGTTTACAAAACAAGGGTTAAAGGTCAAGGTAACCACGATCCTAGAGGAGAAATCCTAACGTATTTGGCTTGAGGGCCGGATCTGCTTGGGTGTTCAAAGCTTTGCCCGTGCAGTTATATGCGGCAAGCATTGTTCTGTTTTACACTTATACGGTTTTTATATTTTTATCTGACCTTATTGGGGTTTAATTTGTAATAATTAAAGCTGGTGAAACTAATAATATTATTTGCGGATCAAAAAATTTAAAAATATTATGTCCTTTTTTAACTGAGATTAAGAATTTCGTCAAAAAGTCGTAACTTAAAATTAAAACAATCATTATATACTCAATAAGTCTTGCATGTATTTGTTCCACGAAACATATTCTAAATTTTACTATCTGTCAAATAGCACCAATTTTAATATTTTCTAAAAACTACTAAAGAAAAAAGTTGGTGTTTTAAATTTACATTGAGCTTATGGAGAATAAATCCAAGATGGCACGGGTGGAGCCTGGTCTTAGTCAGTAAATTCACTCAACTATGGTGGTTAAATCATCATACATTGTAATCAAAAAACTATTTTGATGTCCGAGATTTTTCTTTATAATCCCTAAGGGGTATGTACAAAGTAGATTAAATTTAGCGTTACAGCCCAATTATGGTAAAACTAATTTACGTTGAAGATGAAACTAAGTGATACATTACATTTAATTGTACCGATATAGTGTATTAAAATTAAGTAAACTTGTTTTTGAGATGTACCTTTAATTGGCGTTCGTAAAAAACGTTTCAGCGTTTTCAAACCTTTTTCGGTGTTGATTTCAACATTCCGATGTTGAAGTGATAATTTGTTTGATAAAGAGAACTGCCAGTTCTAAATCAGTGGTAGTAGGGAGAGCCCATACAACTTTGTTAAAAAGGTACAAATACATTTAGTTACGGTCAAGTAGTTTTGGATAATGAACCGCCTGCGTCCGTGGCTCAGTGGGTAGAGTCACGGCTTGCAAAGCTCGCGGGTTCGATTCCCGGCGCAGGCACAAGGATTTAGACCGCTTTCCCTAAAAGCGTTTATTATGCCAGTAACCTTAAGTTAAGTCACTAGTAAAAATGCCGTTAGCATAGACAGTACAAAAAATGAAAATGACGCGGATAATTCGAAGCTTACACAGGAAGCAGTTTCGGAAATACTTCTTAATTGTATCTTCCGTTTGGTTAATAAAATGTTTTGATATAATTCAGACTATTTCTACACGTGAACTACAAAGGAAGTTCAAGATGAGTCATATTAGAGAGTTATGCTATACACTTCCGTCGCATGTAATGTCCCTTGTTAGTATTTCCTTTGTAAGTCAAAGCAAATAACTTCATACGTACGCTCTTCTTCCAGCATTTCCATGGTTTGTAGTAATACGCAAAGAAAATTCAAACATCTTAATCGGCCACTAAACAACGAATACCTCTACATTTCCCATTGTATATATGCAAATAGAGTTCAACGTGTTGTTTTTTAGAATATGCAAACACTCAAACAGTTAGGTTCTTCTTAGTTATATTCTCTTACATATAAAACTGCAACTCTATTTGAAATTAGGTCCACATTAATTTTATTATGAGGATCAGCCAACCAAACAAGAACCCTTGTTACCACTGAAATAGCGGAGTATTGATTATTTCTCTCTCACGGTGCCCGGTGGACGAAGGGTAGGTGGAAATTCAAGTTTATATTCTGTTTCAAAAATATCAGTTCTAGTAGGGTTGTCTTGTCTGGCTCAGATCTTAAAAGAGTGGTGCATGCCGACGACCTTGCCCAGTCAACAGAAATGGTAGTAGCATTATTCCAACTTCGCTCCGCTTACTCAAAAAGTGACAAAAGACGGTTTCGTTGCCCCCTGTTTCCGATGCCATTTATGAACCGAAACGTAAAATCTCGGGTTTATGTAATTCGGAAGGAGTGGTTCTATGTTACTAATACAAAAAAGCCAAAACGCGTATGAAAAAATACACTTGTAAAACAATCTATTTTGTGCCAAACTTAACATTTTTAGCTAAATTTGGCTTAAGAAAAAAAGGTTATAAAAGCCTAGAGACAAACTTTGAGAACGTGGAAAATAATGTTTCTAATCTCTACACCAAAAAATAGCTAAACGAAGGTTTACGACAGCATGTTTTGAACAACTTTGGTACTCGGGTGATCAATTCTCTTAACACATGTTTAAAATAAATGTATTAAATCTTCTTCATGCCCAGTTTAAGCCAGTATTATCAACCCTAAGCTATCAAAATACATTTCCTATTAATTTAATATTTGCTACAAATTAGCTAACCAGGAACAACCCAAGTAAAAATATTTCGCAATAAAACACCTCAACATGATGGTAACATCCCTTTTCCTATCATCTGTCTTCTTCTCCTTGTTATGAGTTCTTATCACATGTTGCTTTGTTGATGGATTGGAACCAAGGTGCATTAGAATATTACAGCAACGCCAAACTGAAATAGTACTTGTAAAGAAAATAGTACGGTAGTGAAATATTTTACTAAACGCCATTTTAAATGAAATTCGATTTTTGTCCTGTTTAGTCAAGGAAACCTTAGGACTTGAGAGTCCTATTTATATTTTTCAGACTCGCCCGTTACCTATCGTTACCTAATGGTGATTTGTTCAAAGCCTTCCGTAGTGATTGCGGAAAAGACATCGTTCAACCAAAATGTTTAGAATAACATATGCTAAACCGAACCGGTATGGATTCGCTAAACAAATCAATTTAATACTTGAAACTAAAATTTATAAAATACCATCGTTAATTACCTTTTTTTAATATAAGGAACAGTGGAAGAAGCACTGAAAGAGTAAATTGTAGTTTATCGATACAGTTTTAGCTTCGTTGTGATAGCCAAGTAACGAGTCATGTTAATAGGATTTTAAATTAAAAGAGTCGTGTGGTTTTAAATTTGAGTGGTTAGTCATGTAAACTAATAAAATCTTCTCGAAAATTCTTATTTTAAGTCTAGTTGGGTATTAGTTTTAATCCAATTTAACCAACAAGATGTTTAAGTCAATCAATAATAATAAAAATCAATATTAATCCTAGAATTTTTATTAGTTAATTAAATTGTAGAAAGTATAATCACATTTTCAAAAATAAAAGGTCTTAAATTTTGAGTTTCACCATATTTTTATATTTTATTTCATCCGATAAACCTTTTCTTAGTACATAATTATCTAGTGAAACATACGTTTTTATGCGAGTGTTAACGAACATGAGAAACATTGAAACAAGCCAGAGTCAAATTAATGGAACAACAACATTATTGAGATGAAATGACATGCTAATGGGTGAATACGTGTTATGAGTTAATTGAATGCATTAAATTACCGATAATTGATGGATGAACAATGTCGATGGTTGGGAAAATATATATTGACAAATTAAGTGGAAACATTTTTGATATATCAGACCTTACGACATAAAGTAAATATTTTAGAAAAATAAACAATACTGTCTACTCGTTTATCTATTCAATTTATCCAACTAACGAGCTTTAATGTTGTTTTTAATCACATCTTGATAAAATCATAAGATTATTAATTTTTTTTTTAAATAGGTCAAATATTGAATAAGTAATTATTTAACTTCCTTTGAAAAGGAGATATTCATGTCGTCAGCTTGAGGTTTGGTCAATGATCGTTGGTTTCAATGATCTAAAACAGTACACTTCAACCAGTTTTGATGAAATTTGAAATAAATATGTTTTAAGGTATTTTCCAATATACTAAAAATTATGAAAATTAATTGAGTTGTTTCCAGTGCGGCGTAAAGAGTGTTAACCTTCATTGACAATACGTTTTATCTTCACGAAATGCAACAAAGATTGCAGTAAAACACGAAAGTGTGAGGTTGAAAGTCGAAGCGAGACTGTGAGCGAAGTGAACAGCCTCGTATTGCCCGTGATGATGGTACAAGAAGTCTGAGGTCGAAAGTCGATGAAGTAGAGCAGTGAACAGCCTCGTATTGCCCGTGATGATGGTACAAGAAGTCTGAGGTCGAAAGTCGAAGCGATACTGTGAGCGTAGAACAGCCTCTGTATTGCCCGTGATGATGGTACAAGAAGTCTGAGGTCGAAAGTCGAAGGATACTGTGAGTGTAGTGAACAGCCTCGTATTTCCCGTGATGATGGTACAAGAAGTCTGAGGTCGAGTCGAAGCGATACTGTGAGCGTAGTGAACAGCCCTGTATTGCCCGTGATGATGGTACAAGAAGTCTGAGGTCGAAAGTCGAAGCGAGACTGTGAGCGTAGTGAACAGCCTCGTATTGCCCGTGATGATGGTACAAGAAGTCTGAGGTCGAAAGTCGAAGCGAGACTGTGAGCGTAGTGAACAGCCTCCTGTATTGCCCGTGATGATGGTACAAGAAGTCTGAGGTCGAAAGTCGAAGCGAGACTGTGAGCGTAGTGAACAGCCTCGTATTGCCCGTGATGATGGTACAAGAAGTCTGAGGTCGAAAGTCGAAGCGAGACTGTGAGCGTAGTGAACAGCCTCGTATTCCCGTGATGATGGTACAAGAAGTCTGAGGTCGAAAGTCGAAGCGAGACTGTGAGCGTAGTGAACAGCCTCGTATTGCCCGTGATGATGGTACAAGAAGTCTGAGGTCGAAAGTCGAAGAGACTGTGAGCGTAGTGAACAGCCTCGTATTGCCCGTGATGATGGTACAAGAAGTCTGAGGTCGAAAGTCAGCGAGACTGTGAGCGTAGTGAACAGCCTCGTATTGCCCGTGATGATGGTACAAGAAGTCTGAGGTCGAAAGTCGAAGCGAGACTGTGAGCGTAGTGAACAGCCTCGTATTGCCCGTGATGATGGTACAAGAAGTCTGAGGTCGAAAGTCGAAGCGAGACTGTGAGCGTAGTGAACAGCCCGTATTGCCCGTGATGATGGTACAATAAGTCTGAGGTCGAAAGTCGAAGCGAGACTGTGAGTGTAGAGCTCTCGTTCGTGAGAGCAGCAAATCGCAAAGGAAACTCGATTCACTCATGCAAGCGGCGCTTTAGCGCTTAGCTGCATGTTGGCCTGGTTTAGAGTTTAGTGTATCCAAGTTAATGAATGAGCTTATTGTTAACAATACAATAGTAAACATTTTATATTTCACGTGTTATATATTATCTGTAGAATTCAACACATTTCAGATAAATCTCTCCAAGTTTATTTTATTTTCAGCATTTCCATTAGGACACCTCGCATTAACACACTTGCTACATGCACTTTGCACTAAAGCTTTTTACACTTGTGAAGTTTTTAAACACAGAAGGGAGGTGACACTGACAGCTCTGAACTTTAAGAAACTGTCTGAACTTGAGTAATTTGTCACCGAGCTTGTGCCACTCAACTGGGCTTCATGTAGAAACTATCTCAAGTCTCACACAATCATGAACTGTTACCTGTGTAAGTGTACACTACACCAATAACTACAGGTATTTCAGTGATGTGTAAGAAATATCTTGTGAAAAAATACTTATTGTCAAGTCTTTGTTAAGGTACGTTAATAAGGTGTAAGATTGATTTCGACTGATTTGATTTCCATATCGTTTCTGAAAGAATGCCAAAAGTATTATCTGTCTTGAGTTTGATTTCTGATGATACATCTTCGATGTCCCTTCTATTAGGGTCTTTTTTGTATCTAAAATCACAGATCTTACAAACAATTAAAAATTTAACCCGTAGAGTCAAAAAATGAAATGTTTTTATGTGATAAGATTCTTAAGTGTTAGCATGTACTCCATTAGGTATGCAAGTTAATTAATAAAATACAACTTATGATATGCATCCAAAACGAAACATATGTTGAAAATAGCCAATAAAGGTTAGTGTGACCCGTCGAGTACAACAAGTAATATAATTCTTTGTTTAATGTCTGTTGTTGACGATAGGAGAATTTCAGAGTTTAAACCATTATTGCAACATTTTTCATCGTTGGTGAGCAAGATGATCACAACGTTTCGGTATCTACAATCTGATCCCGTCTTCAAGTAAAAAGCAACCTAAAACATAACACAGAACATTAGAAAACAAGCTAGCCTAAAGTAATCAGCGTAAATCTACCAGGCAGGCACAACCAAACAATATGAAGCTGTTAAAGCCAAAATACTAAAACTAGCCTAGAAAACAAAGCCACATGCATACGACACACTAAATTCTTAGCTACAAGAAACAAGACTTCTCAGGTTATACTCTGAAGTAATACAAGTCTTTTCACGCAAACATAAGTTAATTTCCTCAACGATAGATCAAAATCATGTTGCAATCATTGACAGTAGTTATTGGCTTCTATGTTTGTTAAACATGTCTTTATAATTATTTAGAAACTCTCTTTTTACAAAGACCACCCTTATTGTAATCATAACCCTTTTTATAGTATATTGCCTTTGCCTGATAATTAAAAACACAATTTAATAATACAATATTATACTAATTTTTAATTTGGTTAATAAAGCTCCAGGCATAAAAGTACAATTTACTTAGTTATCGGCAATGCAATAATTACGGCGTTGGATCTCGTAGATTAATACGACCAAAAAAGATATTTGATGGGTTTTCACAGTAACAAGGCTAATCTTACCAAAGCAAGAGGTGTGAGGGGGTGAGTGGAGAGGTTTGAACCCAATTCCGTATAAGCGAAGCCGAGTTTACTATTCATGGAAGGAGTTGCAGTCTGGTGTAAGCTCTCCAGGAGGATTTCTTCTGTTAATTATTCATGTCCTTAGTCCTTCCCAGAGAGTTCTTACTCAACCACCTGACCTGACCGAAATAACACTACGCTGTGAGTGTTGCACTTCTGTCAGGTCAATTGTTGAACACAGAAAAGGTTTTATGAAATAATCAAATACAGATTATAATGAACATGCCTCGGGAATTAAGGAAAACCAACTCCGCCTCAGTGGACACTTCAGAAAAAGCCTCCACACGTAAAGACTGCCCAACAATGGGTATTCTTTCAATATTTCTGCTTAACCTTCAAGGGTTTACACGAGTACTTTTATTCATATTTCCAACATTTTTTTTTTTTTTACTTATAGAGATGTTTTGAGTTTTGCATTTTGATGAATAAGAAATAGATTCATGCTGGTTTATACTCAAGTTACTGCGTCAAGTTATTATAATAACCAGCCTTAAATATTTCGGTCTTGCTGTGGAGTACCATCTTAAGTCACTGATTGGCTGAGTCTATGGTACTTGCTGGTTGTTATCCGCCATGCTATTGGTGACAGGTTTGGCAACCGTCTAAGGGTGCAGGGATGCCAATGACAGCCATTTCAGTGCCCGTAGATGGTTCCTTACAGCGAGGCAGAAATATTTCAAGCTTATTATTATGGTATTTTGACTTTGTGTGAACCGGAAAAATCAAATCACAGTTGTGACACCGGCCGCGAAAGAAGAGTTAAGCTTATAAAATTTACACAACTCGACCTCGAATAAGTTCAAGTTTTCGCGTTTTAAACGACAGGTTGGTTCATGAAGTCTGCCCGAAATAACCGATACAGTAAACTTGGTTAGTAAATCAACACCGAGTCAGCTGGTCTGGCAGTATTGAGCCTGTGTTTGCTAACAAACAACCAAACACATTGCATGGAGCCGACGCACTCCATAGGTGAGAAACTGGGAGCTCTGAGCTACTTAGGTCACCTCCACTAGCCGTATGAGTGAGGTAGATGAGGCTTAAGCGACTAGAGTCATAACTACCATTTAGCTTCTAGTACGGACCGCGTCTATAAACTATTTATACGATTAACGGTACCCAACGTTACACTTATTTTACAATCGAGCATCCTCAGTGGATTTGATTAGTCAGGTTAAGGTGAGTGTTCTTATATACTTTCAGTCGCAGTGCTGACAACAGCTTCCTCCTTGCGTCAGGTGTACCAACCTTAGTTGTGCGATCAGCATACGTAATAAGGTCCAGCGAACACGATTGGGCGAAGCTGCCCTTATGAACCAATTGACTTTGAACTATTTCATTGGACGATCCCCAAAGGTGTCTCTGCACTCCCATTGGTTCAACTGCGCTCTAATTATTCACGTATTTAATCTGGCTTGTAACTAAGTGACAGGCTCTAAAGAGTTTGTATCTTTATGTTCTAAATGTTTTTTTATAGATTTCTATTGATTCTCTTATGATCTTATAGTCTTTGGATAGTAGTATAGGTATTTTGTTGAAACTATGGTTTTGTCAAACATGATTCCATGTCTTGTTGCCAAGCCTTATTTTTCGTATGTCTTATGTGTTCCTAAATTCTGGACAACACGTGTTTGTCAAGGACGAAATTCTACTGAGTACACCAAATGCAACTCCATGGGGCTGTGGATCTACGTTGGCGAGACCAATTTGATTCGTACCAGACCTTGAAGATGCCTCGACCTTCTAACCTTGACCTCATTTAAACCTTGACAAATTACCCAGAGCCTCGCAAACAGATATAAACAAGATTAAAACTGTGCATAATTAGACCGCAGTTGATCCAATGGGAGTGCAAAGACACCTTTGAGCATCGTCCAATGGAATACGTCGGTTGGTCGGTGTCTATTGGTTCACCCAATCGTGCTCCTTGTACCTCATTACGTATGACGGAGACACAACTACGGCTGGTATACCTGACGCAAGAAGGAACCAATTGGCAGCATTGCGACTGAAATTATATAAGGAAGAGCTAGATTCGCCTGAATCAATCTCAGCAAGTTCACTGAGGAAGGTCGATTTAAAAATGAGCGAAGCGTTTGTAACTGTAAATATTGTAATTAAATTATTAACGTGGTCTGTACCGGAAGCACAAGATGATAGATGTGTGTGAAGTGAAGTCTGAACTCATGAACTTTGCCTGCGATAACCGATACAGTGAACTTGTCGAGTAAATCAACAGTTGAGCTCAGCTGTTCTGGCAGTATTGAGCCTGTGTTTGTTAACAAACAACCAAACACATGAAACAAACGCTTTCTAGGGTTGAAACTATGAACATAGAAAACAGAGTATACCGGACGAACTATGCTCTTGATCTGTTTATCTTTAGTGTAAAACGAATTGCACGCGAACTCAACCCATTCAGGGAATGGACTGAGGTGATATTCACGGCTTCATGGTGCGATAAATGAATGAATGGATTACGAAGTGATGAGAGTCTTCTGGCGCCACAAGCCATTACAGTGGGCCCAAATTAGCTTTGTGTGCTCTACTGTTTGAAATACCACAGGACAACAGTATTGCTTCCACGGTATTCAAGAACTTAATTTATTACGCTTTGATATGATGTATGAAGTTTCAAACAAAGGTGACTTTAGTAGGAGAATAAGGGTATTTAAATAAACTAATGTCTTTTATTGTAGCTTGAGGAGATAAATAATTACCAAGAAACATAGCCGTTCTAGTTGTATCTATTCCAGGATGTAGGATGTGTTATACATTGTTAAATTAATTATTTTATTTTATTCTTCAACGGTCAAACGACCAATACATACATCATAGTGATACATAATAAATAGTAGTGTTAAATAATACATAAGAAATAAGATTGAGTTTACAATGTTCAAAGATGACTATTCAGGGATGAAACCAGTAAATACTTATGAGTAAATGAACAGTAAATAATACATAAATAGTGAATAAATTAAGCTAATAGCTAATATGTTTTGAACGATAGCGGTAACAAATAGATTATCAATAAATAAATATACAACTAACAAGAATATACATATACAAAAAATAAATATAATACTCGTAAATATAATTGTGAATTGAATAAATAGGTACGATATATTACTTCTATGAACAATAAATAAACAATACATGCGGATAATTATTGTTGTTGAAAAGTTAAAAATGGGTAAATCCGTTAAAGTTTTGCCCTTACTCTTACACTTCATGTGAGGTACAAAATTGAAGTTTATAACTAGAACTGAGTATTCGTAAACAGTTCTGCTGCGTGATATTTTGTTAATACTTTATGTAAACTATAGTGTTCGACAGTTCGATGCTTTATAGAGCGTAAATACCTGTGCGTAAATGCTATTAGTTCATGCAACGGATGCTCGAAAAAATGTACAAAGAAAAATGAATGGAACGCAATTTTTGACTTCGTAGCTTTGTTTGAACTAGTTAGGAGGGAACGTATCAAAAGCCCCTGCTCGTAGCTTTGAGCCGGTGGAGGAGAGGGGGCGTAAAGGCACCATTTTTATTTCTTTGCTTATATCTCGAAAACTATTTGTTGTGTAGGCCTAATGTTGATTTACAAAATGTAAGGTGATTAAATATGCTACAAGTCGTATATTCAATATTTTTGTGCATCTTGTGTAGTTTTTGAGAAATCTGTTCTCAAAAGTCTAAAACGTCGGAAAACAGTGACAAAGTTTATTGAGGCTTTTCCTATAATAACATATAAAACAAACCTTTTAAATATCAAGAAAATACTTTTGATTGTGGTAAAACAAAATGATTTTAAGTAGACATCGGAAATTAACCAGATATTTCACCATGGGAGTGGCCATAGCTCAGTGGTACAGTGCGCGTTTCGGACCAAATCCGCCCGGGTACATCTCCCGGCGCTGTAGTTACAACTTTGTTCACAATGGCCCCTTTCCGTGGTTGAGAAGTCACGTTAAGCAATCGGTCGTAGGACTATAAACTAATGAATCAATCTGAGGAACAGTCGGTTCTACTTTGTAACAAGACAACACCTCTATCATCCATCACTCAACATTCATCCATATCTAATCTACCGTAAGACGTGATATGTATTGTGCTATTAAGATATTGTATGATGAGGTTATAATTGTAATGAGTGAATCAACGAGCAAACCATAGTTGTTATGGATAAATGCTGATTAAATTGGTTAAGTTACTAATCGTTTCAACCACATTGGTAAACAAATCAGATAGGTATTGATTTTGTTCACTGCAATGTTGTGTATTTCATCGAGACTAAGCATTGTGTCAATATGAAAAGTCATGGAGTCATATTCTGTTTTGTTTGTTTATCCTAGTTTCCCGTGTGTTGAATCAAATTAGTGTTACATTGTTTAGTTGTATATTGATCATATGCATTGTGCCAATCTAACATTTTGTCATGTTTCGGTGTTAAGTATAACCAGCATAATATTTAAATTATCAAATTTATGTGAAAACTGGAGGCTACTACCCTTATCAAAGTATGATCAATAATCGCTGTTTATCAAATATATTCTCAAGACATTGATTTACAATTTGCACCAATGTATTAGTCTATAACTACCAAATAGAAAGGGACTCATCGTGTGGTTTAGTTTTAGGTAGACAACTTGTTTTCCACATACAATATTTGTTTGACCTTATCGTCAGACGTTGAGTAACATTGTTATCATTATTTATATTAACTCAATAATATTACTCATAAATTCAATTTCACTTTAAAAATATCCGGAACTTTCATTTTTGTTAGTATTCGTTTTTAGCCTATTTCACTTGTTTCTTTGTTTACTCTATTTATTTTGTTCTAGAAAATACATTTTAGTTCATTCGGGAGAAAAACAGCTGCTTTAGACAGTGCTTATGTCACTTTTCATCCGGTAAAAAGTATTGTTTTAATGACATTTCACTCCTTAGGGAGAAAAAAGATCATTTTAATGATCTTTGTGTGGCATGGGCATCAGTTGGTTCAACAGTTTGTATTGAATTTTAACACTGACTTATAGTAAATCAGTGTAACAGCTGTTTCTTCAAAATAATATAATTCAGACTGTGAGACCAAAACAATATTTATTTATTTACTTTTATTAATATTAAAATATTTGTTGATTATTTCCATTATTATTTCTCTCTATGACAAAAGTATCGTACCCTCATGATTTTGGGCCGAGGAGGAACGATATTTTGTCATGAGGGAAATAATAATGAGAAATTAATGTCAATTAATGTTTTAATATTATAAAGTCAAAAGTGTCACTTTAGACCTAGTGATAAAATATAATATTTTATTAGTGATCACGCCTTAACTTGTTTATGTGCAAGTTTAAACCACTACCTGACTAACCAGATCACAACAGTCAATACAAAGTCTGGTCAAACTCTGACAATGTTCCTGCACAAACAATACTGAGTATTCTGCGGGTTTGGTGCTGGGTTAGTGCCAAGAATGAATCCATGTCCCCACTCACACAGTTTACATGTTAACAGCTGGCCAACCAGCACTCAGTGATACCAACATTGTTTGTTGAATAAGTGAAACTCTAACCATGTTCCTTGTGCACAAACAATACTGAGTATTCTGCGGGTTTGGTGCTGGGTTAGTGCCAAGAATGAATCCATGTCACCACTCACACAGTTTACATGTTAACAGCTGGCCAACCAGCACTCAGTGATACCAACATTGTTTGTTGAATAAGTGAAACTCTAACCATGTTCCTTGTGCACAAACAATACTGAGTATTCTGCGGGTTTGGTGCTGGGTTAGTGCCAAGAATGAATCCATGTCACCACTCACACAGTTTACATGTTAACAGCTGGCCAACCAGCACTCAGTGATACCAACATTGTTTGTTGAATAAGTGAAACTCTAACCATGTTCCTTGTGCACAAACAATACTGAGTATTCTGCGGGTTTGGTGCTGGGTTAGTGCCAAGAATGAATCCATGTCCCCACTCACACAGTTTACATGTTAACAGCTGGCCAACCAGCACTCAGTGATACCAACATTGTTTGTTGAATAAGTGAAACTCTAACCATGTTCCTTGTGCACAAACAATACTGAGTATTCTGCGGGTTTGGTGCTGGGTTAGTGCCAAGAATGAATCCATGTCCCCACTCACACAGTTTACATGTTAACAGCAACCAAAGCACTCAGTGATACCAACATTGTTTGTTGAATAAGTGAAACTCTAACCATGTTCCTTGTGCACAAACAATACTGAGTATTCTGCGGGTTTGGTGCTGGGTTAGTGCCAAGAATGAATCCATGTCCCCACTCACACAGTTTACATGTGCTGGCCAACCAGCACTCAGTGATACCAACATTGTTTGTTGAATAAGTGAAACTCTAACCATGTTCCTTGTGCACAAACAATACTGAGTATTCTGCGGGTTTGGTGCTGGGTTAGTGCCAAGAATGAATCCATGTCCCCACTCACACAGTTTACATGTTAACAGCTGGCCAACCAGCACTCAGTGATACCAACATTGTTTGTTGAATAAGTGAAACTCTAACCATGTTCCTTGTGCACAAACAATACTGAGTATTCTGCGGGTTTGGTGCTGGGTTAGTGCCAAGAATGAATCCATGTCACCACTCACACAGTTTACATGTTAACAGCTGGCCAACCAGCACTCAGTGATACCAACATTGTTTGTTGAATAAGTGAAACTCTAACCATGTTCCTTGTGCAATACTGAGTATTCTGCGGGTTTGGTGCTGGGTTAGTGCCAAGAATGAATCCATGTCACCACTCACACAGTTTACATGTTAACAGCTGGCCAACCAGCACTCAGTGATACCAACATTGTTTGTTGAATAAGTGAAACTCTAACCATGTTCCTTGTGCACAAACAATACTGAGTATTCTGCGGGTTTGGTGCTGGGTTAGTGCCAAGAATGAATCCATGTCACCACTCACACAGTTTACATGTTAACAGCTGGCCAACCAGCACTCAGTGATACCAACATTGTTTGTTGAATAAGTGAAACTCTAACCATGTTCCTTGTGCACAAACAATACTGAGTATTCTGCGGGTTTGGTGCTGGGTTAGTGCCAAGAATGAATCCATGTCCCCACTCACACAGTTTACATGTTAACAGCTGGCCAACCAGCACTCAGTGATACCAACATTGTTTGTTGAATAAGTGAAACTCTAACCATGTTCCTTGTGCACAAACAATACTGAGTATTCTGCGGGTTTGGTGCTGGGTTAGTGCCAAGAATGAATCCATGTCCCCACTCACACAGTTTACATGTTAACAGCTGGCCAACCAGCACTCAGTGATACCAACATTGTTTGTTGAATAAGTGAAACTCTAACCATGTTCCTTGTGCACAAACAATACTGAGTATTCTGCGGGTTTGGTGCTGGGTTAGTGCCAAGAATGAATCCATGTCCCCACTCACACAGTTTACATGTTAACAGCTGGCCAACCAGCACTCAGTGATACCAACATTGTTTGTTGAATAAGTGAAACTCTAACCATGTTCCTTGTGCACAAACAATACTGAGTATTCTGCGGGTTTGGTGCTGGGTTAGTGCCAAGAATGAATCCATGTCCCCACTCACACAGTTTACATGTTAACAGCTGGCCAACCAGCACTCAGTGATACCAACATTGTTTGTTGAATAAGTGAAACTCTAACCATGTTCCTTGTGCACAAACAATACTGAGTATTCTGCGGGTTTGGTGCTGGGTTAGTGCCAAGAATGAATCCATGTCCCCACTCACACAGTTTACATGTTAACAGCTGGCCAACCAGCACTCAGTGATACCAACATTGTTTGTTGAAAAAGCAAACACTTGGCCATGCCAGTTCAAGAGTGCAGGTTCTTAATAATAAAGCAATGTTAAATACTTTTTTAGTCGTGACTAGATAAGGTGAAATTTATACATACGTGATCATTCGTATGTACTACTACTGTTTGTAACAATAGTCTAAGTGATCGCTTTCAGTTACCAATACTAACTCCTAGGTTAACCTTGATTCACGTATGGTACTTCTTTTTTAAATTTCAATAGTTCAGGATATTTATAACTTTAGTTTATCCCATTTGAATTGTAATTTTTGTTTATTAGTTAGCATCTGTATTTAAAAGATGGGTATATGGTAAGTATCTTGGGCATATATGTTACATGGCTGGCAGGAATATCACATACTTGCAGCAGCCATGCACAGATAAGCGCTGCCATGTTTACCAGTCTCCCCTTCTGCTCCATGCTCAGTGTCGATTTCAATGACTTAAATGTGACCAAATCGTGTAAATATGAGACAAACTTCTGTGAAAACTCTACGGTACTCTTCATGAATTTACTCGTTGCGCTATTTGTGTTTGGACTGCCGAACTATGTTTGTTTATCCTGCTCAAGCCATGTGACATCTATCCGCAATCTAACTACCATAACATAATATTTGATACAGTTAGTGAACTCTTTATATTTTCATTTATTTTAAAAAAGACATGTTTACCTATGTTTTACCTTATGTTTGTTTGGACGAGGAATCCTACATTGTACATTAGAACCAAGACAATTTATTGTGTTACATAAATGCACCGTAACTGTAATATTTAACCTTGATACGTTTGTAAGTATTTATTGTAGTTAAACATGTATAAAAAACGACCCTGACTCCTCAGTAAATGCTCGTTTAAGTAATAAGTATTGTGTGGAACTTTCAATTTTAATTAACCTTCCAGAGGGCGCATGGGTTTTCAAAACGTGAAGGGTGCACCCGGAAGTTACTTCCAGGTGGGTTTAAACTTTAAACATTAGAGAAAATGGCAAAACATTGTTGTTCTTACAGTATGGAATTTGTTTCATAATTTAACCAGAATTAAATGCAATTAGTGAAGTAAAACACGGAAACTATAAAACTATAAAAACTATACGATGAATTCAGTTGCTGCAAGCATGGTCGCACACGGAGTTGCCCCCGTACCGCGAGGGAGGCGCATCAAGCAAGTTACCTCCGGCTCTATATAAACAGTTAAAAACTAACTTAATCGAAGCTGTAAGTGGTTAAATCAAATTGTATAGTGTTCTAAGAAAGAACGGCGGAAGGTACACAGATTCACAGGTTTTTGGCTTGCGTGTAAGCGATTTGATTAACGAACATAACCGGTAACATCTGGAAAGTGACGCGACCTCTGGTAGTTTAATGATGAAACTCAGGACTATATTCAAGAATCGAAAGAAGTTTATGTATCAGTAAAGCAAGCTTTGTAGCAGATCAATCTACTTTTCTGGGTTTTAGTGAGTCACAGGAGCGTGGCTTCACATTATAGTTAAGAATCTAGTGGGGCTCGAGTATACAGATTTAGGCTCAACACAGGTCTATGAATGCAGTTTATCCCCATAGATCATCGTGGATATTGTTTTATTCTACCTTTTCTTTGACATAATTAAAAGTAATTTGACGTACATTTTTTACTTCTCTTTGAGAACTATTTGATCTTACGAGTGCTACAATTACGCCGTGAATCACCACTAGGTTTTGCGTAATTTACAACTTTAACAATTTATAAAACCAGAGGAAAGTCGTAAAAACTCACTTCTGAAGTCGTTTGCAACTGGCAAACAAAACCCGAATACTCATAACTTTAAACTTTCAAGCTGGCTTCTTACAAGGCAGAGATATTACAATTCAAAGCTTTTTCTTACACATGTGAGTAATTTGAACGGAACATAAGTCGATATTTCGATGCTCCTGATATGTTTTATGTTAACTGTGGTTTTAAGCACAAATTAATTCTGCTATTTATGTTGTTTCTTTCTTGATTTACTGAGTTTTAGCTTATAATACGGCTGGATATGCATAAAAGAAAAATATAATGAAGAGCTTAAGCTAAATGTTCTGATAAATGTAATTAGAAATATATTTAGATGTACCTAAGAGTAATGCTATTTAACCTACGGGATATTTCGACCACAAATGGTGCTAGTCAAAAATATTTAAGGAAAAAACGTGTTAGTTCAGTACGATTCCTCTTCTTAAAAGTACAAAAAACACTGTGTAAAGTCTATATGAAAAATGTAAAACTCAATTAAATACAACGGTACGGTGAATAGTAGTAAATAAATCGAATCACGGATATGGGATTACCCAACAACAAACTTAATCAAAGTTTCTGATCCACTCTTTCACTGCGAAAGGATACCTTGACTAGCTCTGCTAGTTTTTGGTTTGGTATTTCTACCTTACTTTCACAACTGTAAAATGAAACATGGCAAATATACATTTACTAGTTTAAAACTAACACAAATTACTAATTCAAAATCATACTAGAAACGCTTTCGATTATTTCTTGCCTGTCCATAGAACGGAACAGTTTTCAAAGAAGCCCCTATACATGGGATTGAAGCTATTTAATAAACTGCCGAGTAGAGTAAAAAAGGGAGATATTTTTACCCTATGAAAAAGGCTTAAAGAATGGCTAATTCAAGACCCCATCTTTAATAAATGTGTAAAGGTAGATCGAGGAAACGTGAGATTTCTAGTCAGCTTTAGTCCAAGATTAATTTGTATTCTTCAACTTTTATAGTTCAGACAACGGAAAGGTGTAGAGGAAAATGTTTGGAACACAACTTTTGATTTCGAACTTCGTTTGGCCTGACTATAAGTTAAAGAGCGTTTCGAAGGATGAAACCAATCTTGAGACAACAAATAGTCAACTCCTCAAAACGCCGTTAAAGTACTTCGTGCGGTCTGACTGGGCCCTTAGGCTACGTAAATTATATCAATATAAACATTTTAAATGTGTAAGTAAAGTAACTACCTCGTCTGTAAACTCGTATGATAGTAGAATATAAAATTGATAATCGGTTTATCTCGAAGTTATCTGAAGCAGCCAGGAGATGTTTTGGAAAGATCGGTATACGAAGATTAATGGGCTAACTTGCCTTTCGTTTACTTTAAGGTTTCATGGTTTCTTAACCCTAGAAACTGCCCGTTTTAGGTATTCTAACTGGTAAAACATAGAACGTTAAAACTTTAATAATGTACACTTAGAAAAAAATCTAAACTTATGTTTGCTGAGATAATGAACCACGCCGACACGCAGCTAAGCACTAAAGCGCCGCTTGCTTGAATTGCATAAGAATCGAATTTCCTTTGAAATTTGTTACTCTGGTTTGCTCTGCTCACAGCCTCACCTCGGCTTTCGTCCTCAGACTTAATAGAGTTTCTTACTGGAAATTATACTATTTATTAAGAAAGGAAAACCCATTTGATTTTAGTAAGGGAGGTTCCGTTGGTCCGGTTTAGCTGGTTATCAAATTGACCAAGATATTTACAAGAGGAACATTTGTACCAAATTTTGTGAAAATCGGAAAAATTTGACTTGTAGAGATGATACACATATACATTTGTGCATAAAGTATTGAAAGAATTCTCAAAACGTGTCCTGGGTACCTAGGTCAGTGGTCATTTCATGTCCTGGGTCTTACCAGTTATAAATATCTCATTTTTCCTCAGGAAATTCGATAATTAGATACCAAGGTCAGAGGTGTCACAACTAGTTCCGTTTGAAATGGTTTACTTCTTTATGCTAAAGGTTAAAGTATAGTTCACACAGAACGTAGCAGTCCAGATAAGACAGACAACACTGTCCGTGAAAGGCAGAAGACATCTGGCCCCAGGCTAACAGCTGACAGTTGCTACTCAACCTACATCCTTGCTCACTTGTAATCTTAAACCACTTATGTGCTTTTCTACCAGCTGTTTAAATGTGATAATAAAAGTTGTAAAATATTGTAAAAGCAGATAGAGCATATTTTAATAAGCTAACTCACATGACTCAGGTTTTGCTCTTTCTGACAGGTCTTAAATGTTCTGTTGAAGATCTCTTTAAGTTAAAGTGTAAACCTTTTTTAAAAAATAAAACAAAAGTATTAAAGTATCAAAACTTACAGTTATAGCTTAAATAGGTTGGGTGTGAAATATGGGAAATCTAGTTTGGCTACGACAGTTGAGTTAGGAAATATGTGACTAGGAAGTTACGGAAATAGATGATTATTGTTGCTGTGTATTTAGCTGTTGCAGTTAGCGTTTATCAATAAGTGATTGGACTTTTGCCAAACAGCTTGAACTAGTTCTCTTCCAATTGGGTCCACTAGAAATTAGCCGTTTTAATAAATATCAACTACCACTATGTTTACTTGCATGGAATTAAAACATTTAGGGTTTGCAAACTTAAAAGTTGACTTAATACAAAATCATTAAATACACTGTTATTAAAACTATTTGAAAGAGATTAAAGGTAAATATTAAAATAGTATTGTTATAAATGGTACATAAATCATGGTTGAATCACACCTTGACTTAAAAAAGCGCGAGGAGTATCAAACATAATGTTGAGGTAACTGTATTGGGAAATGAGTAGTTTTTAACATAGCCAGGGGAGGCGTATTTTTTATATTCCGAATTGGAAAATATCACGATTATAGGAGTTGTCAAATTCCAAGGAATGATAATACTCGTAATAAAACACAATCAAATAACGACATTGAAAACATAATTTTACATTTTTGAATTACCCACAACCCTAAAGTGCTTCTTAACACACGAAAACCTTGAGTTAAGTTTTCTTTAAATGTCGTTAAACTTAAATCTTGGTCAATCACACTTACGGGTCCACTTGAGTAACGCTAAATGCAGGATTCTGCAAGAGGCTAAAATATGCTCTTAAAAAGCTAAAATTAAAATCAAAACTAGGCCAAGAAATGTATACAGAGCTCTACTCGAAATTTTAAGTAACAAGCGCCCAACCTAGAATTAAAAACAAGAAAGAATTAGCGGTATAGAAGAATTTTTTAACAAAAGTATTATTCTGTTAAAAAGTCGTGATAAAAAGAGTAGACCATCTTGTTTTATTTCTAAGCATATCAAGTTTGATACCTTTAAAACTAATGTTGAAGGGTGAAAATATACCAGCGTAGTCCCCTGCAAGCGCTTAGTTTGACAGATAGGCCACATCAGTTGAAAGAAGGCTCGTTGTTTAGCCAGTTGCTACGTGTTCAGTGTAATGAAATCCTTGTCCGGACAAACTTAGGTTTTTCCTAAGTTGTCTTATGGCGAACCCTTAATATTTCTTTTCTACGATGTTTCATTTTGTTTTCTTTAGCTTTTGATCTCTGGTACAGATGTTTCTATTTTAGGCCTATATATTTAAAGAAACCCTCACTTAAACTTCCAAAAACAACATCGATTTTAAGCCATTCAGTAAGCTCTACCAAACGAACGTTAAGATCGGCAGTTTAATAAAAACAAATTATTTGCATACAATTTTAAAAATCTTTAATTATTGAAATGCGTTGTAACAATACTTTATCTATCTGTTGACTGATATGAATTTCAAAATTATGCGACCCTTTTTTTTGGTCATTGACTGGTGAAGACTCACTTACTTCTTTAAAACATTTTGTATAAACCACAACGCGTGCTTAACTCAGCTGATAGTATTTGAACGAATAAGTCAAATAATTTTGTGTGTAAATCTGAATAATTATAAAACATATTTTTACCGAAGATTGAGTGTTTGAATAGAAAGCTCTGACCGTTGTTAGAGTCGAATCCTATCAATCACGTTTTCATCACTGCCTTGGTCAAATGGATTGTTGAGGCATGATTGGATTTCGTTGAATGTTTGATAGAAACGTTGTATCCCTTCTGTCGCAATATCTACAGTTCTTACTGTTGTTTTTATAACCTTAAATTAATTGTATTGAGAATTTATGTGGTATTCAATAAAAGAGACACCTGTTCTCTTTTGAATAGGAAAACTTTTACTACAAAACTTGTCCGTTCCTTAAGGAAAAAACGCCTTGAAGGATAATTTGTTTGGTGAACCAGGAAAACTATTATGTTTGCTAGTTTCTTTCCTAATTAGCATATTGCTTATTAATAAATATGTACTATTTACACTTTTAAAAGTCCCTTACTCCACAAAAGCACCTTTACAAAGTTCAATGTGTGTTGTTCAACTAGTGTTTTGAGTGTGTCCAAAACATTTGTTGAGCTAAACAAATATGTTTAAACAAATATATATCAAATTAACATATGACTCAATGTCTCAATATACCGTGATCACATCAGTTACGTAATCGACTTATCAAATCGATTAGCAGCTTCAGTGATTTATGTAGAATAAAAAGAAGCTGTTTGCTTATTAAGTATGTACGAATGATGATTCTATATAATTTAAACTGATAATTGAGCAGGACAGGTTAAACTCAAAGTAAGCTTCTCCTTTGTTGTGGCGATCTTTTGGAAAGCGACCAAACTTTCCGTTTGAGGCTTAATGTCGTGATTGGATAAAATCCACTCTCCGAATGGAACCAAATTTACACTTACCGAAAATTAATAAGATTGAGACGATTAAGACTTCAAAGTAGAAAATAATTTGTAAAATGAAAGGAGAGAAAAGATGTGTGTTTCTCATTTCGATTTTTCATTCAATATTCTGCTTCCATACAGTTGTTTCTCTTTGCATAATATTGGAACTATGCCTAATGGTTGGATTCAAATTGTAACTGATTGAGGATCTTTTTTTGAAAAAAAAAAAACTGTCCATTACGTGGTTTATTTTGACCAATTTAGATTTTTTTAGAAAACTGTAGATTAAGTCGTTTAATAAGTTATCTTAAAAGACTTCTAAGCGTATCAGTAACTTCAAAGTTCTTAAAGTTGTCGATGGCTGAAGTATTTCACAATGACATTAACGAAAAAACCAAAATAATCTAAACGAAAGTTCAGGTTGTGTATTTTCTGTGTTATGTTTCATTTTCATATGTGACTGTATACTGTAAGGTCACTTAAAGATGTTCGAAACTGAACAGTTTCATAAATTTGTATGGTGTAAAATTTCACCTGAAGAAACATACAAAATCTTACTAAATGATATGGAAACCTTGTGTTAGCATTTGTTGCAAATTTATTAAGGGACGGTCGGTCTCAGTTTGCCAGACAGGTGTCGAGTTATTTGGATAAATTATGTACCATTTCCAAGACGTCCCAAACTAATTAGAATTCACGAACTTCAATCAGAGCTTGTAATCAAGAAGTATTTGTTAAATAACTCTGCAGATTTCATATAACCTTATTTGAAGATAGTTTGTGACTTGTCTGTATCAAACTATTTGGTTAAGCTCATTATTTGGGATATGATATAACCCTACGAGATCGAGTGGATGATTTCTGTAGAGGCTCCTCCGAAATCTCACCAATCACATCACGAATCTTCTTCATTTCCGAAAATTGGAAAACTCTCATCTTATCTACTTAGACTCGGTAATCTCACATTTATCTGCCAGGTAAATGCAAGAAATTACTATGAAATCCTAGGTTTACCTTCGCAATAAAAATACTTCCGGAAACATTCAACTTAACTCTGATTATTAGGAAAAAATGTCGAGAAGAATAATGATTTATAGGTGCATCAGTTTTTTATAATAACATATTATAAGTACGATGGTTCATTGATCTACAGCAAATCAACATTGGTTCAGACACATTAGGCTTGTCTGTTAATTGTAAAGACATTTGTTTACAAGCTGAAATAATTTTAATTCAGCAATTTTTCTCAGTACACAATTGTGTTTATGAAAAGAAATATATTATTTTATCAACAAAACCGCTGTATACAAATGTGGTAACATCTTTATAAAAATGCACATACAAACTAAACATTATTTAACAAAATAATATATCTGAAGTATTTTTCCTAAGATGTTTATTATTCTCCTGCTGCCTCTAATTTTAATTCGCGAAATCATGAAAAACGCTCAAACTAAGACGTAAACCAAAGTTTGATTCGTCTGAAATACAATACTGAAATGACTTTCACTAAACTTTGATCAACAGCGCGTGCTTCTACATAAACTGTAGAACAGTAATTAGAAGTGGTTCAAGCCAAGATCAAAACTTTGATTATTGGTTCCCAAACCAATCAACTGTATTTGAACTATTCAGCAATATCTGGTACAAAATCTTCCAAGGAAAAGGACCTTTAAAGTAGTTTAAATGTTTTTGGAAATGAACAATGATCAATTACAGGTCTTTTTGCATATTACTTTTGCAGAGTAACTATTTTGACGAAGCTTGCATCGTTTTGCACGCGTTCAGCAAATTATTATTTGAAAAGAGTGATTTTTCTTTTTTAAGATATTTAATGCTTCACAGCTATAAAGGATGCTTTGCCATAACCTCCAACAAAATGGTTTGAGCCCGTACAATGTTTTAATTTTCAATAAACTTTCGTATCTTATATAAAAAACTCAAATACGAGGATTTGTTTTGTTTGGTACGTTAGAGCGGTATGTTCCGATTAACCTTGTACATTTAAAACAGTTAAATATCTTTAGTTTTAGAATCCGGTAGCTAGCTTAGTTTATTTCTTTTCAACTAAAAGAAACTTTTTCTAAATGTTAACGCCCCAACTGAAACTGTATATAGAGTGAGCACTTATAACTTAAGGAGACTCTAATATTTTAGTGTTTTTTTAGATGGCGATCGAACTCTCCGTTTAAGACTTAGAGGCAATGTTTCTTAATGTATCATATATTTGCGATTTTAACAAAAAACTAAAACTTATAATGGTTAATCAGTTTTATTCAGGCGATCCTAAACCCACCACTATGTTGCCCTTTACTATAAAGCTTTAATGTTTTAGATGACTATTTTACAATATTTTAAATAAGTGAATCGAAAGAACTCTCATGAAAATGTGAGATGTAAAGTTCGAAATCCTTATAAAGTAAGTAATTTTTGTGTCACTGAAAGTTGTTCAACACTGGAAGCTTCAAGACATTAGCATAAATTAAAGTTTAACGTGAATGAATATAACACAAAGCCCTCACTCAATGGTAGGGCTTAGCCTACCTTGTATTACCACTTGCATTGCTTGATATATGAACTGGTTGAAACGTGGACAGTTCCAGTTTACAAGACAAGCGGTGAGTTATTTGGTTAAATTACAGAGTATTGTCAGTACTTCCCAAACAAATTAGAATTTCTCAAACTTCAATCAG
Source organism: Matsumurasca onukii (assembly GCA_018831715.1). NCBI lineage: Eukaryota > Metazoa > Arthropoda > Insecta > Hemiptera > Cicadellidae > Matsumurasca > Matsumurasca onukii. The sequence continues at coordinate 39,892,172 of CM032065.1, forward strand.
CGCTTGTAATCAAGTATTATTTGGTTACTCAAAGAGTTTATTTCAACCCTACCGTCAGATAGTTAGTTATTTGATAATATCGACATTGATCGTAAATTAAGAGGATTAGTTAACCACGCAAGAACCCACATTTATCACTGAAATAGCGTTGTTTTGATTATTTACCTCCGATGGACGAAAAGTTAATGGAAAACCAAGTATATCTTCTGTATCAAAAACATCGGCTCTATCAGGGTTGCCTTGTCTGGCTCAGTTCTTTGAAAAGTCGAGCGTGCCGCTAACCGTGTAAGTCAAGAGAAATGGTAGCTATATTCCAACTTTGCTTTGCTCACTCAAAAAATGGCAAAGATGGTTTCGTAGTCCCCCGTTTCCGTCGCCGTTTATGAACTGAAACGTACAAATGGGTTTATATGATAGGGCAAAAGTGGTTCTATGTTCCCTCTACACGAAAAAGGCAAAAACTGCTTGTGAAAAAATTATAATACACTTTTAAAATAGCCTAATTTAACATTTAACTTTAACATTTTCCGGTAGTTTTGGCGTAGTTTTCAACCCAGAATATTCAAATCTAGAAACAACTTTCAAGAACATGAGAAATAACTTTTCTCATCTCTACATCAAAAGTAGCGTCCCAAACGAGAGCATGTTTTCTTAAGCAACTTTATCTGGTATGACCAACTTTCTTAAGGACTTTTCTGCGCATTGAAATATTTGTTTTTTTATTAGATTTTGTTGTAAGTAATTGTAAGTTAGCAATGATAACGTTTTGCACATGAGACAGAATCTGTTCAAAAATAGTAACTGAAAATACAATTACTTGCGTATACGCAACTTTGGCAATCAAATAACGGACGCAACTTGTTCTCAACCAAGGAAACAGGTGTGCCAACTTCATTTCCTGGTTCGTACGTTGTGTCGTCCTTTACACTTGATATATTGTTTGTAGCTTGAGATTCATATATAATTATACCATGGAATTCAAAAGTCTTCCTTAATTTTTAACCTTTTCTTATTCAACCTTTCTGCATACATAACATAACAAGTCGAAAGTGTTTGAAATAAGTGCTCAAGTTTAAGTTTTGTGAACCGAGAATTATATACTGGGTGTAGATAAATATTAAATACAATGCTTGAACCTATTCCAGATTTTAGGATGGACGTACGGGCCGAAACCCGACCATTAGTTTATTTAAAGATTATGTCTTACATATCGAAGGTTAGTTAAAGAACCAATTATTTCATTAGTGTCTCCCAATCTAAAACAAATTATTTAAAACTAAGAATAATAGTTAGAATTTTGAACATTCCGCGTATCAGGTGGCAGTTTTACGGAAAATGTGTGCTTATAAATTATTATAATATTAATATTACTCACAGTAGTCCGAGGTGAGTACAAAGGCGTTATTGTGTTATGGCCATATTATATCCTTGGGACACTGGTAATATTTAATTACCGATTAAGACAGGTTTGTAGCTGTACTTTGTTTATATTGTAAAAATTAATTAATTTACGTTTTGATTCAAGATTTTTAACCACAAGAAATCAAATGAATTTCAATGCTTTTTTGCAGTTGTGGTTTGCAGCCTCTATTTTATAAACATTTTTACTTGAATAGCCGAAAGTTGGATTTAAGTAAACATAAATATGCAGATTGTATTATATTATTAATGGTGTGGTTTAATTGATTTCATTTGTTATGCAGAATAGAGTCAATTAAAAGCATTGATTGTTTATTGATAACTAATTAATGAATCTATTGCATAGCAGTTAAGAGCCATTAATAATCATCAACAACATCATTGAGTACTAATATTCACAAATAACGTATGACCATGTAAACTGCATTTGGGTTTTATAAATTATTGGTAATTGAAAATCGTTAGAAATTGTTTACGAATAATAACAAATAATTTATTGCAATCGTTCAGATTCTCTTCTACCATAGCAAAATATTTTCTACATGATTTTAGTACCATGTCTTATCATATTTAAGGTTTATTTTATCTACAAAGTAACAAGTGCAAGACAGGAACATCTTAATTAAGATACTACGAGTGGTTAAATAGACAGTTAAAAGGTTCAGTTTTGTTAAGACCTACTCAAATTTTGCACCAAAATATGAATTAAGGCCGATAGTCTTTGTAAATAAACAATTCTTTAAGTGTAATTATTCACTGAAGTGCAACAGACCTGATTGCAAATGTCAAACAAGGAGTTTATCGCGATTGGACTCTATTAAATTAAGTATTTTGAACCATTTAAAATTATAACGTTATTTATCAAGTTTCTTTTTAATTTCCTTACACTGAGAAAAAATAGATTGTTTTTACCAAAAACCTTCAAACCACACAGGTATAATACCATTTAACACGACTATTTGTCAGGTATGAAACTAATTCTCTATTAATTCTCTACTAATTGAAACTGAATAATGAGACTATTTCTATCTATTCCTTTAAATCGTGTTTTGCTATATACAGGGTGAGTTTAAAATGTCTTCCCCCTCAGCGTTTTTCCTTAAAAAAAGGACATATTTTTAAATCCCTTTAGGGAATGTTTTTGTAGGATTCTGAAGTTTGTTTTGACGTACTTTGCGCCACCCACCCCTCACCCATCCTGCGAGAAACCCTGCGAGAAACCCCCCGTCCCCACCAAAGAGGTTTTAATCATTTGCCCCCTTAGGCACCTCAAAAGAAAAGAAATTTTAACACAAATTCAACGATGCAAAGACAAATCGTTTATCTTGTTCTTTGTATACCCTTTTGAAGATTACAAGAAATCAGGTCTAAATTATCACATTTCACATACAACTGATTTTGAATGAAATATATGTCTTCAAAATACTCTGAGAGAAACAACCCTATGACATAATTCCATAAAACTGTACTAAGAAAAATTAAATTTGTTTTGATGTAAAATATATTTTAGACTTGATTTTGTGTCGTATTTAAATTGTATAACCAAATAATATATATTTTTTGACTTAATTTTTCTTTGCGTCTTTGAATGTATATTGAAATTAAATTAATTATCTCAATGTATATTAAATTTCTTTTCAAGTGCCTTAACGTGGGGGGTTGTATTTAAAAAATGTGGGGCCTTTCCTACATTTTGGATGCGGAATGAGTCAAACTTCAGAATCCTATAAAAACATTCCCCAAAGGGTTTTTAAAAACATTTCCTTTTTCAAACGTTATGGTAAGGGACACTTACCCGGTATAGTAAGTCTCGATAGTACTTAGACTAAGTGACAAAGTTCCGTTCAACTTTGATAGTTTAACCTTTCCCTCTAATTACACTTGCTAACTGGTTAATCTGTGCTGTTTAAGTAATACTTTGTTTTAAGTCAATATATTCGAAAGTCAAAAACTGCTTTGTTTAACTTGTTCAGTGCACTAAAATGTTTAAAACTGCAGGACACAACGAATACTTCAAAGTCCATCTTTATATTATTTGGAAAGTTCATATTCATTGAAATAAACCTTAATTAGCAAAATATAGCAAGAAATTAGTGTAATAAGGTCGGTTGTCTATGAGAGAACTTAAAAAACTATTAAAATGCCTTTGCATATCGTGGAATTAAAAATGAATGACAAGACAGTGTTACACTGCTTAGTACCTTTGAGTAGCTTTTGAGTGCTTTGAGAGATTTGTGTTTGACATTTAACCAAGTGACCATGTTTCATATATCAACCAACATAGGCACGCAGTTAGCTGGTGTTTTGGGAAGATGTTTTATCCCAAAGATAAACCACTGGTTACCACTAGTTCCATATAATAAGGCACACACAGTTATCCTATGTTCAATATTGATTGTTAATTTTAATTTTCTCGACCGTTAATATAAATTATATAACTGTGAAGAACTGCATAAGATCAATATAGTTAAAACTCATTTAGCCGTTCAAGTTTCATTTATTAATTTTCGGTTGTCATACGTTTTAAACAGAGGAATACTAATTAAAAGATCATAGCATCGTAAAAGGTTTATACCCTTTTTATTCAAATTTTATTTGAACTCATATGGGGTTTACTCCAGTTATAAATAATTTCGTGATGCTATATTTGCACAACTAATGGTTTTACGAGTATATACAACATATACAACGAGTGAGAGTATACAACAAGTGAATAAAACATCTGCACGTGATACAATTTGTAAACTTATCCTTGGCTAGAAGCTTATCAATGTAGAGTTACATGCAATACTATGATTAGAATAATGAACCCAAGAATAGATGATGTAAAATGTTTACTAAAATTGTCCAAGTAAAAGTTTACAATTTACTTCCAAGCTCAAGTGTTTAGAAAGATGTTGATTTTGATTAATACTTCCAAAACTTACTAAATCCCTGTAAAAAACTGTTTAAGTGTTACTTTGAAAGAATTCTAAGCTTTATAAAAGACCAAAACAGCACCTAGACAGGCACAAGCAGGTGTGAAAAGGATTTTTAGCTTAGAAGTAACTAATCCCCTCCGGAATAAAAAAAAACACATAAATTCCATGGAAATGTATGCAAACCAAAGTAGTTCTTGTGTGGTGTCAACTTGTCAACACAGAAGCGAGTTTTACATTGGCGGGAAAGTAACGATGTGGTGGATGGGATTCAGTAGCACATCAACTCTGACATCATGTGTTTGTGTTCCATTATTTATCCTTCACCGGAAATCACTTTCAAACCCAACACCAAATGTGAAATCTTTACTGTTATTGTCAACACAGAAGCGAGTTTGCATTGGCGGGAAAGTAACGATGTGGCGGATGGGATTTAGTTGCACATCAACTCTGACATCGTGTGTTTGTGTTCCATTATTTATCCTTCACCGGAAATCACTTTCACACTCAACACCAAATGTGAAACCTTTACTGCTTTTGTCAAGCTTTACTGATGACCTTTTCGCTATATTTTCATGTATAACATAGTCTTTTTTGTATTTATATTGTGCCCTAGTGTTTGGTTTTCTTGCTTGTAAAGGTTTGTCTCTACCTGAAAAGGGTTGAGGTTTAAACCCTAACACGCCGTGAATAATCGGTATATTTATAAAGTGATCTGAGGCAGTCAAGCAAAGCAACCAGTCAATGTTTTGGAAAGCTCAGTATACGAAGATGAATAGACAAACTTTTCTTTCTTGTACTTTTAAGTTTTATCCTTGCTTAACTCAGAGCCTGCCTGTCTTAGCTACACTTCATTGAGATCTATTAAACAGTACTTTTTAAAGCAGTTCTTTTTTAACATATGCTATTAAAACGGTTCTAATCTTAAATAGTATTAACGTTTACATATACGTAAAATATATAATTCCTTCTGAAAAAAATTTGCAGCTTGAGTCTAAAGCCCCTCAAGACCGTGTTGAAGGCATATCTAATGATAAAGCAGCTTTTCTCTCCGCAAAAGCTAAACGATGAACATTCTCAGGAATAAGTAGATACTATCCTACTAACCAGCGATGACTGTTGTCATTGCTGCCTCTACTTTTCAAATGGCACAAATTATCCGAAAATATTCGGTCAGCGATGCAAAGGACAAGTTTCAAGTATAATTTTAAACACAATAGGTTAAAAGTTGTGTCAGTTTAGTTAATTAATTAGTTAGAAAGCGAACTGAGGTTTTCACACCTGGTTCCGGTTGGAATGAGCTACTTCCTGATGCTTATCACCAAAGTTACGTGCCAACTAAAAACTTAGAATTAAGATCAGATGTGTTGTACAAAAACGTCCTTCATCTAATGTACAGCTATAACGTTTCTGTACGCTAGGTGAAACAAAACCTTTCTAACAGCAGAAATAACAAGGTTTAGCTTCGTTAGGTGTAGGGATGGGGTGCACTGTTTGGGTACGAGAGCTAGAAAATTTAATAATTTAATTAAAAACATTAAACAAATCCAAAGTTGTGTGTAAATGTGTTGCATAACACTAATTCGAATTTACATACATTATTAAACCTTCAAGGAATGAATCTTCTATAAATGTATTTAAGATGCAAATGTAAAAACCGTAAATCTGAATAATCAGAAAATAACTGTATCGTTGTTGGAACCGAGTTATGATTGAGTGTTTAAAGGAAACCACTGACCATTGTTAGGAATGAACCCTATCAATCAAGCTTTCATCACGGACTAAAAGTGATTCCTCGGTCAAATGGATTGTTGAGGCTGCGTGATTGGATTTCGTTCTATTTTTGAACGAAACGTAGTATATATTCTTCCGCTCTGGCTTCTATTCAAACTGTTGCTTCTGATACTTTTGTTTACACGGAATTTGATTGCATACTAGGTTGTTAGTTAAAAATACGACCTTTTGTTTATATGGTTTAGCTGTCCATCTATTACTTTAGCTATCAAAAAAGTGTACTAGCTACCTGCTCAAAACAATACATTTATAAGTGGAACCATCCTATTGTAACATGTAAAAGTTGTCACTGGATGTTCTTGAAAAAATATCAGGTGTCAAAACATTTGTATGATATAAATTTTAGTATTAATATAACACAGACCCATCCAATTGTAATAGCGTGTGCTACATGCTTGTTATGTCTCAGTCTACAAGGAAAGTAGTGAGTTGTTTGGATAAATCACACAACATTTCCACAACTTCCCAAACTAATTGGAATTCTCGAACTTCAATCAACGCTTGTAATCAAGAATGATTTGGTGTTTGGACTCATTTATTTTGTTTTATTTGAATTCATTTTACCTTTCTGCCTGATAGTTATTTCATTGTATCAAATTTTCTTAACGAGCCTCTTTGAATTGCGATGAAATCTACGTTTAAATAGTTATTCTGATATAATTATGTTTTACCAGATTAGTTTGTATCTGACAGGTATTAGGTACAAATAACTATGAATTAAAAATACTTATGAGTTTATTTTTTGTATTTCCATGAAAATATGTTTGTTTTAGTAGGTATTGCAACCAACTACGCGAGTGAAAAGAACGTGTTGCTATATTCCTTCTCGATGTTGAGTAACAAGAATTCATTTAAAACTTGAAATACATAATTTATTGGTTTATTGTTTATAATTGGTTTTACTTACTGTATTTACGGATATACCTGTTTTTTACTTATAAATAAAAAGGTAAACAAATATTCTTTAAAGTCCGTGCACGAATTACCCAAAAAATGAAACAGACTTTGATATCAAAACACGAATAACCTAGAAATAATCAACAAGACTTTTGAAACATGTCTAAAGGAGTTTCCTCAAATGTCGTCAAATATATTTCCAATATGCATCAATTACAAGACTTTACGCTCCAACCTTCTCTGCGTAGGCTTGTTAGTCTAAGCTTTGGCGCAAATCAATTTAAGTATTAACTCTAAAATAAATAAATATATCTCGGAGATATTTATTCCTGTTATTTATAAATACAAAACAGTTGTACATATTTAAGTTTAGTTCTACAATTCAGCAACTGAAAATGAGATTCCTTAGCTTAGGTTTATACGCAACTTTAATAATCTACAACATAATGTAATTTGTTCTCAAACATGGCAATAGGTGTGTCAACATTACTTAATGTTTGCTACCAAACTTTAGATATTATTGACACCATATCTAAAAGCCTTTCTGGGTTTCTTTTCTGAGTAAGTGGGTTTCTCCAATCACTTGTAAATCTAGTTCAATTTACACTGCTGAAATATCTTCAAATTATCTGAATATCTCCAAATCTTTCATAATAAACCAACATCACAAAGGAATACCATTAATTACTATAATTAGTCTAGTATTATTGGCAATGTATGGGACTAGTTTTTCGAACAAACCCTTTTTGATATTGATTTTAAATAGGTTTCCCAAAATGCTTTACTAAGAAGCTTAAGTCTCGACAGTACTTAGACTTAGCAACCGAGTGCTTTCTACTTTGATAGTTTAACCTTTCCTTCTAATCCGACTTGTTAACTGGTAATTCGGCTAATTGTACGTTGTCGTGTTTAGTAAGTACTAGATTCGACAGTCAAAACACTTACAAAAAGTGACACATTTTAACCCGAGGTCAAGTTGACGTGTTAAACACATCCAAAGAAGTTAAATGACCGATGGTCAAAAAAGGAGTTTCAGGATGAGTGATGAACGATACTTTTTGTCATGACGCCAATAACAATAAGAAATAAATGTTAAAAAAACTTAAGTAAAATTTTTTGAACTCAGTATGAATTATATTGTTTTGAAGAACTATCTGTCACACTGATTTACTATAACCCAGTGCTAAATGTAACAACAAATAAAACAATCTTGTTGAATCAGCTGATGTCCATGCCACAAAAAGCAGCTCTTTTAGAGCAGAATGACAAAATAGTATATTTCATCACTAGGTCCTAAAGTGACACTTTTTGGGCGTTACATTACCTAGGGTCAAAAAGACAGTTTCGGGCGAGTTATGAACGATATTTTTGTCATGATGCAAACAATAGTGAGAAAGAATGTCTATAAATGTTTTAATATTAAAAACAATTAATTAGGTAGCAGTTAAATTGATAAGCAATAAACAATTAATTAAGCAGTTAAACAGATAAATCAGTTAAAAACAAGATACACAACAGTATACAGTATTTTTTTGATGACATTTTACTCTTAGGGAGAAAAAGATCATTTTGATAATCTTTTGGTGGCATGGGCATCAGCTGGTTCAACAAGTGTGTTTTGAATTTTAACGTTGGTTGCGTTCACCCGACATAAGCGATCAAGTGATTGGCCTTTTTGCTGAATGGACTGATTGGAAATATACTATTGTTTATCTTGTTCAGTGCACTAAACTACAGAGTACTGCAGAAATGTAGGTGACTAACACAATGAGTACGTTAAAACCCACTTTTAATAATGATCAAAGTTTTAATTCACTTAAGTCAACTTGAAACTAAAAAGATTATTAGAGAAAGTCGAGTTTTAAAATTCGTCTGTGCGTGAAAACTTATAAAATAGTCCACTAAATTCCCTCGAAATCGTGAAATTTACTATTTATGTTGGGTGTTACACTGATTATCACTGTACGCTTTGAGAAATCCTTTAACAGTCGCAGAGAGATTTATGCTCAATATTTTAACGAAAATATGTTTTTTGTATCAACCAAAACACGCAGTTGTTTTGGGTTGGAAATATATGGCATACTTGCATTGAAGAATCCTCTTTTTATATACAGGATAAGTCTCTACTAGAGTACGATAATTTTAGCAGTTGATTCTACTCATTGAAGTTAAGTACTAATAGTGTTGTAGCTTCTACTAATATGTTTTAATTCTATACCTTAAGAACATATTTATAACACTTTATTTTTATTTTTTAGGTAAGGTTCGTGTGAGCTTGTTTCCAATGAGTCCAATCCAGTCGTGTACTTTGTTCGATTAGAAGAAGATTAATGTACCAGGTAATGATTCTCTGCATAAATCATAGCAATGCTCGTTATGCATATTGTAAACGCCATCACTAGTAAATGTGGATTCATCAGTCCTCAAATGGTCTAGAAGAAATGGCAACGATCATACTACTGGATCAAGAGGCAGAACTGAATTCTTAAGGGGCCTCTTTATTGTACAGTTTCACAGTACAACAATTTGAAATCACCTGATTATATCTTTTTAAATTCCAATCAGCTGGTTTAGTCAACAGATTCAGCTGGTAAAGAAATGTTAAAGATTCAGTTAGGAATCAGTTTGGTGTTTTCAACTAATGTGCTTTAGTTTTGTACCTTAACATAAATTGTATGACAGTGTAGAATGCTTTCCTAACATGACCCCTAAGTATTTGTACACCATTTTGAAGATAAGGAACTTTGGGAAGATAAGGATAAGGAAGTTTTTGGTGTATCTGGACATGACAATACAAAAAGTACAACTCGTTTACCAAAGCCTTAAAAATTGATGAAAAATATTATTAAACTAAAGTTTTAACTTTAGGTTATTTTACATAAGTTAAGAAAGCTTTATGATTTTGATAGGACACTAATTGTACAGACATTTCAATTTCTTTCAAATGGTGTTACTTTAAGAGTAATTTAGACTAAAAATTTGTTGTTGGTTGTCTGGTCAGCTTATGCAAGTAACTTTTCACTTGAATCAGATTTCAGATACCAAAATGTCACGATCTTCACAAAAACGCTATGGAAATCGTCCCTAATAAAAAGTCAAACCCAGAACAATGCAGTAACTAACTTAGAGTTAACGTCGTTGTTGATCTTGGAGAAAACAAGCAAAACTGCTTTGAACTTTTAATTGACACACTTAGTCAAGCATATGTATATGACAATGGAGCATATATTTTAATCCTCTTAGATAATTACTAACTGACAAAAGCAGCATTTTAAAAAACCATCGACTAGAAACTTAAAACGTGGATTTTTCAGCCGTACTGTGATAATTTGAGCCAATAAAAAGGCAGTATACATTGTGGAATTGAAGTTGTCCTAGTGTACGTTTTACACTCCCAAACCCTTTTGAAGTTTACACGTTGGGTTTAATCGTTGTTAAATATAAACTAAATCCTTTAAAATAAATTAGTTATAAGCCCTAACGATTGCTAGGCCTTCACTAAAGATCAAAATGACTTTCGAACATAGTGGAAAAACAAAAACAAAACAACAAAATGGTAGTCTTGTCAGGTTTTTTGAGCTATAATGTTAATACATTCCTACTGGACAAAATATAACCCAAAATGTATGCAAACCAAAGTAGTTCACGTATAGTGTCAACTTGTCAACACAGAAGCGAGTTTTACATTGGCGGGAAAGTAACGATGTGGCGGATGGGATTTAGTAGCACATCAACTCTGACATCGTGTGTTTGTGTTCCATTATTTATCCTTCACCGGAAATCACTTTCACACTCAACACCAAATGTGAAACCTTTACTGTTATTGTCAAGCTTTACTGATGACTTTGTCTCTGTGTTTCCTGTTTATTACTTCTTCTGGTTTATAGACCTTAATTTGTATAAACGCGAAATGTAAAATGTATAACTAAAGAAATTGTTAGACAAAATGTTTGGACAAAATCGTCTGGTATTGTAGTTATTAGTTTAAGGCAAACGTAACTTATGAAGAGACTTAATTTAATCATTATCCTTATACAGATAAAGTATTATATTTTTATAGCATGCTAAGTAAAACATGTATATATCTATACCAAGTTGTTGGATCAATGGCTAGTTGAAATTTGACTTGAAAACCTTAGTAGCCTTCCCCAAATCCGTATGTAATATTATCACTAAATTCCAATAACACTAATGAAACCTATTGTATGCGCCTTATGTATCTTAGTATTCTTTAGAAACATAGTGGTACAAAATTAAAACAATATGAGATAAAAATAAATAGAACTAGGTTTAAGGCTTTCTATTTACGTAGGTAAAGTTGTACAAATCATCTCTTTTACATAATATTAACTACTGTCAATACGTATTTCTTACGACCGCTTGGAAAGAAATAACCACGTGATCAAGTTACCTTGGCAGACATCAGATAATGTAGAGTTCAGATGACCCCTTATCAACATTCATCATCTCATGCATTGCAAGTGGTGATTAGTCGCTATAATCAACCTGTCGGTGTCCTGAATAATGAATTGAAGGACACTCAAAGGAGCTTTTGACACACGAAACCACTCGCATTAAGAGGAATTGATCCGCTAGAGGATATATTCATTGATATCTAAACCATCTAAGCTCTAAGGGACTAATGGTCTTAAACTACCAGGAAAATACTAGGTAAATGATATTACTCCGATTGACTAGTCACTAATACACACTAACATTAAACCTGGTAAACTAAAAGAGGTAACCAAACACCTTTCTCTTTGGAGAGGTTATCCAAGAGACACAACTTGAAACATTTGGAGACAAAATACGTTGCCTATAAAGTGAACTTATTACTTCTGTAAAACGAAATCGATCTCTAAGAACACAGTGTAACTAAACCACACACGTTTATGGACCTGAAAACTAAGTTCTCGATTGAAATATAGATTTAGATTTAATTAAAAAATAAAGAGAATACTGAAATAGGTCAATTTTAGGCCCAGTTATTACGGAACTACAACATACAAACTTCGTAGTATTAAAGAAATACAGCAATCCACTGACGAACATTCAGTCGATAAGAAATGAATGTTTAAGTTCTACGGCCATGAATTAGTGCTGTATTTTAGACTAATAAAGCATATTTAGTATTTTATAAGACTTGAAGTTATTACAATATATATAATATATTATTGAATATAAAATATGTAATATGTTACTCAATGAATGTACTCCGTAAACATGCCCCATTCGAAAACTTTGAATCCGCAGTAAATCCAAAATATATTATTTTATTTTTTGACTTGATTTCAGGAAGTAGTCAGTGTCTTCACCGAACTTCTATATTAATCGATAAGATAAAAAAAACTTTGAACTAAACATACAACTGGCACAGTTTCATTTCCCAATGCTTTGCCTTGTATCTGTATTGCATGCAAGGACGCAATAACAGTTCATTTCCCAACAGCTGAATTGTTTCAGTGCTTAATTGAAGCTGCAGGCTAATAGAGCGTTCGTTGTACGTGAAAGTCATATGAAAAGGCTTTCCCTATTTTAGGACTAATTTGGGTTCCTTTTGGGCTAGCGGATCGGTGGTGGTTTGGTATCGTGCTTGACTCCAGAGCTTTTAGCACTTCAATGGCGAGAGTTCGATCCCCGCAGTTACCAGTAGCAAATGTGTGATCAACTGTGACGCTAGGTAAAGGTCGAAGTTCAATCGCAGAGAGAACTTTGTAGTCCTAACTGTTCCTAGTTACTCAAGACCAACTGGACTTTTTTGTATTTTGTTTCAACCTTGGTACGCGTTAGAACTACGAGTATTTTTAGCTACATTGAGAAGCCTTAAACATTATTCTTTTTCAAAGAGCCGTTGAAAATATACAGACACGAGAGTTATAGGAGTTTACTTGTGAAATATGAATATTTCTTGCTGCCGGAACTGTTTGAATTGCTCATCTTATCTGATTAGTGTTATTAAGAAATGTTTATTTATTCACAAAGTTTAGAGCCTGAGAAAGTGAATTGGTTAATTCATGTTCTTGGTCCATTGCCTAGTTTTTCTCGGTTTCTGACTCTTTTACTGCAACTTCCTTGATTATTTGACTTCGTTATGTTAGCTGTTTAAAACAGATTTAATAATGTGTACTGTATGCTATCATCTGAACAGGATCAACGGTTTAAAGTGGATTATCTATTATTATACACAACTATAAACCTTGGGAACCAAGTCAAAAACAAAACTTAAGTGCTACACTTATGGATTTACAAAATTTGTTTTCATTGGCATGACTTCTTAATATTATAAATAAAAATCCAGTATTTTAAAATAATCGAAACTATCATAATAAAACAGCAATTAGTATTTACACACATTAGTTGTTAGATATTTTACCGGTAAAAAACTTTAGATTTAAAACACTTATGATAGTAAAGCTAGAAAACCTGTGGCCAAGGCGAGTCCGTGAACTTAGCGAACAACCTTGCCTTGTGTTCAAGTACTTACGTACTTATAGTTTTCAGTTTGTTGTTATTGTATAACAGCTCTCAGCTTTGCAGAGTTTTGGGTTGTTAATCACCCCCCAGAATATTCACTTTACTTACAAAAGCATTTGGCTGTGTTTTTGGCATGTTTGTTTCAATTTTAGTTGTCGGTTAGTAAAGCCATACATCGTACCTTGACAGGTCGACATGCTTTGACGAAACTGTCAACAAGGCCTTTCAAAATCCAATACAATACGTGACTCTGGTTGTACTGCTGACAGCGATTGAATGTTAAGTTTTAAGTTGACTTCCAACCCTCTTGCAAACATACTCGCATGCAGAAGCAATCAGAACCTTTACTGTAGTAAGGATTTTAAACTTCATATATTTCTAAAGAGGACAAATTTGTACAATATTTTGTCAATTGTGAATTCACTTCTTACAGTTACCAGAAGAGGTAATCATTACGAGTGGTTGATGTCAGGAAAGAGCTTGCAAATGAATTAAAAATTTGTCGACCAGTGAAAAGGTACGGGACGTGAATGCTTTTAGCCTAAAATGATGATACACCGCACCTTTGCTTTTGTCACCCGTAGACCCCATTATCACAAAAGCTTTGAAATTGAATTTGTTCTAATAAAACCCTAAAACAAGTTTTAAGGACTATTACTTTTGTCGCAATGTTTAGCAGTACAAAGGTTGATGTGTTGAAATATATTTGCTATATGTGTTTGCTTTGTACTTATTTGCAATAGGTTAAAAAGCAGTGTGTTTTGTTTGTTTATTCAAATGTTCGTTCAATGTCAATATATTGTCAGATATTAAAAACTTCCTATTAAATAATTTAGATGTTACTTTGATTAGCTCTGAGTAATAAAAGTACAATTTTAGCAAGCTACTGCATCTTGTATAGAGTGAATTCACAAAAGTACTCTCAAAAAGCAGAGAACATTGAACTTTTAGTAAAGAAAACTCAAGTTGTGTTTGCTTCATTTATCATTTCACGAGGAAGATCTCACTTCTTTGAAATGTACGTTTTCATTTGCAATCTTTTCAGTCACACCTGTTTCCGCATTGAAATATCTCAGAACCTTCCCTGGAGCAAATGACTTTGAGTTATTTGATTTTACGATTACCAGGCCAAACCCAATTATTACAAAACAACGCAATGAACCGTATATTTTAAGTAATTTGTACATCTATTAAGTAATTTTTCTACCTATTTCATTTATTTTTTGGTATGGCTAGCTTCTTGTGGCAATTGATCTTATTTATAAAGCATTACATGGGGATTAATAACAGTTTGCTTAAAACTATGATCAAGAGTGAGCCTAAGGACTGGGGGCGAAGACCTCACAATAGGAAGGGACTGGGAGGACCTCGGCTAGCCGAAGGGGACTGGGGACGAAGACCTCGGCTAGCCGAAGGGACTGGGGGGCGAGCTCGGCCAGCCGAAGGGACTGGGGGAGACCTCGGCTAGCCGAAGGACAGAGCAGACCTCGGCTAGCCGAAGGGACTGGGGGCGAGGACCCGGCCGAAGGGACTGGGGGCGAGGACCTCGGCCAGATGAAGGGGACTGGGGGCGAGGACCTCGGCTAGCCGAAGGGGACTGGCGAAGACCTCGGCTAGCCGAAGGGGACTGGGGGCGAAGACCTCGGCTAGCCGAAGGGACTGGGGGCGAGGACCCTGGCCAGCCGAAGGACTGGGGACGAAGACCCGGCCAGCCGAAGGGGCTGGGGCGAGGACCTCGGCCAGCTGAAGGGACTCAAAGGATACCTCGCCAGCCGAAGGGACTGGGGACGAAGACCTCGGCTAGCCGAAGGGGACTGGGGACGAAGACTCGGCTAGCCGAAGGGACTGGGGGCGAGGACCTCGGCTAGCCGAAGGGGACTGGGGACGAAGACCTCGGCTAGCCGAAGGGGCTGGGGCGAGGACCTCGGCTAGCTGAAGGGGGCTGGGGCGAGGACCCGAAGCCGAAGGAACTGAGGGCGAGAACCCTCGGCTAGCCGAAGGGGTGGGCGAGACCCTCCAGCCGAAGGGACTGGGGCGAAGACCTCGGCTAGCCGAAGGCGACTGGGGGCGAAGACCTCGGCTAGCCGAAGGCGACTGGGGGCGAAGACCTCGGCTAGCCGAAGGGGACTGGGGGTGAAGGTTAGTAGGCGATACGAAGGTGAACGTTCCCTTACAATTAGTATTTTGTCTGTAAAGCTGCTGATAATTATTCAGGGCGGAGAGGTTATTGGGCGTCCACCCGAAAACTTCTGCTAGATTAACTTTACCCCCCTTCCATGCCATGTTTCTGAATTATTGGTTTATTTTCATCTTGTTTAAACGTGAATAACAAGTTGAATACTGATAATAATAAGTGTTTGTATTTCTGTTGTATTACATACATTCGTATTTTAGAACCAATTTGTTTTCATAAACAAGGCCATTATTATATTTATTCTCACTCTTGTTTATTATAACTTACGTTGTGACGGAAAAAATCAAATTCCAAATAGGAGGGTTAATAAGTACCACGAGCTAGCTAGGTAATCCAGATAGCCTCACTACTCAAATTTCAATAGCTTGTGCTGTCTATTTTAAGACTCCCCAAATCCCTTCGCACAAAGAATGTTTTTCCGTTAGTTTGCCAAGTAAACACATTACACATTGTGATAGTATATAAACCTAATATTGACAAATTCCCAACCACCAGAGCTATTATTTTGTTTTGCTTGATCATCATAAAAATAGCTGACTAGCTGAAAAGGTAACGTGTTTCGATAGCTTCATAACACTTCAACACTTTGAAACACATTCAAACTTTTTTATTATATCCAGTTTCAAGGCCTATATCAATTAATATGGTAATAATTAGACTTGTTGAGAGATTTAAAAGTCCCGATGTACATTTTGCGACGTTTGTCGCATCTTCTATTATAAGCATTTTACTATTACATAATACTTAAAACTAGTCATTTTGCCGTCGCGGCGCGGCTGGCACCCTGGCCTTGTAGCTGGGCCCAACGTAGCCGCCAGCGAGGCCCGCCAGCGCCTCAGGGTACTGTAAATGGGACTAGACCGTGCGCATCTAATCCCAACCGCGCCAGCCGCGCCGCGACGGCAAAGTGACTGGTTTAAGTATTAGTGTAAATAGTGTGTAAAAGTGCTTATGTAAACAGTAACCCCCCCCCCCCCCCCAGAAGATGCGAAATGTACATCGGGACTTTTAAATCTCTCAACAAGGTCTACAGGCACCAAACAGGTATTTACTATATTAACACTTAAACTACTAAAACGAATACCGAATACACGAATGTTGTTAGTAAGATGGTCCTGTAGAGTTTTAAAGAGGATCGTTCAGTATTTTTAGCTAATAAAGCATTCCAGCTGTACGACAAAAAAATGAAAGTTCAAAGTTATGCGTTGTTTGGTTGTAGTTGACGCCAAACTTTTCCAACGCCGGCTTGCGATAGTTTTCCACGAAATTCCCGAGCTTCATGAAACATCGCTCTTTCCTGTTAAATGTTTATTTGTTTTGTATACTCGTGATTTTGAGTATAACATTATGCCTTACATCTACGTATATTTCAAATCTAGTATGTTTCAATATGCAAGTGTTGAGAATATAAAAGAAATATTATAGTCGAAGAGATAAAAATAAGTGTAAAATAAAACTCGAAGTGAAAACTATTAGTTTTGAATCAAAGCCGTATACAAACCATAAATTAATTAAATGACACACAGTTGTTCTATCTGTAAAATATAGTTTAGAATCATAATACAATCATAGTGAGTCAATCAATTTATTTAAAGCATCAGAATGTTTGCTTCTAAAAACGATCACATTTTTTGTTACAGGTTTAAAATAATCCAATATAAAACTAGTGGCAGGTTTTAATTAAGAAATAACAACACTCTTTTGGAGGAGGATATTTCTTTTATACTAGACCGTTTTGACCTTTACGAGCAAAACACAAAAAGCAGTTTAAACTTGAACAACGTTTGGTCTTTTTGGAAGTGGAAAGCGTACAGAATACAACAGGACGGTTTGAATTGAGTTGAGAACCTCAGTAAAAACTGTCGTAAAATTTTACTTCCAAAGTCATTTGGTAGAAGCAACCAACCACCTAAGCTCATAATTTTCAACTTTTACCCCTGTTTCGTACATTCTCAGGCTGTTTTATTCTGCCTTTAGATTATTTAAAAGCTCAGACCTTGTATACAGGGTGTTTCTTTTTTAACGCAACCAAGTTTTATAACTGAAGTAAGTCATTCTTTACTAGCAATTAATGGTTATAATTGTGCATTATTAGTTGGCTCACTTCAATATATATCATCTGGTATGTATTGTTGCAGAAAATTTTGATTTCGATTTTCCAATTAAATTTCATTATAAAATAAACGCAATCAAGGCTTTGATCAAAGAGTGTATATTTTAGAAGAATTATTTTTACAAAAGCTGTTTTTTTATAAGTTTGAGGAGTTGGTAATCCAAACAAAATAATTGGACAGATTTGTTAAAACGTTGAACGAAACAGGTTCTGTAGGGAACAGAAAACATATTATAAGGTGGACTGTACTGAGTAAAGAAGTGATGGAAGATGTTAGGGTTGATTTGGAACATTCCCCTAAAAAACACTTAAGAGTTTTGTAACAACAAAAGCAAATAGGCTACTTAAAAATTATCTTGCTCTTAAGTATTCTTCAACTATAAACACTCATTCTTTTCCGCGAAAAACGTTTATTTCACAATTACATCAAATTAAGAAATAAAAACCACAGTTTTATTGCAACCATAGCCTACATACCAGCTGATATACAGGGTCACATAGAAATATGTAGCACGCTATGCAGAACCGAATTTTACATACAAAAAAAATCGAAAATGTAAAGTAACATTTTTTTTTTTTTGCTTAATTAAGCCATAATCCGCCATTTTGTAATTTTTTAAAATCTATATATATAAAAGAAAGTTTCCTGACTGACTGAATTTAATCAGTGGTAAATAACAAAGATGGCCACTGAAAAGCAGTTGTCCGTGAAGCTAACTGGAGCACAGTAACAGTACACTAGGTACAAATTGTTGGGTTTAAATACGAAACAAGCGAGGTGACAACAAATTAGCACAGTATGAGATTTCTAACTGAGAACATTCTTCGCAGTATGCAACCGGAGATTTTAAAGGAAAAAATTAAAACAACACAGAGCACACAAAATAAAACATTAAAAATACATTACTTGATAAATATTTATAGTTTAATATTTTAATTATTATACTTTAACCAGATAGCGGCCATTCTCTGAGAAAAAAGTAGGAAAAAGGAAGCTGCACTTTGCGTTGACTCAATACTCAGTTTTATCAACTGAATATCACAAAGAAGAAAAGGAAAGAAGCTTTTGACCACGGAGCCATTTTTCATACAATTACGGTATCAAAAATTAATTTTTTACATTTAGAATGTATACATTCAAAATAAATGAAGACAGACAGAATTAAAAAAGATAAAACGACTGTGACTGAAATTTAAGATGTTATTTTAAACATTTTAAGGATACAATAATTTGGTATAACGAACGCTATGTCGGTATATACAGAGTGTCACAAAAACGCGCGCTACGCAGAAACAGATTTTACATACAAAAATAAGTCGAACATATATAGAATTAATCTTTTATTTCGGCTTAGTTTAGCCGTACCTCGGCATGGTAAATTTTTAAAATAGTTAATAGTTCAAACCTTTTGAGATATTTTTTAAACTTGGTTAAACCTTAACTGTTTGCTTAATAGCATGTTTCAACAAATATGTTAAACTTTTTCAAATTTCAAAATGGTTATTTCATAATTCAATAATTCAATTTGATTATATTTATAACTATGAAATTTTTAAATTGCTGAGTTATCTTTGTTATCAGAAATAGCCTAAAAAATAAAGTTTAATGCGTAATTACTTTTACTTAATCAGAAAATCGGGGATTCATCAGAACTTGCATCAGAATCCATCAGCCTTTGTCTCAGTTGGAGGTGATACCATCAATCAAAATTTAATAACTGGTTCGGCTGATTTCTCGGACGAATACACTGTTGAGCAGTGATTGGATTTCATTACGCAAAAGGGGGAGAAATACATAACGTTTTCCACGAACGCTTCAAATACAGAGAATTACTAATTCTGAAGTAAACTTAAAACGTAAAGTAAAAAAGTAAATAATGAATTGTTTTTGGAAAATACTTTGTTTGTGAGTGATATTTCTAATTTTGCTTTTATTCACATATATTAGTCCTCGTTGAAACGATGAAATTATTTAGTTAGGGCGATTTGCAAAGATATTTTCGGTTCAGTCAAAAGCTGCACTCTCTATTTCCGGGATGCCACTTTAAGAAGTGAACTATTAAAATTAACCATTTTTAGATACTGACACACTTTATTGCATTAAAGGGAGATGACTGCCGGGTTGCAGGGTGACCACTGTAGGTGGCCTATGTCAGTGAACCTTTTATTCAATAGGTTATAAAAATATACCCATTTTTCTGGGCAGCCTGCTTTTGAAAACTTACATATTTTTCAACAAAAGTCGTATTTTTTGCTACGGTTTTCAATTGTGTATGTCATAAGTTCCTAAAATTAAGCTTAATGACACAAATTTAAGCTTAAGTTCAAAACAGAGCTTGAAGTTTAACAAAGTTCGAAAAATTATCAAAGAGTTTCAAACGTAGTAGTTAAAAACGGCGACCGTTTCAAACCTAATAATGGGTTGGATGGGAAAGCAGCGTTTACAGAAAACTAGCTAACGAACCTTCTATAATCAACTTTGCGACCAACCCAACTGCACAGTGTTTCCACCTGATCGTCTTTGACATGAAGTTAAAAGCATGCACGTTAAAGTAGATTGCACCTGTTTTAGTGCCACGTCCATTGTCCCGTCAAACCTGCTTTTAATGCACTTTAACCACCATTTACACGTCAAAACAACAAACTCTAACCAAACTGTTCCGCACATTGTCGAGGCACATTAATCAGATCTTAACATCAAACGGGTAACTAGATTTGTGTTTATATTTACGGTGTATTTCCTCCTACATTTTGCAGACACAATCAGAATTTCTCTGGTTAGAAGGAATATCTTACAAAACTCTCAAAAGTTTACTCTCAAAATAGAATAAGCTCATTTAAATTAATCCAATTATTTCTGGTAAATCTTTTCCTTGATTTATATTCTGTATTGGGCGACGGGAAAGCAAAACCACAATGGAGTACTTTGCTTTTCAATTCGTCATACTTCCATCTTCATCTTCTTTGTTGTAAGCTATTCGGTTTTACATAGCTAGTAGTCAATAGTTACGGGCTGTATTGAGACAAACGTTGCGTTGATAGTAAAAAAAGAAAAACTTCAGATTTGTTGAACAGTTTTGTGGTGGATTTTACCGTAATACACTGGCTCTTTTAGGACATACTAAACATCCAGCTTCAACCGATGTACATTTTTATTATTCTAGAAACTAACCAATAAGTAGTAATACAAAAATAACGGCTATTTTAATAATATTTTCTTTGTCCAGCCTATCTTTTAAATCGGTTCTTGTTTAGCAATTATGTGGCTTGCGAAATTTGAAAGTTGCTTTTCGCAATGCAAATAATATCTCAAAATGGTTAGAGACGATACTAAGTTGTCCTCAAATACATTTGTGAGAGCATAAAGAAATGTGGGTATATTTCCTTTTGCACATTTAAACAGTTGTATCAATAGAAAGTTGTACAGAAGAAATCAATACCCAAGTACTATTATACTGACTTTAACTTTTTGATTGTGAGTAAATAAATTATTTTAGCTGGAAAACATTTTAAATTATAAAAACTCAAACCTGTTTGTTACAAAAGTGTATAAATCGTACAAAAACTTTACATAACCAACATAAAAACTCTTCATCTTTAATTTGTGAAGAGCCATTGAGTTTTTGAACTCAGAATGCTCTCATGTAGAAGATGCAAACCTCCATAGCGCTTCTACTTCGTTTATTCAATCTAAATAACCAACGACTTTCAATCCTAAGAAAGCCAACTCTTCTCAGCGAAATGTTGCTATGATTTCCACTCAATTACAAGAATCAAAATCTCATGGTTCTAAAGGAACATCATACACTTTCAAACCTTGTTTTGCTTGTCAAGAAACCACTCATAAGATTTACACTTCTGCATTTAAAGACAAAACTTCTCATGAACGATACCATCTTGTCAAAGCTAGTCAACGTTGTGGGTCATGTTTAGGTAATCATTCCTCTAAAGATTGCCAATCTCAGTCCGCTGGCTATATTTGTCATCAAAAGCACCACACTCTTCTGCATTTGACAATAAACAAGTAACTCACTCAACCCTCTCCAACACCTGAAAAGGTAAACTCTCCTCCTAACAATTCTCTTGTTACCCTTTATAAAGTAAACAGTGTTCCTCTAAATTTCCTTCTCTCATTCAATCCTAGTTTATTTTAAATTACCTTCTCATTCTTAATTCTCTTTTCTCCTACTCTAATGTTCCCTCCAAGGGAATAACGTTATATTTTATAATTCATTTGGAAGCTCTTTCCTGATATCAACTACGTGACTTATAATTTTCAATTATTATTAATAAGTAATTGTTGACAATATTTTCACCTAATTTGGTAACTGTATGAAGCGTATTGACATTTGACAAAATATTGTACAAACCTTTCCTCCTTAGAATTATATGAAGTTTAAAATCCCCACTACAGTAAAGGTTTTGATTGATTCTGCATGCGAGTATGTTTGCAAGGGGGTTGGAAGTCAGCTTAAAACACAACATTCAATCGCTGTCAGCAGTGAAACCAGAGTCACGTATTGTATTGGATTTTGAAAGGCCTTGTTGACAGTTTCGTCAAAGCCTGACGATATGTCAAGGTACGATGTATGGCTTGACTACCTGACAACCGAAACAAACATGCCAACAACCCAACTGAGTGCTAATGTGAGTGAAGTGAATCCTGTGTAGTTCATAACTCAAAACTCTGTAGAGCTATGAGTTGCAAAAACAAACTAAGTTAACCTGAAAACTAAGAACCTACTCGTTTTTACAATAAGGCTGCTCGCTCAGTTCAAGACCTCAGGATTACAAGTCTTGTTACTACAGGTATTTTAAATCTCCATGTTTTCCTGGCATAAAGTATGATGTCGGACAGGCGTGATGATTGGACGATTTTGATATCTTCAAAATTATGGAATTTGATTTGAATATCACATTGATAAAAACATCCCGACGTCTCGCAAACTCAAAATCTAACGTGAACTACTTCAGCTTTGCTTTTAACGTGGTTATGAAGGTCTGATGACGTTACAGATAGGCTGTACAGAAAAAGCAACTTAATTGTCAGTTTTAACTTTGTAAGCATTAATTTCCTACTGTAGAAAGTAATAAACCAAATATGGACTGTATACAGTTTAATCACGCGTGTTCCGCTGGTAGCATAACGTTGTCCCTTAATTGAAATCAAATTGTGTATAAAATTCAACAAAACGTCAAATCATCTAAAAATTGAAGAATTACGTATGAAAAGCGTATTTTTAACCGTATATTTTAACTAACCTAACAAAAACATTTCCTTATTTTTTAATCAAAATAATCTTTAAAATAAACCGTCTTCAAGTTTAAGGACAAGGTTCAGATGTTTAATGGAAGGAGTCTAAGCTCAGTGAAATTCAGCAAAGATCCAAGAACATGAATAATCAACCAATTCACGACTTCAAACTTTGTGAATAAATAAACATTTCCTAATAACACTAATCAGATAAGATAAGCAATTCAAACAGTTCCGGCAACAAGAAATATTAATATTTCACGTTTATACTCCTACTCTTTTAACTTTTAATTTTAAATTTATTGCCAGTGGATATAAAATTGAAAGTAACAAAATTTGTTTAAATCTCAATTAAAAATATTTAATATCCCATGTTTTATAATATTGCTGAGTTTCTACCAATCAAATTTTAAAGCAATAATTTTACCTTAGGAGGGAGTGAGTGTGCGTATGAATGACATGCCTGCGTGCATATGTAATGGAATTACAATTAGTTTAAATACTTTTGTTTTTGCAACATAAATCACTGCAAATAAAGTTATTATAACTAACTTCAACTCATTTCAAGCCAACTCTAATGACTTGTCAGGCTCCGTACAGTGCAAAACTGTATAAAGGGTTGATCTAAACAAGGAGTGTAAACTCAAAAGTTACCTTTGGTCTACAAGCGTACTTCTTACGTATAAGGTATGTTTTTATAACAAACTTGTCAATTGACTCCGGAATGTTTTAGCCTTCTTCTAATTGGACAAGTCTAAAAATAAAGCATAAAACGCTAGGTGCCAAAGCTACTTTTAAAAAAAATTTCACCCATAAAGAATATATTAAAATAATCCTCTGAACCTTTTGTTATTGTGTATTAACTCTTGCTGGTAACCTTATCAAACATATTTGATTTATTTATTTTTATTTATTCCTAGTAATTTAACAATTGTGTTGACTACTACCACTAGTAAGACAAGGTCTAGTTCCATAACTTTGCAATTAAAACTTTCCTTTATACTACACAAAAGTATTCAAAAATTCTTCAAATAGCATATTGGATTGTTTATAAGGTAATTTAGTTTTCTTTCTAAATAAAAGAAAGTGTTTAGTTGATGTAACATCCATTGGGATTTCATTATATATAATTTCTTCTCAGTCTGAAAAGATATTTTGTAACATATTTTAAAGCAAGGAGATTTAAATTGCACTATATTCCTATTACGAATTTCCTAGTTTTGATAAAATAACACACCTTACAACTTTAGAAAAAAAAACATTAACGTTTCAAACATGAAAAGGGAAGTAACGTCGTTAAATTGTACTATAAAGTACAGTTTTTAAACCAATCAAAGTTTTTATGGTGTTGCAGTATAGTTTAGTGATTTGATATTATGATAGTTGAATAACGACTATTACTGGACAGTTCGTATTATCTCGATAAATATCTCATAACGTATATAACAAATAATTATACGTTTTAATCTAAAAAAACTAAAACAACAAAAACTACAAGATGAATCTATGTTAGACATATCAGTTGTTAAGTATCTTAAATCTAATGTTGCTTAAATACACAAATAATAATATTATTTAAGAAAAATAATAAAAAACACAGTTTACCCGTTGTAAAAAGAGTTGCCCTATTCAAAATTTGCAATGCAAAATAATTTTCAGAAACTCTCTTTGATGAAAACCGTATTGGTGTACAATAAGGAAAAACCATTTCGTAAAACCTTTTAAACCGGGCAGAAAGTCTGTTTACGTGCCTCGCTTACAGTGCACACTCAATTAGCCTGCAGCTTCAATTACGCACTGAAACAATTCAGCTGTTGGGAAATGAACTGTTATTGCGTCCTTGCATGCAATACAGATACAAGGCAAAGCATTGGGAAATGAAACTGAAACAGTGTGCAAAATGAGCGTATTTCGTCTTGTTCAATCGACTACTTCATGGAATCAAGTCACAAATCCAACAGAAACAACAAGGGTTAGTTGTATAACTCTTGTTGTTTCTGTTGGATTAAAGCTCTCTTAGAGGCCTCATACTCCGACCAGCTCTGTACGAGGCTATGCCAAAGATAATGCATTTGTGTCATAAGACAAATACAACAATCAATTGACCAATAGCCAGCACAACTAACTCAGCGCTAATCGAATTTCATTTCAGTTACAACATGGAGAATAACCTCCCACACCAACCTGGAGGGAGTCCTTATACTCCTGAAGAGATTTGTCAGGTGTTTACAGGTCTAGACTTCTAAACAGCTGATTATCTTATCAGTAATATCACTATACTTCCGAGAAGTCAACTTACACGCAGTCTTTAGCCAGCTAACCAGACATAAAGCTAGCACAGTACACGAAACGCCACAACTTTATTCTTCTTTCTCGGCTTTTAAGTATATTCGTGAAGAAACCAACCCATAAAAAACCCCTTTAGTACAATCTCTTACCAGGCCACCTGAAGGAGAAGGTCAGAAGGACCTTCAAGAGATTCGATCATTCTGCAAAAATAATAAGTTTTTTGTAGATACACGTATTTACCAGACACGTTTTTAGTATGGTGATTGTAGCACTCTTAAATAATATGTGAAACAACATAATGATATTTTACTCGTATATTCAGGATTTATTTGGATATAAAAATATTTACAACCTTTAAATTTATTGAGTGTTTGGAATTCAGTTGAAGTTCATAGTGCACGTTTGATTTAAAATCAAGGTTATCTTTTACGACTTCGCTGCTTGTCTTAACAGTAGATACGAGCAGAAATATATACGAGCAAAACATGTTTGATTCGTATCTTATGAGTTATGACATGTTTCATATTTTGTTAAATATATCAAGATTAATCGTGTACCTACGAGGAGTTCTGCTATTTGGTTAAATTTGCGTACGGATCAACTACTTCCAATGCAAGTGGTTTCGTGTGTCAAAAGCTCCTTTGAGTGTCCTTCAATTCATTATTCAACACACCGACAGGTTGATTATAGCGACTAATCACCACTTGTAATGCATGAGATGATGAATGTTGATAAGGGCCAGAAGATTGACCTGATCTCTACATTATATGATGTCTGCCAGGAAAACTGAATACGTGGCCCTTTCTTTTCAACTGGTCGTAAGATACTGTTAGTTGTACAGGGTGAGTTTCAAATGCACCCCACCTTGACGTTTGAAAAGTGGAATATTTTATAAAACCCTTTGGGGAAGGTTTTATATAATTCTGAAGCTGTTTTGACGTACTTTGCGTCACCCACCCTCCACCCAAAATCCGGAGGGAAAGGCTCCCCCTCAATCATTTTAAATACAAACATCCCCCTTGTGGCGTCTGAAAAGACAGGGAATTTCAACACTATTTCAATGACGCAAAGATACTTTTTTATCTTTACTCATCTTATGTTATTCAAATTTGAATATAACACGAAATTAGGTTTAAAATAACATTTCACATACAATTTTGTATGACAAATTGTTCTTCAAAATCCTCTATGGGATTTTTTTAGAGTGTTGTGATGTTTCCCTCAGAGGAATTTCAAACTAAAGTTGTCATTAAAAAATTGTATGTGAAATGTGGCGTATGAAACCTGATTTCGTGTAATCTTTGAATTGTTATAACAAAGAAACGAGTCGAGAGACAAATTTTTCTTTGCGCTGTTGAACTTGTGTTAAAATTCCCTTTCTTTTAAAGTGCCGCATGAGGGTTGTATTTAAAAAGTTTTGCGGGCCCTCCCCTTTGGATTTTTTGACGTCAAAAACTTCAGAATCCTATTAAACATGTCCTAAAAAGTTTTAAAAGATATTTCCTCTTTCACAAATTAAGGTGGGGCGTTTAAAACTCGCTCTGTATTCACAAAAAATGGTTTGGACAACAGTATGAAAATGGAAAGCCTCGAACCTGAAGTAAGTGTTCATATATATTTGGTATTGATTTATTGTTGCCATCATTTGGTTCTCATAGAACTCGAAAAGGATAAAACGAATATTAGTTTATTCGTGTTATCAGGTGTTAGAATACTAATCGTGCGCTTGGGATTTTCATATAAATTGAGGTAAACATCATGTCTCAAGTCAAATATAATTATGTCTATTTACTTAGTGTATTATTGCTTACAAGCCTTAAAGGTTTGAATTAAAACAAACGTCTGGTCGAAGTACTAAAATGTGAAGCAGGAATTTAGTTTTCAACTTGTTGTTTATTGTAAACTATGTATTTGGATTCGGTCAAACTATAGCTCCAATATGGTTTGAAAATTGTTACTTCTGTGAGCTCAACAAGATTTTAAAAGTAGACTATTAAGTTTACAATAACGACTAGTGGAAAAAAAAAGGTTTTTCATTAGTCATGCAGATGTTTGATGAGACTAACAAAGCAAGCGCATTGTTTCAAAACCCAATTTTCTGTAGTGAATGTCACCGTTAAGGCGACAGTGAATTTCAGAGCCATTAGGCAAATTAGCCACACCAGATTGGTGTCTAATACTCTTAATGCAAAAACTCAACACTTTAATCTCGACATTCTTGAAGCAATTTCCATCCGTTTTACCTATTAGTCCATTTGCTTTGTGTTGACTTTCATGAAATTAGATAAATAAATATTTATTGCTGTGGACGATAAAATTGTATAAGCAATAACAATGGAATTTAAAAACTAGAAATATAATTATTCTTCATTCATTGGTGAGTATTGATTCTTACTAATTAGATATTTTTTTAATTTCTTTTAGAGTTTCGTGAGGTTGTCTTCAAATTTTATATAATGAGGTTACTTGTTAATTAATTTCATAGTGTTGAATTTGGAATGTTTTCGTAAAAGGTTTAGTTATGAAAATATATATTTTCTAATAGATTCTTTCGTCTGATATTGTAGGTTTTGATTTTGTAGTTTCAAGTGAATTTAAATATTGTGGATTTTCTTTGGAAAATTTTATTGTTTCAAAAATATAAATGTCTGGTATGGTTAATAATTTATTTTGTTTAAATATTTCTTCAGAAGATTCACTAGCTTACATAACAAAATTGCTCTCATCGCTGCTTTCTGTGGAATAAATAAGGATTTTAAATTTGAAGTTCTTCTCCAAATGGGTATAGCTTATTATAAATTATTATAAACGTATTAAATTTAAATACATAAGGTAAAAACCAAAATGGTGGCTAAAGTTTCTCAAAAATAACACGTATAAAATAAATGTAACACCCTGTACTGTGTACAGTGGATATTTGTGGAACTGGAAGTGAAATTAAATACATATTAGTTACTAGTTTCCTCACAGTTGTTCTGAGCTCAACTGCAGCTGAATGTTGAGCCTTATGCCTTAACACAGATGATGAACAATGCACATTAGCTTCTGGCTCCAATCAAACAATAGTCTATACCAGTGCGTGGATGTATGTATAGCTTTGAATAATATCTATGCTGTAGTCTGTATCCAGCCGTAACATATGATTCGTGAAAAGATAGCCTCTGCGCGTGCTGGGGTATATTTTATTTTAAATTAATAAATATCAAATTAAAAATGTGTAAAACTAAAAATTAAATGTGTTGGATTTATTAAACTAAAATTGTACATAGCAAATACAACGAAAACCCGGTCAATATAAATGTATTAACCAATAGTTTTTCGTGTTTCAAAATTATATTTAACCCAAGGTCAATAAGTACAAACGAAAATAAACAATCTAATGAAATATACCAGGTGGCAAATTTTTTCGACCACCTCCCCCTTCTTAACTGTTGAGGTAATGAAATTTTTTGAACGTGATTTGCCACATGTATGGCCAACTGAAGTACGTTTTGCTATATTTTGGGGCTTAACCCCACCCTGAAACAGGGGTAGTAGTGGTGAACCTAAGTAATATTTATTTCGTCCAATCATGTGACCCCTCATTTCAAAAGGTACAAAAATTCAAAATTCATTGTACCATTTAAAAGGTTTACGATGCTCCTGTTCAAAATGGCGGCCTAATTTCTACTTTATAGTCTATGCGAGCCGGTGTTGAATAAGCTGACTTGGAAAATTAAAGGTGTACTATTTTTTCCAAACCTAACTATTTTCAAAAGATACTTTAAAATAGAGCCAATGTTTTTCTCTGTAGCAGACTTGACCGCTTTTAAATAAACTCTTTAACATAATTATAACTATTGTTATGATACAATTATTACTGGTTTGACATTCAGTCACTCAAACTCAATGCATTTAAGTAACTAAAGTCATTCATAAGTATTTTCTAAATTACAATGCATTGGGTGACAATGATTAGTAGCTCAGTCAAGTCAGCAACATCAGCAGTTGTTTGGCTGACTGCACTTTCTATCACGAGTGAGTGAGCAGTACAGTAGAGTTGGGACCAGAGGGCACCTGGAGTTGTCGGCTCAACGTCTGTTAGTTAAAAGTAAGGCCTTGTTAACATTTTATATTTTCATTTTAATAGATAACATTATTGATCATAGTGACTGCCCTCCTCATATCTCTCAATATATATCTCAGAGCTTATATTTGTCTGACATTTTATCAGGATATATTTTTAAAAGTATTAATCTTTTATAATTTGTTATATATGTTTATAATTGTTTTATTATATTAGTTTGGTTCGAGGTGTATTGTTAAAAATACATATAACTTATATAACTGAATTATAGTTTCTTTTAATGAATAACCTCTCACAAGTTGATAAGCGAGTATATATTTATATATATTAGAGGTGACAACACTGACACCCCCAGGTGTTCGTCACAACAGGGTGTCGGTGAACTCTCTGGACATACTTTGTAGACATGTCCCTTGGGTAAAAAACAAGAATGTTTACCATATAAACAGTCTTCGGCGCTTCGTTGTCGTCTGTGTGTCAAGTGTTTTTACTAAAATAATTATGAAAAAGAACTAATGCATTGATTTTTCACCAAACTTTGGTCAAAATTTAAAATGCCATTTTTCTAATTAGGAAAAATACTATTTCATTTAACTCTCAAACTTCACAATGGCAGCCGTTTAAAATTTTCAAAGTTAAATAGCTCAAAAACGATTATTTTTACAACAAACTTAAAGAACCATTACTTTTTAGTTTATTTATTTCCTTTCTGAAAATGTATAAACTTTGAAATATTAACGAGAAATAACAAAGTGATTGTAATTTTTGTCTCACCGGCCCATGTCCGCCATGCGTTCCTCCAGTCAGCTAATGCAACAACAATGGAACTGACTATAATACATATATTGTCTAATACATGGAGTCACATTGATTTTATGTGTAAACGAGCTTCGTCAGAACTATTTTATAGAAAACTGTCATTACATTGTGATAAAATATTTTAAATTAATACTATGGCCTCATTCATCCATATTATTTATCCTATATATGTTTATGGGGCAATTGCTCTGATGGGAAGATGCAACGTGTATTTATATTGCAAAAAATGGCAGTAAGAATAATATGCAGACAAATTACAGGGACACCTGTCGAGATGCTTTCAAAGCTCTGCATATACTACCCGTTGCTTCATTACCATATTAGAAACTTTATTATTTTAGATCTAAATATTCCTTTGGTGATTGTAGTACTGAGACTGTGTTTGACTTAAGCAAAATTTAGTAAGCCCTCTTACCATCGGCTTCAAATGTTCGACAAACTACCAATTGAAGCTGGTAGGAAGTTGTTTAATCACCTACCACCTAAAACTTTACAGAAATAAAGATTTTAAAATATTTAAAACACACCTAAAACAATATTTATATCAAAATTCGTTTTATAATTTGAGAATTCATGAGGCTTAAATTTTAATTTTAATGTTAATTCTTTTTGTGTTTTTCTCTATAGATCTAAGTCATTACCATTGTTATATTTTATTTTTTGTTATGTCAAATAATACAAACTTATTGTATTAATATTTGACAATAAATGTTGTTGTTGTTGTTGTTGACTACATTATTTTGATTCGGGGTTGTTAAATTCGTTTGGACATCTCTACAATCAATAATAAGTCTTTCGGTTATGCTACCGTGTCGAAGGTCGTCAATTTGAACAGCTCTTGCACGAACAAAAATACATTTTATGTCTCTGTTTTGGAAGATAAATAGATAAATCTTCTATTCAAGATTAAATCAAAGTTTAAAATGTGATGTTTTTGTTTAAGTCGTTTTTTATTTACTGGGAATTTCAAAACAAATTAAATAAACTAATGTGAATTTATTAAAATGTTAACTTGTTTGACTTGGGTAGCTAAAAAGTACTTAGTTAAAACTTAAAAAGTAAATTAAGTTGATTAATGTCGGAGTTCTCCTATGAATATCTCTACTCTCTAAAAACCAAACCTAACCTAATCTTTCAAAAAGATTTTTCAAGCAATAGTTTTCTGTAGACACAGTTATTACTATTGTTATGAAATGTTAACAGTTTTAAATAAATAAAACAATATTATTATTTGAAATTTGTCCATTTATCTTCAGAACAAAGGGTATAACATGTTATTTATTTGTTCGTGCAAAGGCTGTTCAAATTGACCACCTTCGACATTGTAGAGCATAACCGGAAAGACTAATAATTATTGATTGTAGAGATGTCAAAAATTTAACGAACTCTGAATCAAAATAATGTAGTCAGCTCCATTGCTATTGCGTTAGCTGACTGGAGGGATGCATGGCGAACTTGGGCCGGTAAGACAGAAATTACAACGCTTTGTTATTTTTGAATTTACTAATATTGTATACATTTTTAGAAAGGGAAATAAATAAATTAAAAGTAATTGTTCTTATAAGTTTGTTGTAAAAGTACTCGTTTTTGAGCTATTTAGCTTTGAAAATTTTTGAACGGCCGTCATTTTGAAATTTGACAGTATAATAGTATTTTTTCCTAATTAGAAAATGACATTTTTAAATTTTGATCCAGTTTGGTGAAAATCAGTGCATTAATTTTATTTTTCATAATTTTTTAGTAAAACACATCCACACAGACAGACGGACAACCTGCGCCGGAGACTCCTGTTTATATAGTAAAATATTCTTGTTTTGACCCAAGGGACATGTCTACAAATTATGTCCAGAGGGTTTAACGACTTACCTGTAGATATAGTTATTTATAAATCCACCTGACTTTCAATACTCAGTGCTTTATGTTAAGATTATATAGCTAAAAATGGAACAAGACTTAACAAACTCTGGTTAAATGTTTCACCAGAAGTAATAATGTTGTATACAATAATTGTTAAATAATGATATCATATCTTAAAGATGATGTTCAATATGGTGATAACATAGGGTAAGCATACTACTGTTTTACTTATTCTATGATGATAATCACAATTCCTTTCTGAGTTTCAATGCGAATTGCAACAAAAGTATTTACGTATATAGTGCGGCGCGTGGATATAAACAGTATTAATTACGTTTCAGATAAAATTACTATTTATGCAATTGCATTTTGTGAATTCGAAGGTTAAAATCTAATCTAAAGAATTTCACAAAGAAGACAACTCAAGATTGTTCAAGATAAAAAAGTGTCTTCGTCCGTAGCAGCTCTTTGAAATTAAGGTATATAAAACCAGAAGATACAATACACAGAAAACACAGAAACAAAGTCATCAGTAAAAGCTTGACAATAACAGTAAAGATTTCACATTTGGTGTTGAGTGTGAAAGTGATTTCCGGTGAAGGATAAATAATGGAACACAAACACATGTGTCAGAGTTGATGTGCTACTAAATCCCATCCGCCACATCGTTACTTTCCCGCCAATGTAAACTCGCTTCTGTGTTGACAATGACAGTAAAGGTTTCACATTTGGTGTTGAGTGTGAAAGTGATTTCCGGTGAAGGATAAATAATGGAACACAAACACACGATGTCAGAGTTGATGTGCTACTAAATCCCATCCGCCACATCGTTACTTTCCCACCAATGTAAACTCGCTTCTGTGTTGACAATAACAGTAAAGGTTTCACATTTGGTGTTGAGTGTGAAAGTGATTTCCGGTGAAGGATAAATAATGGAACACAAACACACGATGTCAGAGTTGATGTGCTACTAAATCCCATCCGCCACATCGTTACTTTCCCGCCAATGGAAACTCACTTCTGTGTTGACAATAACAGTAAAGGTTTCACATTTGGTGTTGAGTGTGAAAGTGATTTCCGGTGAAGGATAAATAATGGAACACAAACACACGATGTCAGAGTTGATGTGGTACTAAATCCCATCCGCCACATCGTTACTTACCCGCCAATGGAAACTCACTTCTGTGTTGACAATAACAGTAAAGGTTTCACATTTGGTGTTGAGTGTGAAGTGATTTTCGGTGAAGGATAAATAATGGAACACAAACACACGATGTCAGAGTTGATGTGGTACTAAATCCCAACTACCACATCGTTACTTGCCCGCCAATGTAAAACTCGCTTCTGTGTTGACAAGTTGACGCTATACTGCAACTACTTTAGTCTGCATATATTTCACATGGATTTTTTGGGTTTTATGTTGTCCAGTGGTGAAATTATCATATCTTAATCGAAATATCCAGACAATACTACCATTTTATTGTTTCATTTTTGTTTTTCCAGTATGTTCGAAAGTTCTTTTTAGCTTTAACGAAGGCCTAGCAATCGTTAAGCATTGTGCTTATAAGTTATTTTTTAAACAGATTTGGTTTGTTTGAAAACAAAAACTTATTCCAACGAGTATAATTTTAAAAGTGTTTGAGGGTAAACATACACTAGGACAATTTCAATTCTAAAATGTATACTGTCTTTTTAGTGGCTCAAAACGTAACATGGACGACTTAAAAACCCACGTTTTAATTTACTAGTCGATGATATATCAAACTTTTGCACGCGTCCTTGTCTGTTAATAATAATAATCTAAGAATCTAAAGCTCTATACTGTATTATCATATACAGATGCTTGACTAAGTGTGTCAATTAAAATTGCAAAACAGTTCTGCTTGTTTTCTCCAAGATCAACAACGACGCTAACTCCAAGTTAGTTACTGCATTGTTCCAAGTTTGAATTATTATTAGGGACAATGTCCATACCTTTTAAGAGAACAAAACGATTTCGATATTGTGGTCACGTGGAAACTTGGGGTTCTATTTGTTGACTAGTAGAGAATCTGTCAGAAGCTGTTTCAGTCATTTATGAAGCCTAGCACTAATTTAGAATCATGCTTGAAAGTGATTTGCATAAAATAAGTTTATTTGGTATTATACACGACAATTCAACCCAGCAATCTAAAACTTTTTTAGGCTATTGAGAGGAAAATACAACTATACTCGTACATAGAATAACGTCAACCCTAAAGTGTGCATATCATGAGGGTGCAAAACATCAAATAGTCCTTCTTTTAAGTGTTTAAGTTTCAATAATTATGATATTACTGCACCAGCCCTTGTCTGGGAATATATTTTTCTTAGAAGTTCAAACGGTTTAATCTTATTCAGACGCTTAACTAGTGTGTCAATTAAATTGCTAAGCAGTTCTGCTCGTTTTCTCTAAGATCAACAACGACTCTATCTCAAAGTTAGTTACTGCATTGTTCCGAGTTTCAGTTATAGTTATGGATGTTTTCCATAGTTTTTATTGAACAAAAAGATCACGACGTTTCGGTATCTTTGAATTGATCTCGTCTTCAGGTAGAAAGTAACCTAAATCATAGTACAAAGTATTAGGAAATGACCTGGTCTAAAAGTAAAGTACACAGGTAACCAGACACCCACCGACAAACAACATGAGTGTTCCAGTTTATTTTAATTTGTTTTCTTAGCTTATTTGAATTAAAACAACCAGCCTATAAATAATTAAACGTTTACAAAAACGTATAATTAAATTAAAAATAATTTGGAGAAATTAAGCACGTCTACGGTGATTGACAACTGTCTATCGACTGACTGATTGGCTGGCTGGGAGCAAGGGACGACCAATCACACACGTGTACGAGTATCAGACAGCCAATTGTAACAAAGTACGCCATAATTCCTGTTCATGCACAATTAATAGAGGAGAAAAAGTGTTCAGACTTTTGATAAGTGAGTCAGTGTTTTCTAACTAAGTTTAATTTACTAACAATAATTTCGATTTTTTCCAAATACTTTGAATCACTTTAAATGATTATAAGTCTAACAAAATGTCATGACTTAAGGGCTAACCCATACATACGTAGAATGTTAGAACAGGACATCTTACACTAGACTTTTTCACTATAAGAAACGACATGTTCTTCTTGTGCATTAAACATGATGAAAACTTTCAAACAAAAAGCTAACTGCGTGTCTAAAAGTCGTTTGATACAGAAAACATGAAATTTGGTAATATTTGAAACATAAATCTCTTCATGAATGTCAAAGGGATGAATCCCTCAAAGCGTACAACGCTATATAGTGTAACACTCGACATAAATATTAAAATCCACGATTTTTAAGGACATTAAATGTATTCTTTTGCAGGTCCTCTGCGTAAAAGTTAACCCATCAAAATGGTTGTTTCGTAATATTCTTCTTAGTTTGAAGTTTATTTCAGCTAATATAAATTGTCCACAGTTAAAGAGATGGGTTTCAACGTGTTTTTCGTGTCAGTCACCTAGATTTCTGAAGTATTTATTAGTTCAAAGTACGCTAAAGCGCCGCTTGCATGAGTGAATCGAATTTCCATTGCAATGTGTTACTCTTATTCACACTCCGTTCACAGCCTCGTATCGGCCTTTGGCCTCAGACGGGGGGTTTTCTGTAAGTTATTCTACAACATACTTTGAATTTCAATAAAATATTAGTAGTCCGCCTTATATCGAAAACAGCTTTTCGGCTGCTTTTTTAAAACGACTTGATTAATTTTATATATCGATGTATAGGACCAATATATATTTCATATTGATATTGACCGGTCAAATTTTCCTGTTTTTGGATCATTAAAACCCTTTTTTGGGTAAAATTCCCCTCGCCCCCCCCCCGAAAATCGAAGCTCCGAACAAACTACGAAGTATTTATGAAAGAAGAATGGGCAAGAAAAATGAATATCAACTATGTTATTAATTTCATTATTTATCAGTGTCAACTAGTATAACACAAATGTTACTGCGTTAGTTCTCAAACTTTGTATTTTGTGTAAATTGGTGTATTGCCGTTGGAAAATAAAATAAATAAACAAAGAAACATGTGTACCGAATATGGTGAAAATCGGACTATAAATGCGGCATGTTAATATGATACACGTATATACAAGTTGAAAGTACTTGGTTGTTAAGTCTTAGTACTGTTGAGACTTAAGTACTTATTTAAGTACTTAGGGAATCCTAAATGGTGGTTTTAATGTATGTAGAAAGCTTTGGATATTTTCAGATAAGTTGTAAATGCTTAGAATTAAGTAAAGCTTAGACTTAGTGAATAGATTAATAAATTTTCACAATGTTAACTCCTGTCATTGAAGATACAAATTTCAGAACTGCCTTAGAAAGAACTGCCTTCTGCAAAGAACTTCTCTTATAGTCTTTGTGAAGAGTACTTTAGCAGTCCTAGCGGAACTATTTTATTTAGAAGGTGATTCCAACTTAATACTCTCAACTAATTTTTCAACTCAGAAATACTCTCTCTTTCAAAAGTGGTTAAGACCGTTCAATCTTGTTTTTTCAATGACTCGTGTATTATTTTTTTTAATAATCTTGTGCTTAGGTAGCAAACAATAAATCAAGTTTCCAAGTTGGCACAATGCGTAAACCAGGAAATGAAGTTGGCACACCTGTTTCCAAGTTTGAAAACAAGTTACATCCGTTATATGATTGTTAAAGTTGCATGCAAACTTAAGCTAAATAGTTCAATTTTAATTACTTTGCACAACTCAAACTGCCTTGCGTACATAACGTTGTCGTAGTTAAACATTGCCATCCTTAAAGTGAACTACTTTAAACATTATGTTGCGTAAATCTTTAAAAACAAAATACCTCGGTGTTGGGAATTCCACCAATATTACTAAGGAATATTTCTCAAGAAGTCTAATCTGGTCTTTAAGGCTTTTTGACGATGTGGCCTATATATAATCCAGTTTTAAAAACTTTTGTTACAATTTGGCGAGACATTCTTTAATGCATGTTCCTCGAACAGCATATTTTGGGCTCATCCAATCTTATCTATCCTATGGAATCGCCATTTTGTAAGGTTGTTCTAAACAAGAATTTCAAAGAGTATTTTATCTTAAAAGAAGCCATTGGAAAATTCGAGAAATACGTTTCATAAAATCATGCAAACCTTTATTTAACGAAATAAATATTTTAACACTCCCTCCTATATATTTGCTAGAAATTGCAGTTTTTCAAAATTTTAGTCCAAATTAAAAACTTAGGCTCAATATCCAGGTTCTGATATTCACGGCCATAACACCAGATATCACCTGAACTACAGAAACTCTCAAATATTACAAAACTATTTAAATATCTTCCAAATAAAGTGGGAACTTAAGTTTTAAACATTTTACCACGCCAAATCAAAAATGAAAACCAACCTCACATATTTCGAAGAAACATTAAAAATTAATCAACCATAAATACATTTTATACTATCGAAGATTTTGTTTGAAGTTAAAGATTAGAAAATAAAACGACATGCTCAAAGAAGCTTACGAAAAGAAGATGTTAGCCCTAATTACAATGTATTGTTACACACATAAAAATGTAAAGTAATAATGAGTTATTAAAGAACAAAAGACAATAAAGAACCCTTTTATCATGTTTTAGTACCCACACTACCGGTTTCGGGACTTGGCCCATCATCCTAGGTGTTTAGAGAAACATTAGAGAGTTAAACACCTAGGATGATGGGCTAATCAAACCGGTAAGTGTAGTAATAATGATAAAAAACACTGTATCATTTGTTCTTTAATAATATTACAAGTAGCCCTGTGTGAACAAACCTTTTAAAATAATAATGAGTTATCATTATTAATACTGTTTGAAAACGACTGCAGCCAATTAATGAAGCTAATTGTGGTTCAGGTGTCAACAAAGAAATTAACAGTAAAGCTAGTGATGGATTGAAGTTTACTTTGTAATCAAAATGAAATAGAATCATACTCCTTAAATACGGATCGGTGAAGGCACTGTTTTGACACTTCCTACAGTTTCGTTTTGAATTGATAAAGTAGTTTCACTTGGTTTACAGTTTCACTATTGTAAACATCTTGACTAAAAGATTTCCAAACAATCTTTGTGTTTTCTAAAGGTGAAAAAACATGATTTCTACCGTAAATGAGCGAGGCTCGGGAACCACAAATATTATGTTTACTAAAATAGCAGATTACCTAAAATATAGTTTATGTTTACTAAACATAGTTCCTTATCGTATTATGTTTTAAATATCAGCTTAAACTAACTCTGGCGTCTTTGTTGCCCTACTATGCAAATGTAAAATCATCTTTCTTCTTTGAAATTTATTTGGCGTGCTTGTAAAAAACCAAATTCAGTTAAACGTTATTAAAGTACGTTTACTTCCAAAAAAGCATTGGGCTTCAATGTTTATTTCTTGTCCTCGTGATTACCTTGGACGGAAATTGATTCGCATCAAATAACAGATTACCAATTCCACGCAGATGAGGTTGGAGTTTTCCAATTTTCCAAAGTGATGAATATTCCTGATATGATTGACGCAATTTGACGGAACTCCTGTAGACATTTTCCAATCAGTTCGTTAGGTTGTACGTGTATCATATGCCGAGTACTTCTTGTTTTGATATCGTAGTTAAAAGGTTTTGTTATTAAGAAACTATATTACAAACTATGTATATCAGGTTGATATTTGTCAGCGTGGGTTTTAGTTTTAGTGAAAGTCCAACTTTAACTTTATAATTAAATCAGTTATATCCATAAAAACAGTACGTTTTACTAGTTTCGAAAACATTTGTTTTCAATTTCTTACGCAGTTACTAAAAATACTACTTATTTTTAATTAATTTGATTTATTCGTTTTAACAGATTACACCAATTACATTGTAGTCAAACAAAAAATTAATGGATAATTCAGATAATTTTTAGTAAGAAAAAACAACAAGTTGTTATACAAGAAGAATGCTTAGGCTTAAATCGTACAAACAGATAAAATTACTAGCGGTGATTTAACATAGTGGTGTGAAAGAACATGGCAATAACAATGAGTTAATGAGGATATGTTTGGAAACTTTTGAAGAGGTAACAGAGATAAACCATATATTATCTACAAAGTGAAGTGACTATGATAGAGACAACAATAACACAGATAAACTAGAATAAATACAATATAACGAGAAAATTATACTACACATAAGACTATACTAAACAATAAATGACAACAACAATATATATGTCAAATCAGTTGATTAATGAGTGATTAAGGAGAAGTGAAAGGATGAGCACTGATAAGGTTGAGGATAACCCATTAATGGCACCTTGCCTAATGCTGCGTCACTTCCAAGTCTGAGGAGTCTGGTCAGTCCTCTAACGCCTTCGGAAGGTGGTCCTTGACCGAGTTCTTCTTTGGGTAGAGAAGTCAACATCTTTTAGCAATCGCAGTCCACGGCAATAATTGAGGAGTCCATTTACCAACTTGAAGAGGGGGAAAATATCAGCGTGCTGACGTCTTCGGTACAGGGAAGAAGGCCAAAATAGTCTCCAGCTCTTCTATTGAGGTGTTATAATACCTGGGGCTAAGTCGTGTGCCAAACATTCTGATGAAACAGTCCGGACGTGATTTCAATAAGGTTCAGTTGATAGAGAGTCCTGATGATACTTCATAGCCATATTCCATCAAAGGACATATATATATGACGTATATTAGTCAAAAGACAGACAAAACCTTCTTCACGCTCACGTAGTTGTTTGTAACTATTAAAACGTAGATTTCATCGCAGTTCAAAGAGGCTCGTTCATTAAAATCGATGCAATGAAATAACTGTGAAGTAGAGGAGTAAAATGAAGCCCTTAGAGTCCAAACACCAAATCATCCTTGATTACAAGCGTTGATTGAAGTTCGAGAATTCCAATTAGTTTGGGAAGGTGTTGGAATGCTCTGTAACTTATCCAAAATAACTCAAAACTTACCTTGTAAGCTGAGGCCGATCTTCTCATGACAAGAGGAGAGTTTAGTTATATTTGTTGTGAAACTTATAACATACAAATGTCTTAACTCCTTTTATTTTGAAACACTCTAATTAACCACTATACATGATACTCAACAAAACCGGTCGTTATGCTGGTTTAACTTATTACTTAACTGTTTTTGCAAGTAACTAGTACATTGTTTCAAGAGCTAATAAAATAGATTTACTGCTACACCATTGAAACTGAAGGTTGCATCCTAAGTTAACAACCTATAAAGCACTTGAAGTGCGTGTAACTAAAGACTCAGAAGCAACAGTTTGAATAGAAGTCACAGCGAAAGAAGGGATATCAAATCAAATTAAATTTGGCGTCCCTCAAGGCTCTGTACTCGGCGCAGTGCTTTTTCCTGTTTATATCAACGATTTGTGAAATGGAAAATTTCGCGGACAAGTCACAGCTTTTGCTGATGATACGGCATTGACGTACGCAGCAAAAAGGAAAACTTATTTAAAACTTTCTGTTCAAGTGATTCAGATCTTCTAAGTAGTTGGTTTAATGTCAACTTTATGATTTTGAGCGATAAAACAAAGATAATAGATTTCAACCTCAAGGAAAAACTCGGTCGTATAATATTGTCTATAAATTTAGTAAATGTCTTAAAGTGTAGTAATAGATAGCTAGCTGTAAGGATTGTATGTTGATCGAAAAGTGTAATGATATAAAGTATCTCGGAGTAATATTTGATAAGCATCTAAATTGGAAATGTCATGTTCAAAAAATAAAAAGAGATGATAGGTATACTAAGAAAGCTATATATTTTACGGTATCTGTGTCCCACTCAAGGATTACAGTCAATATACTATTCTCTTGTAATGTCAAGACGTCAGTACGGAATAATATGCTGGGGTGGAACATAAATCTCGACACTAAAGCCACTAACTAGTTAACTAGATAACTCTCTCAAAAAAAGATTGTAAGAACAACATTATTTTAAAATAGGCGTGAAAGCTCATTTACCTTGTTCAAGCAACTAAACTTTTTACCATTTCGTCACTTGTATGTTTTTCGTGTGCTAAACATATTTTATGTAAGAAGTGGAAACACAATTTTGAATGAAATCGTAGACAACGATTAATTGATACCAGTAATAGAGCAGCCAGTTGATGGCAGTAATAGAGTGCCAGTCCCAAGACCTTACAAAGAATCATTTAAAAAAATTCCCTTCACCATCCTTCTGGAACAAGGTAAATTCGGAAAATAATTATTTAAAATCTAAGTTTG
This sequence comes from Matsumurasca onukii, assembly GCA_018831715.1. Taxonomy (NCBI): domain Eukaryota; kingdom Metazoa; phylum Arthropoda; class Insecta; order Hemiptera; family Cicadellidae; genus Matsumurasca; species Matsumurasca onukii. The sequence goes on from CM032065.1 coordinate 39,933,538, forward strand.
TTTTTAAGAAATTTATCAGAAATTATCTAATAAACATACAAGAAATCGAAGATTGGCTTAGACAATTTTAAGAAAAACTCACCTTTAGGTGGATGTACTTTTAAAAGTTTTTTAGTAATTTTTTAGTTGTAAAAAAAAAAAGAGACAATTCAAGAAAATTGTATTCATCATAAGTTTGCAAATTAGTTTTGTAAGTTTAGCTGTAATAATAAATGTAGTTTTTAATATAAGTTTTCGATTCAATGTAATTACTGGATTGTATGAATTCGATGTATGATGTATACAGTTCAGAAATAAACTTTCTTACATATAACGTTTCGTTCAAAAATAGAACGAAATCCAATCACGCAGCCTCAACAATCCATTTGACCGAGGAATCACTTTTAGTCCGTGATGAAAGCTTGATTGATAGGGTTCACTCCTAACAATGGTCAGTGGTTTCCTTTAAACTCTCAATCATAACTCGGTTCCAACAACGATACAGTTAGTTTCTGATTATTCAGAATAATTATTTTTAAGTTTACATTCATTATACGTTTAAAGATATTTTAAGACTAGTGTGTTTAATTTATGCCAATTCAACTTAGTGTCATAAAGTAAATGGATACAAAGTTTTGATTTTTCAGTTAGATCAGCAGGGAAAATCTCAAAAGAAAGTTGTAACCGTTTAGTGTTGTTACAAGTCACTAGATATCGCAAATTATAATGACTAGACATGTTGGTTGACTGGATATTAAGAAATGTCCCAGATAAATATTTTTCAACGAGAATTTACTGTCCTCGACCTTCAATTGACAAAAGTGATCAATCAAGTTTAAATTATAGTTTCTTTTAAAACTTTAGTTTCAAGTAAGTTGATCTAAAGCTATGCCCAAAACAGAAAAAAGAGTACCAGAGGTGGAAAAATTCTATAACTATAACTTTAAATTATAATTCAAAAGGCCTATGTAGTACAACAAAATATATACTAGTACACTCACCTCTTTTCATGTTGAAAAATATATAAGTATAGGTACCCAGTAATTGTTGAGATACTTCTTTCAAAAAGGATGAGCTCATGTTTCCATAATGAATTGATTTATTTGTTGGCGAGTTAATATTAAGGTTTACGAAACCAAAAAAACCTATGTATACGGAGTTCAACTTAGCATCAACTGATAAATATTAGGGTATCTAATGTCTGGTGGACTGAATTAGAAAGAAAACTACAGTAGTTGAAGCTGTCTGGCCACTGTCCAGGTATTTATTGATAAACGCTAATTACAACAGATAAATACCAAACAACAATATAATCCTATATTTTCACAGTAGTAGATTCTCTAACTTTTGTAGCCAAGCAGTTTATTCCTTCCCCCACACCTAATCAAGCTGTTGTCGTTATAAGAAAAAATACCAGAAAATCATTAGTCGTTTCTGTCAGTAGGAAAATCCTACTCAACCTAGTATATAGATGCATTATATTATACTTTAAATGTGAGAAGTGTTGTAGAAAATGGTCTTGATAGAAATACCAAGTTCGTAGTTGGCACGTAACTTTGGTGATAAGCATCAGGAAGTAACTCATTTCAACCGGAACCAGGTGTGCAAACCTCACTTCCCCTTCTAACTAATTAACTCAACTAAGAAAAGCTGTTTAGAGATTTAATTGTAAAATGTACTACTATTTAGAGCGACACAACGTTCCTAATTAGTATATAATTTCTACTATAGGCTTAACTTGGCAAGCAATATTAACATTGATTGCTAAGGTAACCTTATAGTTGAAATTATATAATATTGCAAGCAAGCAGAGGCCATCTTTGTAGATCCCTTATTAGGTTTTTTAAAAGTTTAGCTTAAGTCTTGATCTCAATGAAGTGTAGCTAAAACAGGCAGACTCTGGGTTAAGAAGCGATAAACTTTAAAGTACACGAAAGAAAAGTTTGTCCATTCATCTTCGTATACTGAGCTTTCCAAAACATTGACTGGTTGCTTTGCTTGACTGCTTCAGATAACTTTATAGATAAACCGATTATTTACGGCGTGTGAGTATTTGTAAAACAAGTTTTAATTAATATGAAGGTTGAAACGCAACACTATAATAAGTTCAAAATTATGTTACTGTTTTAAAGTACAGGGTTTTTACAAATGATGTTCCTCATTTTGATTATACATTTAACTAGGTAAAATTGCTTTTAGACCACTTTAATTGGTACCATTGGAAGAAAACTCATAAAGTTTTATTTATACTGGTTTGGGTACGTATTTGCTGTTTGTTAAGTCAAATTTGTAGGTGTTGTGTAATGTTTGAATTTGAAGACAATAAAGCTTGTTAAGTGCTGGATTATCACATTAACCAATATTTTATTAGTGTCCAACCACTTTTTAGTGCCAGGTTTAATGAAAATCCTCTTAGTAACCACTCTATTCACTAGTAGTAATTGAATTTTATAACAAATGGCCACATTAGTAACATGTTTTTACTTTGCTCTTTTGGGTGTTCAACCACTCTCATTTAAGTGGCTCGATTTTCACTCTTTGGCAGTGGTTTCAGTCTTTAATTTAGAGTGTACAAAATAGAACACTTATTATTATTAAAAAAAACGTTACGTTAGTTATGTTTTAAAAATGTGATTTTTAGTACTATTAAAGCTTTTTAGTAGATCAACGAAAAATGAGCCCGGGTAACTAGCAATAAAAGAACACTGTTAGATACCGCAAAGCTGTTTTCAGAAACCTTCAAGATATGTTGTTTCTCTATGATCTGTGTTTTGTGAGGCGTTGTCGAGAGCTGCTGCATATTAAAGGTTTCTAATTATGTATTTTCCTGTTAACATTTTACTGGATGTTGGTCAACAGAAATTTCCAAATGTGTTCAATATATTGTAATTGTTATATAATTTTGGAAATAAATTCATTGGATTACAAAATGTTCACCATTTCAGATGCGGACCATTTCGAAGTGGACTGGTGTCAACGGTGTCAGCTCGCGTCTGTGTCAGTGGGTTTTCGGTGAGTAGCGACCAATTTGTATTTTTAATACTATTGCCATGTTATGTTTCATGTTTCTATGTCACTTACAGGAATAGGTTAGTAAGGTTATTCGTTTCTATAGAAAATTGTACTAGTTACAAAAAATATAACGTGATTTATGGTAATTTCCATTTGATAACGAGAGGAGTTTACATATCTCTCGAAACGTTGTAAAGTTTCAAACACAATAGCCAGTAGAAAAGTCTACCTATTTTTATGTTAATGGAATAACACAACACCGGCTTTATTAATTTTCAACAATTAGTATGTTTGTTGGCTTTGAGTGTGCTGAACAATAGAGTGGGAGTTTTAAGACTAAATAAAATGTAATTTTATTTCCTATGTAATTAAGTTTCTAACAGCTGATGAACGCTGGATTGGTTGGGATTAGACTAGTGGACCAATCAGACAAGAACTAGTTTAATCATTTTGCCAACGTCCAAGTACTTATTGATAAACGCAATTGCAACATGTAAATACTGAGCAACAATGATTCTCATTTTCGTAACTTACCAGAAATAATGTCCTTACACTCGTAACAAAACAAAATTCCCTCCTTTAAAGGTTTAAAGAGCTGTAATTGTTACTACCTGAGATTCTTGTGTTAAGAAAACACGGTCAGAATCAACTATTTAACGTGTGGGGTTTAAGCTATACAGTTGTTAGGACTGATCAGAGCAAATCACAGACCTAAGCTACACGCAGTTGCTTCAGCATGTTCTCTACTACGATAAACTCAACAATATCTTGCAGTTTCTCACTAAACACATTTAAACAGCTGGTATTAAAGCACATGAGTAGTTTAAGATTACAAGTAAGCAAAGATGTGAGTTGAGTAGCATTTCCAACTGTCAGTTAGCCTGAGGTCTGCAGATGTCTACTTCCTTTCATCCAGTTGAGGAACAGTGTACCCTAACTCGTCTAGACTGCAATACTATGTTCTAAGTTAGCTCTTAGCTTCAACAATAAGCACCAGGAAGTAAACTATTAAAAACTGTTTAAAAGGGAGGTGAAAAGTTTGTCATTATCTTAAACTTATTTATTAACTTAGCCAATAGTAGTTATCTGATTTTCCAGGTATAACGTTTTTATTTTATATAATTTTGATGGGTGGCATCGGACGTTAGATTTGGTGTATGGCATTCTCTTATTGAGTCAATAAGGTCACCTAACTTTCAATTGTAATGAAAAATAGAAAATTAAAAATATATTCATAATGACTCTGCTGCCTTTTTTTACTTGCAATATCAAACCGTTGTCAAACAACATATCACAACTGTAAATAGTCGGTTAAACTCTAACCATGTTCCTTGTGCACAAACAAACTAATTCTGCGGGTTTGGTGCTGGAAAAGTGCAAGAATGATTCCATGTGACCAATCAAACGGTTTATATATTGCAGCTGGCCAACCAGCACTCAGTGATACCAACATTGTTTGCTGAAGAAGAAAACTACTATCTAGCATAGCATTCAATTGAGCATTAAGGGTTCTTCATAATAAAACAAATGTGGCACGTAGTTTGTTAACCGTGACTAGATAAGGTAGAATACGAGATCATTTGAACCTCCTGTGCTGTTTGTAATAGTAGTTAAACAAAAAAAAGTTGATCGGTTCGAACTTTTATTTTCAATTTACAACTCTAAGAAACGTTTATTCAAAGTAGTTATTCATTTAAGGCCGCCTATACGTTTTGGAAATCAAATGTATAAAATGGTCGTGTTTAACCATGTTTTAATATAAGCTCACATAGAAAACGTACTCCTATGATTTAACTTTTTTAGGAGTAAAGCACGCACAGAAACAAATACATTTTACATTACCTTGGTCCTATGCTGTTTACGATTAATATACATTAGCCAGCAAATATTGGCCTTTGCAATATTTATAACAACAAGGCACGAAACCAGGAAAGTCAGGGTGAACTGTAAGAACTAGATTATAATTATATTAACTGTTAATCTTGGCATAACAACTAACATGGTTCTATACTAACCTTTTTATATAACAATTATTTTGTTTGATCAATTGAATCGTATTCGAAATGTGGCTGGGTATTATTCACTATGTATTGAACACGTATGGTAAGGAAACAGGTGAATCGCGTGTTGTTTTAGAATTGATGCAATTTAAGTTTACTGGTTGCCAACTAAAACTTACGTCTTCCCGAAACTGAGTCTGTGCTGAAAGCAGAGGAACTTTGTGAGATCCCAAACTGACTTACAAAAGTAACTCTGTAACTTTGTGAATAGTTCTTGAAACAACTCAGTAATAAATTATACAGTTACCAATTAACTATTTCTGCGCAAGAGAAGCAATGCCGATGCCAGGCGAATTCCTACTGGCCGATTGCGAAACTAAAACAGATAAGTTTAAACTTTATATCAGCTTTATAAGTTAAAATCGTAGTAAATGTCTCTTATACATTGTAATTATATAAACAACAGCTTTAATATGTTTTACACGCTACAAATAAAGTGGAAAATATTACTTGAGGTTACCTTCAGTTTGAAACATGTGAATCTCTGTAACAAAGGACTTTGTAACTTTACGATTTACTTGTCTCTACCAACTGTGCAAACAAATATGCAAAACTCTTAGCGACGTTCCAGATTTTATGTGTGAGCAATTTAGTATTACACTTATAACTTATAATGTACAGTATTCGAAATACATTAAGTTGATAGGTTCATAAAATTATGAATTACGTTCGCACTTTGAAAATTAATATTGGACTGTACAAGTTTCCGATCTGGCATGGAGCAAACAAGGCTAGTTTGGGCTAACTGTAAAGGCTTGTGGCGCCAGAAGTCTTTCATCTCCTCTTAATCCACTTCATTATCTTTTCACACCATGAAACTGTAAGTACCTACCACCTTAGTCCTTTTCCTGAATATGTAAATATTACAAGCACTTTACCTTATTTTAAAAGGCAACAACACAGTGTTTTAAACACAGTACCACAGTTAACACGGTTAATAAGTTTAACGTATACTATTTAAGGTTTGGAATTGCTTCATATACAACTTTAACCAAGGGTAGTGTTGTGTTTTGTAACAGTTTTGAAACAAACAAAGGTTATACGATTGAAATAACCGTAATATGTTAAAATAAAACTTAATTTAAATGTATAAATTAAATTAAAAACCTTCTTATAACTTTGAAATTTGGCCAACTGAAGTACATCATCATGTTGCCAAATTATACATGACCAAGTCTTTTAAGATTATGTGGATTACAACACTTCACTTTAATTTCGCACTATTGGTTTTACCTTGGCTCTTGGCTCTTACAAACGTACTAGAGAGCCGGATGAATAATTTAGGATTGTAATAGAACTCTTATTAACTGCTAACTGTTATTTAACTGTTATAGACTGTTATTTAACTGTAAACTGGGACTCGTGGCGTGGTCCTGTAATCAAGCTTCATGGAGGTCAGGTTTTGAGGATGATATAGGTCTAAAGCGGCTCAGATAGTCTCAGTGATCATCTGACATTTCAGACCCTCACCTGCGTGGTTCGGAAGTCACGTTAAGCCGTTGGTCCTTGTATTTCCATTGGTCATTGGGCTATTAATTAATGACCCATTCTAGGGAAGAGTCGGCCTTAGTTTGTAACAAGACTCACCTCACTCATTACTACCACTCATCACACTCATCCTTCACCACATATTTGCCTTAAAATACCCTCATGAGAGTGGTCGGCATCTCAAATAGTAATATAGTGATATGGTCGTTATTTACGTATGTCCATCGGAGTAAGCAAAGTGCGTTAACGTCGAATTGAAAAGTTTGCTTTTTTCGTCTAGAATTGCTCCATGCTCTCATTTGTATGATGTACAGAAGTTGTGTAAGTGTAAATATTGCTTCTGAATTCCACGAGGCTGTGAGCGCAGCGAACAACCTCGTAACCACATGATCAAACATGAGGCCAAGTTGAGGCCGAAGGCCAAAGTAAGGCCGTGAACGTAGTGATAAAAATAAAGCTAAGGCCGGAGGTCGAAGCAAAGCTGTGTGTGGATTGGATAAAGTAAGAAATTGCAAAGGCAGATTTGATTTACTCATGTTACCGGAGCTTCAATGCTTAGCTGCGTGTCGGTTTATTTACCAAATCAATAATAAGAATTCGTTTAAACTTAATAAAACTTGGAACTTAAGTAATATCGTCAATATACCGAAACATACCGGTACAAAAACAAAGAGAAATAACAAAATCCTCCTGGAGAGCCTACACCAGACTGCAACTCAGAGAAGTGCAACACCACAGTGGTAGTAAAAAATTTCGGTATGCAAAAAAACACAAAACACTAGGATAACACTTCTTGGAAAACTACTTTACCTATCATTTGAAAGTTTACTGATCATTAAATATTACTGTGAAATAACAAAGCTTCGTTGCAAATTCTGCGAAACTCCCCGATGTATAACTAATTCTTCGCGGTGGTTTTGTTGTCAATACGTTGGGTATCTGGTTATTCTTAAAACCTAGCGTTTATAATGTTCTGTATAAGGAACTGTTATTACTAACACTTGGTTGTACTTACTAAGATTTGTACTATAAATAAAATCCAAAAAACTACCTAAACCCTCAATTACCAGTGGCGTAATAAGTGGCATTAGATTGCGTAAATTCCTGAAGGTCGTTCTTATAATCTTAGCGCTTAAATCTTATGAAAGTCTTCTCTAAGGAAGTTTTGTTATGCTCTTTTAAACAACCCCCGGAAGAAATTCGTCTTTTTACTGATCTTATTTAAAAAAATGTACAACAATTGACCAGACAGAACACGACATTCACGGTGTAGTGTTATTTCGGTCAGGTCAGGTGGTTGAGTAAGAACTCTCTGGGAAGGACTAAGGACATGAATAATTAACAGAAGAAATCCTCCTGGAGAGCTTACACCAGACTGCAACTCAGAGAAGTGCAACACTCACAGCGTAGTGTTATTTCGGTCAGGTCAGGTGGTTGAGTAAGAACTCTCTGGGAAGGACTAAGGACATGAATAATTAACAGAAGAAATCCTCCTGGAGAGCTTACACCAGACTGCAACTCAGAGAAGTACACTCACAGCGTAGTGTTATTTCGGTCAGGTCAGGTGGTTGAGTAAGAACTCTCTGGGAAGGACTAAGGACATGAATAATTAACAGAAGAAATCCTCCTGGAGAGCTTACACCAGACTGCAACTCAGAGAAGTACAACACTCACAGCGTAGTGTTATTTCGGTCAGGTCAGGTGGTTGAGTAAGAACTCTCTGGGAAGGACTAAGGACATGAATAATTAACAGAAGAAATCCTCCTGGAGAGCTTACACCAGACTGCAACTCAGAGAAGTGCAACACTCACAGCGTAGTGTTATTTCGGTCAGGTCAGGTGGTTGAGTAAGAACTCTCTGGGAAGGACTAAGGACATGAATAATTAACAGAAGAAATCCTCCTGGAGAGCTTACACCAGACTGCAACTCAGAGAAGTGCAACACTCACAGCGTAGTGTTATTTCGGTCAGGTCAGGTGGTTGAGTAAGAACTCTCTGGGAAGGACTAAGGACATGAATAATTAACAGAAGAAATCCTCCTGGAGAGCTTACACCAGACTGCAACTCAGAGAGGTGCAACACTCACAGCGTAGTGTTATTTCGGTCAGGTCAGGTGGTTGAGTAAGAACTCTGGGAAGGACTAAGGACATGAATAATTAACAGAAGAAATCCTCCTGGAGAGCTTACACAGACTGCAACTCAGAGAAGTGCAACACTCACAGCGTAGTGTTATTTCGGTCAGGTCAGGTGGTTGAGTAAGAACTCTCTGGGAAGGACTAAGGACATGAATAATTAACAGAAGAAATCCTCCTGGAGAGCTTACACCAGACTGCAACTCAGAAGTACAACACTCACAGCGTAGTGTTATTTCGGTCAGGTCAGGTGGTTGAGTAAGAACTCTCTGGGAAGGACTAAGGACATGAATAATTAACAGAAGAAATCCTCCTGGAGAGCTTACACCAGACTGCAACTCAGAGAAGTGCAACACTCACAGCGTAGTGTTATTTCGGTCAGGTCAGGTGGTTGAGTAAGAACTCTCTGGGAAGGACTAAGGACATGAATAATTAACAGAAGAAATCCTCCTGGAGAGCTTACACCAGACTGCAACTCAGAGAAGTGCAACACTCACAGCGTAGTGTTATTTCGGTCAGGTCAGGTGGTTGAGTAAGAACTCTCTGGGAAGGACTAAGGACATGAATAATTAACAGAAGAAATCCTCCTGGAGCTTACACCAGACTGCAACTCAGAGAAGTGCAACACTCACAGCGTAGTGTTATTTCGGTCAGGTCAGGTGGTTGAGTAAGAACTCTCTGGGAAGGACTAAGGACATGAATAATTAACAGAAGAAATCCTCCTGGAGAGCTTACACCAGACTGCAACTCAGAGAAGTGCAACACTCACAGCGTAGTGTTATTTCGGTCAGGTCAGGTGGTTGAGTAAGAACTCTCTGGGAAGGACTAAGGACATGAATAATTAACAGAAGAAATCCTCCTGGAGAGCTTACAGACTGCAACTCAGAGAGTGCAACACTCACAGCGTAGTGTTATTTCGGTCAGGTCAGGTGGTTAGTAAGAACTCTCGGGAAGGACTAAGGACATGAATAATTAACAGAAGAAATCCTCCTGGAGAGCTACACACAGACTGCAACTCAGAGAAGTGCAACACTCACAGCGTAGTGTTATTTCGGTCAGGTCAGGTGGTTGAGTAAGAACTCTCTGGGAAGGACTAAGGACATGAATAATTAACAGAAGAAATCCTCCTGGAGAGCTTACACCAGACTGCAACTCAGAGAGTGCACACTCACAGCGTAGTGTTATTTCGGTCAGGTCAGGTGGTTGAGTAAGAACTCTCTGGGAAGGACTAAGGACATGAATAATTAACAGAAGAAATCCTCCTGGAGAGCTTACACCAGACTGCAACTCAGAGAAGTGCAACACTCACAGCGTAGTGTTATTTCGGTCAGGTCAGGTGGTTGAGTAAGAACTCTCTGGGAAGGACTAAGGACATGAATAATTAACAGAAGAAATCCTCCTGGAGAGCTTACACAGACTGCAACTCAGAGAAGTGCAACACTCACAGCGTAGTGTTATTTCGGTCAGGTCAGGTGGTTGAGTAAGAACTCTCTGGGAAGGACTAAGGACATGAATAATTAACAGAAGAAATCCTCCTGGAGAGCTTACACCAGACTGCAACTCAGAGAAGTGCAACACTCACAGCGTAGTGTTATTTCGGTCAGGTCAGGTGGTTGAGTAAGAACTCTCTGGGAAGGACTAAGGACATGAATAATTAACAGAAGAAATCCTCCTGGAGAGCTTACACCAGACTGCAACTCAGAGAAGTACAACACTCACAGCGTAGTGTTATTTCGGTCAGGTCAGGTGGTTGAGTAAGAACTCTCTGGGAAGGACTAAGGACATGAATAATTAACAGAAGAAATCCTCCTGGAGAGCTTACACCAGACTGCAACTCAGAGAAGTACAACACTCACAGCGTGGTGTTATTTCGGTCAGGTCAGGTGGTTGAGTAAGAACTCTCTGGGAAGGACTAAGGACATGAATAATTAACAGAAGAAATCCTCCTGGAGAGCTTACACCAGACTGCAACTCAGAAGTGCAACACTCACAGCGTAGTGTTATTTCGGTCAGGTCAGGTGGTTGAGTAAACTCTCTGGGAAGGACTAAGGACATGAATAATTAACAGAAGAAATCCTGGAGAGCTTACACAGACTGCAACTCAGAGAAGTACAACACTCACAGCGTAGTGTTATTTCGGTCAGGTCAGGTGGTTAGTAAGAACTCTCTGGGAAGGACTAAGGACATGAATAATTAACAGAAGAAATCCTCCTGGAGAGCTTACACCAGACTGCAACTCAGTGCAACACTCACAGCGTAGTGTTATTTCGGTCAGGTCAGGTGGTTGAGTAAACTCTCTGGAAGGACTAAGGACATGAATAATTAACAGAAGAAATCCTCCTGAAGCTTACAGACTGCAACTCAGAGAAGTGCAACACTCACAGCGTAGTGTTATTTCGGTCAGGTCAGGTGGTTGAGTAAGAACTCTGGGAAGGACTAAGGACATGAATAATTAACAGAAGAAATCCTCCTGGAGAGCTTACACCAGACTGCAACTCAGAGAAGTGCAACACTCACAGCGTGTATGTTGGTCAGTCAGGTGGTTGGTAAGAACTCTCTAGGAAGGACTAAGGACATGAATAATTAACAGAAGAAATCCTCCTGGAGAGCTTACACCAGACTGCAACTCAGAAGTACAACACTTACTCACAGCGTGGTGTTATTTCGGTCAGGTCAGGTGGTTGAGTAAGAACTCTCTGGGAAGGACAGACATGAATAATTAACAGAAGAAATCCTCCTGGAGAGCTTACACTAGACTGCAACTCAGAGAAGTACAACACTCACACAGCGTGGTTTATTTGGTATGTTTTGCATATGCGTGTTTAAGAACTTTGAACCTGAAGGACATTTAAGATAGAAATTAAAGAAACCGGCTCAGAAGGGGGTTTTGGATTTTATTGTTCCAAAGAGCAAATTAATAAATCAATTTGTCTTTTTTAAAATCGAAAATAATACTGCTGTAATTATCTTACATGATATGAATTAAGTATGGGTATATTGAATCACTTAATTATAAACCTGGTCTTATAATCGCTGATGTTATAAAGTTTCAATGTACAAGCACGTTAAAACTCTCATCAACTTGAAATATTTGTTTGTACGTAAGCACTGACATAAGAGCTGTTCTAGTTTTAGTTTTCTCAAAGCCAAGAAGTCAGAAAATCCATCAAAGGTAAAACTCAAGAAAAGGTTTCCTAAGCAGCATTATCTTGATGCCTAGCAGAATATCGCCCAAAAGTTATCTAAATATGTTACCTCATCGACAAATTGGTAGAAAGGCGTGAAACTAATACAGTTTTCGCTACAGGTTTCTTACACACTTCTGTAACTAACAAAGGAGTATATCGTTATGTGAGAAATGCACAACAACACTATAGCTTCAAAGTAATCAGCTGATTGTGTAAACAGCTAACAGTGACCTAGACATGAGATTGTTTCTACATGAAGCCCAGTTGAGTGGCACAAGCTCGTTGACAAATTACTCAAGTTCAGACAGTTTCTTAAAGTTCAGAGCTGTCAGTGTCACCTCCCCTCTGTGTTTAAAAACTTCACATGTGTAAAGTAAATTTACTTCGAGTGAGTGACCTAACGAAAATACTGAAAATTCAAACTGAAGGTGCCTACATTGTGTTCTTTAACATTGTGTTCTTTAACATTGTGTTCTTTAACATTGTGTTCTTTAACATTGTGTTCTTTAACATTGTGTTCTTTAACATTGTGTTCTTTAACATTGTGATTCTTTAACATTGTGTTCTTTAATTGTGTTCTTTAACATTGTGTTCTTTAACATTGTGTTCTTTAACATTGTGTTCTTTAACATTGTGTTCTTTAACACGATTACCATTGATGACATATGAACTCATTCTCAAAGTTTCTTTCGTTTTTGGAACACGACCATTTTTATGGGTTGTTAAATTTAGCATAACTTTCAAACGTTTGCATTGATCAATACTCAGTTTACTGTACATCAAGAAACAAAGTACTAAACCCAGAAAAACCTATCAATAGTTCAAGATTTAGTTATTTTGAAATATAAGCCATCCTCTAAAGACTGTACATACTATATTTTGGTTCTTTATTATTCTTTTTAATCATACAAAAACAAATAACGCACCTACAATCAATTTCAAACTACCCCAATTAATAGTACAGTTAGCGGCGAACCGGTTTCAGTATCAAAGTTAACAATACCGCTCGGTTTGACTTTGCTGTAATATTCTTACGAACCTTGGTTCCGATCTATCAATATCGCAACATGTGATAAGAATTGATAACAAAGAGAAGAAGATTGATGTGAGGAAAGGTAAGGTTTACAACATCTGGAGGGTTTTTACAGTAGATTATTGTTTACCTGGTTAGCTGATGTGCAAACGAAATTATCGTAATTGCATTAAAGCAACTTTGTTTATTTTCAACAAACAATGTTTTGTTTTTACTCAAGGAAAAGTATCCTGAAGTTTGAACTGGTTAGTTCAAACACCCTTAATTTAGGGAACCCTGTATAGTTTGACACTTAAAGTTACAACTACCAGTACCCGTGCACCGTAAAGTTGATAAAGTGGACGTTGGCAATTGTTTAACTATTTCTCTTGTTTCAAAGAAGCAAATGTTAAACGTTTTACTTAGATCAGTAGACAATATCATTTCTCTAGTTTTTTTTTTGTCTCATTAATAAAACAACTACTACGTGCATCCGAAGTATAATAAACGTTAATTATGGAAAGGTACGTTATAATACAACCCGTTAGATTATAACATGGCATTCCATAAACATTGATATAATACATTGGAAACATGTTGTTGATTTGTGTAACACATAAAAAATATCCTGAAGTTTGAACCGGTTAGTTCAAACACCATTAGTTCCCCATATTCTTGAGTGGTTGAAACGTAATTTCTGAAAAAAGGCAAAATAAGGAAAAGCCTCCCTTTTCAACTTTACATCAGCTTCGCCTCTGTGATCACGGTAATGCATGCAAATATGCAATCTCTGAAGTAAAGTAAGAAATAAGCACTCTCCGACATTGGATAGAAAGTAGATTCATATTTGCAATATCTTCTGAGGTAGCGTCTTGTTGGTTTTTAGTCAATACTTTAGTAAAGCACAAAGTAGTTTAGCTAAAGCGTTACCGGTCAAATAGCACGTTTTATCGAATTTCCTTTGGAAAAATTACCCATTCATGCCGTCTGCAAGATAAGATCCAGGCCTGGGACCATGAAATGTCACCGATCCGGATCCCAGAACCCGTGTTGAGCATTTATTATTTTATATGCATATAAAGTATATACACCACCCGATTTACACCATATTTAGGACAAATGTTCCGTTTGTAAGTATCTCAATTTAGTTCGTTAACTAGCGAAATCAGACTCCCAGAACCCTCCTTTGGGGAAGGGATTTTTCAAGAAAAAATTTTTAATTATCTAAAAACAGTAAATTTGGTTTGATTTTGATGGAATTTGCAATAAATATGGATTTTTTATACATCAATATACTAAAAATTATCAAAATCCATTTAGTCGTAAAATGGCGGCCAAAACTTTTCGGATTTTTCGCTAGAACAGCGGAATGAGTAGTCCGATGTCATTAAATTTAAATTGTAATTTCTTTAATGATATGTAGTGTAACTTCTAAAAAACAGTAAGACTGTGACCGAAGGCTGAAGCTAGGTTGTGAGGGTTGCGAATCAGAGTAATGAATTGCAAAGAAAATTTGATTTACTCATACCAACGGCGCTTCAGCGGTTAGCTGCGTGTCAGCGTGGTTTTAACACTAAATTTATTCTGTAAAATGTACAATTAAGTCATCTTAGTGAACAGATGGACTACCATAAATTGCCGATGCGTAATTGTGTTGGCTAGAATGTTTTGATTGCAAGGTCAGGAATACAAATGAGCTCTTCCAACTGAGAGAAAACAATAACGTTTAACTGATTCATATTCACTCAGTGTTTGTGAACTGCTTGTTCGTTTGACTAATATTACGTTGATAATTAATAGTTTTCTTGTCAATTATTTACATTGTAGATTGTGTTTACATTAAATAATAGAAAAATCTATGTAAGACTTAAATAGAAGCAAAGCTTAACTAGTTGTTGTGCACCTTACAATAGTTAAGCTGTCAATGAATTTTGAAGCAAATAGTTCTAAACATGTGTTTAATATTGATTTCATTATACAGGGTCATCAAAAAAGGTGTACGGGATTTGAAAGTGAAGTAAAAATGTTAATATAATTGGTAGAATTTTGATTTTACATCAAAAGACACGGCAAATCTTAAATTTTAATTGAAAAGTTGTAATGTGAGCCGTTTTGGGAGCCATTGCACGATAGACATCTAGCCGATAGTCAACCTCCCGCCAGGTGTTTTGGAGCATTTCAGGAGTCACCGTTGAAATGGCTAAATTGATTCTTCTTCTTATCTGTTCCCTCAAGTTGAATAAATTGAAAGGGGAAAGGGCCGGCATTAATGTCATTTTCCAGCAGGATGGAGCTCCATGTCACTACAGTCTAATCGTCCAAGAAGCTCTCAACAACAGATTTCCTGATCGTTGGATTGGGAGGAATGGTCCTGTTTTGTGGCCACCTAGGAGTCTTGATTTGACGCCTTTAGATTTTTCTTTGGGGTTACATTTAAAACCTAGTTCATGCTGAAACACCTGAAAAGAAGAATCAACATAACCATTTCAACGTTGACTGAAATGCTCCAAAACACCTGGCGGGAGGTTGACTATCGGCTAGATGTCTGTTGTGCAATGGGGGGAGCTAACATTGAAACCTTTTTAAATACATTTAAAAATTTAAGATTTGCCGAGTCTTTTGATGTAAAAATCAAAATTCTACCAATTATATTAAAATTTTTATTTCACTTCCAAATCCCGTACACCTTTTTCGATGACCCTGTACTGTATATCAATTATGTTCATTGGTAGTTTATTGCATAACTTCCTACCAGATACAATAGGAAGCCTATCTCGTATTTAAAGCCTGTAGTAAGTTGGCTGAATTGGCTAGGTTCTAGCGTTGTATGCGTTATGTTCTTCAAAGTAGTATCGGGGTTGTAAAATCAACACCGTATTTCAAATGTATAGAGATGATATTGGCAATATAGATCGTGCAGTGTCATATTATAGAACTTCTCAGTACACAAGATTTGCAATATGTCTGGCTTTATTGAGTTAGGTTAGGTAAGATAGGGCTAGGTTATGAGCCGAAGCAGTGTTTACTTTCAAAGTAATAACTAGCCTTAAGGTACGGTTTCCTAAAAGTGGCAACCACTGTTTTACTCCCGTTATTTGACGGTGAACCTTTCTTTTCCTAAGGAGTAGTGACTTTTTGTTTTGCATTGAAAACAAAAAATTATAGTGCTACGGCCAAAAAAAGCAGTAATCACTTTCTAAGACGTGATGGATTTACTGACAACGTGAACGAAAAAAGAAGTTTCGGGCACATATATGTATAAGTATATATAATGTTTTGCTATTTGACTCAAAGTGTGATGGGAAGCTCAAACCTACAAACCGTTTTGATCTATGACTCACTGCAAATAAGTATGAATAACTCTATTTCCTATCAAAATGTGCAAACTTAAATAAGATGTAAATTGTTTCGTAATAATTTGAAACTTGACTTCAAACTGTTTCACCTTTAAACAAGTACAAAGTTGTATATTTCAGAGAGAGTGCATTTCAGCAATACACAATGTAAACATTGTATAATTTATTGTTTAACTCATGTGCACATTTGTATGTTTACAAAGAGAAAGAGAGAGCGAGAAAGAGACGTGGAAGAGTTATGTATGACACAAGGATTTCCTTCAGCTTCCCTTACTTACCAGCTTCCGTAAGCTGCCCGTGCATTTGTCCATGTCAAATCATAAACCATTCCACTTTTATTCCAAGTACAATTTATTTAATTCAACCTTATCTGCATATTATGGAATCATTCATCCCCATTTATCTTACGGATTATGCTTATGGGGTAATTGCTCCGAAACAAAAATCCGAAGGATTTTTATCCTACAAAAGAGAGCAATTAGAATAATTGGTAAGTTAAAATTTAAAGAATCCTGCAGGGAACATTTCAAATCCCTATCTGTATTGCTTTTATCCTCTATGTACATTTTGGAAACGTTGTTGTTTTGTAGGACTAAGTGAACTATTGTCGAGAACATTTGTCAATACAATACAAGGAATCACAATGTTATCCTACCAAACTACCATAGGCTTCAACTGTACGATAAACTTCCTGTTGAAGCCGGTAGAAAATTACATAACAAACTTCCCGACAATGTTAAAAATTACTGTACGACAAAATTCAAAACAAACCTTAAGGATTCCTTGCTCAAAGTTCATTTTATAGTGTTGCGGAATTTATGAATATTTAAAGCTATACTAATACTATTTAATTACGATTCAAGGTCTTACTTGTGGTATATAGTATATTTTATTGTCAAAAAACAACTGTATTGTATCATTTTGACATTAAACGTTATTGTTATTGCACAAAGTGCCTTCCTGTGAGCATTTTAAAGTAAAAAGGCATGGGAGGGTGTCAGTCTTGCTGTTAAAAAATACTATCAACGATGATAGCAGAGTTTGAATCAT
Source organism: Matsumurasca onukii (assembly GCA_018831715.1). Classification (NCBI taxonomy): domain Eukaryota; kingdom Metazoa; phylum Arthropoda; class Insecta; order Hemiptera; family Cicadellidae; genus Matsumurasca; species Matsumurasca onukii. The sequence goes on from CM032065.1 coordinate 39,950,814, forward strand.
TATTGTGGACAGTTTCCATCGTTAGTGAGCAAAATGATTACGACGTTTTGGGACCTACAATATGATGCCGTCTTCAGGTGAAAAGTAATCTAATACTTAACACAGAACATTAGAAAACGATGATAAGCTGAAATTTGTTGGATGAAAAGCGTCACGTTTTACATTGGATGTTGAAGGATTCCATACTGTCAAAGGATTTTGATATGTCAACGTATAAGCTCCTTCCTTGCAACAGACAACCAATATCAAATTAAAAACGCTCCAGTCACTGTCAATATCAGCTTACTTGGGGTTTTCAATATTCAAAGCATAACTGGGAGTACTTGAAAAGGTTGCCGGATGTTTTGAGAAAATCCCGTTTCTGTTAGAATAAGGTTGATAAAACCTCTCCTTGCACTACACACAAAGAGAAATCGTTTCTAATAAATAACGGGCATTGTTTCCATATTTTGAAGGTGTTGAAAGGAGAAGCTCACATATCTTTGTTGATATTTAGGTGTTTTCTATTCCTTAAGTTAACTGTTGTTATTTTTCGTCTGATAAACTGCGTTTTGTGAAGTTCAATTATATTACACACGAGAGAATTGTTGTCTTATCATTAGTTACAAAGAGTGTTCAAAGAGTTTCTTCTACACATATATTTTTAAACGCACTCTGACAGTGTCTAGCGTATTTATGAGTGTATTTTAACAGAGTTTGGGTGTTTTATATTTCCACGTCGAAACACACGTCGATATATAAACCTTGGAACAGGGCAGAGAGAATTGACAAACAAGTATTACTTTCATGTTTGAAATCCTTTCAGTACATGTTCCGTGTATTTACAAACCCAAAAAGGGGCGGATTATTTTTATTTTAATAAATATTTTTATATATACTACTGTTGACAAGCTTTTAAGGTTACTGTCCCAGCAAATGTTTATCATTTCGACTGTTTTATAGAGGGTTATAGAGCAGCATATGATCATTCAACCTTTTTAAAGTTATGTTTGGGAAATAAGAGATAAATAAGATGGTAAGAACAATATGAGTAATAACGCTGTTTGTGGCATCGTTATCCTTGTCATATGTCTCGGCAAGAGTTGCTTTGTGTGGAAACACAAACAAAGGAATGTAAAGTGGTTTCATCATTATTGTCTTTTCACTGGAAACCGAGTGATTTAGCTTATTAGACTACATTACGCTACGCAACGGTTCAACAACGCATAATTAAGAGCTGTTTGTTTCTGGTACTGATTTATCTGGTTTGAAACCCAAACTAGATTATACTTATTTGAAAAAATTGTATCTGCGTAGCTGATTTGAGTACTTTCACCATGAACCAGTTTCTTGAGAACATAATACTCAAACATAATATTATAGTAGCGTAGAGAACAATATGACGAGTGTTAATAATTTGTTCAACAAAAAATAATAATAATGTGTTTATTGTCACATTTTTTACAAAATAAATTGTTTCATGATAAGACAAAATAAAAAAACAAGAACATAGAAGTTAAAGAAACAACAAAATTAAAACAATGATAACAACAAAATTCTACGACCACTGGTAAGATCTTGGAAGGAAAGTATTATTTAAATAATTTTCAACTAGCTATCAAAATTCTTGTACGCTATAAAACGATTTTTTAATTAAAATTTTCTTAAGGTTATTTTTATTACCTACACTGCAGCTTTTATATTGTCAGGTAATTTATTGTAAAATTTTCGGCCGGCTTCGATAGGAAGCTTATCATAAACATGGAGTCTGTGATAATTTGGCCTAATTGATTGGTTTCTAATAATGTATGTATATAATTTGGTTGCTGGTCAAAGGAACATTTTGATAAAAATAATACCGTTCAAAATGTATTGAGACGGTAAAGGTAAAATTGAAAAAGTTTTAATTGATTCCTTGCAGGAATCACGATAATTAAGACGAGATAAAACTCTCATTGCTGTCTTTTGCAGAACAAAAACTCTTTGGGTTTTGTTTCAGAGCAGTTACCACAAAGAGACTCCATAAGAAATGGGAATGAATTATTCCAAATATACTAATTTTAAAACATCTTGAGTACAATATAATGACAGCCTCCTTAGTAAAATAAGCCCTTAGACACTTTATTACAAACTGAGTCTATGTGTTGATCCCATGACAGTTTTTATCTATGCATAGACCCAAGAATTTGACGCAGTCAGTTTCTTAAATAACTACAACTATTATTTATTTTGTAATTAAATTTATGGCTATTTAAATTGAATCTAAAATTGATGTAGTATGTTTTATTAAAGTTGGTACTTAAATCAAGATTTTTGAAGTACTCAACGCAATTGCTAGTTACGTCAACGGCAAGTTTTTGAAGACCAGCAGAGCTTTTCCATTAAAACTGAGTGTCGTATCGTCAGCATACTGGATAATATTGCAGTTGCTTTTGCCTAATGTAATTTCTTTGCATTTGTTAACATAAAGAATGAATAAAATAGGTCCAAAAATGGACCCTTGAGGGACACCGTGGTAAGGTCTACGACTTTTGATAATTTGTTTTCAATTTGTACTTGGTGAGTACTATTACTCAAATAGGTTTTAATCAATTATAAGTGATTCCTCTGATCCCATAAGAATATAATATATCAAGAAGCTTAGCATGGTTTAGGCAATCGAATGCTTTGGTTAAGTCAAGAAAAAGATCTAAATTAGAAATGGTAAACTCTATAAACTCATTTATAGCATCTATAGTACTTTTCCCTTCAGTATAACCATATTGGGATTCAGAAATGATTTGAAATCGCTTTAATAACGAATTGATTCTTAATAAGAACAGTTTTTTAAATAGTTTACTGAAACAGGGTAACAGAGATGGTCTATACCAGGTCTGACTTGTGTCAAACGTTTATCTTGCTCTCTCTAAGTTGCCTGTCTTCTTGAAACTGTTGACACTTATTGCACTCACAAGATTTAAGATCAGTTGTTTAGCATTTACAAAGTAGAGGGTTTAACAATGAATAACTTGATCACTGTAAACTAACGCCGTAATCGTTTTGATACGTCTTTGATGAGGGGACTTTTGTTATTATTTGCAGAAATTATTTAAAAACGTTCTGTTGGTCAAAGATGTATACAAAGTCACCTCTACTAGTTTTACCAGAGACCGTTACCTCAAAGATTACCACACATATTCGACTACATAATTATATTAGATTATTTCAATCTTAGATTTGTTTAGATTGTTTATATGGCTGAGAAAGTCGAAATCACGCCACCTGCCAGAAAAACCACGATATTGTTTGTTTTTTTTTTTTTTTACTTTGAGAAAACTGCCAGGCCAATTACACCAACTGAAATAACTAGAGACACGTTATTCGGCTCTACTAGAGTAACTGAAAACGTTACTCGGCGTTTATTACGAAATTAATTTTCTTCTAGGAAGTTGAGAATCATGATTTCGATGAATCCCCATCGATGAATCCACCTTCCTCTACTCAAGATAACATCTCAGTTAATATTAAACACCGTTTAACCTACAGTATAAACCTAATACGAACTATAAGTTCTTGAAATAATTTTGACATTCACTTCCAAACCTACAATTAATTTTCTTATGCTTGTAGTAACAAATATTCTTGATTTTGTGAACAAAATTTTAAAAAATCCATCAGATTTAAATAGTTCTTACTATTTTCTTAGGCTATTAAACCGAGAACTTGATAGTTTTCCTGGAAAACTACACCAACAAGTTATCCAACCCGAAAGAGCAAGGGGAAACGTGCTTGCAAAACACCCTCTTTAGTGGTTTTCTAATTTAACTTTAACCTATATATCTGACCCTTATTACTCAAATTCTTTGGACACAACCAATATTATTAAAGCAACGTTACTAGAAAATAGTTCAAAGCTTAAACAAAGTTTGAAAAATAAAAAGAATATGTTTTATTATTCTTCCTACAGACCAAAGAAGCACACATGTACAAGTGAGCGATACATTAAGGACGCTAACAGACAGTTGAGTGATTCATCTCCTTACTCACCCCTGAGTACTGTTCCTGCTGATAAGTACTACCGAGAAATTAGGAATACCTGAACTCACAACGTTCTAAGGACAACCTTACTGGAAAATACAAAATATATTTTGTGGGCAGAAATTTGTCGGTACTATTTTATTGGGAACAGTGCTCAGTGTATCCTAAATGGTCGAACACATTTGTGCAATGATCAAAGAAAATACACATAACAATTTTGTTAATAGTTTTTCATTTGTTAAATCATCATTTTAGATAAAACCACTGTAAGTCTAATAAGTGATTCCAGTAGTGCTCTTGATCCATTTGACGAACGGGAACACATCGGCGTAAATGCCGGGAGCGGCGGTGGATGAGCAGAATCCTGAAGACATGGTTCCGATGTACAGTCCGTAGACAGTTCCGTCCTTGACTAGAGCATCAGACCAGTCACCCTGTCAACAAACATATTATATCAGAGCGATCCTGATGTTAAATTCAGCCAGGTATAAATAATACATGAGTAGATGATATGGAAATTTAAAACTTTGAACGGAAGAAGACTAAGCAACCATGTATATAGTGTAGCTGCTGTATGTAATAACTGTGGTTTGGATTCAATGCTTTCTCATACTCACATTGCAAAGGGTAGTTTTTCCTTTGTTGTAAGCACAGGCAAGGACGTCTGAGAATGTGATTGAGGCGGACTTGTAGAAAGTGTTGCATTTGGCCTTGGACAGCCATGTCAGTGTGCCTTGCTGGAGGTTACCGTTGGTTGAGTCCATCTCATCCTGTAAACATTGAGCATGAACATTATACAGGGAACTACAGAATTGCTTCTGAAGCGGTCCACAGTACTAATTTATGATTAAGTGGTAAAGAAAAGCTCTTTCACTTCTTTGTAGTTGATGTTACTATTTTATCTTGAGTTTTAAACATCCCAAGCCAATGAAATGATTATTAGCTTCCCCTTACATACCGTATCCCCGTCAAAAAGCCATGCTCTACCATTACATTATCATTGAGTTTTACTCAAACTAGCATTAAGGACTAGCATAACCAAAAGTTAACCCTGATCACGAATTTTATTATTTCAATTATTTTTGTTATTTTTAACAACTTACACTAGAGTCTCCGTATCCAGCAACTACAACTTGGGCGCCGGCAGCGATTTCCTTGGCGGGCAACTTGATGGCTTTGGTTTTCTTGTTCATCTTGAAAGAGTCGCTGATCTGCATAACGGCGATGTTGTTTTCCAAATTTCCCACTACGTACTTGGGATGGGTAACAATTTTCTTTACTGTGTGCTTGACTCCTGTTACACCATCGTTGCTTCCCGACACAATAGTCATTGCTGATGCTTCAGTGCTGTAATATTTAAACAGTCTGGCCTTAAAAGTGTATAATTTATACCTAAACCAATTAGTCTGTACGTTTAAGAAGCCCAACCCAGGAATAAGCGCTGACAACATCAGCTATAGAAGGTGAGAAGATTATTTCAAAGAGAACAATGCATAATATAACGACCAGCTGACAAAAGTAAAACAAGTAGCTAAACTAAATGCATAACAATCTAACGACGTGAAAGGTTACTGTTAGCTAAAAACAGGATATTCGCATTCACTTGGGCTTCTATAACATACATGTGTACATTTTAAGTTAGAACGAAAACTATCATAAAACTTAAAATATTCAAAACCTTTAAGTATAAGTTACGAAGCTTGAGCTACGTTTACATAATAACATTTTATAATAATCAATTTGGTCCTTTTCAACCAATAGAGTTAATAACCCAAGGACAGTAATTCAAACCTAAATGAAACACGTGATTTTAAAAAAGCAAACTCTTTGCATGCATGTATTTACTAGTATTAAAATAACAAGAATTGCTTTAATTCACAAACCGTACATGTTTCTAATCATATTCTGGATATCATTAAAGCCACTCCTGCGTTAGGTAAAACCTTATAAGGCAAAATGTTGATAATGTTTAAAGACGTGCTTATAATATAATTTAATACAAGAAGAGTTTTCTACACGCCAGCTTGAACGCGAGCTACGAGGTTAAATTACAATTTAATTAATTATTACAATTTGACAAACACACAAAATACCGCTTGTTTCAATCCAAGGTAGAAATAGGCGAAATATTTGAAACATTTTAATTTTACTCAATTTTAACGGCTACAATTTAATGCTAAATTAATTTTTATAGCAGGTTGTTTTGAAAGCCACTGTTAAAATATCTTATCTTACGAGATTGTTGTTAATTTTCAGTTACATTACTAGGTGATAATTTTGCTATACATACATAGTAGCACAATCTGCAGAAATCAAAACCCAATTTTTGTTGATGATGGTGCCTGCACACATTGGCGTTCCTGCAATTAGAACTGAAACCTGAAAATAAGGAACATTATACAGAGCAAGTTAAAAGTATTGGTAAACCCTGTTAAAATTTAAATTGATGAATAATTGAAGATGGAAAAATAAAACTCATGATACCTTAATAGGTGATAAAGTGAACTTTTCAGTCCTTAATACAGTTTCACCCAATTCCCCTAAACGGGGGTTTAGAGGGAAAATCAAATGACTTTTAAACAAAAGGCTCATTAAGTAGTACTTAATTTTGAAGGTCTTGGTTAAAGAAGAAAAACAGTAAAACTTAGATAGCTCAACCCAGTACAAAATGGTTATTGAAATATAATGCAGGTTGACATTATGTACTGGGTTGAGATAGAAAGCTGTAGTTTCCACTGTAGTTTCTTCGGTTATCACCGGTTCAAAACATGTCATTAGCTAGTTCATAAAACTTATTATTAAATCACTATAAATCACTATTTGAGATGCCGAATGGGTCATTAATTAATAGCCCAATGACCAATGGAAATACAAGAACCAACGACTTAACGTGCCTTCCAAACCACGCAAGTGATGGTCAGATATGTCTAAACGATGGTGGGAGTTGATGCGGTATCATCAGATGACTGAGACTATCTGAGCCGCTTTAGACCTTTATCATCCTCAAAACCTGACCTCCATGAAGCTGGATTACTGGACCACTCCACAAGGCCCAGTCAATATTACTATGAACATTAATATCATATGTAAGAAATTGTAACGTATTAAATGTTGCTTGGTTTAGTGAAGTGATACTTACCACGTAGGGATGCTTGTCAATGGTAGTGGCTGATCCACTGTACATCCCTGGGAGACCATTGATGCTGCTCTTCAAACTGACTAACCTGAACTCCTTATGAATGGTGTAGCTGCCACCACACCTGTCAAAACCACAGTTGACTTGTAACTCTAACATGTTATGTACTTCAGTTCTTTGCTTTTCGCAAAAGTACACACAACGAACGCAAATACAACCTATAAAATGCCAGAATCAAGTCGTAAGTTCAAGAAATTATAAGTATTCTGTTTAAAACGCGTTTTAGTAATAATTGCAATGAAAAATACTTCTTTGTGTAGATTATGTGAATTTTCATCCTTACACAGAAGTACAGGATTGATGACATTTATTTGTCTTTCTAACTTTTCCGTTTTATTCAAGTTCCTTTTAGTTCATACTAGCTGAGAGTAACCGCGCTTGCCTGGTGCGAAGTATTTCTGCGCTTTCTTAACATAGTGTGTGTATTTTAATGAAAATGCAAATTTAAAGTAAACAAAAGGTTTCCTATTCATCCTTAGAAAAACCATTTAGTTTGTCTGTTAGAACTATAACACCATCTTCCTGTGTTGGCTACCTTATAGTACAACATTTATTTTAATTTATCATGACAAACCACGTAAGTTTGAAATCATAGTACAACACCTTATTTGTTTGCATCGCTGTAAAGCATGAATCGTGTAACATGGTCAACAAACACTGACGGTCGGACGTACCACGCGCTGAGGAGGTGTGTCCCGTGGAAGTGCCGATTTGATACATGCGCAGCGGCGCGCATCATGAGCCTGTTTCTCCACGCTGAAGCAAGCATCCAGTGAACGGTTGAAGATATACGAAAAAGTGCTCGTAGAAAAATTAAATGTTAAAGCTCAAAGGGCTGCCAAAATTAAATATCTTTTACGGTTTTTCTAGAATTTTACGTGACAGTTTTGTTATCTTTTCACATGTAGTGAGGTCATTAATGACCGCCATCTTGAAAATAATTAAATTATCAAACACATAATAGCCTATGTATTAACTATATATAAGTCACATTTATGTAAAATTTCATCAAAATTAGTCCAGTGGTATTTGCGTGATTGAGGAAACAGACAGACACACAGACAATAATTTGATTATATATTAGTATAGATAACTTTTACAATATGACTTATGTTTATTTGTTTATAATAATTCCCTACACGTATCTAATTTACCTGGAAAACTTGGTATAACAATGAAAAATTCTTAACACCAAGAAACCAATATTTAAAATACTTCAATAATATGCAGCACCTTTTGACCAGCGAAGCTGTCTGTCTGGGTCTCAAATATCAAAGATATAACAGAGTGTTAGAATCAGCGTTTAAAAAAATATAAACATATTGTATTTAATACTTTGAATTTGCCTATTTCAAAAAGAGATTAGCCAATGAACAGTTTCGTAGAGACACTATTAATATTTCCAGGCACAATTACGTTACTAATGTACATTGAGTCAAGGTAACTTACCAACAACGAAGCATAACAGGACTACCTTGGCGTTCATGTCTACTGAATGTAAGTTACGTTACTTCAAAACCACACCTTTTATAAGGTTTCAATTCATCGCTATCTTTGCAACATCCTGTCACTTGTCATCTTGTTAAACAACCAAACAATCGAACCAACAAAAAATTGAATTATCACAAAAACACAGGAAACAGGTGAACCTTTCATTCATCATAAAAATATGATAGAAAACCAAAAGTCATTCTTTCAGGAACTCAAGTAGTGTAGAATGACTTTCTTATCATATAACTTTCAACTTTGATACGAAACATATGATTTTGAATGGTTGTTAACAAAGTTAAGCGTGATGAAACACACTTCAATACTTCCTTTACTATAGAGGCGGTAGATTAAGCTCCAAAGTATCAGTTGGACATTAAATTGTTTTGTTTAACACTATTTTAACGATGACTCGGCATCTTGGATATTAGTCAACTTACAATACAGTCTGAGGACAGTCCCTTCTTAACTGACAAGAAAGCCTCTTGACCTGATTTGTTTTAACTACGCGTTAAAGATTAAAAGCCATACTCGATCGTATACCAAAGGATTGTGTTAACAATTTAATTTACATTATTTTACAAACATGAGATCTGCATAACTTGCCGGTGTATTTAGTTTCTTCATATTAAAACGCATGGTATATTAATATTAATTTACACCCCATACCTTCTTGCATGTATGTACACATTATAAACTGAATAATTGTTGTTAATAAGGAAATACATAAAATATTTTTGATCTTCAAATGATTGAACTAAATACAATATACCAATACCAACGGTCTTGCAATTAGAATAACTAATAATCCTCTAATTTCAATACAAACATTCAATATGTATGTTTTACATTTTTAATTCGATCCTATACCTCTTGGATTTAGCAATTATCAGGTTAATTGAACAAAATTATCCTTTAAAAGTACCATTGTCATCTCAAGTTAGAATAGTAAATAATGCAAATAGTTTTAAACTAATTTGAAGTGCAGATCATTGTGAGGTTCAAGACTATTTATTACTAAACCTCTCTCATCTCGTGGTTACACGTCGTCATTTATAATTATGTACTTTAATTAATATAGCAGCTCAAATGACAATACATTTTTCGTTTTACTTTACTTCTTAAATATCTTCAAAAACATCATGAACATTTAAAAATTACAAAAGTATTAAGTATTAATTATTCTTCAGTTACACGAAAAAAAAAAGAAAATATAACATAAGTCTACACATAATATGGCTTATATTTCGCCATTATAAATGGCTTATTCATAGCTGTATTACAACACTTCTCAGTAAATCTTAAAACAAACAAAAACCACCTGATTGTATACATTAATTTGTTTCATTTCACCTTATGTTTAATCCATCTGGCTGTCTAGATTTCAGAACTAACTCAGGCGCCATCTCTATATTAAGTAGTTTTGAATCAGTTAGTTTGGGATATGAGTCTGACTGTTTTTCTAAATAGATGGCTTTCAATGTGAACCCCTCTTCGAGCGTTTTACATTGTGCTCAATGGCGTGTGTGGAGAGTGGTCTGTTTGGATTTTGATGAGTCACATCGAAACGGTGGTTGGTCATCCTGATTCTGAGAGGCGTGATGGTTTTACCAATGTAGTCTTTTGGGCAGTTTTTACATGTAAGTTGATAAACTACTTTGGATGAATTGCAGTCTATAATTCCTTGGATGGGGTATTCCTTTTTAGTCACACTGCTGATTTATGATTTAGCAGGTTGTAAAATCTTACAATGCTTAAGGTATTACATGGGCTGCATTGAGAAGTCCGTGGTTGAGTGAAATTAAATTTTGACGGGATAATATATTTTGGAGGTTTGAAGGCTTATTAATAATAACTTTGGGAACTTTTGAAAATAAATTAGACATTTCCGATTGCTCTCTAAGATAGGATATGCTACTTTAAAATGTTGTTCAGTTTATGGAGTCCTGATGGTATCCAGTAATCAATTTAGGTCGTTGCTATTGATAGACGAATCTAAATTGTTGGGTTTTTGACTTACTTATCGTTAAGTTTTTGAGGATATCTTCTTTCATTGAGAACGTTGGAAAGTTTGAAAATGTATTTGTTAAAATCAGCTTTGTTACTAACAAAACTTTTTCGCTCTGATAGCACGACTTTTAGGGATGGATCGTTTAACATGCATAGGGTGACAGCTGTTGTAATGGAGATACTGTATGGTATTGGTATTTTTAATATGAGGTTTAGTGTTTAGTTTGGTATTATTTGGTATTATTATTATTACATTGTTAGCCCACATTCAAATAGATCAAGAAAGTTATGAATTAAATAATTAGTCCTTAAAATTTGTTTAAATTATGTACGAGTATATGTTTTAATTGTACAGAAACTGTTTTATAAAACTTCACTAAGATTAGACTCGGTAGTTTTGGAAGATACATGGTCATCGAAAAAGTTGTATGGGATTTGAAAGTGAAATAAAAATGTTAATATAATTTGTAGAATTTTTATTTTTACATCAAAAGACACAAAAAATCTTAAATTGTACTAAAAAAAAAGTTTTATTTGAGTTTTGAAAGCTTTGCAATTGGGGCCGTTGCACGACGCACATCAGCCGATAGTCAACCTCCACCAGGTGTTTTGGAGCATTTCAGAGCCGTTGAATTGGCTACGTTGATTCTTCTTCTCTTATCTCTTCCCTCGTTGAAGAAATTGAAAGGGGAAAAGGCATATGTCATTTTCCAGCAGAATGGAGTTATGTCACTACAGTCTAATCGTCCGTACTCTCAACAACAGATTTGATCGTTGATTGGGAGGAATGGTCCTGTTTTGTGGCCACCTAGAGTCTTGATTTGACGCCTTTAGATTTCTTCTGTTGGGGTTACATTTAAAACTTAGTTTATGCTGAAAAATACGTTATCTTCAGCACCTGAGAAGAAGAATCACGTAGCCATTTCAACAGTGACTCCTGAAATGCTCCAAAACACCTGGCAAAAGGTTGACTATCGGCTAGATGTCTGTCGTGCAATGGGGAGCTCACATTGAAACGTTTTTAAATACATTAAAAAAATTTCAGACTTGTGTCTTTTGATGTAAAATCAAAACTCTACTCTAAATTATATTAACATTTTTATTTCACTTTCAAACCTGTACATCTTTTCGATGACCCTGTATATTTTGCCGTAAAATTTCATATTGAAAGCTGTTTGTAGTCACATACATATCACTACATCTAATATAGTTTTATTTATTTTAAACTAAATTTTAAAATATCATAAATTACAATGCCTCAAAGTGTACACATTTCTTAATAATTACAAATAAATTTGAATACTTTTGAAGATGCAGTGCACAAACTAACTGGAACCTGAAAACCTAAACATAACCAAATTTACAATATCATAACTAAAATAAGAATTTACCAGTTCACTATTTTACATACAAACCTCTTATGATGTATTTTTTAAGAACGTGTCTGGGAATCACACCAGAGTTATGTATGACTGCAGAGATGTCCGCGTACATTTATAAGCTATGTTCTCAGATTCACATCACGTAGAGACAAATGTGCAACACATGACGTCATCACCAGCCTTGTGTAGATGTGTTGTGTAATATAGGAGTCTGGAAAACTATGGCACTGTCCCAATAGCTTACAAACTTGTAAACCTGATCGCAAATTTTAAAACTGTTTAAAGAAAACTATAGTCGTATTGGTTCCAAATGTATTTACAGTATCAAGTCCAACTTATTTGATTAAAGGATCGTGATCAGTTTTTGAGTAAATACCTCGTCGACACGAATTGAGGATAATATGAAAATTTGAAAATTTAACGTTACAGGTTTAGGAAATAAAACCTTCAAAGAGATTCATTACTGAAAACTTTGGCGTTACTAATAAATATGTTAGGTACCAACGATTACGAAAATGAGTGATTCATCTTGCCTTCAATCTAAAGGTTTTCATTCTCAGTAAAATTACGTTTTGAGGGTTAATATCATACGAATACTTAATCATGAGTATTTTATTTTATATTTAAATTATTTAGTAAAATAATAAAGATCTTTAAACAAAACTTGGATTCTTTATTAAGTCTATAGCTGTTTAATAGTACATACTCGAAGCCGACATTATTACCAACTGATTTTTGATGATTAATTAAACAAAAGACATTTTAAATATTTGAAGTTTACATCAAAGAAATTATCACAATTTTTCTGTGTATATAAATTTTATTTGGTGACAAGCTTTCACAAAAAATATTAACTACACTATTTCAACAGTTTGACTTGTATTTCATAACACTACAAAAAAGGAGTAATAAAGTAATGTCTCATTAGTACCGCTGTACTAGAACAGTTTCCAACAATGTTGCTGAGGTTATCCTCATTAAAAGTATCCAAATGAATAACTTTTGCAGGAAACGTTTGCTTGGAATATAGTTAACTAAACTAGCTTTGGAACTGGGTAAGCACATTTAGCTTTCTGTCAGTTTTCAAACAGTTCTTTGGTCGTTTAATACGTTTGTAAACTTTCTTCGAACTAGCCGTTGTATCTTTTCTTTAAAATGGTGATTTAACGTCAAACCTTAGTGTGATTCTAATCAATGTACATTAATAAACTCTAGATAGAACTGGGATGTAGTTATCTACTTTGTGAAGTGTGTCAAGCTAGTTCATGAAGAACCTGTTGGTTGAGGTACAATGACAAACTACTCAAGTTTTAAATGATAGATGAAGTTTTACTGTTGTGAGTGTTCTTTCCCATAACATCAGCAAACCTCTAACTTAAGGTTTCCAATATACAATCGAAAGACATGGAAGCACGCAACTGCTTTCGTGCTAAAATAAGTACTGATAGAAAGGGGTTTATTTTTTGGTTTTATTTACATTAGCTAGAAACATCACATTTTAAACTTTTGTTAGCAATCTCGATGAAGTAATGATACAACTATCTCAGTGTAGTCATGCTTGTAACATCTTTTAAGCGTACAACACTATAATTAAAATTGATATTTTGTTATAAAATTTTCAGAGGACACAAAGTTAATTATTTAACCTAATGTGACTACTCATCCTATGTTTATATTTTCCAAGGTTACATTTTCAGTTTCGCGGTTAAAACAAAAGGACCAAGTAACACATATGTTAAATGTTTATCCTCTATGTTTTATAATAATAATTATTTTTTCTTAAGCATCAAGATGAGCTGGCTTTATTTACTTAAATAGAACAACAAGTTAAACAATGAACATGTGATTCAAACATAATAATAACTATAAAACATAGAGGATAAACATTTAACATATTTCTTACTGACCATATTATAGGAGGTTTATTAAATGTCTCATAACAAGGACAAAACGTTGAACTTGTCTCTGGGGAAACATTTTTCTGAGTCTTATTTCAAATGTATGCCTTCTTCTTTTATAAATTGAGGTTTGTATTGTCGTAGTTAAGGTGTTTAAGCTCACAATAAAATTATTAACCAGTTTTTCTTCATTAAAACACTTTTCGCCCTTTAAAGCACTCCTTTTCATTTTTCTTATCGAAGTTGCAAAACTTAACTCCTCCAGCGTGTTCATCTAAGAATTCAGTTGAATGAAATGAAGATACTAGGTTTGTGGTGCGTTACTCCTTAACGAGCCTCTGGTGTTCATATAAAATATTGCTCAACGCGTCATGCTTTATCATTAGGAAACAGCAACGTTTGTTATCGTTTTCAACGCTGTCAGGCTGCAACTCCGATAGCATTCATCACTCTTCCTGCACAGGTAAGCCTTTCTGAATTATTTAAATGTAATATTTCAGGCAAATACGTTTTCAGATGATTAAAGTTTATATTTTAAATTTAAATAACAGAATCAACGTAGTTGAATAGTTATGGATACGCAATATTATTAAGTATAAACTCATTTTAATTAGCTTCATGTTTTTTTCTTTGGACGTATTAGTTTAATAACAGTAAAATTCCAGCGTATTGATTTTAAATATAAACGTGATTTGGCAATCGTTTAAATTAAATAAAGGTTACGGTTCTATATACGTCTATTATTTGAAGATTTTTTTAACAGACAAATTAAAGTTTGTTTTAAATATTAATATTGCCGATTAATCGAACTCTTTCCCTGGCGTCCGTCAGGTGCAATATCGGTGAAGCTTTATCAAAACCGCACTGAACGCTTAGTTATACAGGGTGTCTGTGAACTCTCTGGACATACTTTGAATGTTTCTCGGGTCAAAACAAGAATATTTAACACGTATTTAACAATAATATTTAACATATTTAAACAAGGGTCTCCGGAGCTTCGTTGTCCATCTGTATATGTGGGGATGCTTTTTACTAAAATACTCGTAATTATGACGAAAAAAATAATGCACCGATTTTCAACAATCTTTGGACAAAAGTTTAAAACACCATTGGCTTCTTTGGAAACATATTTTTTTCCAATTTGGCTCTCAAGTTCGAAAATGGCGGCCGTTTAAAATTCTCAAAATAACTCTAGTACCTTAACAACAAATTATGGAGTAAATATGTTTAGTTTATTTGATTCCTTTTCTAAAAATTAGATATTATCAATGTTGATATTTTATCAACTCTAGTACATTTTTCAATCTTTCTTATAAAAGTTATTCCGATCAATACAACCACTGCGTTAACAATCGTTGTCCCTGTTCTAGAGATTGCTGAAAATAATCTTGAAGGAGAGGTGGAAGATCTGGAGTTAACAGGATAAAGCGTGTGACACCTCGCTTAGCATCACTCTGTAATATTTTAACAGCTGCACTTATTTGACACCTTAATGGCTTCCTTCCTTATAGTATAGCGTTTCGAACAAAAATCAATTACTGCAATTTGAAGTATAATTTTAAGGTAAATTTGTTACGTGACTTTTACTGAAAACTTTGACGTATGAATTGTTTAATTAATTATTTATTTGAAAGAGAATACTTTATAAATAGTTGCGACTTTTTATTGGCTTTAGAAATCTTCTGAATTAACAAAATCTCCTCGAGGTTCAAAAATGTAATGTTCTATACTCGTTCAATTGTTTTCGGTAAAGAATTTACGAAATACTGACGTATTAAACGTCAAAATACTGTCTAGGATAGGTTGGAGCCAAATTAAACTCAAAATCAACTGCAAATCTTCTCTAACGAACAGCCCTATATTTACTTATTTAAAAGGTGTTCGTGTTTTTGGATTGCAACCCTCTACATTGTCACTTTATTACGCCCATTGTGTGGACAAGGAATTTATTTTAATAGTGAAGACGATCAAAGTAGAAGGAGAGCTAGACTAGACAGTTCCTGAACGTTGTTTACTTGGACAAATGGGTTTCTCAAGTGAAACTCATGCTGATGGTTCTTCGCTTACAGTGCCGACTGTTGAAGTTTGTTCATGATCCTTTACACAGGCTTCATTTAGCTTTAAATTAATTTTATATAAGATAAGATTATTTGGGAAAGTGGTTTTAGACCGAGTGCGCGTCAACCCTTTGGTTTATTGTCCTGGCTCCCTGTTTGCCTACTGATAGTCCAGGCAGAGAAAAGGTATAGAAGGAAACCTATGGAACACAGTTTTGACTTCGGAACTTGTTTGGACTGGTTTAGAGGAGCACATATCAAAATTATCCACCCGTAGCCTTTAAGCCGATGGGGGAGAGGGTGCCTAAAGGTACCATTTTACTTATACCTCCAAAAGTATGAGTTGTAACAACTAACACAGAGAATACAATGAAAGATGATACAGTTTAATACAAGACTTATATTTAAAGCGTTTTAATATCTTGTTTAGTTTTCGAGATATATCTCTTAAAAGTCTGTAATGTTAAGAAAAAAAACAGGAAAAAAGGGGAACGGTGAAAAGTTGAAAGTGTTTAAGACGAAAGCTGTCATATTTCTCATAATAATTAGCAAAACTTCATATTTCTCGCTCAATTTTTTAGACGTTCGTGACATTTGAAAGAAAAAAGGTAAAAAAAGAAATGGTGGACTCATGTCATTGGTCAAAATTTAATTTTCTACAGTCAAACTAACCATTTTCCTTAACTTACACAAACGTAATACTATATCAAGTGAAATAATACAATATTAATTAATATCAACATCATATCGACAAACATAATACAATATTCCTTATAATTCAACAAATTATTGTTTGATCAAAGTATATTCGTTGTTTTCGAAGTTCAGCTCCTTCCTTAAACTTAAGTTGTGTTTTCAGTAAGCCCAAGGTACTAAACGCTATTTTCTTATGAATTCCGATAACTTGTAAGTAGCTTTTGAGTAGCTCAAGATCCAGTTACAAACTTTGAGAAGTGTGTCAACTAGTTCATGAAGAACCTGTTGGTTGAGAGGTACAATGATAAATTGCTCAAGTTTCTTGAGTTGGTTGAAGCTCTGTTGTCAGTCTCTCTACATTGTTCGGCCAAGTCCAACTTAACTTTAAAATGCAGTACAGCAAGTAAGGACCAAATTTACATATTGAGTAAAAAATCTAGAACTAAAGTCAAAATTGTATTGCATTCAATATTGATAAATTAAAACTACAGATGAGTTGTTGATTAGTTTTAAATGGTGACCAAGTAAAATCTTGCTGAAAATCCGTGATTTTTCGTCAGAAAACATCAACGTTTGTTCATAACTCTTAAGCTTTCGCGGCCGGTGTCATCACTAAGATCTAAGGCTTCCGGTTCAAACCGTGTCACATTGGCGTGTATAAGAAGACGCCACGGCCGACCAATCCAGTCTCAGCCAATCAACCAGCTACTGAGGATGACTCTTCACAGCGAGGTCGAAACGTTTAGCAGTAACTATTTTTCAACTGTGACGCGGTGTAAACCGGAAGCCTTAGATCTTAACCAGCGTTTGTTATAGCTTTTTGTGCTGTTAGGTTGCCACTCTGATAATATTCATTACAACAGAATGATAATAATGTTCGCTCTGAGATAGTAGAGACGGTAGCTTTGATGTTCACGCACAGTGATCCTTTCTGAGCTATTTATGTCCTATACTTCAGACAAATATTTGAAATTAAATGATATTGGTTAGTTAGCCACAGAAGTTAGATGTATTGCTGATTTGAGTGATAGCGAAAACTGCTAGTTTCTGTCTTTAGATAGGTGTATGCTTAAATATTTGGTTTAGTCGAATATAACGGTTTAAAAAGAGTTACGAAAACACAAGTACCAAGTAAAGAATGTAAGTAACTGAACTATGTATGTTTCATGTTATCGTCTACTGAATATAACATTGTGTTATAAACGGGAATGTAGATTTCTCGGGGTTTGACTTTGTTTGACGCACACATTTGTGAGTCAGTGTTGCTAAAGTTGAATCGGAGTTAGAGAGTTTCACATTGTTTACTCAGTCAACTAGATTCCTCGCAGGAGAACTTACACTTCCAAAAGTCACTCTCTCTTACTTGAAGCAAAGACAATGTTATCGTAGGTGGATAACCACATTTGGTTTTCTTAAAATCGGTTTAGTTAAACTTGGATTAGTTCAACCCGGTTTGTTAAACCCGGTTTACTTAAAGACATGTGTTTGTACAATCATTTAAATTGATACTTACAAAAATATTATTCTAGCCTGTTAATTGCATGTTTGAACGGTTCAATTAAGTTTTGTAATCATTTAATAAACTGTTGAACATAGCGAGGTTCTTTTTAAAGTGTTGTTTGTTCACATAACAATTCAATGGTAAACATTTAAAACAGACAACTGTGTTCATGAATTTCAAACTGAAACAAAGCGCGAGCATTTCAGCAGGTTATTGTATAAAGATTTATTTGACAACACGTTTTTGCTGTTAATAAATCCGAAACTGCTGTTTCTCTCAAGGCAACAAACTAACAAGCTGATTTCATTGTGTAAATTGTGTTCGATGGGTTTGTTTTTATAGCTGCCGGTGGGATAGGACAATCGGTATGGTTAGCCTTTTGATTTCACCAGCCCTTTACAGAAGAAAAAGACCAGGCTTTGTTTCAAAAGACAATGTTATAGTAGAAAGATAGCGCATAGATGCCTCATGCAGCTTAGGCAAGTAATTCATCATAGGGCCAGCCCATGCCCAGGATGCGCTCGGTTTAGTTAAACTCCAGGTTAAACTAGGTTTAATAGTTAAACTCTGTTTGGATAAGCTTTGTTAAAGAAAACTTGGCTGCCAGTCTAACTGGAAAATCATGTTCTTACACGAATATTTTCTTTGTATTATTGACTCAAAATTAACTTTTAAATAATATGGATCTTCAACTGTTGATCATAAACTTGTTTAGGTTTACTACACAGAAATTAATTGAAGACAGTGATCAAACAAAGAGATAAGCTTAAAACTACGTCTCATTAGAACTGCTGCACCAGAACAGTTTCCGGCATTGATGCTGAGGCTATCCTCATTAAAACTTTCCAAATGAATGACTTTTGCAGGAAACGCTCGTTTGGAATCGAGTTAACCAAACTGGGTATGCACACAGCTTCCTGTTTTTCTGACGGAAGTTTTCTAACCCAGTTTTATAGCTGTTGAAAATTGTTTTGCTTCCACCATTTTATGCTAGTATTTTAGTATATTCATAACTCACTTTAAAGCAAGATTCAGACTCTTCTTTAGAAAATTTGACTTTTACAATGTTCAGGCACTCAATGTTTTAGAGAACTTGAATCTTAGTATTGGATAGTTTAAATTATAAAGAAAATAAAAGTCAATACTTGTTAAAACTTAACTGGCAAGTAAAATTTATACAGGTATTGGCTTTCGTTTCCTTTTTGATTTAAATAATTTAGTGGTCTGTTATAACGTTATTAGATTACTATTACTGAGTAGTGGTAAGCCTCTGAGTTGTTGCTGGACCATAGTACACACCTGATATCGTTGAGATACATAAAAGAGATTTTGCAACCTAAAATGTTGGTACGTTGCATTTGTTGTGCATCTAATACTTTACTTAAATGATAAACGCTAAACTAAACTTTAACCTTTACCATTGAACCTTGTTTTGAAAGTGTTTGCACATCTTAGCGGACGTAATACGTTAATGTGACAGCTGCAACGTAAAATAAACACTGCTTACTGACGAAAACCTAACCTTGTTGCTGTCAGTCGCACCCTCACGCTCTGCAAATATGCGCTTCCGGATCCGACCCTCTGACGCATAACCCGCGAACCGCGAGTACAAGTGCCGTGGAATATGTAAATAACTGTAATTAAGTGACTTAGTTTTAATAGTGTAAATAGTGACTTAGTGTATCTACTGATGATGCAGCACAAGCGCTGCAAAACACACGTGTCTAGGCTACAACCTGCATAGGATCCACAGGCACCACAACCAAAGTAACTGTAATACATCAAGGTCCTGCAACTGGGAAAATAGAAATTTATTACAAATAAAAGGTAAACATCTGCTCTGTAAACTCACCGTGGTACTTTATTTATATTTTCAGTATGGTCATATAATAAAAACCAGTTTAACCTGTTAGAAATAATTGTTCAAAGTTCAAAACAAAGTACAACTAATTTTAATGTTTATAGCAATTCTTCAACGTATTTATGTATACAAAAATTGATACCTGCATGAACTAATCCGTTTTAAAGAAACACCATCGTTTGTGAAGCAACTATTTAAATTGTAGCTAGACTTATTCCGAACATCAATTTAGTGAGAGGCCTAAGAGTTCAAGCCGATGCTGGACTGGTATGAATCCTTAAACTGATACTAGTACCAGTACTATATACTTAGTATCATATAACTTGCTGCACTAAATGATGGTAAAGTTAAGTTGGACTTGGCCAAACAGTGTGGGAAGACTAAGTGCAGTAGAGCTTCAGCCAACTGAAGAAACTTGAGCGATTTATCATTGTACCTCTCAACCAACAGGTTCTTCGTGAACTAGTTGACATACTTCTCAAAGTTTGAGAAGTTAAGATCTTAAGCTACCTGCAAGTTGTCAAAATATTTAAGAATATAGTAGTTCATCTCTTGGGCTGTGTATTGGCAAGAGCTAAACTTCGTGAACAACGAACGGATTTAGATCAAATAACACTTAAACCTCAGGAAAAAGTAGTCTCATACTTCATTTGAAATAGTATCATGTCTGTGTAAGTTTAAACATGTAATTAGTTTTTTCAATTTTAAGCTTAAGTGGTGCGTCATAATAAAAATTTATTTTTGGATTCAACCACTGAATAATGTTTTTTAGGTTTTTACTGTTTTTGTTATATATTTTATATAAAAAACATTATTCAGTGGTTGAATCCAAAAATCAATTTTTATTATGTAATTAGTTTGTTTCACAGTTTTTTTAAATCTTGCAAAACTAGTGGAAGCAAAACAATTTTGCAACAGTTATAAAACTGGGTTAGAAAACTTCCGTCAGAAAAACAGGAAGCTGTGTGCATATCCAGTTTGGTTAACTCGATTCAAACGAGCGTTTCCTGCAAAAGTCATTCATTTGGAAAGTTTTAATGAGGATAGCCTCAGCATCAATGCCGGAAACTGTTCTGGTGCAGCAGTTCTAATGAGACGTAGTTTAAGGGCTTATCTCTTTGTTTGATCACTGTCTTCAATAAACAAGTTTATGATCAACAGTTGAAGAGCCATATTATTTCAAAGCCAATTTTGAGTAGTAAAACATTCTTCTTACGAGTACATTCGTGTAAAAACATTATTGGTAAACAAAGTTAACCTGAGTTTAACTAAACCTAGTTTAACCTGGAGTTTAACTAAACCGAGTTGTATTAAACTTAGTTTAACCTGGAGTTTACCTTATACAATATGTGAATAAACTTAAATAAACTTAATTAAATCGAGTTTAACCGAGCCTAGTTGAACAAAGTCGAGTTTTACTAAACCAAGTTTAACTAAACCTGGTTTAACTACATCAAGTTTAAATAACCCGAGTTTACATTATTCGAGTTTAAGTAACCTGGGTTTAAGTAAACCTCCCGGTTTAACTAAGTCTTGGTAGGGTTTTTCAAGATAAATTTTATAATACAGCGGGAGCTTTAACCGAACAAAGAAGGCATAAAAAAGGCTATACAAATTAACGAATAACTGTGTGCAAAGATGTCATCCCTTTTACAAACTAAAACATCTGAGATAAAATTAATTTCATGTAATACTTGTCGTAAAATTAAACCAAGAAGCAACAATGTTAGTTATATTTTTCATCTGTAGATGTATTACTTTTACATTACATTTAAATTTTAGCCTTCAGTTTAGATTAAAATAAAAAATACAAAACCTTCGGATTTTTTCGTTGTTTTATATAAAATCTCTATAAATATGCTTTACCAATAGCCTACTTCCAATTGTTTTCTTTTGTTCTGTACAATAAGACATGATTGATAGCTTAGTTGCCTGGGAAACTAATATCCATAGGCTTCATTTTTGTTAAATTTTTAAGTTACGTTTTAAATTAAGATGCCAATTTAATATCAAATTAGTACTTGCGTAAAGCTTTAAAAGAGATTGATTGACGTCATTACAGTCTAAAAGCAGATTCCAGTTCCTCCCAACTCATTATTAACAAGGTCTGAACAAGGGTTAATACCTTCCAGTTTCATCGTCTACTGGTTGGAATTGTTATCCCTATCTTTCAAAGTCATATTCACCTGTGATTTTGCTTTTGATGGTCTGTGAAACCGGTTGTGTCTCTGTCTCTAAAACTTGCCTGATAAAATTTTATTTTAGTAAAGATTGTAGTAAATTTACTGTTTTTGCTCCGATAATTTTAAGATCGTTTCATTATCTAAGGGTTACATTGGTAGTCCTAACTTCTTGAAGCCACTGCTAACAGAACATTGTTGTCCTTCAATGTCTCGATGACCCTTACGACTCTGGGTAGATTTCACTTTCTTTCTTTCTAGCATCCCATCTTGGTCCATACCTTTCTATTTTGACTGGTAGAGCAATGTGGGTATCAACAAAGTAAGGCGTAAACAAAGTAAGGTAATCCAGATCAAAGACAACCAATTTAGGAACGTGATCCGAGTGGCTAAATCAGAGGTCATGATAATGTCATAAAGGTCATGATACTATAGCAAGGGTAATAAGTAGTTATGATTTATCTTTACACGTGCTAAAACCATAACTAACTTAATAATTTAACAACCATAATAGAAAATTAATATATAACTAATAATCTAAGCAGCTGACTCGGCAGGATTTATGTTATTGGACCTTATACTTTTTAGCAGAGTTACCTTTTTCAACTTATATTCTAAGAGTTTCAAATATGAACTGATATAGTTCACATAGATACTAGTATATGTCATGGATTAGACGGATAAACCGCTTTGAATCAATATCTGACAGACACGCACAAACTGTAATACCTTAGGATTAAACATCTCCCGATGTTTGAGGATGTCTTCTAATTAGAGCTGAATATTCAATCACCCATTCCCCAATGAAATTTCAAGAGCTCTGAACAAACAATCAACTAAGATTGTAACTCTAATTTACTACACTCACAGCCTCGCTTTGACCTT
This sequence comes from Matsumurasca onukii, assembly GCA_018831715.1. Taxonomy (NCBI): domain Eukaryota; kingdom Metazoa; phylum Arthropoda; class Insecta; order Hemiptera; family Cicadellidae; genus Matsumurasca; species Matsumurasca onukii. The sequence goes on from CM032065.1 coordinate 39,973,964, forward strand.
CGGGCTCAGCTCTGGCTCCTATACGATCACGGCCGTTACGAGGCTCTCGTTACAAGGTCCATTTACAGCCTCACTTCCCGTATCCAATCAAACCGTAAGTGAAAGTAATTGTTCGGAAGTAAACCGTTCTTTTATATAACTATACGCAGAGTTCTTTTAGTTCGGGTTGTCTACGTTTCTAGTCACCTACAAGTAAAACACAATGTTGTTAATTCTATTCAGTTAACTTTGTGATGATTTTAATATGCTATTGTAAAACAGTTAGTTTGGTTTAATTCGGCGTAGTAGGTCCTCTCTACCACTTAACCTGGACCTAAACCAAGCGTTACCGCATAATCAATTGACAAACTGTCAGTGAAGACTGCGGGGATTGAACTCGCGCAACCTGAGTAAAGAGCGCACATGATACCAACCCTCCTACTTTTTAATTAATAGTTCAGTTTAAAAATCATAAACGTCATACGCTTCCGCGCAAATACTCAATGCTATCACTCGATAATAGGCGTTGAATGGCGCGTTTCTAGGCTAATGCTAGAGCTTAGAATGTTCTTAACCGACAGTTTAAAATATACTTACGTTTTGCATCTGTACAATAGCCTGGATCCAAAAAGGTTTATCAATGTATCTTCAGTGTTAGTAAGTTTCACACTCTTATTAGTACTACACGCAGTAACATGAAAGCCATTTTCTTGAGCGAGATAAAGTTAAACTCTACACAAAGCAATAAATCAGGCTACAAAGTAATGTTGCTATTACATACAACATTAAAGGTGTGAACTCATCTAATGGGAAAAGGTTAATTTTATCACCTACAAAAAGGGAAACAATGTCTGTTGTTCGCTGGAACATTTTCCCTTTTGTTTGTGGTAATGAGAGAAATTACAAACACCCAGCCCCTAACAAATACCGGACTTTCTCCAACCAAACAGACAATTTTTAAGAACTTCCTTTTTACATCGTTACAAATTAAAAAGTGTTAGTTAATCTCCTTAACTTTTGGTAGAGGAAGAATTTTGAAAAACCCTTTGGGAAATGTTCTTATAGGGTCCTGAAGTTTTTTTTGACGTACTTTTCGTTACCCTCCTACCCAAAACCGGGAGGGAGATATAAACGTTTTCAACGAAACCCCCCTCTTGTGACACCTTATTTAAAAGGGTATAAAAACACAAACTCATTCATACTATTTAAAAAATTACTTGTTCCTGTACAAAATGGAGGCTCAAAACGTTTTTCATTTGTTAAGAAGATAAATGAACGCTGTCGATATATTTTTCAAAATGTTGAAAAAGAATTACAGATTTAGTTTTTGGGTACTCAAAGCTTTAAAATTACATGTTATAAGATAATTTTTTCAAACTGTTGAAAATTGACAAATTAAAAAAAGGGGCAGTTTTCAAAAGGTTGCAAAATTTATCATACAACATATCGTTTTAAAGCTTTGAGTGCCCAAAAACTAAATGTATATTTTTTTCAAAATGTTTAAAAATATAGCGACAGCGTCCATTTATCTGCTTAGTAAATGAAAAACGTTTTTAGCCGCCGTTTCGTACAGTCGTAAAGTCTTTTAATGGTATCAATGAGTTTGTGTTTTTATACCCTTTCAAATAAGGTGTCACAAGGCAGGGGGTTTTATATTTAAAACATTTAGCCCCCCGGTATTTTTTAACGAAAGGTACGTCAAAAGAAACTTGAGGACCTTATAAAAACATTTCTCAAAGGATTTTTCAAAATCTTTCCTCTTTCAAAAGTTAAGGGGGGACTTATAAAACTCGCCCTGTATAGTCCATACGAACTTTAAATATGGTATTTACTACTTCAACTAACTACACATTTTCTTCTAATGAAGCTTTGTAATCATTTAAATACCTGTTCATATTTTTGGTAAACCTCTAAGAGGTTTTTACCTATTGAGAAAACCTCCCCATTAAATGGATTTTATGCGATAGTATCCACCATTAGTCTGTAAAGAGCATCAGGTTTTGCGTTCATCGATATATTATTGTTGAAGGACTTCATAACTTTATTACAAAAGTAACCTAACCCAACCAAAGGATTTGTTCTCAAACCAGCATTATTGAAACCTAAAATAATGTCCACAAATCTAATTTAATCTTAAAATTGAAAACTTGTAAAATTATGATTGCAAAATATAATTAATCCATGCTTGACTGAACAATTCAGTATATGAATGCAATGAATAAAACAGCTGATGATTTCAATATTGAACCACTACTGAACAACGTGAAGTTCATTGTAACATAAGCTGATTAAATTAACAATCGCTATCTTTGATTGAATCATGTTGACGTGTCATCAATAGAATGAAACTAATTTATAGAGTTTACTGGACCGGATAAATTACAGATAACTAATTTGTGAACACCTCTCCTGTCTCTCTAAAGCTCTTGTCAATTGTAAAGACAACATATGATTTCCATCCGAGCTTTTACAATCGAAATTGATTGTTTTGTGGCTTTCCCAACTGAAAGCAATTTGGTAAGGTTTTCCACGTAGACTGCTTTATATGTATTTGTTACAATGTGATGAGAAAGGTTTGTTCTGTTTCAGGTGAGCATTTGACTCCAATTTGCAGTTTTGATACGTGAGTTAATTTATTTAATTTACTTTTTGTAAACAGATTATATCCGATTACATAACAGCAGTACATTCTATAATAACATGACATAACGTGGTGAAAATAATATAAGTCCAAAATATAACACAAATTGAACCATACACAAGAAGTTCCTTAATTGTGGAAACCGGTGAAAATAAAAAAAAACATAGAGATATAGACGTGGGAACAAACATACTAGTTTTAGAGATTGTACATCTTAAATAGAAACCAATATACAAAACATATGTAACAATATAATATAAGATTGTACAACGAATAAATTTATATATTAATTCCATAACAGTTATAACAATTAATATATATCTCACAGCTAAACAACTATATTCTTAAAAATAACGTGTACGTTATCTAAGCTACCTCAGGACCAAAGCACTCGAGTGTTCCTGGGCTGGATGCCAACACAGACGCTGCCTTTAATAAAAAAGACAACCGGCTTTTCGCCAGCCCGTACTGATCATGAGTAACCAAGACTCATAATGGTAAGAATGGAGTTAAACTATTGTAACTTTTGATGGGGTATTTCAACTGTTGGCGGCATTGTTTGGGTGAGGCTGCAATCTAAAAGGCTCAAAGATGATTATAAAACATGTAAACGCCTGCGTGAGTTAAAATGCCCTTTCTAATTACTCTAATGGGCCAAGTATAACTCTAATTATTTATGGATCTTAATTTGTATAAACGCAAAATAGCTAATTTATTACTAAAGAAGTTTGAATGTTTGGACCGAACCGAGACAATTAGAAATTGTTATTTCTAATTGGTTATGCTCTAATTGGTCTGACATTACCTTCTGTATGATCACACGCGTTACGAGGCTGTTAATTTGTTTCTGCTTTCAGCCTCAGATTTACACGGACTTATACATATAAAGTTTTGCCATTTGACTCAAGAGATGTTGGGAGGCACAAGACTACAAACCGTACCTTTCTACGACGTTTCGTTCTATTTTGCGAGAGAAATAAATAACTATATTTTCAAAGAAAATTCGCTAAAAAATATCAAACATGCTGTCGGATTCACAATAAATCTGGCTATCCAATTTTCACTCATGGTTTCGTTCTTCCACTAGCTGTACAACAACGAAAATTAATTTCTGCATCGTATCTGAACAAGTAGTTGCATGAATGGGAGCAGGTATTGACAGTCTGTATCTGAGTTGTAAGATTGGTTGTCTGTTGTATAAGATACACGTGCTTGTATCTTGTATCTACCTTGACGGATCAGAAGCCTTTGACAGCAAGATTGAGAACACAATCTCTCAACATCCAATGTAAAACGTGACGCTGTAGTCTTTATTGCAGGAATTCCAACAGATGGTACAAGTAAATTCTAAGTGTGTTCATAGGTAAACTTTTTTAGGAATTGAACTATTTTAATTTTGAATGTTTATGTTTTACTGAACGTATTTGTGTAGCAAACTGGTGAACTTTAGGCGTGATTTTCGTAATTTAGGATTATAAAATTATTAATTTTAGATCAAAACCGTTTTGTGTTAGAAAAAATTCTTTTAGTTTTGTTTATTTTTATTTAGACTCTGGTTATTACAGAAACGTAACCTAAACGTAGGTAGTAGTAAAACCAACACTACCTAAAATCAACCCAACCTAAACGTGAAAAAATTCAATTTTTAAGGCGGTACGGGCGCCTTTCAAAGAATTGAGTTAAACTAGAGAGTCGATGTTTTTGAGACAGAAGAACTTGGATTTCCATCCAACCCTCGTCCACTGGAGAGAAATAATCAACATTCCGCTTTTTCAGTGATAAACATAAGTTCTTTCTTGGTTCTTAAAATACTTTCTTAGAGTGCTTTGTGTCACAAGCCAATTGTCAGTTGCCAATTAATACGTCTAATATTATGAAACCTGGAATCAGCTAGTTATCGATGACAAAAGATCCAGTGAAGGAAAACACTCTTCCCTAACTTAGTTACAAGGGGCAAACTTTGGAGATTTCACGGAAGAGACTGAAAGTTAATTTAAGTTTACTGATTGGACACTTCTTCGTGAAAGTAATGATCCCCCTACAACTTATTTACCTCGCAATTCAATTGATGAAGTCACTGAACCACACTGACAATTCTCAACTTGGGAAAGATATGATCTCGTGCTTTATTCGTTATCAATATTGAATCGTTTTGAAGTAAACCTTGTTATTCTAAAACTGTGCGGGAGTTGGAAAAGTTTAAAACCATAAAGGTGTTAAAAAAGATGTTATAAACTTGTTTATTAAGTTAAGTTAGGGATAAAATTAAGAATGACCGTATTCCAAAACGCTTTGTTAACCACCTTGATAGCTAATTTAATTTTTTCACAAAACCACCCAACCGATTTTCTTGAAACTTGGTATACCTATTGTATCAAGATAAGACTCTTGTTTTAAAGTCGCCGGCATGATCTCAAATGTGTTGTTGCAAAAATGTGGTCGTTTTACGGCATTTTTGATATTTTATATTTTAAATTGGAAAGGATTGTAATTAACGAAGGTTATTGTCAAGTATGAATATTTTGTTGATATTTCATTTTCATCAATTTAACTTCAAAAGATTAACAAAACGTTTTGGGATTTCACCCCGTCTTCAGGTGAAAGCTGACTTAGAACATAACACAAAACATTAGACAAAAGAGCTAGCGTATAAGGTTATCAGCATGAGATGAACAATTAACCACAACCTAACAACTTGCAAGTGTATAATGGACACTTTTTGTGACGATATGCAGATAAAATATAAATAAAGGTATGTGTTAATTGGTATTTTAACTTAATTGTAATTTAATTAATGATTTACTCCCGGTAGTCCGGGATGTACTGTTTAAACTTCGGGGGAAAATTCCATATAATTGACCCAGAAAGTTTAATGTATAGTCTGCCATTGCATTTTCAAAACAAAGTGCCAAACAATCAGTTAAACTATGTTTAGAAATCGTTAACCGTATAGGAGATGGAAACTAAGATTGATTTCGTGTTATCAAGAAAGATACAACCACTCTTTGAAAGTGACGGCCCGCATATAAACCAATCCTGTACGTGATGCCAATACAGGAAATATCAAGTGCTTGCTTTACTTTGAGCAATCTAATGTCTTATTTTGTAACTAGTAATGTATAATTTAAATTATTTAAAACTATTTTTGTTTAATAATATTACGAGGAATATTAATTTGTAGGGACGAAACTAGAAAAAAACATGAGTTATAGTATTGCTAAACATTTTTCATTAAAACCTTAAGTGTAGGCCCGTTTGCCAGACCAAAATACAACAGAGCCCCATAAAATGAAATAAGAAACATAGCCGAAAGTACCTACAAGAGCTACCGTGAATTCTTGCGAATTCTGTATAACGCAGTGAAAATCAAAACTATTTATAAACCGTATTTATAAACCGATGTCATTTACACGTATTTAATACTTATACTTTACCCAACATGTGGACTAAATTCAACAAAATCCGTTCAGCCAGACCAAGATGGCGGCTGAAAATAGTTTTTTCGCCATCTTGAACGGATTTTGTTGAAACTAAGTACATATGTTAGGGGCGGTGCTAAGAATGTTTATACTAAGTTTTATTGGAATAAAATAAAAATACAGTTTGTTTGAGTTAAAATCTCTTTTTTGAGAGGAAACATCCCCTCCCCAAGGCCACTTCCGGTTAGTCGATTTTGCTGGCTAACGAACATATTCTATACATTTTAAAGAAAAACCGGAGTTCAAAATGTTATAAAAATTGGACCAAACATTTGACTTGCTGAATAGTCACAATCGTACATACAGGGTAAGTTAAAATGCTTCCCCCCACCTTAACTTTGAAATAAAACCTTTAAAAACCTTTAGGAATGTTTTATAGGATTTTAAAGTTTGTTTTGACGTACTTTGCATCACCTCCCCCAGCCAAACTTGGGGCCCCCAAATATTTTAAACACAGCCAAAATTATTTGTGGCAAAAGTAATTTATTTGGGCACCTAAAAAAGGATCTCTCGATCAAAAGTTTTACTGTCTCAATTAGTTTTTGTCACACAAATTTAAGATCAAATCATTACAGTTTCCTATACAATTTCTTTTAAATGACAACATTTTCTAAATACTTTATGAAATTTGTTATAGGTTGTAATGTTTCCTGGAGTATTTTGAAGGAACTTTTGTTTGTCATACTAAACAAATTGTATGTGAAATGTAGCATTTATACATGATTTTGTGTCATCTTTAAATTGGTGCAACAAAAAAACTAGTCGAGATCAAAATGTTTCTTTATGTCGTTGAATGTGTGTACAAATTTCCTTTCTTTGAGGTGCTACGGGGTTAGTATTAAAGATTTGAGCTATCCCCCCAATTTTGGGTTGGGTGTGACGCAAAGTACGTCAAAACAAACCTCAGAATCCCATAGAAATATTCCCCAAAGGGTTTCAAAAAGATAGTTGTTTTAGTTAAGGTGGGGTACACTTAAAACTCACTCTGTATATGTAGTATAATAAAAATTAATATATACCCGCTCTAAGTTTTCCTTGTATCAAACTTAGGAAGTTCTTTTGGCTAAGTTTGTTTGGTAAGATTGAACGTCGGGCGACAAAAGGAGAGAAAAGTAGAAGAGGTTTGGTCGACAAACCGTCTTTGAAAATACACCCTAAGAAAACTCGAGGGAAATTCTCGGACATTTTTACTGCTTTGACATTATTAACAAAGTAACACAACTTTCCACAAATAATCGTTTTAAAGAATTCTCTTAATGCTCAACATGTCATAGTGTGATGATGGGACGCTTGGCTTGGCTTCTTATTTAAAGCACGGTCATACCACAGTGTGTGTCTAATGGAATAGGAAAAGTGATGCAAAGATTAGTTATGAAATACCAAAACGTAGTAATCCAGTTAAAAAAGTTTTAAACGAAACAAAAAGTTATTTATATGATATGACATGATGACCGCTACATTGTTTTTGTTACCTACACTACGTTTGACTTATTTTACTGTCAATTTACATATAGCATGTTAGGTATTTGATTTTGAATACCATTGTGCAATGATAAATTCATTCAAATTACAAAAGTATAGCAGAGCTAAAAGCAATGTTAGTTTTGAGGTTATCTTGGAAAATGGCATCATATATAACTTCATGCACAAACGGCAGTTTTGTTGGAAAATACCCGGGCATATGTTATTGCGTGCCTCAAGACCTCCGCATTTCACATGATTATTTTAAATGTTTCTTCTTTAAATATATCACGGAATAATATACGCTAACTGACTATCTGTGATGGAAAACTAACTTGTTTTGCAATGAAGACGTGGACGTCTGTATAGAGAGTCTCTATTGTCTGTGGACGCCCGAATCAATAACGAGTATTTTCCGGAATTAAACGTAATTAGCCACAATATAAAACTCTTGACGCTAAAATTTTGAAAGTTCTTTTGTGCAAGTTTGGTTTGGGAAATAGAATGACGGACGACAAAAGGAAAGAAGAGTAGAAGAAGTTTTGTTGACAAACCTTCTTTGAAAATACATCCAAGCAATGCTCTAGGGACATCCTCACTGCTTTCATACTGGTAACGAAGTCACCCAACTTTCCAAAAGTAATCTTTGTTGCAGTGAATAAGCCTCTTTTATTACGTCAATTATTAAACTTGGTTCATACAATATGTAAGGCTTAATAGACACAGCATAGTTCGACCAAGATAAGAGAGGGACAGAAGATAAAGCACTGATTTGAGATTTAGCTGTAAATTTTGCCAAACAGGCTGGACCACGGTACGGTAATCAATGTTTTAAGATAATCAGAAATATAAGTTCTCTAATCCTTGACCTCCCAGGTGTCTTGAGTAATATATTGATTATTAAACTGTGTATAGCACCTTGAACGGGTATTTTAGTCTTAATATAAGGTATTTACCTCCGTCAACAGTTCAAACACTTTTTGTTAGCGACATTTATTTCGCCATTAAATTGATATTTCAAGCAAGTATTTTCTGTTTCATCAAGTGTGGTTTTCCTTTGTAAACGTGTTTAAAATCGAATTAATAAGACACGTCACGAGTTGATTACCATCAGTTTGAACTCGAAATGTTACTCTGGTCTTACTGATAATTATACCATGTTTCATTAGAAACTTATAATCATGTTATATGTCTAGCAAAAGTTTCTAGTAGTAAGGGGTGATTTAAATGGGTCGTTAGACATGGTGCACATGATTAAGTTAAGCACAGGAGTAATGTTGCAGTGCGGGTCAAGTTATGGTTAGGCTTAAGCCACATCTCAGACTAATGGATATAGACTAAACCTGCACTAATGGTATCACATTCCGTGACCATTCAGTATAACCAAAGTCTTTAATTCACTGATTCTGCAGATTTTTAATTCACTGACTTCCAAATTATAGAGGTTCTTGTTCTTCTTAGAAATGACAGCCAATATTATAAATATTATTGATGTTTTCTCCATTAACTTTGTGGTAGTCAAAAGTATACAATGAAAACATTTTTTGTAAAAAATTAAAAATTTAATATTATAATAAATTCGTTTATAACGTTTGGAACACTCTAAAAATGAAGGAGTGAAGGCCACTTGGAAAAAGTGAAGTTTCCCTCTTTTGGGTGTTGAAAGCTGCTCTCACTAAAGAGTGGCTCGATTATTACCCTTTGGGAGTGGTTTTCACTCTTTCACATTTAAATTGAAGGTACTAAGTTATTATACATTATAGTATTAATTAATTCGCGAATTTCCTAAGGCAAAGTTAGCTTCAACGTCATCATAGTAAGACCCATTCACGGAACCATAAAATGAGCACTGATCTTTGTATCTAGAATAAGTTTAGTGCATGTTTTCAAAACTGTGTATACACGTACATATTAAGTATAAATTAAAGCAACAACACTTTGGTTTGATTATAAATGAATGTACAAAATTGCCAGTATATGTTTGTCTGTTTCTTTTCCAACTGTTCGAATTATTATTATTTATGGTTTGTATATTTCGAACATTTTAAACAGGCCACCTGGTGACCTGTGGACTATGAATGTTTTGTAGATAGGCAATAACGTCCTGACTGAAATCAAAACTTTGAAAAGAACTTTGCAAATCTAAAACATGAATGCAATTAAAACCACTGTTAAACCAAATATTCATGTATCGTTCCTAAAAGCTTAAGAAAAATATAGCTAACTAGTCAAAACGTTAAACACGTGTAATGAACTACATTATTAACGGTTTCCTAAACTATTATTGGAAGTTTTACTTTCATCAAGTCACTTTCGTTGGAAAATATTTCTTGCCATTGAACAACGAGGCACTGATGAAAGATTGCGAATATTTGAATAAATATTCAATTCCTTTTACACCTCAGCCATCCATCATTATTAATATCTCCTTTCGTTTAGCAAAGCAGATTATCAGGATATCTTAGTATCAAACGAAATGCTAAAAGTGTCAAATAAACCAAACGAGTAACGATGGTGTCGAAATAAATTTTTGGTGAGATATCTTCAAGAAAATCGTGAATTTATGATACATGATTAAGAACTTGTATCTTTTCGGTGTAAGCACATCATGGCTCAACCAAGATAAGAGAGGGACAGAAGATAAAGCACTGATTTGAGATTTAGCTGTAAATTTTGCCAAACAGGCTGGACCACGGAGGTAATCAATGTTTTAAGATAATCAGAAATATAAGTTCTCTAATCCTTGACCTCCCAGGTGTCTTGAGTAATATATTGATTATTAACTGTGTATAGCACCTTGAACGGTATTTTAGACTTAATATAAGGTATTTACCTCCGTCAACAGTTCAAACACTTTTGTTAGCGACATTTATTTCGCCATTAAATTGATATTTCGAGCAAGTATTTTCTGTTTCATCAAGTGTGGTTTTCCTTTGTAAACGTGTTTAAAATCGAATAAATAAGACACGTCACGAGTTGACCATCAGTTTGAACTCGAAATACTCTGGTCTTACTGATAATTATTGTTTCATTAACTTATAATCATGTTATATGTCTAGCAAGTTTCTAGTAGTAAGGGGTGATTTAAATGGGTCGTTAGACATGGTGCACATGATCAAGTTAAGCACAGGAGTAATGTTGCAGTGCGGGTCAAGTTATGGTTAGGCTTAAGCCACATCTCAGACTAATGGATATAGACTAAACCTGCACTAATGGTATCACATTCCGGGACCATTCAGTATAACCAAAGTTTAGCAGATTTTTAATTCACTGACTTCCAAATTATAGAGAGAAGGTTCTTGTTCTTCCTTAGAAATGTCAGCCAATATTATAAATATTATTGATGTTTTCTCCATTAACTTTGTGGTAGTCAAAAGTATACAATGAAAACATTTTTGTAAAAAATTAAAAATTTAATATTATAAATGTTCTCAGATAAATTCGTTTATAACGTTTGGAACACTCTAAAAATGAAGGAGTGAAGGCCACTTGGAAAAAGTGAAGTTTCCCTCTTTTGGGTGTTGAAAGCTGCTCTCACTAAAAAGTGGCTCGATTTTTACCCTTTGGGAGTGGTTTTCACTCTTTCACATTTAAATTGAAGGTACTAATTATTATACATTATAGTATTAATAATTCGCGAATTTCCTAAGGCAAAGTTAGCTTCAACGTCATCATAGTAAGACCCATTCACGGAACCATAAAATGAGCACTGATCTTTGTATCTAGAACAAGTTTAGTGCATGTTTTCAAACTGTGTATACACGTACATATTAGTAGTATAAATTAAAGCAACAACACTTTGGTTTGATTATAAATGAATGTACAAGATTGCCAGTATATATTTGTCTGTTTCTTTTCCAACTGTTCGAATTATTATTATTTATGGTTTGTATATTTCGCGATATTTTAAACAGGCCACCTGGTGACCTGTGGACTATGAATGTTTTGTAGATAGGCAATAACGTCCTGACTGAAATCAAAACTTTGAAAAGAACTTTGCAAATCTAAAACATGAATGCAATTAAAACCACTGTTAAACCAAATATTCATGTATCGTTCCTAAAAGCTTAAAAAAAATATAGCTAACTAGTCAAAACGTTAAACACGTGTAATGAACTACATTATTAACGGTCCCTAAACTATTATTGGAAGTTTTACTTTCATCAAGTCACTTTCGTTGAAAATATTTCTTGCCATTGAACAACGAGGCACTGATGAAAGATTGCGAATATTTGAATAAATATTCAATTCCTTTTACACCTCAGCCATCCATCATTATTAATATCTCCTTTCGTTTAGCAAAGCAGATTATCAGGATATCTTAGTATCAAACGAAATGCTAAAATTGTCAAATAAAACCAAAACGAGTGTCCAAATAAATTATTGGTGAGCTATCTTCAAGAAAATCGTGAATTTATGATAGTCATTATATATGTTTAAGAACTTGTACCTTTTTCTGTGTAAGCACATCATGGCTCAAAACATTCTAAATCTCGGCCGACACGCAGCTGAGCGCTAAAGCGCCACTGACATGAGTGAAGCGAATTTCCTTATCAACATAGGAGTTACGAGGCTGTTCACTACGCTCACAGCCTGCACAAGCTCATTTGAAATTAAAACCAAATTTCTTCATACAAATTACAAAATCATAAAGAATGGAAAATATTGTTTTATAAAACGTTTAGTTGCCTGAAAACATTGACTCGGCAGAGATGTAGCAGAACGTACATAGATTACGCGGGTATTGAAACATTCAGTGGCGCCAAAACACATAAATCAGAGGACACAAACAAATCCAGTCCTGGTCGATTTCATGTTAGTCCTTACAGCACGTTTTAAATGTAACATTAACTCGTGCCACGTGCGTTTGTGTGTACATTGATGTAAAATAACATATAAGTTACAGATAAAATAATTAGTAGTTGTGGGAATCGATTTTGAGAGGACTACTTTTAAGTATTGTTGCACTGAATATTATTATACTTTGTTGGTTCCTATAATATTGTTTGTTTAACCATTGCCAACAGTTATCTGAGCCCTTCAAGCAAAACTGCGCCGTTAATGCGAATAAATCTAAGAGATTCGTGCCGAAATTCGTTCAAAAGACTAAATATACTTACTTTTCCATCAATTTACATTTACGAAACTATCATGTTTTGCCTCGATAAATGCCGCCTTGTACAAGGCAATGACATTCATAATCATGGTATGCGATCGGTAGACAACTACAGAGTTGAATACCATAGACTGGAATTATTTAAAAAGTTACCATCACTAGCAGGGATATTATTATTTCAAAACTACCCTTACATATTAAAATGTTTCAACTTTCTAAATTATTTAAAACAAAATTAAAAAACTACCTTGTATCCAAATCATTTTATAGTAGGGGTCTATAGAAGAGTTCTTAGAGAACTCGCTTACTATGTTGTTTGGTGGCAAGTGACTAGTCAGCATACGCTGATTACTTTTAGATCAGCTCATTTCATAATGTTTTACGTCATGTTTTAGGTTACTTTTCTACTGAAGAAGGGATTAGATTTCCGATTCCAGTTCTTTTTGTTCACTAAAACCTATGGAAAACGTCCGTAATAATAATATATCAATCTCAGAGCTTGGTTTATTGTCAATGGGAATTAGTATACATTTGAATTTGCTACGTTAGTTACAATGAAAACTTGACTATTATCTTGAATATTTCATAATTCGTAGTCACCAAAGAGAACGGTCTGCAAGGAATCAGAGTAAAATGTTTTCAATGAGAGCACTTAAAGTTCCTGTGAGGGATGTCAACAGAAAGGTTCTATTAACTACAAATTATTTATTTAAGAGCACCAGTATAAATTAAGGGTAGAAACTACTTTACTCTAAAGAAAATATCTTCCAAACTGGCTTTTAGAAGAACCTATCTAACCCTGAGGCCTACACTTTTGGAGAATTTGAGAAACAAATAACCTATCTACGCCTAATTATAATAAATTTAAATTTTTCTTTTTCCTTTTTTTACTTTTCAAACATATTGTGTAAATTGTACAGTAAACTAAAATACAATGCGTTGGTCACTGAGTTTAGTTCGACATTGTAAGGTGGACCAAGAAGTAACGTTTAAATTTAATGATAATCCTCTACTTCAAGGTCAATTCATATGAAAGTACTTACAGTAGTTGTATCTAGTTGTGTCTTATCTCAGACTAGGGAATTGTCACGTTTTATAGCGCTCTATAAAGAGTTAAGTGGGTTTTCTTTTCTGCAATGATACACCCAAGCAAATCTTCAATTTTTATGGAATTCCTGTTTGAAATTGACGTCCAAAATCACGTAAAATACAATCGCCAATTCTTGAAGTATATTTTTAAAGGAAAATGTAAATACTCTTTTAGGTTTCAGTTAATGGTTTGGTCACGAGCATCGCTTATGAAAGTTCTCACCCATTAAATCAAAATGTTACTGGAGTGGTTGAACTTTTACAACATTACAGATACATTCAAACAACTTTTAGTTGCACACATTGACTTTTAAAACCATCTTATAATCTTGAAGTCGTCAACTAAGATTGATTTCGTGTCAACAAGAGATACACAAGGTACAAACCCAACTACTCTTTAGAGAGTAACGCCGTGCATGTTAACCAATCCCGCACGTGACTCCAATACAGAACACATCGAGTACTCTTCACCTGTGCTTCCATCGTCTTAGACACAGCTAATCCCTTGTCTATCAATTCTTTCCCCATCTATTGCCAAATTATTGGATACCAAAATAACAGGATGGCCCATAAACATCTGACATCTTTAAAACAGCTGGTTCTAAGTTTTTAATTTAATTGCTTACGTCATTGTTGCATTTGAAAATATAGGTTTTGCCATTTCAGTAAACATGGAGAGGTGAACGGTACAACATCATGCGTTTGTTAGTGAAACTCTCTTTAAAATAACAAATCTGTAACTGTTACACAAAGGATTTTCGAAATAACTTTATATTTCCACGTCATGGCTCTGTTCCTGGTCGAAACTCTATTAAACACTGAGGAATTTCAAAACTGCATCTGTGTTGGAAATCTAACCGACTGGTAGGCCTAGATCTGTTTGTTTCCCTGAGAATTTCGAAAGAGTGCGGAAATCAGTGATACAAAGCCCAAAACGGACACCTCATTTCCCGTTTTTTTTAAATAAATAAACTAACGCGCAACTCACACGTCACATTAATAGTTAATGCCGGGAGTATATTAATCTAAGATCTAAGGCTTTCCGGCAGTGGAGAGTCATCCTCAGTAGCTGGTTGTGCAGAGTCTCAGCCAGTCAACCAGCTACTGAGGATGACTCTCCACAGCCAGGTTCGAAACGTCGCAGTAACTTTGTTTCAACTATGACGCGGTGAAAACCAGAAGCCTTATATTTTAGTGATGACACTGGCCGCGAAAGCTTAGGAGTTAAGACAAGACAAGCTTCTTTGTGCACACAAACATAGAGTATGGTGATGGCGTCACAGTTATACAATTTATTATGGAAGGCAATCTTGAAGCAGGTCTTCAGGAGATGTTCAAATAGATGCTGCACAGTTGTCTCTAGCTCCAGTTGGCTTCAATTTAGAATTCCAAATTGTTTTGTTTTATTACGGTTGGTCATTTTGTACCAGGATTCTTAATTTTGAATTGTTTCTATAGTATTTTGTTAAATTTATGGTTTCCTAGAAAAGTTCACCGCTAAATTACGCCGTTATTGTAGCGGTGAACTTTTATGAACCTATGTGTAACGATGACGGTGGACGTAACACAATATTTAAACAGATGTGACAAAACAACTTTGACATGTTGTTTTAGTTGTCAAAGTTTATTTACGTATGTAGTAATGGACAAGCTTGACTTTTGTTTACAAAACAAAATGTGTCACCTGGTGAAAAAACCTTAACTAGTTTTCACCGCTACTTTACGTCCGCCGTTTTCTAGGAAACCACTCTCTTCTGATTGTATTGAAAACAAAACTCACCGTCATATTACGGCCGTAATGTAGCGGTCACCGCTTTCTAGGAAATCATGGCTTAAGATTATATTAACCTATTAAATGAACAAAAGCACATTTGCATTAGCCAAGTCAAAACAAAATCTGTTTATACTTAAGTAACATTACTAACAATACGAAACTAGTTGCTAAGGTTTGCAAGGAACAAAACCCAGGTGTTCTAACAGATTTATAGGTAGTAATATTCACAGCTAACAAGCAAATTGGCCGTAAAGTCTGATAGCAGAATACGCCGTTATTGCTGTTTATTTCTTAAGCATCAATTTAGATTTTAGTATAAATAGTTATTTAATAAATTCTAAGTTGAAATTGAAGTGTTGAACGAATATGAACTTGACCCAAGATTGAGGGCTGCAATTTCTCAGGAATTGAATTTCTACGGGTTGGAAAAGGAGGGAGAAGTTTTATAACAAGGATATTAAAGAACATTTACAATATTCCTGGGGACTCTTTGTTTGAAGATTGTTGTTAACGATGGAGGAGCTTCAAAGTTTCAAAGTTACTTGTACCAATTATTATGAAGTATAATGTACCACCAACTTGCTTTAATTGATTTATGTATTTATTTATGTATTCACACCTTTTTTACAAAAACGTGGCAGATTCTATGGTTGTATTAAAACGGGGGTTGAATCTCATTTTGTACATACAAATACGTTTGGCTTTATCCCGAAATTGTCACCTTTATGACTACCATTTACAAACCACTCAATATTAGCAAAGACAAGAAATCATAGTTTTACCCTTTTTTCATCTTTTAAAAGACTGCACGACCGGTCTCGTGAGCTAAGCCCAAGATGTACAAGATTTGCAATTCAAAAACAAACCAAAAGTCCATCAGGTGTTTACAGATTCAAATAGAGATATCGATCATAAATGTGGCGTTTTTTATATATTTTATATGTATTCAAAGATTGGATTTATATCTTTTGTATGTGCTGTGTTTAATAAATTTGTTGGGTCCGATTTCTGATTTATGTAAATGTGGAAACCTTACTTGCAATTCAAGTTGTCACCTTTTTTGTCAAATTCTAGAACTGTCATGTTATTTTCGACGCTTGTATAAGAATGGTTACTTTCTAGGAAATGCTCGGCAAAGAATTGTTAACTAATTTGGAATGGCTTTTGAATTGTTAATTTTTTTAAATAGTTCTGACAATTTCACTGTGCCGATGAGTTTTGCTCCCGAAACCGGTTGTGCAATCGGTTAAAAGATGAAAAAATAGTACTATGTGTTTTTGTTTTCCAATAACAATAGTAACCCTAAGTAAACCTTTTCTGTTTAATATAACAATGACTCGATATTGTTTAAATTCATTTCATAAATACCTGAACAAACCGAGTTGTTCCTGAATTTGGCAATTCGGCCTACCTTAACCTGCCAAAAGATTTAAAACCTCCGCCTATAACATCGGTACATCCTGAATACTAAGAAGCTAACGATTATTGCTCTTGTAGTTCTCGTTTGTACCTTGCTTAAAAAAAGCTTGATTCATTTTCCAGGTTTCAAGGTCAATCTAAAACCTAACAACTGGAAAATTGGAGCTGTTCTAAAGTTATCAACGTAATCACCAAACGAAACGCGTTTTTTCTTAAATATTTTTAGTCTTAAAACAACTAGCTTGTAAAACAACGCAACATGAACAAAGACGTCATGAAACAAACAACGATTGGATAAACTTAACACGTCCACGGCCTATGACAGCTGTCCACTGACTCAGTAATTGCTGACTGGGAGCAGTGGACGACCAATCACAGACGTGTATCAGACTGACCAACTGTAGCAACTAAAGATACCAGTTTATGTCCAGTTAATGGATAGAGAAATTCTTGGAGTTTTGAAGAATGTGTTTTTAACAAAGACATTCCTACAAGGAACGTAAGACAATTTCCCTTAGAGTAATAGCTATTTTTCCGTGGGAATACCATTTTTACAACACTTAATTATTTGTGTTATTTTTTATGTTAATTTTCACCTAGAGATGGGATCAAACTTAACATCCCGAAACGTCGTGTTCATCTTATAAATAAAAAAAAGATGGTAGAGTCCGCAATAATATTACAACCCCAGAAATACTTCTACCACCATCAAAACAGCCTTCAAACATAGAATAGTACTCATTAGTAGCTAGTCCATGTCTACAAATTATATAGTTAGCAAAACATTATATTCTTAAGTTTAACTCAACGACGAATAAAACATTAACACTGATGTAAACACTAGTTCCAAGAAGCTGATTCAATGTTTTATTAAATGTCTTTTCAACATAAATCATTTCTGCACATCCAAGAGAATAACCTCGTATGCAAAGTTTTCTACGAATTCAGTTATAGCATTAACCTTACTCAACATCAAACAACTTTGCTCCAAACCACGAGGTTTCTCTGAATCCATTAATATGTATATGTCAGCAAACTAGGTTTTATTCGAGAAATCTTTGATGTATAAATGTTTTAAAGGTTTAGAGTAGTTCAAACAATGTGCCTCTGAAATAACAAAGACTACGCTCGTATTACTGTTGCAATAATTAGATGTATCATAAAATGTCAACAGACTTTAATTTATACATAGAGTTACGAGTAACTTAAATATTCAAACGTTAAGACTCTCTAAAGTTCAAAATAGTTTTCCTGCCTTCGGTATCAAACTGTTTATTTCAATAAAACATTCTATTAGAAGCAGTGAATATTAACTGTAAAAGGGTTTTAAAGATACAAAATGCAATTTGAAAACGCGTCGTTGAAACAGTTTTAATTATCCTACCCACCTTATCTCAAATAAATACGTATACTAAAACCTACATTACATGAGAAATTACAGAGACACCTGATTTAAATGGCCAGAACTTTATATTTTCATCCAAATGTAGAAACTAGAGTAATTAAGTTTTACAACTATTAGTATATTGATTTTGTATTTTAAAATTGTTTATTCCCTAAACGCCTGACATTTCTCAAAGCTGTTTTGCTGACTGCTAGCATGTATGTTGTGTAGAAGTATGAAGGCGTTCCGTAGTATTGTCAAATCGTGTTGTGAAAACAAAGCAAAAAATGTGTCCTTTAAAATGTTGATATTTTTTTCCTTTTAAAACTATGTAGAATATGACCCACCTTTGCATTTAAAAAATCTCGAGTTATGACCCCATGAGTTTCAGCATAGACACCCTGTATACTAAAATCTTTTAAATATTTTCCTGAAATCTACATGTACGATTTTTATAGAATAAAGTTTGGTTTATCTTTCTAGCTTTAATAGTACTTCTGTAATCCGTTTAGGACGCTTTATCGTGGCCAATCGGTATATGTCGCCAGTTTATATCTGCTTTACCTTTTTTGCTACGCGTTGCCTCAAGAGACCAATCATACTAAACTCTTATAAGATTCCCGCACTAGAATCTTTCATTTGGAGGAGAATGTGAAATGTTTGACTTCCATTGAGAATACATTAATTTCATTACGGCCAATTTAATTTCTAAAACGTAATACTATGGGATTTATCTAAAGGAGTTGTATGTTACAAAAGATCTCAGCCAGCTTTACCTGCAAACATTAAGAATAAATTCACATAAAACCTTTATATAATTTGCTATATATTTGTCAAATTTCATGTGCTTTGTTATTTTGAGGTCTAAATATTCTTTTCACTAAAAACTAGTGTTTACAGCTGTAACCTTTTATAAATAGGCTACAATACAATAAGATAACGAAATTAAATCACGCAAATTAACGTTAGCTTTAAATTATAATTATGGTTGACCTGTTAATAACAGGTAGGAAAATACAATGATAAGGTACCATAAAAATTACTGGTTTATATTTAAAAGGATCATGCATGATTGGAAAATATATTTGTTACTCATTACATTTAGAAAGACAAACATCAACAAAACAAACAAATGCTTGCATAGACAAGTACAAGATAAAAAATATTTATAAACGTTAACAGCTTAAAGTTTTGAGACTTAAAGTCCGATGTTGATCCTATACCTCCCCAAAAAGTCTTCAATAGAATAAAATGCTTTTCCCAATTGCTTATTTTCTAAATTTGTCTTGAATTTGCTCGCGTTGTTTTTGTTTTTCATCCCAATTCTGTAATTTATTATAAGGTTGGATCCTATTTTTTGAGGAAACTTTTGAAGAAACTTGTTTCGAGATCAGGAATGTTGAATGGGTTGCAAATCTGCAATTTAGATATAATACTTTCGGCCAAACGTAATGTACACATAAAATATGTAAACATGATTCAACTTAAAGTTTAATAAGTTAAGTCGCGGCCGGTGTCACAACTATAATCCGGTTCTTCTGGTTCACACCGCTTCCAAACTTCAAAATTAGGTTGAAACATTTCGGCCTCGCCGCGGAAAACTGCCAATCAGTGACTGAAAATGGTACTCCAAAGGGAGGTTGAAACATTTTAACCTAATAATGAAGTTTGGACGTGGTGTGAACCAGAAAAACCAAATTATAATTTAATAAGTTACTTATTATTTAATTTATGTACTTTCAAATTCTGCTTACTGCAACCTCTGCTTATGGCTATAAAACCCGTGTCAACTGTATAAAATCATACATTATACATTGTACCGTGCTTAATAAGTTGATTGACTGGGACTCGAGGCGTGGTCCTGTAATCCAGCTTCATGGAGGTCTGGTTTTGAGGATGATATAGGTCTAAAACAGCTCAGATAGTCTCAGTGATCATCTGATGATACCCACATCAACTCCCACCATCGTTTAGACATATCAGAACATCACCTGCGTGGTTCACAAGTCACGTTAAGCCGTTGGTCCTTGTATTTCCATTGGTCATTGGGCTATTAATTAATGACCCATTCTAAGGAAGAGTCGGCCTTAGTTAACAAGACTACACCTCATAACTCATTACTACCACTCATCCTTCACCACATATTTGTCCTAAAATACCCTCATGAGAGTGGTCGGCATCTCAAATAGTGATTTAGTGATTTTCTACACAAAACTTAACGCCCTCAGCGTAACGACATACTCAACAGTTTGATTACAACTAAAAGATTCTTAATCAGCTTTAAATCCGCTGTTAAAAAGTAATAAAGTATGCTACAATCGTTACTCTAACATAGAGGATTTTCTATGATTGAATATTGTTACTGTTGAATTATTCATTAGCGTATTATGAAAATCGTACCAACCCACACGATTACCAAGCAGCTAATATCCATCAACAGTTAACTGATTCAACCGTAATATCTGGTAGTGAGAAGTTGTTCATTATGAGTTTGATGATGTTTGTGTGTTCTGTTTTATTAATCATATTACTTACAACTGACGGTTACAACGGCTATTCTAGGTAAGAATCGTTTATACGATTAAACCATTACAATTAACTTGAACAGTGTTGTTTTTGTTTGTGTAATATCCTTTAGCTAACTTAATCTTTGTATATTTATTGTGTGTCAAACTAAAGCAAAACCACATAAAATATTTCGTTTGTTAACAGATCAAGTGTAACTTTTCCTTCTATTGGCCGTGCATAATTAGGTAGTTTTGTGTTTCTTCAATACGGTTGGTCAGTCTGGTACACATGTGTGATTGGTTGTTCGCTGCTCCCAGTCAGTAGGCAGGTGTCACAGGCCGAGTCTGTGTTTAGTGACTCCATGGCAATTCATTATCTTTGGTTTCTTTAATTGCTGTTTGTTTCATATCATTTTTGTGGATGTTGTACTGTTTTCTAGGCTAATTGTTTTGAGATTAATTTTAGTGTCTCTTAGAGAGTAAAGGCCAATACTTAAGACTAACACCTGAACAAAAGGTTTACCACGTCTACAATAATTTCAAGGTCACATTACCTTTATTACATAAGTATAAGCATGCGAGGACGTTTGGCCGGATGCTTGGTTATGCGCCTCATGTAATTGAATCTACCTGCATACTCTAGCCACTCTTCTAGCATACAAGGTGAGTTTTAAATGTCCCCCCTTAATCTTTGACGAAGAAAATATTTTTAAAACCCTTGAATGTTTTTATAGAATTCTAAAGTTTTTTGACGTACTTTGCGTCACCCCTCCCCTCAAACCGGGGCTAAATTGTTTAAATAAAACCACCCCCTCGTGGCACCTCAAAGAGAGAGAATTTGAATACAAATTGAACGACGC
The DNA here is from genome assembly GCA_018831715.1 of Matsumurasca onukii. Taxonomy (NCBI): domain Eukaryota; kingdom Metazoa; phylum Arthropoda; class Insecta; order Hemiptera; family Cicadellidae; genus Matsumurasca; species Matsumurasca onukii. The sequence goes on from CM032065.1 coordinate 39,995,673, forward strand.
AAAGAAAGATTGCATTTAAAACTCACCCTGTATATAAAACTATGCCAGGTTGTGTACGAGTGCGGCTAATGCAGCCGAAGCTTAATATTGCATATATTTGTCTAGTGATTCCAGGCGAGTCCCCAAAGAGCTCTCGTCCCACAGAAATTTCAAGCTGTTAGATCTAGGAGACACCTGTGGCAGGACTTTGTTGACCGCAGGATCGCCCAGGATTATCGGAGGTATGACCGCACAGCTTGGGGAGTTCCCGTGGATAGCTCACCTCGGGTATTCGTCATTTTCTAACACAGACCATGCAAAACTGGACGATTTCCTGTGTGGTGGTTCAGTGATCAACGACAGGTAAGAGTATTAAGTGTCTAAAATGTTGCATTCATTCAATCTCGTTCAAACGTTCAGAATTTGCATTCACCTAATTCTCATTCACTCAAATTTGTTCCATTCTATAGCCCCTACTCCGTGGTTTCTTTACGCGGAGCTCCAGTCGTGTGCCCTAAACTCGTTTATATCGTAGAATGCGTCTGCGACCAAAATTATTTTTTCAAGCAAGTTTTGAATGCCTTTGGCGTTTGTGCACTTTTGAATTTGGCAGTCTGTTGACGAGTTGAACTCCTGCCTGTGAACGCAAACGTTCATGAGCTACCGTTCTGTGCCTCCCAGTTCGAAGGTTCTACCTGCCCTTGATTTCGTATGACTGGATATCACTCCCTCTTACATCACATTTTTGACTGAAAAAGTTAGGTTTCCAAAATATAGAGGCAGGGAAATGTTAACAGTTTCAAATTTTTGAAAGCTGATCTGCACGACTCTCTCCATTGCAGCTTTGCAATTGTTCTGACTGCTTGTTTTTGAAGAATGAAAATTATGGAAAAGTTTTCGCTTTTGCAGCGTCCCCACAGCGCTACTCCGTAGCAGAGATGTGGAAAGACAAGTCCATAATATCTCGTCATCAGTTGGGGAATATTTCGATGGCTGTCTAAAAACATAAACGCCTGAGGAAATTTTGGAGCAGACATAGTCTACATGAAAATCCCTGGTCAAACCTCGATCGAGGTGTATCCCGAGGAATTTTGTTTTGTAGACTTTTTCCATCTAATCCAGCACGACAGTTGGACTTTGATATGAGTCTGTCTGACGTTAGTAGAAGAAAAGTGACGTAGTAATCCAACCAGTCAATTAGTCCATGGGGTGCAAATGTTTTCGAGAGGCTAGAACCTATGAAGCCCAGCATCAAACTTGTTTATGCTTCGTTTCGCCCTTTACAAAAAACACAGTTTTCAAAACTACACCGTTGTTAAACGTTCAATTTTAAGTTTGAAAGTATTTAATGAAATGTCAATATATTGTATAACAGCATTTAGATTTTTATTTTGCTCCTCAAATTGTCTTTAATAAAGCTCTGAAAGATTTAGAGTACTTTTACATTTTTCGAGGGCATATTTCAAAAAGCAGTGAATGAATTTAAAAACCCAGTTTCCAAGCGCGTTACAACCATTCGTTTAAGACCTTAAAGCCAAACTTTATACAACGCCACCGTTTAAACATCTGCAACTAAGATTGTTTTTACGGCGTAGAATAATTTACCAATAATGCTCAGATACATTAATCTATTGTTGCTAGTGGCTTAATACCACAAATTAAACGTAATTCGAATTAATCTTTCCAATAGGGAGGCCTTCTAGTATTATGTTATATGTGTTGCAAAAGCAACTATATCTGTAAGGGGTAATTAATAAAAAATAAACAAACAAACCTCTGCATCACCCGTACTGCGCAGCCTAAGAAGAAAGATTTACTCTGCGTATAGAATAGTTATGCATCAATTACCGAGAGCTCGGAAACTAAATCTAAAACACGTTCACAGGTACGTACTAACAGCAGCCCATTGTGCGTCAGAGTACCAAGACGCGGATCTGCTACTGGTGCGCTTAGGCAAGCACCAGAACAAAGCAGAGGCCGAGACAAGCGCACACTGTGTAACTCCACCGTGCGCACCTCCTCCCAGAGACTACAAGATAGAGCAAACCATCTGTCACCCTGGGTTCACCATGAAGGAGAAACAACACGACATCTGTCTGCTCCGAGTCGATGAACCTATACAGTTCAACGATTACGTACAATCCATCTGTCTCCCTTTCTACGAACACCTCCAAAACAGCTCCTTTGTGGACGAGTACTTAAACGTCGCAGGGTGGGGGAGATCAGACCGAGACTCGGATGCAGCTAGTGACGTTTTGCTATTTGCGAATGTACCCGTTGTTGATCTTACTGCTTGTAAAGATTTCTTTGCGAATAAGAGTGACTCGTTCGTGATCGGGGGAAATCAAATGTGTGCAGGAGGTCAGGAAGGTACAGACTCTTGTGCAGGGGATTCAGGAGGGCCTTTAGTGAAAAAGGTTTTGATCGAATATGATTTGATGTATTTTCAAATCGGTATAGTCTCCTTTGGGCACAGACAGTGTGCTCAGGCTCATGTCCCCGCTATTTATACACGAGTAGATAAGTACCTGAAGTGGATTCTTGATCACATTCGAAAGTGACGTTATCCAGAGAACAAGTGAGCAGCATAAATACAAACTCGGAAAGGTTTTGAAACACGAGCAAATTTTATGATATGAAATAAATCTCAAGACAATATGGTTTATCATTTGTTTCATAGTCAAACCCGTATACCAGTTCAGGAAAATATCAAACGACGTAGTTTTACTACCAATTTTGAAAATGTACTTCAATCTTGTTGAAGCAAATTGGACTGGAGTTCGTTTTGTTTCTAATCAACTTGATTTTGATTGGACGTCTTAGTAAAGCTTTGCTACATGTTAAGTTATGTAAGCTATGGTCCATTTTGGCACACAAACTAGAAGATAATGTTTTATCCTTTAGCCAAACTCTGGAACTACTATTGAATTAAGTATTTTAATAGTACTTATGCAGACACTAAAATCATACTTTGTGCTGTTTTAGTTCATAACGTATTTTCAAAAGCAGTGAAGAGCTAATTGTGCTATTGCAGCTACAAACCTTTGATTAAAACGTGATAAACTAAGAATATTTCTATTTTGGTAATGTTTTTCCAGTGCTTCAAGTTGTGGTCCAAATCTTATTGTGGTTGTTCTATTGGGGTGAACAAATTGTTAGTGCATTAAATAACATAATCGTTAAGAGTTTTTATTACAATAATCCTAACAAGCTAAAACTCTCGCTGTATTTGTATGATTAATAATCTAGCAGAAAACAAACATGACCGATTGAAGATCTACCTTTAATGAATATAAAAGTTGAACTTTCTCAGCAGAAACAAAACGAAACTGCTGTGTTGAACTTTCTCATTATTGGTGCGACTTAAACTGCATCAATACTAACTCTAACCCTTAAAGTTCAAGGCTGAATATAACTTAACATCAAGGTGTTTTAAAATGTGTTGGATAATCTATTTAATCTCTGATGCGTCAAACCAACACCCTAAACGAAACGCGAATGAACTTAAACCGTTGAAAACTACAAAATAGTTACTGAAGGCATTGTTTTGGTTTGCTTTCTGACACTAATGATCAATTTTTGACGGTTAAACTTTATTGAGCGCACAGAATGTAGGTCAACACAAGTATACTGGAGACAAACTGCAACATTAATCACAATCTCGGCAGAAAGAAGAGTGTTGACTCCAATTGACCAAGGCAATATTGACTGAAAGATATGGCTTGGCTCGGGACGCTATCGCTTGTTATAGTCTTGGTTTATTTGAACATGGGGAAGTTATTACACCACGAACCGTGTTAGTGGTTTTGAAATTATCGTCGGATTTTGTTGTAAGACAAGGTAAAAAGGTAAAGTTTGTCTTGTTTAACGAGGCGAAGTTAGGACTACAAAGTCCTTTCTACTAAAATCAGAGAATCATTTTTTGGTCTTTGGAACGGAACAGATCTGAACTTATATTAAGCAAGGAATTACGGTAGGTTTGTCTCTTTTTGTTGATAAGGTAACTTCCAACGGATATTCTTCTACCTTCTTCGCTTATCAGGCGAATAATTAAAAGCTCCTCATGAGAGCTATGCCATGGTCAGTTCAAACTACGTTTGTTTTGTGGTTGTAGCATAGCATGTACGTACGTGAGCCCAGGTGACAAGAACCAGTTCGGGAGTCTCATCTGCCGACGTACAGAGATGTCAACGACATTAAAAAATAAAACAAAGTATATGACACGGCAATAATTACGATGCACTTAATGTATAAATTTTATTTGTTTATTTTAATATTCAAAACCCTTAACTTAAACTACTGTCAAATAACACCTTTCCTAACTACCAGCACATACTTGCAGAGTTTAAACTGGCACAAATATTACACAATATATAATTTTACAAATAAGTAAAGTTAAGGCATTAAAGCAACAGTTGGTAATTGATACTTGTCGGACATGATAGGATAAGTATAGGGTTCCGAGTAACCAAGGGTCAAGAAGCAGCCTGAGGCCAAGGCGGGACTTATGATCAAGTATTTGAAAGCTCGACATCCGTGAAAACAGGCTACTCAGATTTGTTTAGGTTAGGTTAGGTTAGGTACTCGTAGTGTTAGCAAAGATAATGTTATGGTGGGTAGATAGTGCATAGATGCCTAATGGCTGAGGCAGAAAAATCAATATGGTTAGGCAGCCCCCGCACAAAATGCGCTGCAAGCGCTGCGGTAATTTTTAATTGGTAGAGTTTTGTATAAGCATTTGATTGACGCAGAATTATGTGAAGGGTATTAAAAACGTATATCTTTATACAGCTTTGAAATACGCACAAACCATGCCCTGGGGTCAGTATTGGTACTCATGTCATGGTCCAGGTATTGATATATTACCATGCTGACGGCATGACTACCTCATTTTCCGTAGAAAATTCGCTAAATTCGTAATTTGTGAAGTAATTCACAAGTAGTATGATGATAATATATCGTCTTTATTGTATTTACAAAAGGCGAAGTTAGTGTTTAGGAGCCCTATCTACCATTTTACCTTAACAATTAAAAATAACAAATTAATTGGACGAAATATAAATCATTAAAAACAATAAACAAAGTATCACATAAAATACTTTAAACTAAAAAAAGAAGATTAATGGCAATTTTTTGAATACAATTAAATAAAAATAGAAAAATATTTTATTATTGACATTTTTAAAATGTTCCAAAAAATATCACCTTAAGATCCTGCAATAGGTGATTTTAATTTTCTTCCCAAACCTAACACAACCATCTATTGTTCTGAAATCAATGCTGCATAATCGACACGTAGTCACAGTAAATGATTTATTTTACGAATCAGTTCTATTTGGTGGAACCGCGATAATAGGGCAGTTCCATATCTTGTATTGCGATGTATTTGATTATTTCTGTTAATGAATTTAAACCTTTCAGATAAGTAGGCTGGAACTTTCAAAGGGAGAACTTTATGACTGGGACTCGTGGCGTGGTCCTGTAATCCAGCTTCATGGAGGTCAGGTTTTGAGGATGATATAGGTCTAAAGCGGCTCAGATAGTCTCAGTGATCATCTGATGATACCCGCATCAACTCCCACCATCGTTTAGACATATCAGACCATCACTTGCGTGGTTCGGAAGTCACGTTAAGCCGTTGGTCCTTGTATTTCCATTGGTAATTGGGCTATTAATTAATGACCCATTCTAAGGAAGAGTCGGCCTTAGTTTGTAACAAGACTACAACTCATAACTCATTACTACCACTCATCACACTCATCCTTCACCACATATTTGCCTTAAAATACCCTCATGAGAGCGGTCGGCATCTCACATAGTGATTTAGTGATATGTATAAGACAAATATCATGATACATTCTTAACTCTTTTAATTTAAATACTGATGGATTTTTAAGAGTGGTGTTTTGTGCTCGTCATAATTGACATACATTTCAATCTAACATGATAGTTTTGAGCACGTTGCAGTCATATCATTGATGACGACATCACAATAGTTAAGGTGAGGCAGTACAAGCATTGTTTTAACTTCGTGGGGTTGACAAGTTGATTCTCGTTTGGTGCTATGTATACTTGCAAACACCTATTTGCATATGGTTATTCACAAAATGAAGGTTATTCATACAGCCTTTTAAAAACACCTTTACATAACTACAAAAAACATTCTTCCCAACTATTTTAAAATGTACCAATTAATATATTCCGTAAGTCTTTGCCTTACCTCCTAACAGCTACTTATTTTCAGGAATCCGGATTGACAATCGATTATTGGTTTAGTCGACTTGTCCTACTTAACAACCAGTATGATACGAGTACTGCTACAACAGTGCTGACAGACATACACTTCTAAGACTACATCAAGCAAACATTGATAAGGTAAGCTCTCCATGACATTATTTTATTACTATAATATATATCAAATAATGTGTTATAATAAATATCTACAATAACTACCTAAGCGGTCAAGTTAAAAACGTTACAATTGAAACTTTTTTATTTGCTATTAAGTTCTGTTAGTCCACGATCACTGTACAATGGGGCTCTTGGCAAACATAGGCTAGCATTGATCTATTGTTTGAGAATTACGTGAGTGGGGTTTAAAGTGGTTCTATTGTTAAGATGGATTTGTACGTACGGTATGCACACTGCACAGCCCCTTTGTTCGTGTATAGTCAATACTAGAGTACCACAAACAATAAAATATTTATTCAAAATATAACTATAACACTTACTACCCTCAGTGTTGTGTATTTGATTACATCTAATTAATTTAAAAAATGACTTCAAATTACCCAATAAAGTTGTTTAATTTCTCTGAGGCCTTTCAGAGAATCGCCCAAACTGAAGGAAAAATAATTTTAAAATATTGTATAAAACATATGACAAATAGATTTTAGAAAAATAAACTTAAAAATATAAAATAAAGTAATAAGATTGTATCGACATACTATAACGAGTTAATTAAAATAATTTGAGCAAAGGAGAATTTTCAAATAAGCCTGGTTCGTTGTTGACTAGAAAATGTTGATTTTTGTGTATGTGTAGGATTCTGCTGCATCAAGATATCTCATGCTAGTACATCTAATTACTTTGGTTTCTTTTATTGATATTGTTAATTACTCAACCTAGAACGAAATGACAACACCGTAACAATAAATTGGTTTGCGTAAAATAATAACGCAAGTGTATCGAATACATGTATACGTGGTTCGTTTTTGTGTTGTTTTGCCACTTAGAGTTAGAACTATCACATTTCTTGGTGGTGGACTGTTTAGTGTTTATCTGGCATGCGTCGTACCTGTTACACCTGTCGCATCCTACGCTGATGCGATATCTATGTGCGGTGGTTTATAATGAAATATTACATTTCAAACTAGTTATTTACCAGTTTTCCATTAAATGTTAAGATAGAAACTTTTCTCTTTTAAATAAATTTGCGTACACGGATTAAAACAAAACAAGAGAGTCAGACAAAAGGACGAGAAGGGTTAAAAACATCTCTTGTTAACTTGTTTGTCCGGTAGAAATATTAAAACGGCCCATAACACTTGAGAATTACGAGCAAGGGCAGAAATGATTGTTCCATCGCATCGCCAACTGGGAGATTCTGTTGTCGTTCTTTTACTGTTTGTAGTATTATTTCTAAATACAAATGTAATCTTTTGGGATGATACGTGTAAATTGTCGATGGTAAAATAGTAACCGATAGGAAACACCTTAATTGGAGCAACTAACGAAAATCAACAGGACGTTTATTTTGCATTATTGTGAAAATTGAGTAAAGCTTGTAATCGATTTCTAATTTGTAGGTTTAGTTAGATTTATTTTTTCTCATTATTAATTACATTAATTGGTCTTATATTTGCTATTCAATTTGGCGTACATTAGTTTTGCGTTACAGGAGTTTTCCCGTACTGAACTATAGTTTATACTAGAGTGTTTCGTACCTCAGATCGTGAACTTCACGTTGTTAGTACTAAATGAAGCTAGTTAAACGTATTTAGGTTGTATGAATCCCTTTAATCCTTTTCATAGCTCCCATTTAGGTTCAAATGTTTTACTTTATTATTTTAAGAGTCTCGCCCATAAATATTTTATTTATTGAAGATTTCTGGAAATATTTAATAAAGATTTCTGGCCACTGTCACTACTATACTGTACTATACTCGTATTCTAATTCTTCCGGCTCAAACCACGTCAAAACATCATAATAATTTAGAGAAGTGTTGTTATATAGTTAGGCTATGATTAAGCCATGAAAAATGACGAAGTCAAAGCCATCTTTTATGTAGACTTATGTTATATTCTGTGACTGTGTAACTGAAGATTAATAATTAGTTTCAATATTTCGACCTCGCTGTGGAGTACCATCTTCAGTCAATGCATTACGATGTTTTGACGTGGTTTGAATCTGAAGAACTAGATTACAGTTTATAAGACCGTTGTTTGTAAACCACTCATCATCGTCGCATTATGAAGTGATTTCCATTCAAACGTTCGTTTCGCTCTGAACTTCCTATTGACAAAAGCTTTTGCAACGTTAAATCATTTTCTCGGAAACCGAGATGAGTCAGCTGTTCAGTTTAGAGTATTTACGTAGCCGATGCTAGTTCGTGTTTCATCAAACATGAAGCAACGTTGCCATCAAACATTTGTTTCATATTTCACTTTACTCAAATCATTTATCAGAATGGACAGACTCATTTGGTATTCAGTTTCGGCATTCAAATCAGTTAGTGTACCCGACCCGAGAGGAGGGTCCGGTCACTTTCACAACATCGAGAGTGATTTAACGAGATTTTTATTGACTCGTGGGTTATTCAGAATTCACTTTGAAACCAGAAAGAAGATTCACTTTGATCATGGCGTATGAGGGAGCTGAATAAAATATTAAATTTACGTTCAAAGATTTAATATCTAGCTTAAATGTTGCATTATTAGTAAGTGGTTTTTATCGTGCTATTTGAACGGTGTTTATGACCGCTATTTTTTAGTAGTTAGACAGTTTTGGATATTTGTTCTTAAGTCCGAGCATTAAAAGTATTAAGTGTGTAAACAAAGTTCATAGTACATGACATCTTTGGATTGCAAAATAAAACATGAAAAGCAAAACTGTGAATTTTCAAGTAACAAAAGAGCTTTGGACAAAATAAAAATGTATCTCTAAGTACATTTAGTGCCGGATCATTAAAATTAGTTTTAAAACATATAACTTAATTCAAAAACAGAATAACAACTTTCCAATCCTAGGTCTGCTAAAAAGTAATATAAAAAAAAAACAACAATAATAACAGTGTATAAATAACTAAGAGTTAGTTCCTGTTGAATAAATTCCTAAGAATAAACAAGGAGTATATTTATGACGCTATTTTATTTTTTAGTTCTCGACTTAGAAATTTTGAATTTGGCAAAAATGTTATTTGTAACTTTGCTAATGTTTTTCTCATCAGAGCTAAAATGTCATCTACTTTTTACTTCTTGGTTTAAGAAAGTGTCAATTTTTGTTGGATGCTGACATTTAGTTTACTTAAGAAAGGTCAACTAAATGCTGATAGTTATTGTCCGGAGTTAACTGTCAGTTTAAACTTAGTTGGGGATTAGGTACCGGTAGGTGCGCTAATTGTGACTATTGACCATGTTACTATAGACTATATTCTCTATTTACCAAATAATTAAATGCTTCAGTTGGGTTTGGCACCGACAGAGCTGTTAGCAAATAAGCATGAATAAAAATGAATATTTCATTGCATATAGATATTTACAGTAAATGTATCGCAATCGTTAATTGTTTGTGTGCCTAAAACTTTCCTTTCATTCTTACATCTAAATCCCATTCAAACATACAGATTTTACACTCACTCTCTCCCATGCGAGCATTCGAATGTAACCACTCTAGTCTCTAGTCAGTCAGCCAATCATAGGGTCTCCCAATTGAATGCCATAAACTCGTCTGTATCATAAAATGCTTGAGAAATCAGAATTGTTTTAAGTCAAGTTTTGAATTCCATAGGCTCAGTGGAATTTTTGAACGAATTCGGTAGTCTTTTGACGAAATGAACTGGTAAGGCAAACGTTCATGAACTATCGTTCTGTGTCTCCCAGTTCGGTAGTGTGTCCCTCCCTCTAGTTTCATAAGAGTGTACGTCTAAACCTATGATGGTATTACTTTTTGATTTTTGAAGAGACGCGTCTTCAAAATGTAAAGGTAAGGTAGAGTCAACAGTTTTAGGTTTTTGAATGTCTCCCTACACGACTGACTCTCTCCTACACTAAGTCACATTCAAATACGCAATTTTAATAATGCTGAGTAATTTCCTGATAATTTTTCACCGGTATCGATCATTGAATATAACTGGTTTTACCTTTGAAATGTTAGAGTTGAAATTCAGTTTGCCCATTGAAGTCGGAGTTAGCAGAGCAGGAGCAATATATTAAAAGCTGCACTCAAGATAGCGGTCCATTTGCAATGCTAATGTAGTCAACAGTTATCTAGTGATTTATCCAGCAAAGCGATTCTCTCCATCAACTGATAGTTTTCTTGTTTTCCCATTCATGCAACTATCAATGCTTCATTATTCAAGCAACTATAATTCGACTCAAATCGTAAAACTGTTGTTTATAGAATAAATAATGGTTTTCTATGCCTTAACAATGTTTATCAACACATTTGTAATGTGCCTCGCTTTAATTACAGTGATAAGATAAGATCACTGTATTGCCAGACAAAATAAATTGCATTAGGAATCACAAAATGCATCAAATGAACGACAAACAAAAACAAAAGTAACTAATATTGAAGTAGATACTACTTAAGGTTCATCTTCCCTTAATTATCCAAAACTCATCCATACCGTATTTTAGTGAACGTGTTCTTCACTAACAATTTCGTCAGGCTTCTCTTAAACGTTTTAACGTTTTCTTCTTTGTTTAATTCTTCAGGTAAATAATTGTTAATTTTAACTAAATTATAAATTGTATGATATTTCAATATGTCTACGCCTTAAGCTATGGTTTCCTAGAAAGCGGTGACCGCTACATTACGGCCGTAATGTGACGGTGAGTTTTGTTTTCAATGTTATCATATGAGAGTGGTTTCCTAGAGAGCGGTGGACGAAAAGTAGCGGTGAAAACTAGTTAAAGGTTTTCTCGCCAGGAGACACATTTTGTTTTATAAACAAAAGTCTAGTTTGTCCATTGCTATATACGTAAATAAACTTTGACAACTAAAATAAACAACATGTCAAAAGTTGTTTTGTCCACATACTCGTATGTTTGAATATTGTGTTACGTCCACCGTCACCAGTTACGTTGACCGCCATTACGGCCGTAATATAGCGGTGAACCTTTTAGAAATCATGGTTTAGGTTAGAACAATCACATTTGGTCCGTTTCATCACTATATATCACTATTTGAGAAGCCAGGCAAATATGTGGTGAAGGATGAGTGTGATGAGTGTTAGTAATGAGTTATGAGGTGTAGTCTTGTTACAAGCTAAGACGACTCTTCCTTAGAATGAATCGTTAATTAATAGCCCAATGAACAATGGAAATACAAGGACCAACGGCAAAGTGACTTCCGAACCACGCAGGTGATGGTCTGATATGTCTAAACGATGGCGGGAGTTGTTGCGGGTACCATCAGATGATCACTGAGACTATCTGAGCCGATTTAGACCTATATCATTCTCACAACCTGACCTCCATGAAGCTGGATTACAAGACCACGCCACGAGTCCCAGTCAATCGTGCCACACATCATACCACTTAACATAGTGTGCTGTGAAATGCATAGATTTCTGTATTTCACAGCAGTGTGTTCCTACTTTTGTTACTTTTGTGTAAACTACAAAAAAAGTAAAGCAAACAAGAGTTGCACTGCGGGGGAAGTTTTGCACGTCTGCTTAAGTATGTAGCAGTTGCCAACTTTGTTAGCCACATGTATGTACCTTACACTGCAGAACGGTTTTACGAATAGTTTTTAAGTATTATATAAACGTAACATTTTCCTGGTTTACCATGATGTAGATTCCAAGAGTGTGCGAGATTTTGTTTGTAACATTTTACAGTTACAGCGAAAATAGTGTATACTATGCGATTTGTTCATTGATACACACAATTGTTTGTACAATACAAAGCAATCTTGTTAAGAATCGATTGTTTAACGAACTTAACCTAGAGATTTACAAAAGGAACATTGTTTCATGACAGTCGGACCGAAAATGCGACCTGTAGAGTGGTCGCACACATACAGGGTGAGTTTTATATGTCCCCTTCACCTTAACTTTTGAAAAGAACTTTTTAAACCCTTTGGGGAATGTTTTTATAGGATTCTGAAGTTTTTTGACGTACTTTGCGTCACCCATCCCCACCCAAAAACCGTTGTGATCGTAGGGTTGTAATCTTAAGATTTTCGAGAAAAATTTGTCGTTTTAAAAAATTGTATATGGAATGTGGTATTTTAAAGCTGATTTCTCGGGATCTTTAAACAGCTATTTAAAAAAAAACTAGTAAAGATGAAAAACTGTTCTTTACGTAGTTAAATTTGGATAAAAATCCCTTTCTTTTGAATTGCCACAAAGGGGGGGTTGCAATTTAAAGATTTTGAGGGGGCTCCCCCCCCGGTTTTTGGGTGGGGGTGGTGACGTTAAGTACGTAAAAACAAACTTCAGAATCCTATAAAACATTCCTTAAAGGGTTTCAAAAATGTTATTCCTTTTACAAAAGTTAAATTGGTGGACATACAAAACTCACCCTGTATAATTTTATATAGTATATTAAGTTTTGTCATATGACTCGAGGGTTGTTGTGAAGAATAAAACAGTAATCGCACCTGTCTACGACGTGTCCTTCTCTTTGGCAAGAGAAATTAATAGCTCAATTTCCTATGGAAATTCACTAATAATTGAAGTAAAGAACGACGCATTTTCAAACACCAGTTTATAGGTGCCTTTTTAATTTTTGCACACCTGAGGTTTAATATCCTAATTCGAAATCTACCTGCAGAGCTTGAATCTGCTACGTACTATTACAATTACAACTTATTTTGTCACGCACAACGCTTATGCCCGTAGTTTTCTTTACTTCATCAATGATATGTGTCACATTATATTCTCATCTCGTTCCAAGCATAATACAGGGTGGCCCAAAAAGGTACTCGTAATTTTATAGTATGTATTTTTCTTATTAGCGATACAAAGCTGGCTTTATCTTAAAACTAAATGCTTGATCTGCTTCCCTCTATTCAGTACGACATAATCCATACGTCTTAACATTTTTTAACTATTCCTAAACATTCTCTAGGAGTGCAATCCATTAGAACTGATGTTATGTTTTGCTTCATATTTTGAATACTTTAAGTTTGTGTCCAAAAAATATTTTCCTTTAGTGTTCTCCACAGCAAACCACTACAAAGTGAAAGATCAAGATTTCTTGTTGAGTATGAGCAGTCAGTTGAACGGGACACTACTTTTAGGCCACACCACAAATTATTCAAATCTGAAGCAAAACATAACATCAGTTCTAATAAATTACACTCCTAGAGCATGTTCAGATATGGTTGAAAACATATTAAGACATATTCATATTTTGAGTGTCTAAATATTCTTTTCACTAAAAAAATTGCGTTTACTGCTCAACCTTTATAATTAGGCTACTACGATACAATGCAAGATAACGAACCAAATCACGCAATAACGTTATTAAATTATAATATGGTTGACCTGTTAATAAATAGAAATCTATAAATGATAATGGTACCATAAAATACTGGTTCATATTTAAAGGATCATGCATGATTGGAAAATATATTTGTTACTATTACATTTAGAAAGAAAACAACAACAAAACAAGCAAATTCTTCCATAGACAAGTACAAGATAAAAAATATTTATAAATCGTTACTACAAAATTTTTGAGACATAAAGTCCGATTTGATTCTATATCTACTCCAAAGTCTTCATTGAATAAAATGCTTTACCCAATAGCTTATTTTCTAAATTTGTCTTGGTGTTGTTTTTAGTTTTTGCATCCCAATTCTGTAATTTATTATAAGGTTGATCCTATTTTTGAGAGGAACTTATGAAGAAACTTTTCAGATCAGGAATGTTGAATGGTTAAATCTGCAATTTCATATAATACTTTCGGCCAAACGTAATGTACACATAAAATATGTAAACATGATTCAACTTAAAGCTTACAGTTAAGTCAAAAGGCCGGTGCCAACCCAACCTGTTCTGGTTCACACCGCTTCCCAAACTTCAAAATTAGGTTGAAACATTTCGGCCCGCCGCGGAAAACTGCCAATCAGTGACTGAAAATGGTAATTAGTGAGGTTGAATAGTCTAACCTAATAAATGAAGTTTGACGTGGTGTGAACCAGAAAACAAAAATTATAATTTCTATTATTTATTCACACTTTCACCTTTGTAACACTGCAACCTCTTGCTTTGGCTTAATAACAACCTGTGTCAACTGTATAAAATCATACATTATGACATTGTACCGTGCTTAATAAGTTGATTGAGTGGGACTTCGAGGCGTGGTCCTGTAATCCAGCTTCATGGCGGTTTGGTTTTTGAGGATGATATAGGTCTAAAACAGCTCAGATAGTCTCAGGTGATCATCTGATGATGTCCACATCAACTCCCCACCATCGTTTAGACATCAGACCATCACCTGTGGGTTCACAGTCACGTTATGCCATTGGTCCTTGTTTTTCCATTGGTCATTGGGTTACATTAATTACCCATTCTAGTTTGAAGAGTTCGGCTTTAGTTAACAAAACTACACCTCATAACTAATTACTACCACTCATCACACACTCATCCCCACCACATATTTGCCTTAAAATACCCTCATGAGAGTGGTCGGCATCTCAAATAGTGATTTAGTGATTTCTACACAAAACTTAACGTCTCAGCGTAACGACATACTCAACAGTTTGATTACAATAACCGTTAAATCCGCGAAGTAAAGTAGTCGCCATCGTTACTCTAACAAAGAGGATTTTTCTATGATTGAATATTATTACTGTTGAATTATTCATTAAGGTATTATGAAAATCGTACCAACCCACTACCAAGCAGCTAATATCCATCAACAGTTAACCGATTCAACCGTAATACCTGTTAGTAGAAGTTGTTCATTATGAGTTTGATGTTTGTGTTTTAGTTAATCTTATTACTTACAACTGACGGTTACAACGGTTATCAGGTGAGAATCGTTTATACGATTAAACCATTACAATTAACTTGAACAGTATTGTTTTGTTTGTATAATATTTTAGCTATCTGGTCTTTAGTACAACGAAGATAAGTCAGAATAAAAAAGAAAATCTAGAATACAAATTTTCCAAAAATGCTTAGTTGTCCAGATCATATTTTATATTTTTCCATCATTCCAGACATTTTATTTGGATTAGACTCAAGCTATCGACAAATTTGTATCTAATTGAGACCATTTTGTGGGGAAAAATTCTCACCATGATCTAATTTATCATTTTTTGCATTTTATGGTATTTTACGGCATTTTGTGTTACACCTAATGAATAGTTTAACGAGCAAAATGCTGCTAAGACCAGTATTACTTTAGTACCTAATTAATACCAAGATCATAAAAATCTATTAGAAACAACGAAGTCTTTAAGGGAAACTCTGGCCTGAAATTAGACAACTTTCCCCCTTATTATCTTGATGTTTTCCACGGTTTCCACTGTAACCTTGTTGATTATAAGTAGATTGTGACCTTGGTGTCAATAGATAGGTACTAAAGGTCGCTACAAAAATTGTATTCTTCACATTTTATCGTTAAACCCACCGTTTATTCGCAATTTAAGGATGCCAAAAATGCCCTAAAAATACCATAAAATAGCCACCGTTTTAACATGATAAGTTAGATAATGCTGGTAAATTTTTCAATAAATGGTTTTACTTAGATACAAATATATGGTAAGTTTGAGTCAAATCCGTTAAGTGATGTGGGAGATAATAAATAGTTAGTGAAAAATATAAAATGGTGAATATATATTAACTATTTTTGGAAGGGGTTTTATTCTGAATTTTCTCTTTATTCTGACCCATATAACCGTTTCCCAGAGTCTAGTACTTTACTTATGGGACACCCTGTATTTTTTGTGTGTCAAACTAAAGCAAAACCACATAAAATATTTCGTTTGTTAACAGATCAAGTACAACTTTCTTTCTATTGGCCGTGCATAATTAGGTAGTTTTGTGTTTCTTCAATACGGTTGGTCAGTCTGGTACACATGTGTGATTGGTTGTTCGCTGCTCCCAGTCAGTAGGCAGGTGTCACAGGCCGAGTCTGTTAGTGACTCCATGGCAATTCATTATCTTTGGTTTCTTTAATTGCTGTTTGTTTCATATCCTTTTTGTGGATGTTGTACTGTTTTCTAGGCTAATTGTTTTGAGATTAATTTTAGTGTCTCTTAGAGAGTAAAGGCCAATACTTAAGACTAACACCTGAACAAAAGGTTTACCACGTCTACAATAATTTCAAAGTCACATTATCTTTATTACATAAGTATAAGCATGCGAGGATGTTTGGCCGGATGCTTGGTTATGCGCCTCATGTAATTGAATCTACCTGCATACTCTAGCCACTCTTCTAGCATACAAGGTGAGTTTTAAATGTCCCCCCTTAATCTTTGACGAAGAAAATATTTTTAAACCCCTTAGATAATGTTTTTATAGAATTCTGTTTTTGACGTACTTGAGCACCCCTCAAACCTAAAACTGTATATAAAACTATGCTAGGTTGTGTACGAGGTGGTAAATGCAATGAAGCTTAATATTGCATATATTTGTCTAGTGATTCCAGGCGAGTCCCCAAAGAGCCTCGTCCCACAGAAATTTCAAGCTGTTAGATCTAGGAGACACCTGTGGCAGGACTTTGTTGACCGCAGGATCGCCCAGGATTATCGGAGGTATGACCGCACAGCTTGGGGAGTTCCCGTGGATAGCTCACCTCGGGTATTCGTCATTTTCTAACACAGACCATGCAAACTGGACAATTCCCTGGTGGTTCAGTGATCAACGACAGGTAAGAGTATTAAAATGTTGCATTCATTCAATCTCGTTCAAACGTTCAGAATTCGCATTCACCTAATTATCATTCTTCAAATTTGTTCCATTCTATAGCCCCTACTCCGTGGTTTCTTTACGCGGAGCTCCAGTCGTGCCCTAAACTCGTTTATATCGTAGAATGCGTCTGCGACCAAAATTATTTTTTCAAGCAAGTTTTGAATGTCTTTGGCGTTTGTGCACTTTATGAATTTGGCAGTCTGTTGACGAGTTGAACTCCTGCCTGTGAACGCAAACGTTCATGAGCTACCGTTCTGTGCCTCCCAGTTCGAAGGTTCTACCTGCCCTTGATTTCGTATGACTGGATATCCTCTTACATCACATTTTGACTGAAAAAGTTAGGTTTCCAAAATATAAAGGCAAGGAAATGTCAACAGTTTCAAATTTTTGAAAGCTGATCTGCACGACTCTCTCCATTGCAGCTTTGCAATTGTTCTGACTGCTTGTTTTTGAAGAATGAAAATTATGGAAAAGTTTTCGCTTTTGCAGCGTCCCCACAGCGCTACTCCGTAGCAGAGATGTGGAAAGACAAGTCCATAATATCTCGTCATCAGTTGGGGAATATTTCGATGGCTGTCTAAAAACATAAACGCCTGAGGAAATTTTGGAGCAGACATAGTCTACATGAAAATCCCTGGTCAAACCTCGATCGAGGTGTATCCCAAGGAATTTTGTTTTGTAGACTTTTTCCAACTAATCCAGCACGACAGTTGGACTTTGATATGAGTCTGTCTGACGTTAGTAGAAGAAAAGTGACGTAGTAATCCAACCAGTCAATTAGCCCATGGGGGTGCAAATGTTTTCGAGAGGCTAGAACCTATGAAGCCCAGCATCAAACTTGTTTATGCTTCGTTTCGCCCTTTACAAAAAACACAGTTTTCAAAACTACACCGTTGTTAAACGTTCAATTTTAAGTTTGAAAGTATTATTTGAGTTGTCAATATATTGTAGAGCAGCACTATTTATTTTATCCTCAAATTAATAAAGTCTCTCTGAAAGTGCTAGAGTAGTTTTAGCATACTTTTACATTTTTCGAGGGCATATTTCAAAAAGCAGTGAATGAATTTGAAAACCCCAGTTTCAAGCGCGTTACAACCATTCGTTTAAGACCTTAAAGCCAAACTTAATACAACGCCACCGTTTAAACTTCTGCAACTAAAATTGTTTTTACGGCGTAGAATAATTTACCAATAATGCTCAGATACATTAATCTATTGTTGCTAGTGGCTTAATACCACAAATTAAACGTAATCTTTTCCAATAGGCTAGTATTATGTTATATGTGTTGAAACAACTATCTGTAAGGTAATTAATAAAAATAAACAAACAAACCTCTGCATCACCCGTACTGCGCAGCCTAAGAAGAAAGATTTACTGCGTATAGAATAGTTATGCATCAATTACCGAGAGCTCGAAACTAAATCTAAAACACGTTCACAGGTACTTACAGCAGCCCACTGTGCGTCAGAGTACCAAGACGCGGATCTGCTACTTGCGCTTAGGCAAGCACCAGAACAAAAGAGGCCGAGACAAGCACACACTGTGTAACTCCACCGTGCACCTCCTCCCAGAGACTACAAGATAGAGCAAACCATCTGTCACCCTGGGTTCATGAAGGAGAAACAACACGACATCTGTCTGCTCCGAGTCGATGAACCAATACAGTTCAACGATTACGTACAATCCATCTGTCTCCTTTCTACGAACACCTCCAAAACAGCTCCTTTGTGGACGAGTACTTAAACGTCGCAGGGTGGGGGAGATCAGACCGAGACTCGGATGCAGCTAGTGACGTTTTGCTATTTGCGAATGTACCCGTTGTTGATCTTACTGCTTGTAAAGATTTCTTTGCGAATAAGAGTGACTCGTTCGTGATCGGGGGAAATCAAATGTGTGCAGGAGGTCAGGAAGGTACAGACTCTTGTGCAGGGGATTCAGGAGGGCCTTTAGTGAAAAAGGTTTTGATCGAATATGATTTGATGTATTTTCAAATCGGTATAGTCTCCTTTGGGCACAGACAGTGTGCTCAGGCTCATGTCCCCGCTATTTATACACGAGTAGATAAGTACCTGAAGTGGATTCTTGATCACATTCGAAAGTGACGTTATCCAGAGAACAAGTGAGCAGCATAAATACAAACTCGGAAAGGTTTTGAAACACGAGCAAATTTTATGATATGAAATAAATCTCAAGACAATATGGTTTATCATTTGTTTCATAGTCAAACCCGTATACCAGTTCAGGAAAATATCAAACGACGTAGTTTTTACTACCAATTTTGAAAATGTACTTCAATCTTGTTGAAGCAAATTGGACTGGAGTTCGTTTTGTTTCTAATCAACTTGATTTTGATTGGACGTCTTAGTAAAGCTTTGCTACATGTTAAGTTATGTAAGCAGCTAGTGACGTCCATTTTGGCACACAAACTAGAAGATAATGTTTTATCATTTAGCCTAACTCTGGAACTACTATTGAATTAAGTATTTTAATAGTACTTATGCAGACACTAAAATCATACTTTGTGCTGTTTTAGTTCATAACGTATTTTCAAAAGCAGTGAAGAGCTAATTGTGCTATTGCAGCTACAAACCTTTGATTAAAACGAGATAAACTAAGAATATTTCTATTTTGGTAATGTGTTTCCAGTGCTTCAAGTTGTGGTCCAAATCTTATTGTGGTTGTTCTATTGGGGTGAACAAATTGTTAGTGCATTAAATCACATAATCGTTAAGAGTTTTTATTACAATAATCCTAACAAGCTAAAACTCTCGCTGTATTTGTATGATTAATAATCTAGCAGAAAACAAACATGACCGATTGAAGATCTACCTTAATGAATATAAAAGTTGAACTTTCTCAGCAGAAACAAAACGAAACTGCTGTGTTGAACTTTCTCATTATTGGTGCGACTTAAACTGCATCAATACTAACTCTAACCCTTAAAGTTCAAGGCTGAATATAACTTAACATCAAGGTGTTTTAAAATGTGTTGGATAATCTATTTAATCTCTGATGCGTCAAACCAACACCCTAAACGAAACGCGAATGAACTTAAACCGTTGAAAACTACAAAATAGTTACTGAAGGCATTGTTTTGGTTTGCTTTCTGACACTAATGATCAATTTTGACGGTTAAACTTTATTGAGCGCACAGAATGTAGGTCAACACAAGTATACTGGAGACAAACTGCAACATTAATCACAATCTCGGCAGAAAGAAGAGTGTTGACTCCAATTGACCAAGGCAATATTGACTGAAAGATATGGCTTGGCTCGGGACGCTATCGCTTGTTATAGTCTTGGTTTATTTGAACATGGGGAAGTTATTACACCACGAACCGTGTTAGTGGTTTTGAAATTATCGTCGGATTTTGTTGTAAGACAAGGTAAAAAGGTAAAGTTTGTCTTGTTTAACGAGGCGAAGTTAGGACTACAAAGTCCTTTTTTGGTCTTTGGAACGGAACAGATCTGAACTTATATTAAGCAAGGAATTACGGTAGGTTTGTCTCTTTTTGTTGATAAGGTAACTTCCAACGGATATTCTTCTACCTTCTTCGCTTATCAGGCGAATAATTAAAAGCTCCTCATGAGAGCTATGCCATGGTCAGTTCAAACTACGTTTGTTTTGTGGTTGTAGCATAGCATGTACGTACGTGAGCCCAGGTGACAAGAACCAGTTCGGGAGTCTCATCTGCCGACGTACAGAGATGTCAATGACATTAAAAAATAAAACAAAGTATATGACACGGCAATAATTACGATGCACTTAATGTATAAATTTTTATTTGTTTATTTTAATATTCAAAACCCTTAACTTAAACTACTGTCAAATAACACCTTTCCTAACTACCAGCACATACTTGCAGAGTTTAAACTGGCACAAATATTACACAATATATAATTTTACAAATAAGTAAAGTTAAGGCATTAAAGCAACAGTTGGTAATTGATACTTGTCGGACATGATAGGATAAGTATAGGGTTCCGAGTAACCAAGGGTCAAGAAGCAGCCTGAGGCCAAGGCGGGACTTATGATCAAGTATTTGAAAGCTCGACATCCGTGAAAACAGGCTACTCAGATTTGTTTAGGTTAGGTTAGGTTAGGTACTGTAGTGTTAGCAAAGATAATGTTATGGTGGGTAGATAGCATAGATGCCTAATGGCTGAGGCAGAAAATCAATATGGTTAGGCAGCCCCGCACAAAATGCTGCGCTGCGGTAATTTTAATTGGTAGAGTTTTGTATAAGCATTTGATTGACGCAGAATTATGTGAAGGGTATTAAAACGTATATCTTTATACAGCTTGAAATACGCACAAACCATGCCCTGGGGTCAGTATTGGTACTCATGTCATGGTCCAGGTATGGATATATTACCATGTTGACGGCACAATTGACTACCCCATTTTCCGTAGAAACATTGCTAAATCGTAATTTGTGAAGTAATTCACATGGTAGAAAGTATTTGCTAAATTTCTAAAATTAATGATAATATAAAAAAATAAGATTAATGGCTAAAAAAATGAAATTAATTACAATTAAATAAAAATAGAAAATATTTTATCATTGACATTTTTAAAATGTTCCAAAAATATCACTTCCTAAGATCCTGCAATAGGTGATTTAAATTTTCCCAAAACCAAGTCATCTATTGTTCTGAAATCAATGTATAATCGGACATCGTCACAGTAAATCTGATTTATTTTACGAATCAGTTGATATTTGGTGGAACCGCGATAATAGGGCAGTTCCATATTTGTATTGCGATAACAAATTATTGGATAATATATTCTAGGTCTAAACATGAATATTAAACCTTTCAGAAACCAAGGCTGGAACTTTCAAAGCAGCAATTTTATGAATCTACGTGAAAAATATTTTATCCTGACATTTGGCATCTTCATGGACTTTGGGTAAGAGGTGATGATATAGGATTTTCTTTCTTCCGGCTCCTAATACAGTGATCATCTGATGATATTGCATCTGAAATCTCCCACCATCGTTAATCGACACACTCGAGACCAGTCACTTGCGTGGTTCGAAATAGATGTTTACGTTGGAATCAGTATTTGGTTGAGTGAATTGGGCTATTAATTAATGACCCTTAAGTATTGAAGATGCTCGGCCTTTAATTTAATAAATGAGGTTCACTACAATTCAAGACTCATTAGCTACTCTGGCATCACCTTAAACCTATTCGAATTTAAAATTCCTGAATAGTAAAACAGCATCAAGCTTATTGAAATAGGTGTTTTGATTGTGTGTTACTAATTCCAAGCCCTTTTACGTTATTCCAGAGACATCTGGAAGATTTATTTGTATTAGAAAGTGAGTTGTAATAATATTGAATTTTAGCATTGCGGAACTGTTGTTGTGTATGGTTCTGAAGCCGTTTTAAACATTTCTGTCTTGAGGAATTTGGGTAAGTTTTGCTTTGCGGAAAGCTGAATCGAGTTGACAAGTAAATCTGATATCCGTGGAATAGGCTTTTTAAATTACACGTTTCGTCTCTACAGATGCAAAAACGTGAAGTGTATTGAGATAACTTCACAATCTATCTTTTACATAAAAATTTTAAAGATAATAAATTTAAAAATACAGTTTAGGGTCCGAGGAGCAGGTAATTGATTATGATGTGCAACTTATTTACATTACTCACAGCAATAGTATCCAACCAAGTATCAACATTAGTAGAATGATGTGTAGCAGTAAGTGGTAGTATAGTCATATACTTGACTGAGCCATGTTATTCAAGATACGTATGTAGCCGATCCAAGTAGGCCAGTTGTTAAAGTCTCCCATCAACAAAATATGACTGTAACGAGCCATTAGCTCAATTATTATATTTTCAAATTCAGCTGTATAGCATAAATGAGGAGCTCGATGACAAACACAAACAATAACAGCGTTCCATCATTAAGACGTCGCAGAAACATGAATTCATGTCCCATGACGATAAGTATCAGAAGAGTGAATAATTGAAGTAGAAATATTGTATTTAATCTTAGGCCGCTACTCTCCCATCCCTACTACGTAGTCTGTCATTTCTAAACCAATGGTAACCTTCAAGACGTAATACGCTATTAGGAAGGTGTATGTGTAAGTGCATGAAATAATTTGTACAATTCAAATAGGAAAATATTTTAAGTGTTTTCTAATGTTTTAAGCTATTTAAGTGTACATTTAGTACATTAAGAGTATACTGAACGATTGTAATTTTCAGTTCTTTCTACTATAAAAATACATATGTATAGCGGTTTCATAGATTGTATGGCATATGAACAGCACAATTTGTTGTTGACGTTAATGCTGATCAACTAGTAAAAGGATAGTGCAATAGGACATCAACTACATTACCACGAGGACATCTAGTAGAACTCCTTATTGGATTTATTATTTTAAACTTGAAACAAACACACATGGTCTAAAAAAACCTTTTATACTTGGTGAGGATATTCGAGAACCATGTTCCCATTACAGACCGCAACAATAACTGAAGGTTATTCATACAGCCTTTTAAAAACACCTTTACATAACTGCAAAAACATTCTTCCCAACTATTTTAAAATGTACCATTAATATATTCCGTAAGTCTTGTTTGCCTTACCTCCTAACAGCTACTTATTTTCAGGAATCCGGATTGACAATCGATTATTGGTTTAGTCGACTTGTCCTACTTAACAACCAGTATGATACGAGTACTGCTACAACAGTGCTGACAGACATATATACACTTCTAAGACTACATCAAGCAAAGTTCATTGATAAGGTAAGCTCTCCATGACATTATTTTATTACTATAATAATATATCAAATAATGTGTTATAATAAATATCTACAATAACTACCTAAGCGGCCAAGTTAAAAAAGTTACATTTGAAACTTTTTTTATTTGCTATTAAGTTCTGTTAGTCCACGATCACTGTACAATGGGGCTCTTAGCAAACATAGGCTAGCATTGATCTATTGTTTGAGAATTACGTGAGTGGGGTTTAAAGTGGTTCTATTGTTAAGATGGATTTGTACGTACGGTATGCACACTGCACAGCCCCTTTGTTCGTGTATAGTCAATACTAGAGTACCACAAACAATAAAAACTGATGTATTCACACTTACTAAATGATTTCTTATTTAAGACTTCTTACTATTTCAGTTTCAAATGTGGATCTTTAAAAATATTTTATTACATCAAATACTTTGGTTTCTTTATTGATATTGTTAGTTGTTATAAACAACAATGTAAATTATTTGCGTATCTCTGCTAGTACAATGTACTTTGGTTATATATGATATAAAGAATTACATGCTTCCTATATGACGCGTAAAATAATAACGTAGTACATCGAATAAATATACTCGAAAATACGTGGTTCGTTTTTGTGTTGTTTCACCATTTTGAGTTAGAACTATCACATTTCTTGGTGGTGGACTGTTTAGTGTTTGTCCGGCATTTGTCGTACCTGTTACACCTGTCGCAACCTACGCTGATGCGATATCGATGTGCGGTGGTTTATAATGAAATATTTCATTTCAAACTAGTTATTTACCAGTTTTTCCATTAAATGTTAAGATAGAAACTTTCCTCTTTTAAATAAATTTGCGTACACGGATTAAAACAAAACAAGAGAGTCAGACAAAAGGACGAGAAGGTTCGTTAAAACATCTCTTGTTAACTTGTTTGTCCGGTAGAAATATTAAAACGGCCCATAACACTTGAGAATTACGAGCAAGGGCAGAAATGATTGTTCCATCGCATCGCCAACTGGGAGATTCTGTTGTCGTTCTTTTACTGTTTGTAGCGTTATTTCTAAATACAAATGTAATCTTTTGGGATGATACTTGTAAATTGTCGATGGTAAAATAGTAACCGATAGGAAACACCTTAATTGGAGCAACTAACGAAAATCACAGGACAAAGTTTATTGCATTATTGTGAAAATTGAGTAAAGCTTGTAATCGATTTCTAATTTGTAGGTTTAGTTAGATTTATTTTTTCTCATTATTAATTACATTAATTGGTCTTATATTTGCTATTCAACTTGGCGTACATTAGTTTTACGTTACAGGAGTTTTCCCGTACTGAACTATAGTTTATACTAGAGTGTTTCGTACCTCAGATCGTGAACTTCACGTTGTTAGTACTAAATGAAGCTAGTTAAACGTATTTAGGTTGTATGAATCCCTTTAACCTTTTCATAGCTCCCATTTAGGTTCAAATGTTTTACTTTATTATTTTAAGTGTCTCGCCCATAAATATTTTATACATCGAGTATTTCTGGAAATATTTAATAAAGATTTCTGGCCACTGTCACTACTATACTATACTCTACTCGTATTCTAATTCTTCCGGCTCAAACCACGTCAAAACATCATAATAATTTAGAGAAGTGTTGTTATATAGTTAGGCTATGATTAAGCCATGAAAAATGACAAAGTCAAAGCCATCTTTTATGTAGACTTATGTTATATTCTGTGACTGTGTAACTGAAGATCAATAATTAGTTCAATATTTCGACCTCGCTGTGATAGTACCATCTTCAGTCAATGCATTACGATGTTTTGACGTGGTTTGAATCTGAAGAACTAGATTACAGTTTATAAGACCGTTGTTTGTAAACCACTCATCATCGTCGCATTATGAAGTGATTTCCATTCAAACGCTCGTTGCTCTGAACTTCCTATTGACAAAAGCTTTTGCAACGTTAAATCATTTTCGGAAACCGAGATGAGTCAGCTGTTCAGTTTAGAGTATTTACTATTTACGTAGCCGATGCTAGTTCGTGTTTCATCAAACATGAAGCAACGTTGCCATCAAACATTTGTTTCATATTTCACTTTACTCAAATCATTTATCAGAATGGACAGACTCATTTGGTATTCAGTTTCGGCATTCAAATCAGTTAGTGTGTCCGACCCGAGAGGAGGGTCCGGTCACTTTCACAACATCGAGAGTGATTTAACGAGATTTTTATTGACTCGTGGGTTATTCAGAATTCACTTTGAAACCAGAAAGAAGATTCACTTTGATCATGGCGTATGAGAGCTGAATAAAATATTAAATTTACGTTCAAAGATTTAATATTTAGTTTTTTTTTTAGAATTATTATTAAGTGGTTGTTTTATCG
The DNA here is from genome assembly GCA_018831715.1 of Matsumurasca onukii. Taxonomy (NCBI): domain Eukaryota; kingdom Metazoa; phylum Arthropoda; class Insecta; order Hemiptera; family Cicadellidae; genus Matsumurasca; species Matsumurasca onukii. Next base: position 40,021,872 of record CM032065.1, read on the forward strand.
TGCTATTTGAACGGTGTTTATGACCGCTATTTTTAGTAGTTAGACAGTTTGGATATTTGTTTTAAGCGAGCATTAAAAGTATTAAGTGTGTAAACAAAGTTCATGGTACATGACATCTTTGGATTGCAAAATAAAACATGAAAAGCAAAACTGTGAGTTTTCAAGTAACAAAAGAGCTTTGGACAAAATAAAAATGTATCTCTAAGTACATTTAGTCCTGGATCATTAAAGTTAGTTTTAAAACATATAACTTAATTCAAAACAGAATAACAACTTTCCAATCCTGGTCTGCTAAAAGTAATATAAAATAAAAACAACAATAATAACAGTGTATAAATAACTAAGAGTTAGTTCCTGTTGAATAAATTCCTAAGAATAAACAAGGAGTATATTTATGACGCTATTTTATTTTTTAGTTCTCGACTTAGAAATTTTGAATTTGGCAAAAATGTTATTTGTAACTTTGCTAATGTTTTTCTCATCAGAGCTAAAATTTCATCTACTTTTTACTTCTTGGTTTAAGAAAGTGTCAATTTTTGTTGGATGCTGACATTTAGTTTACTTAAGAAAGGTCAACTAAATGCTGATAGTTATTGTCCGGAGTTAACTGTCAGTTTAAACTTAGTTGGGGATTAGGTACCGGTAGGTGCGCTAATTGTGACTATTGACCATGTTACTATAGACTATATTCTCTATTTACCAAATAATTAAATGCTTCAGTTGGGTTTGGCACCGACAGAGCTGTTAGCAAATAAGCATGAATAAAAATGAATATTTCATTGCATATAGATATTTACAGTAAATGTATCGCAATCGTTAATTGTTTGTGTGCCTAAAACTTCCTTTCATTCTTATATCTAAATCCCATTCAAACGTACAGATTTTACACTCACTCTCTCCCATGCAAGCATTCGAATGTAACCACTCTAGTCCCTAGTCAGTCAGCCAATCATAGGGGCCAATTAAAATTATAAAAAGCTTGTATCATAAAGATCCTGAGAAATCAGAATTGATTTAAGTCAAGTTTTGAATTCCATAGGCTCAGTGGAATTTTTGAACGAATTCGGTAGTCTTTAGACGAAATGAACTGGTAAGGCAAACGTTCATGAACTATCGTTCTGTGTCTCCCAGTTCGGTAGTTGTCCCTCCCTCTAGTTTCATATGAGTGTACGTCTGTATCTCTATTATGGTATTACTTTTTGATTTGAAAAAGAGACGCGTCTTCAAAATGTAGAGGTAAGGTAGAGTCAACAGTTTTAGGTTTTTGAATGTCTCCCTACACGACTGACTCTCTCCGTACACTAAGTCACATTCAAATACGCAATTTTAATAATGCTGAGTAATTTCCTGATAATTTTTCACCGGTATCGATCATTGAATATAACTGGTTTTACCTTTGAAATGTTAGAGTTGAAATTCAGTTTGCCCATTGAAGTCGGAGTTAGCAGAGCAGGAGCAATATATTAAAAGCTGCACTCAAGATAGCGGTCCATTTGCAATGCTAATGTAGTCAACAGTTATCTAGTGATTTATCCAGCAAAGCGATTCTCTCCATCAACTGATAGTTTTCTTGTTTTCCCATTCATGCAACTATCAATGCTTCATTATTCAAGCAAAATAATTCGACTCAAATCGTAAAACTGTTGATAGATTGAATAATGGTTTTCTATGCCTTAACAATGTTTATCAACACACTTGTAATGTGTCTCTTACTTACTTGCTTGATTCCTACGTCGATGACCATCTTTACTTGACTTTAACCATAGTGATAAGATAAAATAACTTTATTGCCAGACAAACTAAATTGCATTAGGAATCACAAAATGCATAAAATGAACGACAAACAAAAACAAAAGTAACTAACATTTAAATAGATACTACATCAAGTTCATCTTCCCTTAATTATCCAAAACTCATTCGTACTGTAGAACGTGTTCTTCACTAAAAATTTCGTCAGGTTTCTCTTAAAGGTTTTAACTTTTTTTCTTCTTTTCTTCAGGTAAATAATTTAATTTTAACTAAATTATAAATTGTATGATTTGTATGTCAGCTATTTTAAGGCAAATATGTGGTGAAGGATGAATGAGTGTTAGTAATAGTTAATGAGCGGTGTAGTTATGATTTTACAATGATAATAAAGAACATTGTCCATTGATCATAGTGTGCTGATTGAAATACATAAATATCCTGTATTTCACAGCAGTGTGTTCATACTTTTGTTAATTTTGTAAACTACAAAAAAAGTAAAGCAAACAAGAGTTGCACTGCGGGGGAAGTTTTGCACGTCTGCTTAAGTATGTAGCAGTTGCCAACTTTGTTAGCCACATGTATGTACCTTACACTGCAGAACGGTTTTACAAATAGTTTTTAAGTATTATATAAACATAACATTTTCCTGGTTTAGCATGATGTAGATTCCCAAGAGTGTGTGAGATTTTGTTGTAACATTTTACAGTTACAGCGAAAATAGTGTATACTATGCGATTTGTTCATTGATACACACAATTGTTTGTACAATACAAAGCAATCTTGGTTGGGATTGGTTTTGTTTAACGAACTTAACCTAGAGATTTACAAAAGGAACATTGTTTCATGACAATCGGACCGAAAATGCGACCTGTAGAGTGGTCGCACATATACAGGGTGAGTTTATATGTCCCCTTCACCTTAACTTTGAAAAGGAAAACTTTTTAAACCCTTTGGGGAATGTTTTATAGGATTCTGAAGTTTGTTTGACGTACTTTGCGTCACCCACCCCCACCCAAAACCGTTGTAATCGTAGGGTTGTAATCTTAAGATTTTCGAGAAAGATTTGTCGTTTTAAAAATTGTATATGGAATGTGTTATTTTAAAACTGATTTCTGATCTTTAAACAGCGTTAAAAAAACTAGTAAAGATAAAAAACGTTTCTTTGCGTAGTTAAATTTGGAAATTTGGGGGTTGCAATTTTAACATTTTGAGGGGCTCCTCACCCCGGTTTTTGGTGGGTGGTGATGTAAAGTACGTCAAAACAAACTTCAAAACCTATAAAACATTCCTTAAAGGGTTTCAAAATTTTTTCTTTTTCAAAGTTAAATTGGTGGACATATCAACATTAATTTTATATAGTAGTTTTGAGATATACAATATGACTCGAGGGTTGTTTTGAAGAATAAAACAGTAAACCGCACCTGTTTACGACGTGTTCTTCTCTTTGGCAAGAGAAATTAATAGCTCAATTTCCTATGGAAATTGACTAATAATTGAAGTAAAGAACGACGCTATTGCATAAACGACGCATTTTCAAACACCAGTTTATAGGTGCCTTTTTAATTTTTGCACACTCCTGAGGTTTAATATCCTAATTCGAAATCTACCTGTAGAGCTTGAATCTGCTACGTACTATTACAATTACAACTTATTTTGTCACGCACAACGCTTATGCCCGTAGTTTTCTTTATTTCATCAAAGATATTGATTTTGTCACAACATATTGCTATCTCGTTCCAAGCATAATACAGGGTGGCCCAAAAAAAGTACTCGTAATTTTATAGTATGTATTTTTTTTATTAGCTATACAAAACTGGCTTTATCTTAAAACTAAATGCTTGATCTGCTTCCCTCTATTCAGTACGACATAATCCATACGTCTTAACATTTTTTAACTATTCCTAAACATTCTCTAGGAGTGCAATCCATTAGAACTGATGTTATGTTTTGCTTCATATTTTGAATACTTTAAGGTTGTGCCCAAAACTATTTTCCTTTAGTGTTCTCCACAGCAAACCACTACAAAGTGAAAGATCAAGACTTCTTGTTGAGTATGAGCAGTCAGTTGAACGAGACACTAGTTTTAGGCCACACCACAAAGTATTCAAATCTGAAGCAAAACATAACATCAGTTCTAATAAGATTACACTCCTAGAGCATGTTCAGGTATGGTTGCAAACATATTAAGACATATGGGATGTGTCATACTGAATGGAAAAATGTAATTTAAATTAGTCAATTTCAAAGTCAGTTTATTTTTAATATAAAGTCAGTTTTGTATAGCTAATGAAAGAAATACTTACCATAAAAGGACGAGTACCTTTTTTTGGGTCATCCTGTACAATGTCTTAGCTCATTAAATACTGTGTTTAGCAGTAAATAAATGAATTTATTGACGTAAAAGTTACAATGCTGACGTTGCTTTCCAGTTAACCTATTACTTCTGCGGAGCGATGTGATACCTACCTGAGCGATGAGACCGATACGTCATCGTTATCATCATTACTTACAGCGATGACGTCATATCATCGGTTACTTCTGTTACTGCTGGTGACAATCTTCACCTCGTCTACGTGTTGGAAATCAGATCGCAGTAAGGAATGTTTCACTGGCTTCTTTCTCTAAGATATAGAATATACAGGGCGAGTTTTAAATGTCCCCCCTCACACATAACTTTTGAAAAGGGAAAAAAATGTAAAACCTTTTAAGCAATGGTTTTATAGGATTCTGAAGTTTGTTTTGACATACTTTGGTTACCAACCCCTCAAATTGGCGCAGCCTTCTAACTTTGAAGATAAACCCCCCTTTGTGGCACCTCAAAAGAAAGGGAATTTTAATACAAATTCAACGGCGCAAAGAAAATTTAGATATCTTGCCTTTTTTAATACTTATTTAAATATTACAATAAATCAGCTTTTAAAACCACATTTTACTTTTTTTATGACAAACCTTTCTTGGGCAACTTTTGAGGAAACCTTCACAACCGGATATCATAAGCATACAAGATATTTTGAAGACAAATGTGTGATACAAATTTTTTAAATGTGAAATGTATCATTTTAAACCTAATTTATTGTTATAAACCTGATTTATTATTGAGGGCCCTCCTCCCGGATTTTTGTGACGAAAAGTATGTCAAAGCAAACTTCAGAATCCTATAAAAACATTCCCCAAAGGGTTTAAATTTTTCCTTTTTCGAAAGTTAAGGTGGGGGGACATTTAAAACTCACCCTGTATATAGTTATATATTCTGTTTAAGTTTTAGACGATTATGAATCATGCAATTACAAACCTCACAGCACATTGTTAGAAGTATCTGAATACACTGGTTTTAATTAATTATGAGAGTATTTTGTGTTGTATTTAAATCCAATTTAAATACAATATAGCTGTAAAACCAAAGTTAGGAAATTTAGGTACACTAAAATTGCCCAGCACCTTTAACGAAAATCCTAAACTATAATCTAGTTCACAGTAGATAATCTAGTTCAATAAAACAGACCCTCGCTTACGCTCAATAATTGACACTGGGCTGTAGAGTTAATAATCCTTTATGTTCATGTTCGAGAGAATTGTGAATCCCTTGCATAGTTAACACTGAACTTAATCCTTACATAATAGGAAGATTTTCCTACACCGTCCTGGTTCCCGCCAAAACAATCAGCTTGAGAAATTACTCCGTTTTCTATGTACCTGTAATTTGTTGATTCCACTTTTCAAAAAATCTGAAAGCATGAAAAGCCTTTTGAAGTTTAAATGGTTTTTCTGTGTTCTTTTGCCCAAACGCAGACCTTCAAGCAAAGAAAAATGTTTTCGTCGATCACTCCTGTCCTAGTAGCAAGTTCGAAGAAGAAATCTTCGTTGCTCAAACAAGTGCGTTTGGCAAAATAACAAAGTTGCGGGATGCCAACTTAATTTCAAAGTTAAAATCCCGTTCGCAGTGTAAAAAACAGCTTATTGCAAAGAAATTATGATTAGGCCAATTTCAACGTTCAGTAATTAACTTCTTTATAATAACTAAGAGACCCGTAAGGCCAAAAATATTAGAGCAAACTCCATCCGATGATGTTTTTGGCTTGTTCCCATGATTATTATCTTCCGTCCAACATTTAAAGACAAATTTAAATAGACTTTTCCGATTAATAAAATATAAATATAAACTAAATGAATTAAATCTGTTTTATGGCTGATTCAGTATTTTATAACGTGACTCATTCTGAAGTATCTGGCTACATCTACAATAGCGAACTGCCAACGTTGCTAGAGCGGGAACCTGGTTCTATGTGGATTCGGTAGCTTTGGTTGCCTCTTGCAACCTATAAAAACTATCTAAGATAGAATAAGACAAGGCTGTTTCAAGCTAATTGAGATCCTCCTCGTGTCTCGAGAATATCTCTTAACGCTAATTCGATTCTTTCCAGTGTCATAGTGTGCTTATGAGTAGCCAGTACCTGGTGGTCATTTTGTTATTTGTCCTATAAGAACAATATAAAACGAGCAACATCCCGTTTAGACCACGGGACATCAATTTTAGCACAGTGAGGACGAAATATTTCAAGCTAACTACCATGATGTTTTGACGCAGTGTGAACCAGACATCGACCATGAAAGACTAAGGGTTGATTTAGGTAGGTAATCTGTTTTCATACCTGATTGAAGCTGAAACGATCAAACAATTTGAAGGGATCCTACAATAAGATTGCTACAGTTTTGCTTTTATTAAGTGAGGAATATTTCAACAAGCAACATAATTTCGTCTCATAAGAGCAATGGAAAACATGCGTTTACTTGAGACACTTCCACGTCCACAATTTTCATCAGATCTTTTTGAAACACGTTTTATTTAACATGACAATGTACTGCAAAGCCTCCGCTGACCACAGCTGTTTTAAAATTGTATTAGTTTAATATTAAAACCAAGAAATTCAAATTCAACGCGTCTTGAATTTTTGGATTGATGTCACGGTTTGACAAATGATAAAATAGAAACTCGGCTTAACGGAGTCACAAAAAAACTATTGCACTTTAAAACAAAGTTTATTTCGAAAAAATCCGATAAAAACTGTAGCCGTGAAGTGTTCCAAGAAAATGCACGTTTTTCATTGCTCTTATGACACGAAATTCAAGGTTACAGTCACTACTGCGTACTGTGAACACACTACCCTACTACCCTTACATTTCCAATCACATTTTTAAAGTAGGTTCAACTAGTTATCAACCTTACAACCGTATAGTATTGTTCTTATTTGTCATGGCTCCACAGTTTTTCTTTGTAGCTTTTGTAGTTCGGCCCAATTTTTTTTGTTCTTAGACTTCTTTGCAATGTATGTTTAACGTTTTTATGCATATAATATGTTATATGTCGCACAACGTTGATAATATACATGTACAACAACTCTTAGGTTTTCGCGGCCGGTGTCACAACTTTAATCTAATTTCTCCGGTTCACCGCGTTCTAGCTTCATAATTAGGTTGAGATATTTTGGCCTCGCTATGATTTGCCATCTTCGGTCACTGATTGGCTGAAACCAGTGACTGAAGTTGGTACTCCACAGCGAGGCCGACATATCACAACCTAATTATGAAGTTTGGACGCGGTGTGAAACGGAAGAACTAGATTATACTAATGTATAATGTCCAATTGTCAGTTTCTGTGTAGTCGACTAAAACCCACCTTTTTGAGACTTAGGAGACACTAGGTACTTATAAACTGGCGTTTCAATAGAAAATGTTGTTACACATTCAAAGGCAATAGATAAAGCAATTATTATTAAAAGAAACTGACTAACGAGTACGCGATTGCGTGCATTTTCAAACCAATAAGCAAACTCTTTTGGTTGAAACTACATAAACATTATCTTTACTCTTAGCAAAAACGAACAACAAAGTAAACTTTATCTAAGATAGGTCAGGTTCAAAGAAACTTCCTAAAGCAACATCATTTGTACACAAGTTCTGTTTCTTGGTAGCTACATTATTTAATCCGCTGTAGCTTTCCAGAGTTCAAAAACTTCACAGAGTTTTGTAACATGAGTAAGAAAAGAAACTGGTACACCAAAGGTTAAATTCTATTACAACTGTTGCTTGTAGTCAGAGCCCATTTAAAGTATTTTTTATTGTGCTTTAGCACTAACTTAATGAAGCGTAACAAACTGCAAGCTGTTATTTGATTCATCGTATTACCCCTAGGGATCCAAAATAATCCCGTGGGAGGGGGTTCTTTGAATATACCTATAGGTAAACATATAAAAGCCCCGTTGCTTCAACTCGTACCGCACTGTAACCTATCTGCAAACCCATTGTCTACCTATATGTGTATAAGAAACTGAAAAGAAATAGTTTTTGAACGAAATGTTTTAAATGAAGAAAAACCAATACGACACCGTTAAGGAATATTCCTGACTTAATACAAGCACACTACAACAATCGTTTTGTAGAATCCCTACGTTTGATCGTTTCAGCTTAAATCAGACATGAAACAGACTACTGTACCTAAATCAACCCTTAAGCTTTCATGGTCGATGTCCAGTTCACACTGCGTCAAAACATCATAATAGCTTGAAATATTTTGGTCTCGCTGAATATGCTGAAACTGGTACTGAAATTGATGTTTTGACTTGGTCTAAACGGGAAGAACCATATTATAGATTACCTAAAGTTGTATTATGCTAGGATTGTAATACATAAGATTATTATTTAGATTGAATAATTATGAAAAAGTGGACTAGTTTTAAAAAAAGGATATCATATTCTACTAACCTCCTACCTATGTTTCAGGGCCCAAAGTTTTCGGAGACAAGTTGCCCCGCCATGTCCTCTTGCCGGCAAACAAACATGTTCAGAGGAAAATTGTTGTTTACCACAATTTCTTTCGGTCTCACGTTCATCCTACGGCGTCTGATATGCTTGCTATGGTGGGTGTGTCTTTGTGGAACGGTTTTAGCTTGTATTTAAGTTTGAAGTTGAAGTTGGATGGCTCTTTTGCAGGTGGAGAGGGAATTTGCAAGTTCGTGTTTCACCTAGGTGAACGTTGTTTTACTTCTGAAATTGTCACTGTTAAACTTATTAGATGTAAATGTTGAATCGTGTTAAATGATTCGCTACGATCACATCCTCGCTTCGGCCAATTATAATTATTTACAGAGAGCTAAAAGTACCATGTTACATTATGATGTGTACATAGTTTGCATGACAGAATAAATTTACTCGACATTCTTTATATTTACGATCGTATCCTCACAAACACGTAGATTTATAATAACATTTCTTATAACACATAATCCTTGCAAATGTTCTGTAAAATGCCATTGTTCTTAACTATTGAACTTTGTTTTGGTTAGTTAAAACTATTTAAAAATAGTCACTAGTTACGTCAAATTCTTTGTTTAAAGTTTGTTGATTTGTTTACGATATTTATTTATGCCAGTTTAGGACCTCTACACTAGGTACTATAAATACCTATAGTACCACTAGGTCTATTTAGGTACTATAAATACCCCATTGCTTGTAGGTCCTAAAGATGTGTTAAATCTTTCACACGATGCATTTCGAGCATAAGTTGCTTATTTTCAGAAGTCTTCTTCTTCTTCTTTTCTTCTTATCACCGTGTGATGAACCGGGAAGTGTAAATATGTATATAGACTATTTGGTGATAAGAAGAAGAAAAGACATTTAAAATGCAACTGGAAATGCATCTGTGAAGATTCAACACATCTTTAGGACTTCATGAATGAGGTATTTATTGTTTACGATGGTAATCGTTTGAAGGATGAAATCCTAGTGTTTTCCATCGTTTTGTAGTGAACAAGAAGAGAACGACGTTTTGCGATCTGAAATCTGAACCTAAACATAAACTTTAGAAAATGAGCTGACCAGTCACCCACGTCCAAACAAAATGCATGCGTTATTTTTGTTTTTTTCTTACGATTTTAATCTCAAAATTAGCGAAAATAATTAATTTGTTAATTGTTTAAAATATGTTTTAGGCTTTTGTGTTTAGATGCGTATAAACACGCACGCTGTTGTTTGGTTGTAAATGACTTGACATAGTTCAAATTATAGCTAACAACTTTAGGCTAGCTCATTTTTTAATTTTTTGTTACATGTTTTATGTGACTTTTCACCTGAAAACAGTAGCAGATTCCAGATCCCGAATCGTCGTATTCTTCTTACTTACTAAAAACTACGTAAAAGGTCCGAAATATTATTTTAATTCCAGAAGTACGTTTTTCTGGTTAACAGACTTGGCACAAGGGGGCAGCACTCTCGGCACAGCGCTGGGCCGACCAGTGTCTTCGGTTGACCCATGACTCCAGTTCCGGTCGGTGGATCGACAACTTCGGCTCCTGTGGACAGAATATCTTCATCAGCACTCATCAAGTCCCTTGGTAACTACCGGTAGTTCTGTGAACAGTAGACCTCACGGGAATATCTTGCTATTAACGAGTTGCGCGCACACAGCAAGAAACCTACAGAGTAGTACTCTCCCGCGGGTTAGATGAAAGATTTATTGTTAAGGGTGCGCCTCAGTGGTTACCTCAGGCTGAATTCGTCCGCTTCAAGGAACACATGACACCGCGCACGTAACAACGGGCCTGATTCAACTTATGTGGCTAACTGTGAAATTAAGCGCTTGCAAGGGTTTACGCCGGTCGTTTTTCATCTTTCAAAATAATTTTTAAATTAATAAACCTGAAATAATCGGATACTAGACGAGTTTTTCACACGTGTGAAGCGTCACCGCGCAACTGAGGTGGACCCTTAACCGTTGGTTTTAAGACAAAATATCGTTGAATTTCATTTGAAAAAATATTACTTCCTCTATCGTATTGAGATTTGATACGTCAACATTTTTAGCCTGACCAAAAAATACCCCCGCAATTTTGACTTGGAAGCATAATTCTCAAATTTACGTTGTTTGGCCTACCTTACCGCAATAAACTAACTAGTAGATGTAAACCAATATCCTGATGATTTAATGAAATCCTGATTGTCTTAGGTTTTTTGCCATCAAGACATGGTTCTTGGAAAGACACAATTTTACATACGGATCAGAAAATAACTCTCTACAAGAAGTGGGGCACTACACTCAGCTGGTCTGGGCCGCCACGCACAAGGTGAGGTCAAAACATCATAATAATTAGCTTGAAATCTTTTAACCGTTGAAATAATTAAACATTATAATAACTTCAAAAAGAAGATAGCATTAAACCTTCCAGAAGCAAGCAACTAGTCATGAAGAAGTCTTTCTGATAGTGTCACAGCCAAAGAGGAACATCGCCAGTTGGCATCCCTGCTCCAATGGACGGTTGGCAACCTTGACCAATAGAAAAGCAGACAGCAAGTAGCTCACCTGCGTGGTTCGGAAGTCACGTTAAGCCATTGGTCATTGGGCTATTAATTAATGACCCATTCTAAGGAAGAGTCGGCCTTAGTTTGTAACAAGACTACACCTCATAACTCATTACTACCACTCATCACACTCATCCTTCACCACATATTTGCCTTGAAATACCCTCATGAGAGTGGTCGGCATCTCAAATAGTGGTTTATATGACTACGAAGTCAGTATACGTGTGTTTTTGGTAAATTGTGTGTCTATTAAACAGATAATTGAAATATCATTACTTCAGGTTGGCTGCGGATTCGCAGAGTGCCGGAAATCAACGAAATACTTCAGTTACGTCTGCAACTATTGTCCTATGTGAGTTCAACCAAAAATATTTTTTGTGTCTTCTGCACTAAACCGTTGAATGCCCCAATATTTAAAATACGCCCAAATGTCGATTCCCTTTAAACACAAACTATATAAAACCCTATGATTTGCTCGGTAATAACACTTTAGCCTTTAGGGACATCAATACCAAAAGGTTAACGGCTAAAGTAAAGCTTTTACTAAAAGATAATCTTTCGAGTTTAAAAGTCTCTATTTAAGAAAACGCCTTAACGGTCTGTTGTTTGATTTTTCAGAGGGAACCACCTGGAACGACTTGGCAATCCATACACAAGTGGCAAACCTTGTGGAAATTGCTCAGATAAGTGCAAACGTAAGCGGCTATGTACCAATTCCTGTCCTGTAGCAGATCTGTGGGCAAACTGCGCTGAGCTGTTCAGAACCTGGCCTTTGTGGCTGTGTAGATCTGAGCACACTAGACAAGGCAAGCAACGCAGTCATAACTGTCGGGCAACCTGTACTTGTCAAGGCAAGGTCAAGTGATAACAGACTGTTAGTGGTGATAATAGGCAAGGCCAGCAACGGTGTTATAACTGTCGGGCAACCTGTCAGGGCAAGATTAAATGATAACAAACTCTCAAGTGATAAGAGGCAAGCAACGGCGTGGTAACAGACTATCGGTAGTGATAAGAGACAAGGCCAGCAACGGCGTCAGAACTGTCAGGCAACCTATCAGGGCAAGGTCAAATGATAACATACTCTCGAGTGATAAGAGTCAAGTGATAAGAGGCAAGCAACGGCGTGGTAACAGACTATCGGTAGTGATAAGACACAAGACCAGCAACAGCGTCACAACTGTCGGGCAACCTGTCAGGACAAGGTCAAATGATAAAAAACTCTCAGTAGTGATAAGAGGCAAGTAACGGTGTGATAACAGACTATCGGTAGTGATAAGAGACAAGGCCAGCAACGGCGTCACAACTGTCGGGCAACCTGTCAGGACAAGGTCAAATGATAAAAAACTATATGTAGTGATAAGAGGCAAGAAAAGGTGTGATAACAGACTATCGGTAGTGATAGAGACAAGGCCAGCAACGGCGTCACAACTGTCAGGCAACCTATCAGGGCAAGGTCAAATGATAACAACTCTCGAGTGATAAGAGTCAAGTGATAAGAGGCAAGCAACGGCGTGGTAACAGACTATCGGTAGTGATAAGACACAAGGCCAGCAACAGCGTCACAACTGTCGGGCAACCTGTCAGGACAAGGTCAAATGATAAAAAGCTCTCAGTAGTGATAAGAGGCAAGTAACGGTGTGATAACAGACTATCGGTAGTGATAAGGGGCAAGGCCAGCAACGGCGTCACTACTGTCGGGCAACCTGTCAGGACAAGGTTAAATGATAAAAAACTCTCACTAGTGATAATAGGAAAGTAATGGCGTGATAACATATTATCAGTGGTGATAACAGACTTGTAGCCACGTCTGTGCAGATCCGAGCGTACTAGACAAGGCATGCAGCGGCGTCACACGTGACAGCATGATATGGTGAGACTAACGATATGAAGACGTACCGTGGCCACAGGGCGAGTACATTTAAATAAGTCCCAATTTGGAATAAAATACCGTAACTGAAAGCTGAGGGAGAAAAGCAAAATTTGTAAAAGTTAAATAAAGACGTAAGCAATTTTGATGTTACATTATTTTAAAATAGAGTTTCACAGTTACTGTTCTTATCTAAAGCATATTTAGACCCTCTGGTTTATATAGTCTACGTAAATTGTCTTGCATTCCTTCATCCCGACACAAAAGCGTGCCTGTAGTTTTAGAATAATGTTAAGTAATCGTAGGTATGGAATCTTTTGCTTTGGGGGTGATCTAATATTAACAAAAAGGAATGAACAATATGTTACATGAAAACCTAAAGTGATTGATAAATTAAAGCTAGTGAGAGTATAATGGATCTACAATGTCCATAATTTATTGTGTACTTATTAATGTGAATAAATTATTAATGCTACCATTAAGCTAAGTTAAGTGATCATTATTATTTACTGAGCATAAATATTAAAGAGCTAGTTCAGTTACCATTAGCATGCGTAAAACAAAGTAAAAAATGTAAGCATAGTTATTATTTGTATGTTTTGTTAAAAAATACCAAAATAACTAGTCTGTTCAGTTTAACTACTGATTTCAGCTGTTAAACTGTATGCCATCGTCCCCAGGTTATAGATGAAATATTAATTTGATGGACGCAATATTTGAACTAATAATGTATGATCGTCTCAAAGCTTATGTCGTTTCAAATGTTTGATCTTAACGGTCCTAACCGTCAACGTTACTTTACCATCAAGAGGGTGTGAACCTCCTGTACCCCATGGCAGGGATGTCTTTACACCGAAGTTTTTACAGTACATCTCTTAGTCTCAGTCTCATCATCCTTATAATTTCCAACTTCCACATCCTCTTGTGTATTGTTCTCCGCTACAATTACGATACTGGAGCCAAGGCCAGCTGGACAGGTGTTAGGAGCTCGTGGGAATGTTTATGTAGGAGTCATGGCTCGGGCTTCCGGTAGAGTCGGCCATGCGCGCAGTCGGACCGTGGCTGACCCTAGCGCACTGTGCAGTGCGGAGTGTAGTACACCAGTGCGTGGCCGGGTGTGTGAATTGTGTTCAGTTAAAGGTATTGTTGTTAATTGTCAACTGTGTGACGTGATTAGGTGTTAAGATTCGTGTGTGCTCGTGAAAACGAAGAATATAGTTTTGGGTGTGGATGCTTGAATTTGCTAATTAAGAAGCGGTCGGATAACACACGGGTTGTTTTAACGGGATAGAGGATTTTACATGGGAAATTCGTGCAAAAGTGTTCTAACAACAGATTTCTCTGGAAGCATAGTGCTGCAGCATGTAAACACAAAACGTTGAGTTGGGTTGCAAAACAAATTATTTATTTAAAATTTCGATACATACGTTTTAATTGGAAAACCCTTTTTTCGAATTAAAACTTTATTTGGTGACGACAGTCTTAGTGTTTACATGCAGCAGCATGAATAAATCTATGCTTCCCGAGAAGAAGTTCTTACATTTTAGTACAGTTACTATTTTAAAACGTCGTGATCAGTGTTTATTCTATGTGATAAGTAGGATTCAGAGTTGGACTAACGGTCGTTCTATCCGGCCGCCTCTTAAAACACAATACTTACGGTTCATCTTTTGTTTTATTGGAAATTTTAACAGGGTTTATTTTAATATGTGAAATGTATTTTTAAGTTCTTGAAAAGGTATTCCTGAAAACTACTTCCAATTTCAAACAATAGTAAAGTAAAACTTGTTTAAGCTTCTAAATTGTGTTAAACGTAGAAATAGTGTTTTAAAATGAAAACCCTACATCACGTCATGTAAGAGCACGCTTTGGATGACTAGCGTACTCGCCGAAGCTAGGTCCAAGGGGGTGGTGATGGTGGCGCGGCGTGGAGGGGTGGCTCTAGGAGACAGGAGTGGTTGGGTGCGGATCTTCTGCGACGAAGACACGGGAACCTTGGTCTACCTCACACAGACCACCGGGGTGAGCGATATCGTCAGAGACTTGGTTCTCTCAGACCATCAAACCATCTGGATACAGGTAAGCTTCGTGCTGGATTGAAAGTTCATAATCATTCATTCGTGGTGGAGATCAGTTTTAAAATTGTTCATCCCGGCCACTTTAAGAGGATTAGTCAACCAAGCAAGAACCCATGTTTACCACTGAAATAGTATTGGAGTATTGGTTATCTCTCCGGTGGTCGAGGGGTGGGTACAAACCCAAGTTTATCTTCTGTTTCAAAAACTCGGTTCTAGTAGGGTTGTCTTAGGTCATAGTAGAAAGGCCAACCTTACCAGTCAATAGGAATGGTAGTAGCGATATTCCAACTTTGCTCCGCTCACTCGAAAAGTGGCAAAACATGGTTTCGTAGTTCCTGTTTCCGACGCCGTTTATGAAACGAAACGTACAAATGCGGGTTTATATGATAGGGTAGGAGTGGTTCTATGTTCCTTATACAAAAAAGGCAAAAGCCGCTGGCGAAAAATATGATACACTTATAAATCATCTATTTAGCCAACTTTAACACTTTTGACAAGGACATATTGGCGTAGGATTTTTTTTTTTTCAAACCAGGTTATACAAACCTAGAGACAATCTTTGAGAACATGGGAAACAACTCTTCTGCCCTAAACGGGGGCATGTTCGGAGAGCATGTTTTGCAACCTTTTCTGGGGCAATCAATCCCTTATTGGGGTAAATTTAGTTACGTTTCGGGAAGTTGGGGAACTCAACCTGTTTTCAAGGGCCTAACCGAACCTTACCTTACGCTTTATTATGGTGGGCTTCATCAGGAAACGTGTTAAATATGCCTTTGTTATAAAACTGTTATTTAATAATATTAATAATACTAATTTATTCATGTTATGGATTTTTAAACGTTTAGATGAATTCATTGTAGAGAAAACTGCATCATAAAACTTCGCTGCTTTTTATTCCACGAATACTTTCCATTAGATCGAATCATTTAAAAACAGAAACTCCCCAAGGTAATCCTTGCAACGCCACGACTTTGAATCGAAAACAAAGAGACGTGACCCTTGGCAGTAACCTTGAGAGTAACATGGGCAAGTAATTAACAACAGGTAGTGTAACGTTGTTACTGTGTCACGGTGGATAGCTACATGTAGCAGGTGGTCGAGTGGTTACCCCCTCCCCTACATCACTCACTCACCACCACGAGGAGCTCCACTAGACTGTGACACCCTCCGGAAGTTAGAGTACGTGTTCATCATTAGCGTGCGGTGTGGTGCGTGCCTGGAATTGGTCGGGTGTGTTGAATTGTGATATTTCTTGATACCTAATCGATTTCGGGCCGTATTAAACGTCACTAAGAATCTGAGGAATTTATTGGATGTATTTATTATACACTTAACTGTACGATTCTGCTCAAACGCAGTGTTGTACTTCGTGAGGCAAATTGTCCTAGTATAAAGCCGCAATACAGACTTTTCCCGATCCAGGCTCCGAGCCGAATTAGGAGGAGGGAGCTTAGTCGATGATAGTGTGTTGGGAGGTCTGAACCCCGAACCAAACGTTGAACCGGACGTCGCCATGAGCAGGAAGGCGAGCACTTGTATTATTTTCAAAAGATCAAAGGGCTCCCTGCTCGGGTCGAAGATTTGATCGGGGAACGTCAGGGTGAAGCCCCTCCGCGCTGACGTTCCGAGCCTACCCCAAGTATTTCAAAGAGGCGTTGCCCATGTTTTCTCTGTACTTTTTCTGCCTTGGAGAGATTTGAACAAAATTGCTTTTACTGAGAAAATTGTAAAATGTTGTTGGATTTGTGCCATTACTTTTATTGTCATAACGTGAACAAAAACTAGGAGGGGTGTGAGATTTTGGATGTTATGGGAAAGGTTGGCTTCATTTTGGACGGAGCGATCACACATGTTCGAAGTGGAAAAAGAATACTTTAAAACTATTTATGACAGTAATTTAAAGTACTCATTCAACCATAAAGGATATTGTATAGGCACATATCTTAAACAATCTACCCAAGGTTATAAGTGATTATTTAGAGACTCTGATCTACCCTCGCAATCTACCCACCGTACTTAAATAAAATGAAATATTACTGTTTGTAAAACATTCGTAAAATATATTATTCAACGCCACCTGGACACTAGAAATCCCTTTGTAAATATTGTTTTGGTTAACTGTTAAATTTTTGTTTATTTACAGTTGAAAAGGCATTGCCAAAATATATCCTGAGCATTTTAAAGTTTTTGTTTTATATAAAGTCGAACGACAGTTTATGTTTTCATAAATATTGTTTGAAAATAATAATACAGTATAATATAGACATTACTCACATAAAGCAACTTTGCACGGACAGCAAACCCTGGTAACGGCACTATGTATATAATACACGCACAATACAGATATGACCCGAGTTCTTTTTTATCTTTCTCAATGCTTCATAATTTGTACGTTGTATACAACTTAATGATAATAACATCATTAAACCAGCTCAGGTAAAACTACCTAATTACGCACCATGTACTTATTGTCATGTAGCTTTAATTGACATTTTAAACATTCCTTGTTTGGAGGTTGTTGTTGATTGTGGTAGAAATTCTCATGTTGAAATAATATCACGGACGTTTTCCATATTTTTTACTGCGTGTGTTTTGTTTCATTTTTCTTTCCCTTTAAAACTGGTATGATTTCTAAACCAAATAGTCCACAAAAAACAATACAATATGCACAAAAAGTTCAGAAATTAAAAAATAATTAACCCAGCATGCACACCGACAATCACTGACCTGAAGACGGGCTCAGATTCAGATGCCGAAACGTCGGTTTCTTCTTGTAAACTAAAAAAACTATCGAAGAAATCCGTAATAGTATTTTAACCTCAGATTTTGAACTAGTGTTACACGTAAGCCTACATTATACTGCAAACGCTTGGTGTAAAAATAATGTTTGTACATTGTTGAAAACTTACGCAAATGTACCTATTGTGTAAATATTAATCAATAGCTGTATTTTTATTCCAACAAGTCCAATGTAAACCAAACGTTTACCTCATGGAAATACTCCATTTAACAGAGCACATTATTGTATCTTGTTTGCTTGTTTAGAAAGAAACCAATAGTGCGATTGCTTTAATTTATGGTCACTGGTTCAACTTCCAACTTCGAGATTGGAAAACTTCTCGATGTAAAGCTTCATAAAGTGATGCTTCTTGGCTGCCGTTCTTGTTGGGCTGGGAACTTGTATGAGCCTTCAAACTTTTATTTAATATTTTTATATCCAGATTTTAAAGGCGATTGAAATATGTTGATGCTTACCTGTAAGATGCTCAAAAGTATGCTTAAAGACTATCTGAAACCTTTATTTATTGACAGATGATCCAAAAATCTGCCTTTTGCACAGTTGAAACGTTAAAGAGGAAAGCTTCACGCTTTCATCCTTTTCTTCCCGCCCATTGAGACGTAGTTGTTTGGAGTAAATTAAAACATTTTAAAGTTAGTCCCCTTTTAGATGCCGAATTTAAATGCCCCTGAAAGTCGAATTTCCGCCGTCCTCCGTGGCCAGCGCGGGGCGAGTGAGTTTGATTACAATAGCATCATATGGACAGTCACGAAACTTCAAAGAATAGAGTCGTGCAGCCCAGCTTTTCATAATTAGAAATTTTGACTTTACTCTCCCTCTACATTCTTCAAACTTGTCTGCTATTCAAATCAAAATGTGAGCCCGTAAGAGGAAGATAAATGCACCCTTACGAAACAAGAGACAGGAGAACTATCGAGCTGGGAGACACAGAACGATAGTTCATGAACGTTTTCCTTCTCAGATAGGATTTCAACAAGTCAACTAGTCGGTTGCCAAATTCGATCAAAGGTGCCCAAATTTTGAAATGTTACATTTTAATAGTACTATCTTCGCTCATCTGGAAGGTTCACAATGTCACAATCAGAAAATATTTTATGTTTAGTGGTCTACAACAACTTTGAAAAGCCTGCTGTTGTAACACATTATAGGATTGTTAATGTCTGAAAGTGAAACAAGTAGAAGAATCACCAGATCTCGCTTGAAAATTGCCTTATAGTCTGTAGCAAAGCATTTAATATTCGAATGGACTGATTTCGAAGATTTGTTGTTCCTTTGAACAACACAGATGACACACTAACGTGTGTTTAATTAACTATTTATCTTTGTAAGTTTTTTTCTGTTTTATTAAACTTATGTACGCTTGACTGTACATTTTAATTGTGTTATTTTAGTTTTTAACTCGTAAATCTTAGAATGTTTTAAACATTAATGAAAAAAGCATAGTTAACCAAGTATTACATTGGTAGTTTGCTTCCTTTTCTTCTAGCATGTTGGTAAAATATCTCAAATAACACGTACGATTTCAGCAATTCTTCTTTTAGCACATTCTTCTATCATTAATGTATCCATCATATCAAAAGTACAAAGTTCTAAATTGTTTAAGAAAGAACTTAGAAATTATCTTGTCACAAATGAATTTTATAGTTTGCAGAAATGTATATATAGACCACTTACTTACCATTGAGAAATCTGGTGTTCTATACTACAATCCAAATTTTAGACAAGTAAAAAATACCTTTTAATTCTAAAACTACTGTAGTGGCTTGTAATTTTCTATGAACTATACTTAGTTATTGTTTTTATGTATACCCACACAATGTCAATTTATGCATATTGCTAAATAAAAAAATAAAAATTCTTATATCGTATCTAATTATGACACATAAAATGTGTAGCTGAAAACCCAACAGCAAAAGCTAACTGTTATGACTAATCCAATATTAAGCGATTAAATCCAAACAGAACGAGTATTTGCAAATTTCCTCTGGGAGAGCGAGCTATTCATGACTCATAAGAGCTTTAAGCGGAAAAGTCCTTTAAATACAAACCATTGTTCTTTAAAATCCAGCCTGAAAGGCGCTCACTCGTGTTTTAATTTATGATGAATAGACTTTGTTGACTCGACTGAAGTATTACATTACAACATATCTTTTGTTAAACCACCGGGTAACGTTTCATGTTAGTGAAATTCTGCATTATCCTGAAAGGTTTTAAATTAACCTCTCCATGGATGAGCCAAGCGTTTTATACTTTTATACTCTATGTATTAAAACATACCCAGGTGTGCATTGTTATACGTAAAGCTTTACAAACACAAAATACGATTTGTTTTAAGATAGTGTCAAAATCAAACCTCTTATCTTTCGTTTTCTTGAGCTATTTTTGTTTTCTTTGCGTAAAAGTCTTATAGAGTGAGAAAATATATTGAAAAAAAATTACGAGAGCGAAGACTGTTTTAGAACCCCATGTTTTAAATATAACGCGAAGATTTGTATTCCATAACTTCAACCAATCATTAAAAGTGCTCTATTTCTATAATATGTTTCAAAATGGATTTCCTCCAAATATAACAAAACTAAATAAGTCAGTTTTCAATCCGTTGTAAAAATATATTTATCTTTTATTTAAAAGTTACAACTTCAGCGTAACATTGTTCATAGCAGTGGCGTTTGTAAACCCTTTGCATTGTACTCGTATGTTCATACAATTACTATTTCGTTAAAAGCAGTTTAGCGCCAAACAAGAATGGATAGCAGTTTTTTTAGTTTTCCATTAGTAAATTTAAACGGAAAGCTGTGAACATATAACACTACGCTATGAGTTAAAGAAGACTCTTGTGATTTTGTATGGATTTATATTAATTACAGTGAGCTGAAAGCTGAGACTTTTGTCAACCATCTATCAACTAAAACAGAAATAAAGTTTGGCGTTCCACAAGGTTCTATCCTCGGGCCAGTACTTTTCCTGTTATACGAGTTAATGACCTCAGTCAAGTTGTAAATCCTTATCAAATTTTCCAATACGCCGATGATACTACATTGGTTTTTTATCTGAGTCAACAGATGGTCTTGAAGTGTCTTCAAATGTTCTTACTTATGTATGTATACAATATTTTCAAAATCTAAACCTGTGTAAAAATTTTACAAAATCAATATTATAGGTTTTGGTTAAACTCTTTGTCCAACCACAACCAATTAATCCACAAAATTGTCATTGACAAATGCCCTCTCGAAGAAGTCAACTGCACAAAGTTTTTAGGTGTGTATTTGGATAATACTTTGGATTGGGATAGTCATGTAGAGTAAATATGTAATAAGCTTTCGTCAGCGGTATATTTGTTAAGAAACATCTCTACCCTTACTTGTCTTACGGAATCAGTATATGGGTATCTTGTGCCGAATACAAGTTTGCGAGGATTTTTATATTACAACAGAAGGCTTTACGAATTATATCAAACGCTACTACTTGTGACACATGCCGAGATATTTTTCAAAATTTAGAGATTATGACACTACCTAGCCTGTATATATTTGAAACCATAATCTCTAGCCCTACTAGGTGTCATCTAGTTAAAGGCACTGATGTACATTACTATGACACAAGGCAAAAGCCACAGGCTAAAACTGTTTGAGCATGCCTTCATAAGCAGGTGCCAGATTTTTCAATAGACTGCCTGCAGGGATCAGGTATATTCAACCCATGCACCTGTTTAAACACATCTAAAAAGCTCCTTACAAAACATACGTACATACAAAACGTACTATACTGTTGATGAGTTTATGCATTAAACATTTAAGTTTCCAGTGCACCAAAATTAAAATTATTAAATTAGGTTAGTTGGTATTGAATCAGAATATATACGTAATATAGATTAAAACGACACATTTGGCTGTCAGATTTTGTTACCAGTGGCTTTATTTTAAGTTTAATAATTATGTCTACACAATTATTAATTGTATTTGACAAAAAACCGTATGACTTTTGACCGTCCCTTGCACATAAATTATGAACTATTGACGTTACCACTTAGAACGTTTCGAATCTTTAAATAAAACTAAATGGGTGGAAATATAATATTTACTTCCAAACTATATAAAGCAGCTTAAAGTTTGACGTTCATCCAAATTTGTCATATTACAGCGCGCGTAGTTTATATGGATTTCACAAGTTTTATTTCGCACACTCTCTCATCCCAATTTCAACTGTATCACAATTATTAAAATTCAAAAGGTGGGTGTTGTACAGCTAGAATGTGAATAGTAATATTACAAATAAAACTATTTAGGATGTCGTAGCTACACTTTCTTAGTCTGTGGTACATTTAAAAGGTGCTTTCTAACTATATGTATCTTCTTACATTTACTGTATTAGTTAATTTCTATAGGAAAGAGATTCATGGTTACCGCCAAAGAGAACGAGACATCTTAGAACGACGAACATCTAGGTTAAGTTCGTTAACCAGCTGAATCGGCACACCGGAAAGGATCAGAGACGTGGGGAGCGTTTCCCCAAAACGTCCCCCACGTCCTGCGTCCTTGGCTCAGTGGGTAGAGTCACGGCTTGCAAAGCGCAAGGTCGTGGGTTCGATTCCCGGCGCAGGCACAAGGGTTTGGACCGCTTTCCCTAAAAGCATTTTGTGATGCCCACAAACCCTAAGTTAAGTTTCTAATAAAAATGCCGTTTGGCGTAGACAATACAACAAAAGGAAAATAAAGCATTATGCGTATCATAAATTAGATTCAAAATGCAGTTTTAAATAACAAACCCCATTTTGGGGAAACAATCCTCCTCCTACCAAAAGGGCGCTTCCAGTGAAAATACATTTCTTTATAGGAAAGTCGCTATGACTCACAGTACCGCTTGTGGCTATGTTTTTGTGAGTATTTCTTGTGATTCCGATCTTGATGCGAACAACGGAGTGTTAATTCGCCGAGATGATGGCTAGCGGCCACCCTGATCTATCAGAGCATAACCACAGCGGCCACTGCCACCTCCTGCGCACGCGCACGAGCACGCGCATGGTCAGTGTACCTCAAGGTTCTGTGCTTGGACTGTTAATATTTCCTCTACGCATGCCTCCTGGGTGCGGCTTACACAAATCCGTTGAGTATTCATGTTATTAGTTTTATTTTAGTTGTTAATTGTTTTGAACCCCCCACAGCGTAATATTTTTTTGTAGGGTGAGAATACTACTAAATTTTAAAATAATAAAAACACTAAAACTAGACAATTGAAAGAAAACATTTTTTGTGGAAATGTTTGAAATATGTTTTTAAATTTATGATTTTAAAGTTTGCGCTCTTATGGGCCTTAAAACCAACTTACCCTGTTACGTTCACAAATTGGCACTAAGTTTTACAAACTTATATTATAGGTTTCTTTATTGCGTCTAGTCAACCTACTACCATTTTGAAGTCTGTAAGTTTGTTTAAAAGCAGTTTTGATAGCATTCGTATATTAATTCCTTTAATACTTGGACATAAATTTACCTAAAAAAGTCAAAACGACGTATGTGTGAGGTTTTTTATTTTGTTCCCTCTTATAAATGGTGGTCTTTAGTTCTAAAACTGGCTAAAACCTTTTAACTAATATCTCAAATAGCAAAACCATTAATTGTAAATTTTAACCGTCCATACCAGACATTAAACGTAGTTTGTTTATCTAGAACTGTGTCGTAAAACAGTTATATAACGAGATAAAAGTACTGATAAGAAACATAGCTTCCAAAAGAAACAAGTAATTTATGTATGTCTACAATGGCTGAACTTCGATGGTTGGATGTAATAAAGTACTTATGCAAAACACAAATCAAAACCACCCCCTTCTTCTTGATATAGCCGGCCCCTAAGACACGGTTGATTTAGGTTAGGTGACCGATTTAAGGTTTAGACTAATAATATAGCGTTTTAATTATATAATGTTGTCATTATTTTTATAGAACCCAGCTTGTATTATTCAAAATGTATAAAGTACGAGTAACCTTCTACACAATCAACATTTTCTTTTCCAGGAAGGATTCAGGAAAGCTTGTCAGGTCGATCATTAGTGCTACTGTTCTAAGCTCCTTATCTCTCACAATGAAGAGACTTGACTTACTTCGATTAGATCAAGCGATAGTTTGTTTGGCAATTAGTATTTGCAAAAGTTGATAGTGGCAAAATAATTTATGCCGCCATCTTGGTGTGGCTGAACCGATGTTGTTTATTCTTAGTACACCTGTTAAGTGTTTAGGACATACACAATTACAACAGCTTGATTCGAATCGAACTAAAATACTAATTTTTATAGCTTAAGCTCCCGTTTTGGGAACTTCCTCCCTCCCTAAATTTACTCGCGGTGAACTGATTTCGCTGGTTTGGGTAAGATCTCAAATGTCCGACCACCCTTTGAATTTTGAACGAATGAAGATTTTGAACGTGCTTTGGCCTAAGTATTGAGGGCCAACCAACAGAAGTACCTTTTGGTGCATTTTGAGGGTTTGCTCCACTACAAAATAGGGGTAGTGCGGGTTGACCATTTAAAATATGTATATTTCCCGACCATGTCACCCGACATTTGAAAGCGACTTAGAGCATATAAATTTAAAGCTTTGATTGCCTAAAACCTGAATCCGTATTGGTATTTCTGAGAATGAGCTACTCCTCACAATCTAAAACTTTTTTCTTTCTTATCGACTCAAAATTGTCCACTAATTACGAATATGAAGTTACTTTTTTTCGGAAAGCCCTCTAAATATTAGAAAACTACGATTTTTTTGGAAATTTGAAAGTGTAATGTTTACGAACGTACTGACGAACGCAACAAGACATTTATGAGTTTCGAATTTGTATTAATCTTAAAGTGAATCTAAACTAGAACTTATCCATCACCTACCTCACAATTGTCACAATTTTTAAGTTGATTTAAATTATTAAAAGATTATAAATTAACTACTTACAAACACTATATTAATCAGATAAATATACAAGATGGCGATGGTAATGTTTACATGCCATGAAGACCAGAGCTAGAAATTTCACAACTATAGAATGTCAAAGAGTGGTTACTAATCGATTAGTTGACTGATACCGATGCTATATATATCGATATGCTCGACCACTACATTATTTTGTACAATATCGTTGTTATATGTTTAGTTTTATATTTTATTCCTCATAATTATATTCCAACTAAAACATAATCTAAAAACTTAATCTACTTATCTTGATCTGCTTCACTTAACCATGCTAAATTAATCTTGCTTTGCTTAATCCACTACAGTAAAAACTACTTAACATTATTACCAACATACTTAACTTAACATGCTTAACTTAACATGCTTAACTTCATCTACTTAATATGTTTAACTTAACATTCTTGGCTTAATCTCTTAACAACGTTTAACTTAACTTAACATTATTAACTTGTCAATAACTTGGCAATTTTCTTAACAATCTACCCTGCTTAACATACTTAACAATATGCTTGGCTTTGTCTGCTCAACTAAACATACTTGGCTTCATCTCTTAACATGCTTATATTTAACAACATTCTTTGTAACGTTCTTAGTCTTAACTGACGTTCTTAACATATCTGCCCTCTAACATTAACTTACATCTGCTCACTAAACATATTCTGCTTAACATGCTTATGTTTAACGTTCTTTGCTTAACATTCTTCAATCTTAACTGACGTTCTTAACAATCTGCCCTAACATGTAACATACTTAACTTTCTACTCAACTAAAACATAGGCTTAACTTCTGTTAACATACTTAACTAAAATATTTTAACTTAACATTCTTTTGTAACATTGATAGCTTAATCTACTTAACTTGCTTGTCTGTAACGTTCTTAACCAATCCCCTGTAACATATGTCAACATACTTGGCATCTATTCAACTAAACATGTAGCTTTTCTGTAACGTACTTAACTTAATATGTTTAACTTACGTTCTTTGCCAACATTATTGAGCTTAATCTGTGACGAACGTTCTTAACTTATCTACCCTGCTTGCATTAACTGATCTGCCCTGTAACAACCAACCTACTTAAAGATCTGCTTTGTTTAACTGATCTACTTTACTAGATCTGCTTAACTTAACATTCTAACTTCATCTACTTAACATACTTAACTTAATATATTTAACTAAACATTCTAAACTTAACATTCTTAACTTATCTGCTTAACTTAACATTCTTGCTTAATCTACTTAACATTCTTAACAATCTACTCAACTAAACATACTTAACTACATCTGCTTAACATACTTAACTTAATATACTTAACTTAACATTCTTAACCTTAATCTACTTAACTTAAGTTAAGATTTAGTAAGGTAGATTAAGTTAAATAAAGTAGATTTTAAGTAGGTTAAGTTAAGTATGTCAAGTAGAATAGATTAAGTTAAGAATGTTAAGTTAAGTAGATAAGAAAATGTTCATAAGAATGTTAAGTTAGAATGTTCAGTTAAGAATGTTAAGTTAAATATATTAAGTTAAGTATGTTAAGTATATGAAGTTAAGTATGTTAAGTAGGGTAGATTAAGTTAAGAATCTTAAGTTAAGTAGATAAATATAAGAATGTTAAGTTTAAGAGTGATTAAGTTAAGAATGTTAAGAAGTTTAATATATTAAGTTAAGTATGTTAGATGAAGCAAGTTAAGTTAAGAATGTTAAGTTAAGAATGTTAAGTTAAATATGTTAAGTAGAATGAATAAATAAGTTAAGAATGTTACATGTTAAATAGTAGACTAGTAAAGAATGTTAAGTTAAGTATGTTAAGTTAAGAGTAAGTTAAGAATGTTAAGTTAATATGCTAAGTAGATGAAGTTAAGCGCGTTAAGTTAAGTAGATTGATTAAGTAGATTAATTAAATATGTCAAGTTAACAGATTAAGTTAAGCCTGTTAGTTAAGTAGATTTAGTAAGGCAGATTAAGTTAAATAAAGCAGATTTTTTAAGTAGGTTAAGTTAAGTTTGTTACAGGGCAGAAGTTAAGTATGTAAGTAGGGTAGATTAAGTTAAGAATGTTAAGTTAAGTAGGTTAAGAATGTTAAGTTAAGATATTCAAGTTAGATTAACAAGAATATTAAGTAAAATGTTAAGTTAAATATATTAAGTTAAGTATGTTCTAGATGAAGTTAAGTATGTTTAGTTGAGTAGATAAAGTTAAGTATGTTTTTGAGTAGATAAAGTTAAGTATGTTGTTAAGTGGATTTAGTAAGGTAGATAAGTTAAATAAAATAGATTTTAAGTAGGTTGTTAAGAATGTTAAGCTAAGTAGATTAAGTTAAGAATGTTAAGTTAAGTAGATTAAATTAAGAATGTTAAGTTAAGAATGTTAAGTTAAGTAGATTAAGCTAAGAATGTTAAGTAAAGAATGTTAAGTTAAATATATTAAGTTAAGTATGTTAAGTAGATGAAGTTAAGTATGTTTAGTTGAGTAGATAAAGTTAAGTATGTTAAGTTAAGTATGTTAAGTAGGGTAGATTAAGTTAAGAATGTTAAGTTAAGTAGATTAAGTTAAGAATGTTAAGTTAAGAATGTTAAGTTAAATATATTAAGTTAAGTATATGAAGTTAAGTATGTTAAGTAGGGTAGATTAAGTTAAGAATGTTAAGTTAAGTAGATTAAGTTAAGAATGTTAAGTTAAGAATGTTAAGTTAAGAATGTTAAGTTAGGTAGATTAAGTTAAGAATGTTAAGTTAAGAATGTTAAGTTAAATATATTAAGTTAAGTATGTTAAGTAGATGAAGTTAAGTATGTTTAGTTGAGTAGATAAATATAAGTATGTTTAGTTGAGTAGATAAAGTTAAGTATGTTAAGTTAAGTATGTTAAGTTAAGAAGATTAAGTTAAGAATGTTAAGTTAAATATATTAAGTTAAGTATGTTAAGTAGATGAAGTTAAGTATGTTTCGTTGAGTAGATAAATATAAGTATGTTTAGTTGAGTAGATAAAGTTAAGTATGTTAAGTTAGTATGTTAAGTTAAGAAGATTAAGTTAAGCATGTTAAGTTAAGTAGATTTAGTAAGGTAGATTAAGTTAAATAAAGTAGATTTTTAAGTAGGTTAAGTTAAGTATGTTAAGTAAAGTAGATTAAGTTAAGAATGTTAAGTTAAGTAGATTAAGCTAATAATGTTAAGTAAAGAATGTTAAGTTAAATATAAGTATGTTAAGTAGATGAAGTTAAGTATGTTTAGTTGAGTAGATAAAGTTAAGTATGTTAAGTTAAGTATGTTAAGTTAAGGAGATTAAGTTAAGTATGTTAAGTTAAGTAGATTAAGTTAAGCATGTTAAGTTAAGAATGTTAAGTTAAATATATTAAGTTAAGTATATGAAGTTAAGTATGTTAAGTAGGGTAGATTAAGTTAAGAATCTTAAGTTGAGTAGATTAATTTAAGAATGTTAAGTTAAGAATGTTAAGTTAAGAATGTTAAGTTAGGAGATTAAGTTAAGAATGTTAAGTTAAGAATGTTAAGTATATTAAGTTAAGTATGTTAAGTAGATGAAGTTAAGTATGTTTCGTTGAGTAGATAAATATAAGTATGTTTAGTTGAGTAGATAAAGTTAAGTATGTTAAAGTTAAGTATGTTAAGTTAAGAAGATTAAGTTAAGAATGTTAAGTTAAATATATTAAGTTAAGTATGTTAAGTAGATGAAGTTATAAGTATGTTTAGTTGAGTAGATAAAGTTAAGTATGTTAAGTTAAGTATGTTAAGTTAAGTAGATTAAGTTAAGCATGTTAAGTTAAGTAGATTTAGTAAGGTAGATTAAGTTAAATAAAGTAGATTTTTAAGTAGGTTAAGTTAAGTATGTTAAGTAGGGTAGATTAAGTTAAGAATGTTAAGTTAAGTAGATTAAAATAAGAATGTTAAGTTAAGAATGTTAAGTTAAGTAGATTAAGTTAAGAATGTTAAGTTAAGAATGTTAAGTTAAATAGATTAAGTTAAGAATGTTAAGTTAAGAATGTTAAGTTAAATTTGAAGTGGGTGACTGACGTCTGTACGTCTTGCGGTCGTAAATTAGTCCCAAATTTAAAGCCGCTTTTGTCACTGTCAAATGTGTTTTTAATGTGTATTTAATTAAATTCTATGATCTAAGCGCAATGCGAAAATAGTACAAATTCAACCATTGGCCGCAACACCGATCATCAGATCAGAAATACTTATCCCGAACATCGATACTAAACTAGCATATCGATGTGTTTCGAGTTGCGACCAATAATTTGTAGGAAGCAAATCAGCTGACACTTCAGAAAGAAGAAGGAATGAAATCGGCGATGGTTCACAAAAAAGATGGCCGACAAGTGGATAGTTTTTTAGTAAATGTTTATTTTAATAATTACCGGTACCAAATTTAATTTAAACTAGGTTTTGTCGTGTTTGCTGGTTTAAATTGTGAACTGTGATAGTGTTTTTTTGTAAGTTTTCTCGCGTAAAATAGTATAGTTATTAAAATTAAGGAAATATAAGAACTTTATCGCGTTCGTATTCCGTCATCAAAACAACATTGAGGTTGGTGCAAAAACGTATCTTTTTCCTTTATAACTTCAAAACCATTTACGACCGCCAAGAAAAAAATATATTACCGTAATTAGTAGGTCGCTTAGAAACGTTTAAAACATTTGAAAGCGGCTTAGAGCATATAAATTTAAAGCTTTGATTGCCCAAAACCTGAATCCGTATTTTTTGCCAAAATGTTGAAAAGGATAGCGATTGCGTTCGTTTTTCAGCTCTAATGAATTCTGCATCACAATTTGAACCGCCATTTTGAACAGCGGCATCTTAGAGTTTGTTTAATGGATTAATACGTTTGTTTGTATACCTGTTTTTAACTTAGGGGTTACGTGATGGGGTAAAATAAATATTTCAAAGGGTCACCCCTTACTAGCCCCTACTTTGGGTTGGGAGGCAAACCACATAAATACACCAAAAGGTACTTCAGTTGATCCTTAATACACGTGTCAAAGCACGTTCAAAAGTAGGGGGCGGTCTTTTTGGGCACCCAAAATTTCTTCATATCAAGTGTAATCAAAATCGGAATATGAATTCAGTTTTTATAGCATAAACCCCTATGTTTGGGGATAACTAAATCTATACATTTACAAAAAGGTTTTCCCGAATTTTGTGAAAATCCGTCAAAAAATGCGATTTGTAATCATGTGGGTCTCAAAAATTACACTTCTGGTGTAATGTTTACCCCATTATGGGTAATTCGCTAGGATTCACGGTAGCACTTGTGTCTACACGTCGGCTGTGTATTACCATATGTATTGTCTTGGATGTAAATTAGTTAGTTGTTGATCCAACAAATTATATGTGTTGTTATCAGTTTTTTTAATTAATACCTTACAATCTTACAATATGTATAATAGTTAAACTGACTTCGCATCTTTGCCCATGTTTACAAAACAACTTGTTATTCAAAACAATTCCGAATCACTCATGTGCAAAGAAATACAAGATAACAAAACCATTTAATATTAAGTTAACCATTTCAACTTGTATAAAATAAATACATCAAGTTTAGTGGCTGAGAAAGGCAACTGACAAGATCAAATGATTTCTTGTTAAACATCGTTCTTTGAATAAAAGTCTTTATTGAGTTATAAAGTAGACTAGTAACATCATTATAAGATATTATAATCCGTTTCCACCACCACCACCACGTGTACAAGATTACCAAAGTATAATCTGATTTGTAATTACAATCTGAGCTGAGAAATTCCTGATCGTTAATAATCAATATTTTAATACTTCATGTAACTGGATTGCATTGTAATTATGTTCTACACTATAAAACACGAGGTAAACCTTTTTCACCAGTACTAGATCACTAAATCACTATTTGAGATGCCGACCACTCTCATGAGGGTATTTTAAGGCAAATGTGGTGAAGGATGAGTGGTAGTAATGGGTTATGAGGTGAAGTCTTGTTACAAACTAAGGCCGACTCTTCCTTAGAATGGGTCATTAATTAATAGCCCAGTGACCAATGGAAATACAAGGACCAACGGCTTAACGTGACTTCCGAACTTTAAAAACAAAATATCGACGAATATGTCACGGAGGATGTACCCAGTAAATAGCTTTCAAATGAGAGTATAGCATTACCAACAATGAAATCTCTGAAAATATAAACTTACTTCGATTTTTAGTCGTTGAATCGTTAAATATCTGCCGTAGAGTGAGTGTGAGTGTGTGTGTTCCATCCCACTTATACTACGTGTCATCTTCCCGGCATGTAAAATACGTATGATCTAAAGCGTACAATAAATTACTGTTTGAGCTTTGAGATTATACAATACTATGGGATTGAAATATGTTGGGTAATCTCAATACCACTTTAGATATGTTTCTCGACTTACACAAAGCACTCAACTGAGCCACAGAAAGTAGGTTGACAAGATTTCAAAATATTTCCAACTAGCAAAATTAATTTAAAATTACTTCACTTTATCTAATAAAATTGTTTAATTGCTCTGAGGCCTTTCAAATACTAGGTATTCATCATCAGAGAGGCACCCAAACTGATGATGAATACTATTTTAAACCTCAGAGCAAACAATTTTATTAGATAAAGTGAAGTAATCTTTAAATTATATACATCTAATAAGAAGGGCTTCATCTCTCCATAGCAAAATTAAGCTTTGGTGTTCCTCAGGGATCTATTCTCAGACCAGCTATTTTCTATTCTCTGTCAGTGACATAGGGCCGCTACTACTGCATGCAAGACTAGTTCAATACGATGACTATACAACTCTCTGTTTCTCTAAAAGTAAAAGTCACCTCTGGAACAGCGGATGTTCATTGATGTAGCAATTGTGTCTAGAACTTCAACAATCTCAATGCGTCATTTTCTCTGGAGTTAGCTCCGATGTCCTGCTATGATGTTAGCAAACACTATGTCGAAGGAGGTTAACAGTCCGAAATTCCCTATAACACACTTCGGCCGGGAGTTGTAGTGTTCACTACCTAGCTTATGGTCTCTGGCACTGTCCGATTCAGGTACAGCGGTGATGGCGGAGTATTATGGCTTGATTTATCCTTACCCCACTTACGGTTTAGTTTTAGTATGGGGTGACTGTGTTTACAACCAACTTCAAAGAGCTTTCAAACTACAAAAAATGGCAGTTCACACGGCTAGATCCAAGACACTCTTGCAAGTCTTTGTTAAAAGTCGTTCAACTGTTGACGTTGCCTTGTCTCTAGATTTTAGAAACAATTAGACGTTCACGCTCGTGAAACTAGAGACCGGAAAATCTATCACATTCGTAGACAAATGACTATGGTTTTTGAACATCCACCATCTTAAACTGGGGTTCACCTTAGCGGTTTGGCATCACCACTTAAAGTGACTATACGGTGAGGCTAGGTAAAGGTCGAGGCTGAGTAATAGACAAACTTTACCTTTACCTGATCAACAATGTGCCCTGTTATAGAAAGAATGTCCCAAATGACCTCTAAACCGGTATTTAACCAGCATATTAACTATTGAAGGAGCATATTATCTATTGACCAGCATACTAACCTGAAGTGGGATGCATGTTTCAGTACGGGGAAGGGGAAGGAAGGAGGCTTAGCTTCCAGGAAACACCTCTAGCTCTCCAGGACGATTGTTTGCGTCAGCTTGGCTACTCAGACTACTCAAGGAGAGCGAGATTAGGCATTGATCCTGATCTGAAGCATATCATCAAGTTCTATGTTGGTAAGTGTTTTAGTCATAATTGAAAGTCAGAATTATTCAACGTTTTACTATTGAACTACAAAATAAACTTGTTTCATTAGCTACTATATATGACTACAGACCTTCACAAACCGTCAAAGCATTCGTGAAATGGGTAAATTTGTTGCGATTATCTTGAAGTTTTATATTATATATTAATAGCCTTGTTAGCTTTTCGTGAGTGATCTATTTGGTTGAAAGGTCGTGAGGGATAAAGTTTGGTTTTCATTTAAGCCAATAAAAATAATGAATCTGTTCTTGTCTGTTCTTCTCAACTATTCATTATAGCATTAGACACTGGAAGAATTACTAAAGAAATTTGAAGACAATAATGTTTGGACCGAACCGAGACGAATATGCTGACCAATATTTTTGCTGCTATGTATGCCTTCAAATTTAGAAAATTACTTAAATTTGAATGTTTATCCAAAACATTTGACTGTCAATAGCGACTTTAAATTAAAAATCTGAAAATATTACAAACAGAATTTAAATACTATGTTAAATGACTTATTATAATTAAAATAACAGTAAAGTCCGACTAAACAACATGGTGGCTTCCGGGAGATTTCCAGTATTCCGGCATTGTTGTCTAATAAACGTGATCTAGATTTTTACAAATGGAACATTTGTACTAAACTGAATAAGAAGTCGGTCAGAAGTATTATATGTAGAGAGCTCACACATTATTCATTTATTCAACCTTTACAAAACACTTTGTTTCAGGTATAACAATTCAAATACCTACACGTTGGAAATAAACATGGCGTATTTGATTTAAAATATATACTTTTGAACTAAGAATAAGGAAAATCATAGCATAAAACATATAACATAGCGTGAAACATAGCCGACACGCAGTCACAAATGCTACTGTGAATCTTCCCGAATTACCAATAAATAAAAAGGTTGTCATTTAAAACTTAAAATATAAGAAACTATGTCATACATACACTATTAGTTAGTTATAAAATTATTTTTAATGTTTCGTCGTATTTACTTTGTGGATTGTTTTGATTTGAAATAAATTTATTTTGTAATGCTTATGGTTAAGCTATGGTTTCCTAGAAAAAAGTTCACCGCTAAATTACGGCCGTTATTTACGGGGAACGTAACGGTGACGGTGAACGTAACACAATATTTAAACAGATGTAGACAAAAACAACTTTTGACATGTTGTTTTTTTAGTTGTCAAAGTTTATTTACGTATGTAGTAATGGACAAGCTAGACTTTTGTTTACAAAACAAAATGTGTCACCTGGTGAGAAAAACCTTAACTAGTTTTCACCGCTAACTTTACGTCCTCCGTTTTCTAGGAAACCACTCTCATCTGATAACATTGAAGACAAAACTCACCGTCATATTACGGCCGTAATGTAGCGGTCACCGCTTTCTAGGAAACCATAGCTTTATTGGTAACATCCTAGGAAACCTAGACCAGTATGTTATTTAGCAGCTGATTTAAGTAACATATTTTCTATTAAATACACAGATTAATGTCTCCCCAGTGCTGTATATGTCAAAATTAAGATATTCTGACTTAAAAGTAAATCTAAAATAACTTTTAAACCGTAGGTTCTAGAGCGAGGGTAGTTTTTATCCATTGAGGAGGTATAAATCTATTATACAGGTTGAGCTGTGTATTCATTTATGGTAAAACTACAATTTTATAAAGAAAACAATACTTTGAATTGCCGCCATTTTAAAACGGCTGATCCGATCTAGCTGATTAACAAACTTAACCTAAAGATTGACAAAAGGAACATTAGTTCTAAACTTCATGACAACCGGACCAAAATGAGACCTGCAGAGTGGTCTCACACACACACATATATGTTAAGTTTTTCCATATGACTCAGGAGGTGTTGGAAAACAAAAAAACTGCAAACCGCATCTTTCAACGACGTGTCATTCTCTTTGGCGAGAGAAAGTAATAGCTCTATTTTCAAAGAAAATTCGCTAAGAAACCCTAGTTTATTAACAAGTCAGATATTTAGTGAACAAAGAGTCGTGACACGTGACATGATTTTCCAAAGTGTAGCATTTTCCTTTTCACTTTGTTCGAGTATTAACTTCAATAAAGTCACTGAAAACTTCAAATGGATGAATCCTGTGTATTGTCGACTCTGTCTCATGTTTCCCGTGTTGCTAGGGCCCACAGGCGGAGATAGTGGAGGACATAGTGGCTCAGTTTTGGTGCTAAAAGGACTCGTTTTGCCCCAATGGAGGAGACGAACTGTCGCCATCGTGGGAAATAAACTGTTCATTCACCCTGGTGAGTAGCCATTTCTAAATGTGTAAATTTAGAACACATAAATGTAAATTTAGAAATGTGTAACATTTCTAAGAAGATGTAAATTTATTTATTAAATTTTCTTTATGTATAAATATTTATTAACAAAATAATGTATTTAATTTTATAGTCATGTTTTTAACTTAGTTTGAATTTGGACCGAGCATAAGGGCAATAAAGCTTCACCACAAATAAAGACGTGTTTATTATTGTTTTATTTATTTCATCGTTTAGGTTTTCTGTTTATATTTTTAGAGAACCAAACATATTATTATCTCGATTAAGAAGTACAGTTCGTTAGGTATAGCATGGCCGGTGGCCGCTTATGGCCCTATAGCCCATTTCACCGGCCATGCTAAACCTGACGAACTGTAAAGAGTTTCTCTAGAGTAGTCCTTCAGTTTAGAGAAAGCACTCTCATGCAGCAAAGAGAGGAGTGTGAAGTTTGCTTTTGGTAGGCGCTATATTTAAAACAATAAAAGTAAAATAGCTTATTGTCGAAAATCTAAAAGTTATTTAATTTAAAATTCACATTTTCTTCATCTACTTTCTGTTCTCAATTGAATTTAGGCTGCATATTAGTGCATAAAGACCTTTTCAAACATTAATTAGACATATAGCTTGAGCTTACTTGTGTAGGCAATAGTTGCTCCTTAAACAATACACGTACAATAGTACATCTCCGGCATAAATCAAGATTTTCCCTCCCAATTCCATAATAAGTGGTAGCGTTGTTATAAGGTCAAATCTCTCTACTTCAGTTAATATAGTTTGATTGTAGCCCAAGGAAATCTTCTTTTGTCGTCATCCTCGAAAGTACGTAATTACAGTCTTAACACAACAATTACAATAGGAAACATAATAGTCAAGGATTATCGAAACACTCTACAAACAAACGAAATCATCAGAGAACAAAAGAAGAATTAAGAGTTAGAGTGGTTAGAAGTAGAATCAATTATTTCAACAATTATGGTGAAACTAATTTCTATATTTAATCGGTCTTTTATGTTTCTAAATAACCATTATTCAAGTAAGTAAATAAAGCTAACAAGTTATTAGGGGTAGCAGTTGAAGTAGACCTAGGAAGGTAAACCCTAGAGGGTGTTTCACGGTAATAGTTTCTGGGCAAACATTTCGTCTGGAGTTATATTTGTCACTGTTATCAGAATTAGGTCACTAAACTGGAATTAATAATATATTAAAATGTATGTACCTGAAAGGAGCTGAGGCAGAAATGATCTAGGCAACGCGATGAAGAAACCACAATTTCTGGAAGTGTTTGCACCCAAATATATGTTCTTGGGGCTCGATACTTCCGTAGGTCTAACAATCAGATCGAATGTACTTTCTGGGACCGGGGAAAAGGAACATTAATTAATAAAATCAGGAAAAAAGAAGTGGATCTTGCTAAGAGCTTCACTTTGTGGAGAGCATGAGCTCAGATGGAAACCGGACAAATAGATTTGGACCCGAGGCTCTGCAAATGTGCCTCTCTTGGGGCTCGACATTTGCAAGGTCCAACACTTTGGAGGTATAATTGTTGGATAAACTGTTCAGACCCAGGAAGTTCAGCCAAGACAGAGGAAGTGGACCTGGACCTGGGAGGAGCTGGTGTGGAAGTTTCCAGGACATCGCGATGTGGACCCCAGGTTTTCAAATACCTGCTCCAGGCAGCTGCTCTTGGGATTCCAGAACTCTTTTCAAGGCAAAAACCAGAGGTTAAACTGTCAAATTTTTCAGGTCCAGGAAGTTCAGCCGGGACAGAGGAAGTGGACCTGGGAGGAGCTGATGTGGAGGTTTCCCGGACAACGCGATGTGGACGAAAGGTTCTGCGAGTGTCTGCTTCCAGACAACTGTTCCTGGGGTTCGACACTTCATGGGAACGTCAACTCTGGTGGTCTTGGCTGGTCAAGGTAAACTCAACAATATTACACTTGTTTGTAAATTCAACCAATATCAAGGTGATAATAGGTTTGACTTGACAATCAGTATAATTGCTTTGAAGACTTAAAATTCTTAAGAATTTGCATTGATAGGAAACTGTAATAGCATCACTATATTGACTTCGTTTGTAGCAGTGTTCAAAAGATTATTTCTATTAGGGAAATTATATTTAAGTTATACCCAAGATATTCTAAAATTGGGTACAATTTCTTAGAAGGGGATTCGTGGGGAAAGGTACTTGGAGGGGATATTCTAATCTGCTTTTAAGTTTTATTTTCTGCTATGTCATAAAATATAAAACACGTTTCAACAATATTAAAGCTGGCCTAAGTAGAATTTAAACGTTGTACAGTTCAAACGAGTTTAAAGCACGTAATTAAGGAACAAATAGACTGACTATGACAAGACTGGAAATATTCTTTTGAACAGGCGGGAATAAAACTTAAGTAAGTTATGTACGTTTGAAAAGGATTTATGTGTAAATGTATGCTAATTTTAGATCAAATTGATTGAGATACAAGTCTTTTAACGTTTTTAACGTTCAATAAAATATTTGTTTATTTATCTTAACAGCTCAATAAATACAGTTTGAGTAAATAAGGTTTTAATAATATTTCAGCACATGGTCAGAAAACTCAGCACTCAGCACTTTATTGAATAAAGCGCTGAAAGTATATTATCCGTTAATCCGTTAAAAGCTCACACGAGTCTGTAGTTTTATCAATTTGTCAAGATTAACTCAGAATCATGTGTCTGGCTTAAGAGTTAAGATGTACTTTTTTGCCCTTCTTTTCTTCTAAACGTCACGTCTTACTTACTTAAACGATTTTTAAACTGCTATACAAGGTGTCTGTCCTAGACCACCCGTATCTCGTGTACATGTAGATAACGGCATGACGTACTTGAGTAAAAAAGATTAAACGAGTTTTGCAAATATAATATTTTGATTCCCAAAAACGTTAATAAGTTAAAAACAATTAGAGAAACCAAGCACGTCCACGGCCAGTGACAGCTGCCCACCGAATGACTGGCTGGCTGGGAGCAGCGGACGACCAATCACACACGTGTATCTGACTGACTAACTGTAACAGAGAACACGAAAATATTTATTTATGTGCAGCCAATAGAGGAGAAGAAATGCCTTAGAGTTTTTATCAATGAGTCAGTTTCTTAACAAAGGAGCTAAAATGACAAACAATACTTCCCCCAAAAGTTCCCTACAGGGTGAATAAGATAACTTATTATAGGTCTAAGGGGAACGTTTGGTCCATGAATTTTGAGCAACGCGTAGATCCTAAAACGTCGTGTCCTTGTTCCAAAACTATGGAAAACCTCCGCAATAATGTTTCATTCCCAGGAAGACCTTTCGTATGGCAACATTAAGTAAGTTAACTCAATATAGTATTAACTTTGATTATAAACCATAACAAAAGTTAGTAACAAAGACATATAGGAAATCGTATTAAGGGAATATTATTTATGTCACTTTATCTGATGTATGTACAAATGATAACAGCTGAGTCAACCTTTATTATGAAGAAGTAGCAGCGTTGGTTGACACCAATGCATCTTAGGTAAATAAATAAAAGTTAGTATTGGAGTAATTACTATATTAATAGTTATTTTACAAGTAATCTAGTGTTGATATTCAAAGTTGCATCTCAAGGAAGTGTTATTATTAAACAAAGAGAAGCAAGGTTTATTGGAAATTACACATCCTAAGACCCTCTCAGGAAAGCTTCAGGATGAACGTGAACCTCAGACACGAACAAATTAAATATGATTAAAACTCAATTTATAAAAGTAACTTATAAATTACAATGTTCAGTTATATTTGGAATATTAAGAATATTATACTGACGATACTCTAACCTGAGAAAGCCTTAGCTGTCCAAAGAGCCTATACTAAAATCCAAAACCAAGACACCTTAAGGACCATGAAGATCTTGTAAAGAAGACATGTGAGACAACGCAATTCAGTGCCAGAGATCGTTGGTTTGACGTACGCCCAATCCAGACTGCCTTCGAAAACCATCCCTACCACTACCTTGAAGTTTGCGACAGACAGACTCAGATTATAGTCCAATCATGTTGGATGAAACTTGTGAAATTCCTTGGAGATAGAGGGTTGACATGGGATAATCATATAGAATGTCTGTTCCAAGTTATCTTCTGCCGCGTTCAGTGCCAGTTGACGATTTCGTTGTGCAAAGTTTAGACCAGATCTGAAACTGTTGACACTACCCTGCCTCTACATCCTACAAACCCTTCAAAGAAAAATGCTAAGAGGGAGTGATATTCACCGTATGAAACGAGAGGCAGGAGAACTACCGGACTCGTTTGAGGCTGGAGCTCAACTTGTCAACAGACTACCAAATTCAATTAAAGTGCCTAATGCCCAAGGCATTTAAAACTCGCCTCAAAACATTTTGGTCGCAGAAGCATTCTCACACTTGGGAGACCATACAGTAATTGATATACTGACGGGGTGCAGAGTGGGATAATTCTGGAGACTGCATCTATAAACTGTAAGTCTACGATGTGTATGAATGGAAAATTTTAGCTTTGTAGATAACTCCTGACTTGACATTTTTATAATGTTCTTGCAATAA
Organism: Matsumurasca onukii; assembly: GCA_018831715.1. NCBI lineage: Eukaryota > Metazoa > Arthropoda > Insecta > Hemiptera > Cicadellidae > Matsumurasca > Matsumurasca onukii. The sequence continues at coordinate 40,061,272 of CM032065.1, forward strand.
AATATTTATTTATTCTCCCTCCACTCACGCAACTCCGGAAGTCCCCCATTATCATACGAAGACTTCCGAATCATACGTCATTACTCAACACGTGACATCCAAAGTCAAGTTTGTCTTTTAAACTCTCCGTTACATAATTCCACAGTTCTGCATGACCGAACAACAAACACTAGATGCTTTATCATTGCGAATCTGTGGTTGAATATTATTTTGGAAGTTACGAAAACCGATCCTTGTGATAAAATATACTGTAGAACAATAATAGTGAATTGATTCCCTTCATCGGTCGGTGTGATGCTACCGATCTAACTCGTGCTTGACAAGTGTCTTGGAATACTACAGACAGTACAGAAGGTGAAGAAAGCCCTTGACAATAGCGAGATTTCCCTGGCTGAAAAGCGAGTGAACATTGTGAATAAGTGAAAGGTGAGTGACATATGTCAATGATGTGATGTGTGTGTGTGTGTGTTGGTGTGATTTGTACAGTGAATAGTGATGATCGAAGAAAGGTGCAATCCTCTTTCACTGGTGAGCTTTCCAGCTGCTTTAGTGGATTTAGTGGTTCAATGAGTTCCGTTTCTATTAATCGTTAATTGAAATTAAAAAATACTTGAACGGATTGAATTATTCATTTAGGCAGTTTCGACGCTTATGGAAGACTTTAATGAAAACAAAATATTTTTAGAAACTTACTGACTTTTCTTTGTTTAAAGTTTGTTGTTGTCGATGGGAGGGTTTTATAGTTTAAACTATTATTACGGACATTTTCCATCGTTAGTGAGCAAGATGATCATTTTAAATACTTGTTCGTTAAAACGTGTTCTTGGTATCTCTTGTACGGCGACTGGTTATACTGTATTACAGCAGTATGATCAATTTCACAGCCAAGACTTTAAGCTCCCTTAAAATGCAGAACCCAAAGCTAATTGACAAATTTACTTGACGATTTCTTGCAAATCTTCAGTTAGTGTCACTTTAAATTTTCAAATAATAGGTTATTGTAATGAAAACAGTCTTTAACTAAAAGGCAATTCATGCCAAACATAGTCCATACATTTTATTCGATAATAATATATTTAGTAAGAAGCTGGATTTAATATTAAAATTTATAAAATAAATTATTCATTAGTTATTAGTTATAATTAATTATTATTTAAGTTATTCATGGTGAATTTCAATCACTCCATATACTTATTACATGGTCTGTGTATGTTAGATTAAAACTGTAAATACAGTATATGAAACGTCATTCAGGTAGTAAAAAACGACGAAAACACATTTATTTTATCACACTATACAAACTTCAGCACTTAATGAGCTGCTTTTAGTGCGTAAAGTTAATACATGGTTAGAGAAAATTATATTTATTATTGAAAACTATATGTGTTTAAAACAAATCTGCAAAATGTTTAATATTTAAATTGGTATTTGCCTGAGGCTTCTCAAACACAACATGTTTATCTTCAGAGTTTGATGAGCTTCTGAGGATAAACATGTTGTGTTTGAAAGGCCTCAGGCTATTAACAGATGTAATATTGCAATATTTGCAGATAGGTTTTAAAATAATGTAAAGTTAATTTTTAATTGATCCATACAAGGTCCTAACAGAGAGTCAACTTGACTGAGCTGTTTTATTTCTGCGTTTCAATCGAAATCAAACCCAAACCAGTTTGCTCATTGGTTCAATATAAGATTGATTTTTTTGACGTTGCTTGAAAAAATTCAGTTTTATGACAGTATACGTAATACTACCCTGCCGTCCGTTGCTTGCGTCCGTGGCTCAGTGGGTAGAGTCACGGCTTGCAAAGCGCAAGGTCGCGGGTTCAAATTCCGGCGCAGGCACAAGGGTTTGGACCGCTTTCCCTAAAAGCGTTTTGTGATCCCCAAAAACGTCATTATATATAAATTAAAAATAGAATAGGGCCTAAAATGGATCCTTGGGGAACCCCATATTGTAAATACGTAATTTTAGATAGCTTATCTTGTATTTGGATCTGTTGTGTTCTACCTTGTAGGTAAGAATCCAACCACTTATAGGGTAGTCCACGAATTCCATAAGAGTGTAATTTATTTAACAAAATGTCATGATCTACACAGTCAAACGCTTTTGTTAAATCCATAAAAATACTCAATACTTTGTTTTGACTATCTAACTCCCTAATGACTGTCTCCAAAAGTTTGTTGAGAGCATCAGTTGTACTGAGACCCCTTCTAAAACCGAATTGACTCTTAGAAATAATATCATAATCATCCAAGAACGAGACTTTCCGGGATGAGAATAGCTTCTCAAATACAAATTTAAACACCATTTTCCATGAATTCTCCCATTGTACAAAATTAATTTGACGATAAAAGGTTATTTAGTTTACACTTGAAAGTTTCAAATTTTCAATTTGCCTGATGTTTTCGGTAGTTGGTTAAACATCTTTTTGCCAGCATCTATCGGCATTTTACTGAACTTTTCTAAACGGTGGCTATCAAAATTTAAGATGTTTGGACTACAGGAATGACTTGATTCTACCAATAGAAATGTTGAAAAACAGAATAGTAAAGTTTCCAACATGTAAAGTGATGTAATTGTCTGTAATTGATCCATACTCAAACTCTGGGAGGAAAAATTTCATTTCAGTCAATGTGTATCGTCAAAATAACTACCATGACCTTTTAATAAATCCAACAGTTGAATAAGAATAAATAAATCTGTAATGAATAAACAATATGCATTGTATCGCAATCGCCTGTAATTTAGGTTATCTAAACATTTCCATGCATTCACATTGAAGCACCTTTCAGACATACAAGGTATTCATTCATTCATTTCATTCATTCGAATTATTCCCACTCCAGCCCAATTGACGAAGATTGCACACTCAAATTGTATGCTGATTAAAAGTTAAACTTTCATCAAAGATAGTGCCAAAATATTTACTGACAGATTTTCTTACATTTCCCATTCCGTAGCTAAATACTAAGATGCTAAGATTGCGGAGTGTTTATGGTGTAGGATACTATCATAAATTTACTCAAATTAAATTTTAATAGAAGCCAGCCGGATCACGTAAATACGATAACGTCATCTTGAAAAGTTAGTCTTTTTTAGTATAGTCTTTGTTCTTAGTTTAGTTACTGCCCAGATTTCATCCTTTCGGAAGGAACTCCCTTTCTTTTGTCAATCCAGGCTACCTCTCTTCTTTTGGTAAATCTCTGACCAAAAACACTTTTTGTCTGTGTTTCTTTCTACTTTCTATTTTATATTTTTGTTTGGTTGATACCTTCCGGTTTTAAATCTTCTCTAACTGCTGCGATCCATTTAGTTGTTATAGTTTTCCCTTTTTTCTTAATCACACAATTCTAAAAGTATTTTTGCATGTCTAAAAGCCTGGATTATTTTATATACGGTAGCCGTAGAATTTTGATATTTGTTTTTAATTTTCAAGTTTATGTCAGTGTATAGCTCTATTTCCTTGATAAAACGGTGTATGTTTGTGATTCAGTCTTGGTTAAACCTCATATGTTTCCAACCATTACTACATATTTGTGTAATTTCAAACATCATATTACGGTATTCATAACGGTCAACGTAAACAATTAACCATTTTAACGTAAAAACAAAGGAACTATTTCCTTTTTCAGCCCAAACATCACGTTCCAAATGTTACTTCCACGATAACCTCCCGCGCATAAGGCCTATTGTTCTTTGCAACCTCTTGTTTGTAATTTCCCACTAACCTGTTCTTGGGACACGAACTGTGACGGCGCAGATAGGGTAAATGAGGCGAAATCACGTCTCTGGAACAGCTGAAGAATCACGGTCATGAGGTGACATATGACCGCCATCTTGAATAACTGCACCGTCGTTAGTCAAGGGTTATGAGCACTAGTTTGTTGACGTAACCTTAACACGTCCTGTCACAGCTTTTCAGCTGATTTCTTTTGGAAAATGCGGTATTCGTGACGTCAGCATGATAGGTCCGGTATCTAGACCACCAGTCCTGGCCTCTATATGTTATGAGCATTTTTCACAACTTTATATACACTTGTATAAGGTGTAAACTCCCAATAAGTCGCATTTTTGGTTCGAGTTTAAAAAATGTAGCAAAAGGTTTCTTTTGTAAATATGTTGGTCAAGGTACTTTAGCCAGCTAATTGGTTTACCGGAAGTTGGGGGGAGTTTCCCCCAAAAAGGTAGTTTTAATTGTCTAAAACAATATATACATTTCACCCGATTTCAATTAATTTTAAAATAAATATGTATTGCAGTTGTCTATCAAAATATATTAAAACTCATTAAGGTGTTTCAAAAATGCGGCCAAAGTGTTATTTTTCGGTTAACCGTGGAATGAGTAGTCCGATTTCAATACAATTTTTAATGGCTTTTCCTTTCATAACATGTAAAGCTTACACATCTTAGTGTAAACTAACCCTAAAGACCAAGTTAGTCTGAGACAGAAGGCAAGAAGGTTGAAGCAAGATTGTGAGCGTTGCGAACAGCCTCGTTACGCCGGTGGTAAAATAGCACGAAACCCGAGGGCGAAGGCGCAAGCCCGTGAGCGTAGCGAACTAGAGCTACAATTAGCTAATTGGAATAACAAATGGCAAAGTAAATTCGCTTTACTCATACCAGCGGCGCTCTAGCACTTAGCTGCGTGTCGGCCTGGATCTCTATTTTACGTTTTACTGTCACCGATGTTGTGTGAATTACACAACTGAAACCTTCGACATGTATTTAAACATGCTATCAGCGATTTTATATTCTACAGACTGAAATACATGTATGGTAAAAGTTAGAGGTTGGATGACATCAAAGGGGTATTTCATGTGAGCTTGCGATGTAAAGCACATCGTTAAAAATTATCTGACAAAGCTGAAGTTAAAGGTTAAATACGCGATTTTTAGCTTTATCAACAATACTCACCCTGTAGGCTCTCTGAGGAGCTATGCGTTCATCCCTCAATATTGCGTTAAACAATAAATACTACACGCTTCAAAAGAGCTGCCACTAACGGACACTTTTTTCGTTTAAAATCTTCTACAAAATCATTGCAAGATTGCAAGTTTAGGATTTAAGTAGTTTTCGATCGAGTCACATTAAACCAAACAGCGCTCTGTGTATAATTATATTATCGTTTGTCTCATCTCTCATCTTATGTCCATTTTACCTTGGAACTTTGGCATGGTATTGTTTCTTATTAGACACATACCTCAGTAATAACACTTCTGGTAAATTCACCGAAACATAACTGAAGTACTTACTGAAAGTATCCATACGAGAGAGGTTATCTTGATATAATTTGGATATTTGTTGCAAAACTGATATCTTGCCTTAGAAGGCAAAAATTCTGCCTTAGAAGGCAGCTAACTCTGCGGATATTTATTGACAAACTGATATCCTGCCTTAGAAGGAAAACATTCTGCCTTAGAAGACAAACATTGATAGACTACGGCAGCTGTCTCTACTCTTAGTACCATTTGAGTGTACTTCACTACCTCTCTTTAAATTATGATTTAAAGAAAATCTCCTCTTCTAAAATCATAAGACGGAGGTATCGTCAGCGATTAAAAACTCCAACTGTCAACAATTCAAATTTTGAACGCTGGCCCACCTGACTCTCCCTTATTGCATGTTTGCAATTATAGGCTAGTTTTTGAATAACAAGAAAATAGTGTTTGCCTTACTACTCACAAAATCACTTTGTAGGATATATTTGGGTAAATAAGTCCATAACACATCAATTTCTTGTATCGGGCAGTATAAGGCATAAATTCGCTCCCACGTAAAGGAATCTTCTGCTTACAACATTGAAACCCCTTCAGACCTCTAACATAAACTCCATCTTAAACTTTTACTTTCCCGAAAAAATTTCCTACACAACAACCACGTACGAACCAAGTCACGCTATCGATCATCGATATCGATAGTGAGTCTGATTTCGACACAGGATTCGCTGCGAACATTACGTAGAAAGCTGGGGCTGCGGCGATGAGTCAAGAGCGTTACCGGTATAGTCACGTGGATACAGGTCACGTGGTGTGCAGGTCACGTAGCGTGACTTAAGCGTGACGCTGTGACATCTCAGTCTCTCGGCGACTTCGGACTGTGCGCTCGTTCAAGTCTTCGCGCTTGCGCGTGAGTGCGTTGTAAGTGATTGTTGGTGTTAGTTATGCGGGACGACTGTATGAGTTTTAAATCATGGTATTTGAAAAGTGTTCTTTGATATTACTGTCGTTCTCGTGGGTAATTATTTTGAAATTTAAGATCCAGTCGGAACATGCAAAGTTAGTGGCGTCCAAACTTTTTGTGCACAGGCTTGCATAATCTATTTGGAATGAGCTGTTTTTCTTTCATCAGTTGAAGTTACTTTTCTGCTTTTATTAACTTTATTCTTATCAATTTTCCAATCAAATCCTTCTTCTCTAAACGTGTTTATATTATATTGCCGTTTGTGTGATACCTGTTGCTTTTAAACCTTCTTAAACTGATGTGATTTTATCTGTCTTTCTATTAAGAACTTAAGTTTATTTCCATTTGATGGGGATCATCCTGAAAAAATTTTACAAGTTGCCTCATATGGGTTTTTGTTCATAATTTTTTCTCCTTCTAATTTTCTCCGTATACTAGGCTAAGTCACGGGTTTTAAAATGTCGATTATTATTAATCACTTATAGGCCCATTGGACAAATCGAAGTATTTTATCTCTGTCTTGACAAGTTGGCATTTCTTTGTGCTTTGATATCGCCTTTGAAATTTTTATTTTCCTTTCAGCAGTATAGGCTCTTTTTTTCTTTTAGTAACTTCCATTTGAACAACTTTCTAATCAAACACTTGTTGTCTAAGTGTGATTCTATCAAATGTCTGTTAGTGTGGCGTCTGCTGCTTTTAAATCTTTTTACCGTTCCATTTGTATGTTTCCACTTTCGCCCTACTTTGAGATTCATAAAATTCTAAGATGTGCTTTGTTAGTCTAGAAGGCTGATTTTTATATGGCCTAGAACTTAAATCTTCGTTTCTTTTTGTCTGACTGTATGTCGGTGTATTCTTCAATTCTCTTGTTACTTCGAAGTTTGTGTGTGTTTGTGGCTCAGTAATATTTTCCTTACTATCGTTTTTTTCTGAATCCGTCTTTCTGTTGAGGAAGGTTTCTGCTGCGTAAGACGTAACCGATGTTGCTCTGTTGGGCTAGCCGATTCTAGTTGGCTTACCCAAAGAAAGTTATTGCGTTATAAAGTTATAATTCAAAACAAAACCTTTAGTTGTACCCTACAGTCTAAAATTAATCGACATACGTTTTAAATCAAAAGTTATCAAATAATTTCTTAAAATATATTTGGGTTCCGTTATAGCCTAAATAGTTCTTATCGTGCTAAATTATACCGCTTCAACAAATAAAATAAATAGTGTAATGCAAAAACATTAAATATGTTAATATGGTTTACAGCACTATTAAAATGATAATCAAAAATAAACAGGTAGCCTACTACAAGTTTTAGCATTGTTTTGCATCTTAGCTATCGTATTTGAATATATGAACGATTTTCACAATAAATCTTAATTACTTCAAGCCTTACCCAAAAGAAATCCTCCGAGCTAACATCTTCCAACTTTTTACAACAATTAGAAACCCACGATCCTTTTAACCAAACAAAAAACCACAAATAACGGGACCCAACACGGCTTTCCATTTGCTAATTAGGGAACGGGCAGCACTTGAGTAAGTGGGGCGATCAGATGCGAACACAATCAATGACGGACAGGTCGCGCGATACGGCCGGTAGATCGCGCGATGGTCACCTGTGAGAGCGTCAGTTCGACACGCTTTGGCGGGAAAGTAACCACTCTCTTGCCACAGAGTAAGTCGGTGTTTGCTTCGCGTTGCTCGGCACAGATTAGCTCTCGGAGTGTCGGTTAGTTTTATCTGTGTGTTTTTTCGTTTGTTGTATTTTAAAAACGACCGTGGAATTTGTGCTGTGATAGTTGTAATATTTTGACTTTGTTATGTTTCTGTATATTTTATCGTTAATTGTATTCTGGATAAATTTGAGGAATACATGCGTTAACAGTTTGCAATTTATTCTGGTTTTGTTAGGTTTTAGTATTATTTTGGTTAAGCTAAATCAGCTGAATTTTCATTTAATGTCGACTAGGCCATGAAACCTCCAACGTCATTTTGACTTTATTATTTCATTGTTTCAAGTTTTTGTTAGCGATGGTAGAATTTCTGAGATTTAAATTTTATTACGTAAAATTTTTTGTAGTTTGTTTAGTGAACAAGAATAACGCGACGTTTCGGCATCTGATTCCGTCTTCTGATGAAAAGTAACCTAAAACATAACACCAAACATTAGGAGAGGAGCTAGCCTAACATCGCGTTCATACTTCTCATACTAATATTACTATTACTTTTTATACTAATACTCAATGTATCGTATTATATGAAAACACAGATCGTCATCGCACAACAGTTACCGACGAGAAGAAGAAGCTCTATTGACAAGACTGAAGTGTTATTCAAGATCAAAGTGTATTGAGTCTATTGAATTCAGAAGTTGTGGAACTTGGGTCGTTCAAGTGGTTAGATAACGATACAACACAGACGTAACATCTTTGAAGTGCTGACGTCTGAACTTATCTTCCTTCCCAGAATTCACAGATGGCTTGAGTTCTCCGAACATCTCTATGGATCAAGATTCTTTAGAGGAGGTAATTCGAAGTATCATCATTTTCAAAGATCTTTTAATAATAAACTGCTCGTGGACGCTTAATGTCGCTTTAGAAAGTTGGGTTAAGGGAAAATAAGTTTGTATTTATCGCTGCTTTGCGTTTGTATAGCTAGAAGATGCCTTAGGTGGTAATCAACAAGTTAAAACTGAGCATTGATTTGAATAGTTGTAAGGTGCCGCTAACGTTAAATAAAGTGTTGTATTGAAACAATTAAGGCAATACAGAACGCGTAAACAAAATATGGCGTAAAGATATACGTTGAAAATGAATTCAAATAAAACGTATTATTACCTTTAAAGCTATTTTAGAAAACTAAAATAACCATTAAATATTTTGAAAACATTTCATTCTAATAAACCCTATATGACTGTTGACAACTACTACATCAAATTTTGATTTAATATGGTTAAAATATTTTAAATTCATGTAACTCAGTTTGGGAATGTAATTCACCAACTCAAGTAATGAACCATTCAACAATATTGATTTTATTCCTTAATATGCATCGAAGTGTTTAGAAATGTCCGTTATTGATGCAGCAATTTCTGATCACTATGGCTAAGACATAATTTTACGGAAGTGTACAGTAAAAGCCAATGCAACTCTGTCTGTTTGTATAAAATCAACATTTCCACAAATTATTGATTGTTTGAATGAAATATTTTTAAACGAGAGTTGTTCGTCGGTGTTGGCTCTATAAACGCTAAGTTTGATTTGCTTACAGTATATTTTTGGAAAGATTTCAAATGTGACATTTTCTTTTAAAAAGGTGTCTTAATATCATGGAAAAATTGAATTGTATTATCAAATATATTGCACCTCATCACCAGATGAAACGTTTTGAAGGTGTCAAGATACAAATATAGGTATATACGAAAGTAATTCGAGCTGCTAAACCAAGCAAAATAAAAAATAAATAAGCAAGTAAAGAAATTCTTAACAATTTCGAAAACTGCATGGAATATGATTAATCAGCCAAGATAAGTCAACCGAGAGGACTCATACATTCTACAGAAAACGGTAAAAATCACTCATCATTTGAAAGTATCTGAACATTATAATCAATTCCTTAGCCGTGTACCTTTAGTTAACAGAAACAGCAACAACATAACTCTTGATTTTTTTTTTACAGTCTATGTTAATTAGGTGTACCAGTCGTCTTTAGTATCTATGAATAGAGTTGAGTCAATAATTAAAACTATTTCTGCAACACTTTCAACCGTTAGGCTGATATAGGGAAGGTTTCACGCATACTAAAATAAGTGTTACGAAGAACAAACATAGGTAATTACCTATGTTTGTTCATTTCTCAAGATTTCCCCTACCCCTCCCACTCCACCGAACGTGCTCTTTGGGAGCAATTAGTTGTAATTTTCATGAATTATTCAAAGTCCTGAATACTAAAAATACATTTAAAACATAGACAGATCAGCTTGTTTGACTCTTAAAGGCAGTGGACGGGTAGATGGTCTAATGATTACCAACGTTTAAATCAATTTGTCAGCGAAGTTTTAAGATTCAATACATTAAAATACGAACAGTGTGGTTTCCACAATTGTTTAAAAACTAAATAACAAATTATTTTCAGGCAATTTTCTAGTCTTTAGTTTCAAAATACAAGTTCCCAACGATGTTTCATAAGTTGGCACATCAACTTTAACTTGTACGGTACTTAATCCCATAGTATCAACAAATCCTTGCTGTTCACATATGGTAGATTTGTAAGATAATTAATGAGTCCATGATACTCACTAAGCTTGTGTGGGCTAATTAGCTAACACGAAAGTGTCAGTGTTAAGAAGCTTAACGATGTCTATTAAATAGTTAATTTGATCATTATTCAAATATGTTTTGCATCGTCAAGTGTTTATAATTTTTCTTATTAGCTGTTCTTTTAGGCGGCAGAACTAATTTGAAAGTCGAAAAGAATAAAATCAGCCGATCAAAAACAGTTTAATTAATGAAGCCTTTCACCATCAAAGAAAGTATCTTCTGAAGATACTAATGAAAATAATTTAATGTTTTCACTCTTTTTCGGTTTTGGTTTAAAGACAGTTTTCAATTATTAATCACATGGTTGTCCAATTTAAACTGAGCTAGGCCGACAAAATACTTAAATTAGAACACTTTACTGGGATATCTCATAACAAAATTCTTCCAATACTGCCTATCTGGATTCAATAATTATCGTAAAAGGTTCTTAAAACTAAACACAGTTTTACTTCTATTTGAATAATCTAAATTTTAACATAACATGTAGCTAAATAAAGACATACAGCTCTTCATAAAATATACTAGTATTATTCTAATTAAAATTTTAGGGACAATATTCGTATACTTCAAATCCAACTTGGAATAGCTATGTAATTTAAATCCAATGAAACATATAAATTGCTCGGTTCAGATGAAGTTGCTATCAAATTTAGTAATTATGTTTTTCCAAGCCATTTACTATAGAGTAGACCTGTGGCGGGTCGGTGTCGCGCGTGATTCTGGAGCCAACTTCCAAAGGCGCAGGTTCGATCCCCCAGTCACCACAGACAATGTTGATCAAGTAGCTCTGCGGTAGCGCTAGACAAAAGTCGAGGTAGAGAGGACTTTGTGGTCCCAACTTCGAAGTCGTCTCAATGAGACAAACTCAATCTTCAACTTTTATTTAAAATTAATCACGTAAATAGCAAAAAATACAGCCCAAGAATTTATTTGGGAAGTAGAAATAGTTATTTTTTATATAAAGCTACTTTTTATTCAAATAAATCGATGTATTGTATTCAGTTCCCAAACAATTCATGATTTGAGATGCTGACAATCATTACAAGGCCTTGAAATATTTAGCAATTATTTAGATTGATAACAAACTTCAAACTCAAAATGACCAAAGGACAAAGTCAACAACAAAATATTGTCGTAGAGTTACGTTTGTTGTTACAAACTGTCCGAGTGTTTCTGAGTTTGAAAAGGTCTTTTAGATGACACACTTAATCTACTTAATCACCCGATAAAGCTTCCAAATATTTTCTTTGACTTTATCTCTAAATGGCGCTGTTATGTCTCTTTTAAAAGAAGGAAAGGTTATCGGTTTCAAATCGTCTGTGAGGAAAGTATTGTGTTTCGTACACTTCTGTATAAAACTGGTTGCTGTTTCTTTTAATCCTATTGCCGTATTGTGGTCTTTTAGAATAACCATTTACGGCATTTCACTTGCATTGTATACTTGTACAATGAGTCTACCATGCAACTTCTTTAAGCCGTTGTTTTTAATACACACAGTTTTATAACTTATAAAACTATCATAGTATCGTTACGTATCTCAATCTTGTAAACTCTAAAAATATCCCTGTAAATATGTATTCCTTAAAAGAAGAAGTTTATGTAACTTAAAATATTTCGATACTACCTTCATATACAGTGAACTTAGTACAAGAACATTTAAATGTTGAAATATATTGGTTGACTGACTACGGTCTAGAGTTGTACTATACGAATGAAGATGAATTAATGAGATTTCGATGGAAGTATGAAAGGAAAGTTTTAACTCTTAAGAAAGTTTTAGCTCTATGTACAAATTTTCACGCAATAAAAGCTTTTTATTCGTTTCAGTAAGTAAACTGCGAATTATACAAATTTATATTAGTATGCAGTTTGTCTTTTAAACCAGTGCAAGACAACAACACATACACTTCACAGGCCCAAATGAAAGGTCATGTTTTGCGCAGAACAGTCACGGGTTGCGCTAGCGTCGGCCAATTAGAACCTAATTGTTTCACTTTTCCTCAGAAGTCTAGCGTGGTTCCTGCGCATCTACGGCTGGCTAAGCTTGCCCGGTGCGCATGCGCAGTGAGGTGCGTTCACACGTATGCGCTGCGCATGCGCAGAGAGGTGCGTTCACACTTGCTTACTGCGCATGCGTAGAGGAGCTGCGCAGGATATCCGAGGCGTGTTTCGCAAACGCTGACTGTCACGTTGCGATACTTCCAGCGGAAGGAGGTTCTTATCACACGTTGCGAGACATTTTATAGGATAAAGGCTGTAGATAAGTCAATGTTTTGTCAGAGGTGGTAGATTTTGATGTGCTGCTGTGTTTATGATACATTTTCGTAAGCAACGTAAAGTAATGGTAAAGGTAAGAGGTAAAGTTAGGACTACAAAGTCCTCTCTACCACTCATCCTCGACCTTTACCCAGCGTTACCGTATAGTGACATTACAAATGTAAGTAAGTGGTAACTGCGGGCATCGAACGCGCGGCAGCGGAGTCGTGCTGCACGATTGTTATAATCAAATTATAACAACAAAAACAATAGTTTTTGTTTTTAACCGTTTTATTTTTATTGAAAAGAAAGTGTGAAGCCAACTAGTGTTCTAAATGAATGAACCTCCTTCAGCAACATCACATCAACAGAAACTTAGATGATTGGCTAAGTTTTCTATCTACCAAGCTTCCGGGGTTTATGCCGACAGATTGCGGGCTAAATTCAGCAAACAAGAATACCATTTGAGTAAAGCTTCTACAACTTTCAAATTCAATAGTGATACGTTTTGAAAACTAAATTGGCTTAATCAGAGACATTTGCCGTATAAAGTATGTCCAATACATATTGTATGATTTGTTGTAAGAAAAATACGCAATTCAACTCCATCATAATGCTAGCTTTTGATCTGTTCATCGCATTTCCTACGAAAAAGATATTCATGCCGTCAGCATGGTATGACCTAGACCCGGGACCGTGAAATAAGTACCGATACTGTCCCCCAGAATACGTGTTGAGCATTTTTTATGTATGTTCCTTTTGTTAATATCTCGGTCAAGTTCTTTAACCAGAAAATCGGGCTATCAGAACCCTTCTTTTGGAGGGGAGTTTTGGCCAAAAAAGGAGTTTTAATTATCTAAAAACAGTAAATTTAATCTGATTTTGATAAAATTTGAAATAAATATGTATTTTTAAGGTATCAACCAATAAACTAAAAACTATGAAAACTCACGTCGTTTAAGAATGACGGCCAAAAATTTATTTGTCGCTAAAAACAGCGTTATTGGTAGTAAGATTTCAATAAAACTTAAAATACGTTTTACCTTCACTATATGTACGAGTAATAAAACTTGATGTAAAAGAACACGTCAGTCTGAACTATGTCTGAGGCCGAAGGCCGAAGCGAGGCTGAGAGTGAGCGAATAAGAGTAACATATTGCAGAGAAAATTCGATTCACCCTTGCAAGCAGCGCTTCGGCGATTAGCTGCGTGTCGGCCTCGTTTTGTATGTTGAAACTTTTCCAAACTTCGTGGCGGTTAAAATTAAACACAAACACTTTAGTAGCGACACTTCAAGGCAAGAGTGAAAGTAGATAGGAGAGTGTTTCTACTCAAGCTTGACTTTGTCTATCGAAAAGTCGGACATGTTCGCCACGGTCCGGCGGTCCCGTACGGTATCCGGCGGTCCGTGTGTAGGTGCCGCGCCCAGGGCTGGCAAGCAGATGGATGATAGATCACAACAAACACTCGTAGGTATAGTTTGTTTCAAAAAGAAAGCCGAATTCAGAATTTGACAATATACTTATCGAAGAATAATCTAAAATATAGCCAACGCGTAGCTACTTGTGCTACCGTGAATCCTAGCGAATTTCCTGTGACATGGTAAACATTAAACCGGAAGTGCCCTTTTGACCCCTTTTTGGATTTATATGACCACTCTACAAGTTGCATTTTTTGTCCGATTTTCACGAAATGTAGTAATAACGTTCCTTTTGTAAATGTCTATAGACTAATTATAGATCTTAATTGTATAAACGCTAAATAGCTAATTTATTACTAAATAAATATTTTTGTCTTCAAATTTATTTAGTAATGTCTATAGACTAATTTAGTTAACCATCGAAATCGGGATACCGGAAATGCCTCCCCCCTCTTTCCCCCAAAAATTAGGTTTTAGACTAAGAATACTGTATTTATGAACCGGTTTGAATTCAGCTTAGTAAATACCTTGTTCCTATAGAATTTCACCAACAAAACGTGTATAGACATAGATTAAAAACGTCGAAAACGCACCCTGTATACAACTACCAATTTAGGTACGTAAATAATAACTAATTTTAGATTGGCTCGTAAATGCTAATAATAAGATGTATTGCTTTGGTCTGTAGCAAAGCATATCTAGAGAGATAGTTATATTTTAGCAACAGTCAAAAGCTGTCAATCCATTATTATCGAGACCTTTTAATGTTGATATATTGCGGAATCAACCATCTTACGGATTATGCTCATGGAATATTTATTGCTCTGAAAGAAAATCAAGCCGACAAGCAGCTAAGCGCTAAAGCGCCGCTTGCATGAGTAAGCCGAATTTCATTTGCAATTTGTTACTCCAATTCACTCCGTTCGCTTTGGCACTCGGCCGTTCTATTACCACGGGCGCTACGAGGCTGTTCGCTCCGCTCACAACCTCGATTCAACCTTCGGCCTAAGACTTGCGTAGACCATTATTAGGGCTCTACGAGGCACACACATATTATATAAAATAAATAATCAAATTAAACTCTTTGGAGTCGTTCACACCCTTACGTTTTCAATTCTAAAACACCGCCATTCCTTAGAATCAACCCTATAAAAGAGATCCAAACAACTGCCAATCTCGACCCTTTGTGATATTTGTAGCAAGAGTTTATTTGATTCTCAGAAGTGGTTCAATTCACATTCCCAATTCAGTTGGATGGAAATTACTTGGTAAGAAGCAACAACAGTATTCTGCATAAAGCAAGATTCAACAAAAGAAACATCTTTTGACCTGTCTTTTCCTCAAAACTAAAGGTTTGAAATAACAAATACCAGCATTGTTTCCTTGAAGTGTGCTGCCATCTGGCGGGAAAGCGCGAAACGAGCGTGAAAATGCAATTTCGACCGTCTGTCAGGATGACTTCTTTTACACGCTCTTGAGGTACAATTGATATTTCCACGACTCACAATCGGCTACGTCTGTCAGTAGCCTTACTTGACAAACGTCCTGGTTATGCCAAGAGTATAAAGTATAGGAACGTAAACCTTATGCTTATATGACTATTTAAACACATACAGTGTTTAAACAATCCAAACTTCTTGTATTGAATCGCGAAACAAAATAAAATGTTGGAAATAAAATTAAAATAGCATTAATACTAGGCAACAGGGACAAGATGTAAATAAGACCCCCACGGGATACTCCTTGACAACAAAACCTGGAGAGGCTAAAAAGTTAAAGGTAAACTTTGTCTTGTTTTACGAGGCGAAGTTAGGACTACAAAGTTCTCTCTACCACTCGACCTCGACCTTTACCTAGCGTTACCGCATAGTCACATTACAAATGTAAGTGGTGACTGCGGTGATCGAACCCGCGCCAGGGAGTGATGACCTCCGGAGTCGCGCAAGATTCCAACCCGCCACAGGTATGCCGAAAACCTTTTATAACTTTCTCAAAATAAACTTGGTTATCAAATTTATCTGGCCATCATTTTGTTTTATTTTGATTATATTTTATTCTCTCAACAGGAAAAGGAATAATACAAAATACATAAAATTGATGTAATTTGCTGATGATCTGCTGTTGATAACAAGAAAGTAGTTTTGCCGGTAGTCAGAACAACCGTATAACACTAATTTTGCGAAATAGAATATTATAGAATATAGAATATGTTCATAATAGTGCAGAGATCAATTACAAAATTGTTTATTTAGAACTTTTCTGGCCACTTCAGGAGAAATATTACCCTATGCTTCGCGGGCAGTTGGTAAATTCCATCCATTGTAAAGGGCCTAACCCAAACTTACACAACATTATTGTAAAACTTAACCTAAAACCTAGTCTAAACACATGTTTGTTTTTTTTTTTTGTAGACTAGGACCTAGGTTAAGTGTTCACTATTGGGTTAGGCCCTACATCAAGGGTGGAGTTTCCCAACTGTCCGAAACGTACGGAGTACATTCTCACCTGAAGTGGCCGGAAACGTCTTAGGTAAATAATTATGTAAGACAAAATATGTTACTAATCGTTACTGTTAAGTTAAACAATCAAATTATCACAAATAATCAATTTCAGGGGTCAGAGACGGAGAGCTGCGCGGAGAGGTTAGACCTTTCAGGCACGGGGCTGGAAAGGATCCCGGAAGCAGTGGTGACGTCATGGCCGGAACTCCAGGAACTGAGGTTGTCCAGGAACCGCCTCCAGGGAGACCTGGAACTACTGGAGAAGTTGAAGTACCTGAGAAGGTTGGTCGTGGTGGCGAACCACTGGACCTCCGTGCCTCCTACCATCACGAGACTGAAGAACCTCAGGAGTTTGGACCTAAGTGATAACCGCTTGCATGACCTTCCAGCTGATCTGGTCCAGTTGAATCAGTGAGTTGTGTTCAACATTTGGTTTCAAAATTCATTTAGTTAGCGTAAGTAAAAAATACCGGTTGACTGTTGTACGGTCAATTGTAGAGTCCGCACCGCAGGCTATGCAGGTATGCCCATTGAACAACACACCTATTTCTGGAGGTTTTCCATAAATGGACACAGCAGGAAATTGCCTAAAAGCATTACTTCCTGGTTTGTCATTACCTTCCGTTACTAAATACAACCCCCCCCCGTCAAAAAGGTAATTTCAATACAAAATCAAATATCAAAAGAAAAGTTTTATTTTTTTGTAATGCCCATTTAAATATTACAAGTAATCAGGTTTAAAATGCTACATTTCACATGCAAATTTTTGAAATGACAAATTTTAAGCCTGATTTCTTGTAATATTTAAATAGATATTACAAAAAACACTAGTCGAGATAGGCTAACAAATTTGTCTTTGCGTCTTTGAATTTGTATTAAATTTTCCTTTCTTTTTAGGTGCCACAAGGGGTGGGGTGAATTTAAAAATTAGAGAGGGCCTCCCAAGGAAGGAAATTTACTTCACTCATGCCAGCGGCGCTTTAGCGCTTAGCTGCGTGTCGGCATGGTTCAAAATTGATATAGTTTTTTCTTTTAAACGGTTAAATGTATTCGATAGGTTATATTTCTATAATTTGTTCTTTATCACATGTTTCATCCGATACGTGGTGACTTTTGAAATGCAACAGTTAAACGACTAAGTACTTTGTCTGTCTACGTCCCGGTATAGTTCTCGTCACGTTTACCGACAAAACATCCAAATCTCAAAATCTTCACGGTCCAGAAGCGACGCGCAGTGCTAGTCTTATGCAAAACACTTTCGTTGCTTCATCGTTATCATCGTTGGTCATCGTTTCCGTTGTTTCATCGTTTCCTGTAGTCGAGGACTCCTCACTTCCAGTGGCCTTAGCACCGTCCCCCGCGAGTGGACGGGGTTTGCACAATGATAGTGGAGAGGGTGCGCAAAGTCAGGAGTGAGCGAGCAGGAGAGGTTAGCATGCCGCCGGAACAGGATTTTGAGTAAGTTTTTTTGATAGCGTTTGTTTTATTGGGTTCGAAGTATTGGCTAATTCATGTCTGTAAATGTGTATGAGGCCTGGATTTAAAAAGCTCTTTGTCGACTGCATGCCTTCGGTCCTGCAAACATAAGACTCTTTTACTACGCAAAAGTAAACATGAATAGTTTTAAATAGTTTGTACTCCTTTATTCTAAACTACCTTAAAGTCATTACATGTGAACCGTTGATATAGTTTATACGTTATAGAGTATGGACCAAATGCTAAAATGTGTTCCCAACTGTGATTTTAGCCTGTAGGTTCGTTTTTGATAGCTGGTTGTTTTTAATTCTCTGGGTTCTCTATTGAATACACTAAACTCTCGATAATTATAGAATGATTCCCAATTACGTTCAAGAAGAAGATTCCCATTTACCATTTATGTTCAATTGAACATTATATAACTGTTAAGTTATAGAACTGTTAACTGTTGATTTTAAAATACAACTCCTTGTATAATAATACATGCCAACCAACTGACACAAAAAATAATGTTTTTAATAATGTCTTCTTTTTCTTTGAAAATTTAGTTGTTTAGTTTGTCAAGAAATGTAATTCTAATCCTACAGATTATATCTTGCAGTAGCTTTTTAAGTGATCAAATCAATCTACGTAGCTAATCTTAACTTTTTAAAACTTATTTTTCCCACTGGATGTTATTCAATATTATTTTTAAGGAAGTCTTACGTCAATGAAAATAAACGAACATAAAAATTTAAGGTCTCAGAAAACACGCTAACATAGTAATTCCCAGTAATACAAAATAAAGAAATTTAAATGTTTAAATTTCTTTAGACGTGTTCTCAACACAACAAATACTTTTATTTTGATAATTTCATACAAAATTGATTGTTTATAAAACTAACAGGTGAAAACACTGTTAAATCTTGTTGATAAACGGAGGTCAGAATATTGGTTTACGAGTTAGTTTAACTTTATAAAACCATTACAACGTTTTTGACATTATTAAAAGGTAGTTTTCCACACCGTTTTGAATTGATGAATTTTGAAAAATTACAATTGTTGTTTTATTTTATTTATTTTATTTTTATTTAACCATACAATACAAATTGTTTAGGCATTTTGAAACTTTACACAGTAACAACAAAGAATTGCCTAATGATTGTCCAATTACCAATAAACTCTTGACACTGTAAAATTTTGAAAAATGTTTTTAATCAATTGTTGAAATTTTCGTAATTTATTTGATTTCTACCTCACATTTGCTGACACTTTGCCCTGAAAACTATAATGAGAATTCATTTTGTTATTCTACTCTAAATATTTTAACATATGGTTTTCGAACAAGCAAAATACTGACTACGGTACGTGAGGTCTACTGTTCATCCAAACTATGATGTGTGTCGATCTGGTTATCTAAGTGTTGGATGCTATAGAAGCTTCAACTGCACTAACCCAGTTGTTCACTGACACTAAAGCCGGTCAGCTCTACGCTCATTTCGTGATTTGTTCGGATTAAGCCAATCCAAGGACACGAGAATTTCTCCTAATCTGGCAAATTGACCTGGAACCGATCCTCGGTGGATGCTGGTTCAGAAGTTCAAGCTGAATTTCCAGTTAGTCGAGCGATCTATGATTAGAATCGCCTCTTTAATTGATTGAACTACAAGACAAAACCGAAATATGTGTATTAAATGTTTTTAAACGCTTTAGAAATGTTCTAAATGTATACGTGTGAAATATTATTTTAAAATTGAAGATTTATTATTATTCGCATACAGGCCCAGGCGGATCACGCTTAATAAACTACCTTTTCTCAAAAAAACTTGTCTTTTCTTTGGGCCTAGACTCTTTATCCTTTTGGAATGAGATGTTCTTCTTTCATCAGTCTAGGACCTAGGCTTCCGCTTTCCTTTTAGTAACTTCCCTCTTAATAAAATTCCATTCAGACATTTTTGTCTAAATATGTTTTGAAAAATATCCAATTTTGTGAAATTTTACGCTTATAAATCTTTTTTAACTGTCGTGATCCATTTAATTTCACCTTACCTCGAATCTCACACAATTCTGCAAATTGTTTTGCTTGCACAGAATGCTACATTTAATTTATATGACCGTCGAATTTCCATCTTCGATTCTAAATGTCTGAATGTGAGCAAGAAAATCAACAGTTTTTGAAAAGGAGGTATAAGAAAAAGTAGAAGAGGAGGTAATGAGAAAAAGGAACTAAGAGAAAAGAGGTGGAGGAATGATAAACGCAAGGTAAAGCCGACCCCAAAAAGTTAGGAAAACATTAAAAGAAGAAGAAAAACTAATTATTATCTCTGACTCATACTTACGGGTTTTCTTTCTCGGTTTAGCTAAAGAGACTATGAAATTCCCAAGTTTTGACCTTCTGGGACTGTCTAATTAATTTACAATTCCTCATTACTTAAGGTTTTGAACGATGATTGTTCACTATTCACTATTTGAGATGCCGACCACTTCTCACGAGGGTATTTTAAGGCAAATATGTGGTGAAGGATGAGTGTGATGAGTGGTAGTAATGAGTTATGAGGTGTAGTCTTGGTACAAACTAAGGCCGACTCTTTCTTAGAATGGGTCATTAATTAATAGCCTAATTACCAATGGAAATACAAGGACCAACGGCTTAACGTGACTTCCAAACCACGCAGGTGATGGTCTGATATGTCTAAACGATGGTGGGAGTTGATGCAGGTATCATCAGATGATCACTGAGACTATCTGAGCCGCTTTAGACCTATATCA
This sequence comes from Matsumurasca onukii, assembly GCA_018831715.1. Classification (NCBI taxonomy): domain Eukaryota; kingdom Metazoa; phylum Arthropoda; class Insecta; order Hemiptera; family Cicadellidae; genus Matsumurasca; species Matsumurasca onukii. The sequence continues at coordinate 40,082,165 of CM032065.1, forward strand.
TCCTCAAAATTCTTCTGTTGCAGGTTAGAAGAGCTCCGTGTAGACAGAAATGTACTCAGCTGTCTCCCCGGGGATTCTGTCTCCTTCTCCAAGCTCAGGCATCTCTCCGCCTCGCACAACCAGATCTCCTCTCTGCCTGGCTTCCTGCTTAGGAGGAGCTTGCGAGGGTCCTCTAGAGAAGTAAGTACTTGCAAAGCTGCTGGAAGCTACAAGTAGACGAAAAATTATTTTTTCTACGGCAAACACCAGTTTAATTAATTTTTTGTGTGTGAATCAATAATTTAGACTTATATTGAATGCTTAGAAGTTGTAATAATTTTTGAACACCTCTAAACTGGCTGCTGTTCTCTCTTGTATCGTAGAGGTCCGTCGTTCCTGCACAGAAATTTGAACTCAAACAAAGTTTAATTGCGTATGATAATTTAAGGTATACATTATATGTTTATGTATAATATGTTATACAAATGGTAATATTAGAAAAACGTTAGATAAAAGAATAACTGACATTTAGCTATTAACTTAAAATGTTATTGAAAAGGCTCCCCAGACCCCCGTGAACCCCTCAGTCACGAGTGCTATTGAATTACAGCAGCTCTTAAGGCATTTGCACGAACATCTACGAATTTCGATATTATACCAACAATGGAATTGAAACGGGGAATTAGAAGATTATTACTAAGATTATTAGATAATTATTGCAATGGCACAGGTGTATTGAAAAAATGTTTAAAGTAAGGCAAAGGTTTTCAAAGATTGTGTTAGTAAAATCGACCAATCAGAGATTGAAGATGTTACTCCCCAGCGGTACCGAAATATTTCAAGCTTATTATTATAGTTTTTGGCACTGTGTGAACCGGAAGAACAAGTTTATAGTTGTGACACCGGCCGCGAAAGCCTAAGAGAAAATATACCGTAGTTTCGTTCAAAATGGTTCAAGTGAATCTTTTGAGGCAAGTTATTCTAATTGAGACTTGTAACTTGACATTAGCTGAACCTGTTCCCTCCAAAACTGTTTTTTGGATCCCCTTGGTTAAATTGAAAAATAAATTGCTAAAAACCAATTTGTCCTCGCCATTTATCAGTATCGGAAATCTTCTATTATCTTCTAATAACTCTTAGGTCTACAGCACGCCTATGACTATCTTATAAGAAGTATTAGTGTATAAGGATGCTAAAATGTGACATTTAAATCAAACTTAAATTACGTTTTTTATAGATGAAATGTTCTACTTTCAAGCTCATCAGGTTGAGCTACTTACAGTGCTGAAAAATATTATGCTTTCAGCGTGTATCTTTTTTATACTACAACAAAGCAGTTTAAAATAGAAACAAATTCTCATTACAGGATTCAAATCAAGAGAGAAAAACATCTGACGTTTTTCACGGAGGTGAAGATTTAAAAACTGTCAACTTAAGAGCTAATGCTCTGAGGGGAAACATCGTGCTTGGAAACTATGGGGTGAGTCTTACTTGTTTGTTTTCCTTCATTTCACGATCCTGGTTAGTGAAATATAACTCAAGTGCCATTATTTTAGTAGCACTTTAATAATATCAGTGTTTTACATGTAATAGTAATAGTAGTTTATTGACAAATTGTACAATACAAATTGTTTTTTGACATTAACATACGAGGGCTATCCAGAAAGTAAATTACGTTTTGGAATAAAATTCTACGAAGAATAGGAAAAGATTTGTATTATTGTGTACATTTGAAAGCCACACTAAAATACTACTTTTCTACATAATCGCCATACAAATTTAGGCAATTATCATACCGATGGACGAGCTTTAAAATTTCTTTGTCATACAATTCTGCCGCTGGTTCCTTCATCTTTTTGTTACTTCTTCCTGCAGCCGTTCATCATCGTCAGAACGCTGTGCGTTGCCAGCCACTTCTTCATCGTTGGGAACAAGTGGTAGTCGCTTGGTGCAAGATCCGGACTGTACGGTGGATGAGGAAACAACTCCCACTCGTACGGTCACCATAATCTTCCTTATCGACATCGTTTGCATGCATTCTTTTTGTTTCTGAGGGAAATTTGTGTGTCCCCACTGCATTTACTGCAATTTCGTCTCACAGTTAACATGTTTCACCCATGTTTCATCACCAGTAACAATCCGATTAAGTAGTGAATCGCCATATTTATGGTAATGGTCCAAAAACGTTAACGCTGCACCCATTCGCTGATTGTTGTGCTTTTTCCACAAGTTCGGCATTCGCCAAGCAGGGTCTTCCACTCCTCTTTTCGTCGTGCACATTTGTTCGGCCATTTTTAAAGCGAATGCTCCATTGACGCACTCCACCTTCAGTGATGGTATTGTCCCCGTACACTTCACAAAGCTGCCGATAGATTTCAATCGGTTTACAGTTTTTGCAGCCTTATTACTGCACGCACTTTACAGCTCGCGGATTTTCAATTGACAAAGACATTTTCAAGCGACACTGTAACGTAAAAAAGTACGACACACACCTGAGAGTTGATCGGCTAGATGCAGACTGAACTGGGGAACAACCACATATCAAGATGGCCGCGCTAGCTTAGCCCCTAGTGGAGGTAACCGAAAACGTAACTTACTTTCTGGATAACCCTCGTAAAAACATACGAGTAACATTCAAAACCCCTAATACCACTGGTAAGACTCAAATAGAAATAAAGCTTTACAAATTAGTATGTATCCAAACAATAATTTAGTTGTCCAGAAACTCTCGTACTCTTGTAATTTTGAAGCAAGTACTTTTTAATAATTGGTTTAAATTGTTTTGAATTTTTATCTTTAATGTTAGTGGGTAGTTTATTATAAAATTGCCTACCAGCTTCCATAGGCAGCCTGTCACAAATCTGAAGTCTGTGGTAGGTTGGCTGAATGGATTGGTTTCTGGTGTTGTAATACAACAGTTGTATACATTGTTCTGTTCAACGAAAGAATGTTTTGACGCAAAAAACAATACCGTATCTAATATATAGAGAGATGATAATGGCAATATTGATAATGATTTGAATGATTCTTTGCAGGAATCTCGACAATTTAGTCTGGCTATTATTCTTATTGCCTTCTTTTGAAATACAAAAATCCTTTAGATTTTTGTTTCAGAGCATTTTCCCCATAAACACTGCAGTCCGTAGGAAAGATGAGGATGTATAATGCCATAGTATGCCATTTTCAAAACGTCTTGGCTGCAGTTTGATGACAAGCTTCTTAACAGAAATAGTCCTGTGGACACCCTGTTACATTCTAAATCAATGTGATGATCCCAGTTTTTATCTTTTAAAATTCCCAAGAATTGAACATAATCAGCCTCTTGAAGAATATTATTATTGATTGTAAAGTTAAATTTGACATTATCGTTAAAATGGTTTAACCTAAAGTTGATATAATTTGTTTTACTAAAATTTGTACCTAAATCGAGACTTTTAAAATATTCTATACAACTTTTGTATTTTCAATTAGAATGTGATTCAGACTACATAAGTTTGAATTATAGCTAAGAAGGAAAAGTAATTTTGCAGAAAATGGTACTAACCACATAACAAAGAGAAAGCACCGCGATGGTGGGAAAATGAACTGCATTTCATTAAGGAGACTGTTGTGTTTTAATTTACTGCGGAGCAAAGCGCTTCTTATACACACGTCTTGGTTGGTGTTGACTTGCTAAAATTAGTGAGAGTCAACATTAATCAACTCCTTCGTTTGAAGAATAACTGGAAACTCGTGTAATTGTATGTATGGAGGGCTGACCTGCCTTTGCTTTGCTACCGGTTAAAAATTTGTGAATACACTTTTAATGCACAAAATTAATTATTGTAGAGACGAAATAAAATATTTAAGTAACTGGAATACCAATCAGCTACTTCTTTAATGGATACTCCTAGTTGGAACCACCATTAAAGGCTTCGAACGTTGATAACAACAACAAGATAAAATTTTCTTTGTGTCAAGAACGTTTGAGGTCGTTTGTTTGTGTGAGTATTTGAATCCAACCTAGCATTAACAGAATTGTTAAACACTTTAAAGAGACTGGTTCTGTAGAGAACAGGAAACATAACAGAAGGCTGATCTGTACAGAATGAAGACATGTTGGAAGATGTTACGGGTTAGTTTGAAAAATTCGTCTAAGAAAACTTTAAGAATTTTGAAACAACTAAAGCAAACTGCACTCACACCTACAAACTCGACCTCAAACACCACTTGGCACAAAGAAGATGATCTTGTTCTTGAGAACTCTTCAACAATAAACACTCTTGGATTTTGCTAAAACCCATGATTGTGTTTGTTTTACAACATTAAATTAGCTGATCAAAACCACAATAATTATTACTGCAAAAATACACACCAGTTAATAATATATATTGAAGCGAACCAACTAGTGATATAACGTATGAACATATTGCTCGTAAAGAGTGACTTACTACAGTTTGAAAATTGGTTGCGTTTAAAAAAAACACCTTGTATCTATAAATACATCGGTCATTGATCACAGGTGTTAATTTACCTGCTACACTTCTCTTTGTTAATGAATATCCACTCAGTTCATCTCATCTCCTATTGAGTAACAATCATTGGCAACAGGAAGTAGAGGTTACGAAGGACGTTGCTCTTGCACAATTAGCACTTCCGGGCCCGCGGTTTCTCCTTTGTTTTATCTCTCCAGGTCTCATCAACTACCGGACCATCTCATGAGATGAGACAATGAGCCGAGACTATACTGACTGGGAAAAGGGGAAAGTACCCGTCTGCCGGGAGAAATGGGAAATTCTTCGTTAGCACATTGTTGAATCTGTCTTCGCCACGTTTGGGTCGTCCGCGTCGCGTGTGTGATTTTGTGTTTATTCTGTGCTTTTAGTTGTAATTACTCTGTGGGTTGTTTTATTATTAGTCTATTTATGTTGGTAATAAATTGCGTGTGTAGTGTCGTTAATTAAATCCGGTGTTACTATAGTTTTGCGAACCGTTACCGTAACACAAACTGGTTTATTATTAGTCGAGTTCATATTACTAACGATAAAGGTTCAATCTTACAGAGGAACTTTGTATTGTCCCTATGGAATTATTTGTGTTTTAATGTCTAGTGATTGTTTGTCACGACGCTTAAAATGAATGAACACAGTGCTAATGTACCTTAAACTTACAGCAAATCTTATAACACAATAAGACCAATAATTTACTTTTAACAGTGACGTGTTGACATTAATCGAATCGAAGCAACAAGTCAAATACAACTATTAACCATGGTGTACTTTAACTTAGTCACCTAACATACAATTTATAACACTTCCAAATACCAATATAACAATAAACAATGTGAGAACGGATTAGGATGTTGTACAAAAAGAACGTGAGGTCACGTGGTCTTGTGGTGAGTGAATATCGCGCGATCGTTCAACGACACAAGGACGCTCTTCCCGCCCCCAGGCCACTGCCCCCGGCCCCCACCCGTCCCCAGCCACCCCCGAGAAACAAACACTTACGCATCAAGGAGTCCATATACGAGGTGATTGCTCTAAGTTTCTTTCATTTCTCTGTGTTGAATCTTATAATATTCCTCAGTACTGAGAGTACCACTTTGTTTCCTTTGTTTTAGGTCCACTTAGAACATGTGTTGATTTTCCTAATCTTCTACTTAATGCATACACGAGCCATATTGCCACTATGCTTACAAGCATTTCAATTATCGATATCGATTTTGGCATACGTCTTGTTAATTAGAACCCAGCCGACGCTCGTACTGGCTACCAATGTACACACTATGCTTTAAGTAGGTGTTAAAATGGTGGAACTATTTGTTATGAGACCTTCTCTGGACTATTTTTCAACCAACACTGATCAAAGACGTATTCTAAAAATGTGTCCATGAAATATTTACTTAATTGGACTCCTAAGACTACCCAAATAGTAAATACCATGGCGTACTGAAATTTCAAATTCCGGTATTTTATCTTTTAAAATGGCTGCCTTTAAAAATACTCTTTAGTTAACACATATCACCCAATACACTAATGGTTAGCTAATAGCTAAATACAAATCGAAATATGATTTTTTTAATCAAGGAAAGTGCAGATAGGTTAAACAGTTACGCTGTACATTGTGGAAAGTGAGTAGAGAATGCGACTGAAAGAATGGGTTTACTGCTAAGTGCTTATGACGACTTCAAGTGGCTGACATTGGAGAGAGTCAGAGTACAGGTGGTGCGGACCTAGCGGAATAGTTTGACGCAACTGCTGTTATCACAAAGTGGTCGTGTCACTTGTGCCGAGCCAAATACCACAACATAAAACAATTCATAGATTACTAGTAGTTCGACAGATAGCTGTATCTCTTACGCTCTATCTTTATGCTGAAATCTGTTCCCCTGTGGTTGAAGGGGGCTAAAACCTAAAGCCCGTGCCGATACTATGCTAGTAAAAAGGATTCAAACAAAATATTTCTTTAAACCTTTCAACGAAATGTTGAACTTAGCGTATCTATTTCATTTATATCAAAGATACGATGGATTGCATCGAAATAATAACCAGTTTTGCTATTACCAATAAATGTCTTTAATTATACGCTACATTTTTCGCTGTAATGAACAAGTTTAAAAAAAAGGGGTTTTCTGTGGGGGTTTTCTCGAAAACTGAAAAAACTGTTGTCTGCAGCCACAAAACTTCAAAAGCCGAAAACAACATTATTGTGTTTGTATAACATCATCGTTTATTGTCTGAAATTAACTCAGTTATCAGTGCAATTCAAAATGAAGCTCCTTTTGTCACCGACGACTGCAAACCCAAGATTGGCATTTATGGAAGAACGTTTTGTCAGTGGAAATTCTTTGATGGGAGTCCTCGGCCTCGCGGCTTCACCTATCCTAGGTCTAGATCAAATGTTAGGCCTAAAAAGAACACTATTTTGTACACCTGCAACTAAGAAAAACCAATGAAATAGTTCCAAAGTCAAGTTTGTATTGAGCAGATAACGTCTAGACATTGCGTGTAGATTCAGCATAAATAGGCCTATGGTATGTTTTGTTTCCTAAACTTGCACTTAGTAGTCAGTTTTTAATTGTGTCATATCTAACATGCTCGAAGTCTATTTCGATTTGTAATATTTGACGTGTTTGATAACAGAACCTGACACAGCTGGATGTAAGTGAGAACAATATAGAGAGTCTCGACTTGGGAGCTTTGGAGAGATTGGAAAATCTTCAGTGTTCCAGAAACAACCTCCTAGAACTTACAGTTAATGGAACAAATCTACTGTCACTTATTGCTGGTAACAATAGTAAGTATACTAATGTACATTATGACATTATCTGTACGTTATTTAATGTTGAACTCTTCAGCACATTTAATTTCCTCTTGACTCCTTTAGTAAAATATCAATCCCTTCCTTCCCTTATATAGTTTAGTATTTTGTAATAGATCAAAATCTTCATGGCCCAATAACAAAATGACGATGAAATTCATCTGAAAATTTATTTCCCAAATAGTTTTAAGTAAACTTCCTCATTCCATAAAATTTATTTTGTCAAAGTTTAATTTATTGAGTAAATAAGTAGAGTATTTTAGCTCTAGTTGGCCTCAAACTAAGTGACCTTACATAACTTTTCTTTCGACGAACTTTAAACATCACATTGTTTTATTGTTAAGATATTCAACTAACCATGGAATTATTTCATTTTCAGAACTTCAGAGACTAAATATAAATCCTCGACCATCAAAATTAAAACATCTTGACATATCCTAGTAAGTATCCATCGTATATGACCACTAATAAAATTATTTCAAACAGTTCATCCAAGCAATGTATATTTCTCTAATTGATGTGTACCGTCTATACTTTATTGGGAAGACAACTTTCAATCTTTCTTGCATAGCTCTGACAGGAATTTGAACCTACCAAGAGCAAAATATAATGTCAACTTTAGTGTAAGAGCTTAATGTGCGAGGATGGTTTAAGATATGCCTCAAACGACCGGCTGCTACTCATGCAATAAAGGGTGAAACCAGGATAATATTTGGGGGAAAGGTAAAACTGGGGGTGATTAGGGAAATATACGGTTTTGCTACTGACCATTGTTGACTAACAATCATTGCCGGTCATGCTGACTAACAATCTGTTACAACGCACTTAAAAAAGAAGTTTTTGAGATTATAGATTTCCAAAATGTATTTATTCTACATCCATGGTTTGCCGCCCCCAATATGAAATCATGGCTCTGCCACTGAAAATTTAAAATTATGTTGTATTTATGCTTTTTTGTGCAGCAACGAGCTGTCAACACTGCCAGAGTGGATTCCAAGTTGTCAGCATCTGCGGACTCTGTTTGCCAGCCACAATCAGCTGGCGAGTCTACCGGACCACCTGTTCTGTGGAGAACTCACCAGTCTGCAGACCTTACAGCTGAGTTTCAACAAGCTAACTTCTCTTCCTGCCGTAATCAGACATATTCCTCTGCAACAGCTGTTTCTGCAAAGCAACTGCATCTCTAACCTGCCCGACCACTTCTTTGTGGCCTCCTCAAGGTTGGTTGGAAATATAGTTAGGCTAAACGCATGTTCTGTACTTAGGTTTTTGTTAAAAATGCTGCTCCGTAAAACATTTTTGCTCAGCTTTGCCTGTAAAATTTGATGATTGTCTATTCAACCAAAAATCGTGAGTATGCTGTGAATTTAGTCTACCATGCAACATTCTGGGAATAAGACAAGAATTTCTGCATAAAACCAAGAAACGTGAAAGTTATAACCTTGTGAAAGTTATAGCTACTACTATCAGTAGAGTTTAGGGGAGTAATACTGCTCAAAAATTCCCAAACGCAGGACTAAAACAAGAAATGTAATATACTAGAGGCAGCCAAGAACGGTCCTAGGAAAGTGTTGTGGACTCAAGTGATACCCATAGCGCATCGCAAGATTAAAATTGCACTAGGAATAAATTGTCAATTCAAAACCACATTCTTAGTGTATTGTCGATTGGCAGCGACACTGGAAAGTTATATAGGGGGTGGAATTGATTTTTATCTGGAATCTGTGTAGCCTACATTACAATTCATAGTATTAGTTAAAATATGCAGGATCTTTGTTATTAAAACCTGACCACATTTCTGTTGTTAGGATGAGAGTTCTCAACATCTCCAACAACTGTCTGCAGTCATTGCCGCCGTCAGTCTCAGAAGGCCATCAGCTAGAGACTCTCTTCCTCACTTCCAACTTGCTCTCGGATCTCTCTAGTCTCTCTCAGTTCCAGAATTTACGAACTCTACATGCAGCTTACAACAACATACAACTGTTACCAGACAGGTTAGGTCATATGGGCAGCAACCAGACGTTTAAAATGCCTCCGTCTATCAAAAGTACCGACTATAAAGTTCGATCTGTGATTAACTCAGTGCCAAAGGCCTGAAATCAGTCGATGTTTATCGTGAGATCAGGGCAGTGTACGGAGAAAACATTATGAATGGTAAAAAATTTAAACTAGTCAAGTTCAAACAGCGATGTCTGTCCAAATCATGTACAATGTTTTGGGACTTTTGGTGGCTGCGTGGGGACACAATCAATTCAAAGACCTACAGTGACACTTGAGCTATTCAGAACAAAGTGACAAACTGACTAAAGGTGTCATTTTGCTTCACGACAATCACATGTAAGAGAAAAGATTTTATCCAAAGATTTGGTTGGGAACAATTTGAACACCCTCCCTACAGTCCAGATATTGTCCACATGTTCCTTCCAGCACCTGGGCGTTGAGAGTCAAAACAACTGTGCTGTCAAGTCAGGCGGCAAAGTTCTATGAACATCAGCTAAGATATGATAACAATATTAACAATCTACAGGCTTTCACATAAAAATTATTATGAAACGTTATTGTTTTATTTAAAACAGTACTTTATTTAAAAAAATATCTTGGATTTACAGATTTCATTGTTTTGCTCTCTTTATGTCTTTTGATATAGATTTGTACAGTTAAAGCACCACTTAAGTTTTAAGTACTTAAGTTTTAATACAGTAAAACCCTGTTAATATGATATCCCAAGGTCTGCAGCATTTTTGACAATAGTTTTATATATTTGTCAAAGGGTTGAAGAATAACTTTTAAAGAGAGTTTCGGAGTCAGGGTTTAACGCTGTATATGAACTTAAATGTTTGTTGCTGTGTTATTTTGTTTTATTTAATTAAATTTGAAAAGTCAAAATAAATGGGGTTTGTGGTTTGAAATAGTCATTTATACAGTAGAACCTTGGTATAACAAAGGTCAAGGGATTTGTGAAAAAATCGTTATATTAAGGATTTTGTTGAATTGAGGTTTGTTATATTGAGGTTAACCAGCTAAATTTCATTATGTAGAGGTTTTGGAGGGGTGAAGTCGGTATACTCATGTGACGTTTTGCTTATTAATTTGTGGCATTACACTCTGAAATGGAAGATATTTGTAATATCTTATATCAAGGTTTAGATCGTGGGAAATTGAGGTAGACTACATTATATAGAGGGTTAGAATTTCTGAATTTTGTTATATGAAGGGTTTTTAAAGTATTTCTTTTGGTATATAGAAGTGTAATTTGCATTGAGTGTTAGAGAACTGAAGGGGATTTGAAAAATTCCATCTTACTACTAAATACACCTAATTTCAAATAGTAGGGGAACTTTAATGATAAGCAGTTGAAGTGTGAGACTGTTACAGTTGTGTTTCGTCATGGCCGGACTTGGAAGAACTGGTTCTGTCCGGCAACCAAATCTCGCTGCTTCCTGACAACATCACCCGACTGATTCACCTTAGGGTTCTAAGGATCCACTCCAACCTGCTCAGGGCGTGCCCTAACTTCGGCTCACTGTCCGCTTTGAGGGTAATTATTAGTTTGAATTATCAAGTTGAAAAACTTTTAATTAGCAGTTTTGCAAACAGTAAATGTGGGGCTATGAGTAGTTTGTGTTTGGTGTTTTTTATGAGCTGAAGAAAATGAGCCTTTAAGTGGTATCACACAGTTTAAAGGTGGTAAGCACATAAAGTAATCTGGAGCAAATATAATACTCTGAAAATAATACTTCAAAAGTTACGGTTTGTCTTGTTTAGCGGGGCAAAGTTAGGACTACTAAGTCCTCTGTACCACTCAACCTTGACCTTTACCTAGCGTTACCGCAAACGCTCTTACAAATTGTATGTAAAGTTGCCTCGGGGACCCGTGCCACCGAAGTGATGAACTCCAGAGTCACACGTATATACCATTCTGTCAGGGGTCCACTCAGATTTATTTTCAATGGTGAAGTAAATAATTTCAAGACGATAACTGCCAAAATACCTGAGCCATAGTTTTGCCTATTTTACTGGTAAAGCTATGCCATTCAAAACAAAACTGTCATGTGACAATTAGGATTAGATTATTATGACAAATTTGTTCTTGGTACTATTGAGTATTGATTGAGTTTGGAAATGCAATGTTGCAGGTTTTAGATCTTGCTCACAACCAGCTAGACTGGATTAATTTAGCCGCTCTAGTCTCACAAAGGCTTCAGTTCTTGGATGTCTCCGGAAACCAAAGGCTACATGTTGATGCAAAACAATTTCAAGCTTACAGGTTTGTTTTATTACAAGCCCGTGATATTTTCAAATTTCGTTCTAATTGTGTTGTTACTGATGTTTACACCGTATTTTTTACAAATGTTGCTAGATTTTGTGTTAATTTTTCCATTAGATCCCCTAGTGTGGTGAGAGTTTTTTAACATCTTGAATTTGTTCTATAGCTTGGAAGAACTTTTCATCAATAGAGCTTGGATCCATTAATAGTTATCTGCCGTTACTGGTGGTGCTCAGTACATCATCATTTAAATAAATTTATTTATACATTTTAAGGCAAATTAATCTTTAAAGTTATTTTATCGTCAAAACCATTTTTTTGTAAGACTGAATAAATTAAATAAAAAAATGTCTCAGGAGTCAGAGGGTAGTGAGCTTGGTTGACGTGTCTGGACAAAACCGGAACTGCCTACCATCAAATCCTCCACATGAAGAGCTGCCAACCTTACAACCGGAAACTCCCTGGACCCTGGGCTTCTCGGAGACACCAGGACACCGTGACAGGTGAGCAAAGCCTTATCTTGCAAAACTGGAGAGCCAGATCTATCCTCACAAAACTGTTGACTTTTAAAAACAAATGTTCAGGAGATATGTATTAACTCCTGCCACATTGTAAATTTATGTCTTATTCACATACTCAAAGTGTCTGTACCTCACAAGGCAGTAGATAGTCAGAACCTATCAATCATCACAGTGAAAGGGCATACTCGTAAAAACTATTTGTATGTGAAAAAGTCAAGGCTAATTTTCCCCTTTTGTAATGTCGTGGGGTTTTAACATGACCCCAAGTTAAAAAATGTTTCTTTGCTCCCAACTAGCTTACGCACCGACAGCATGTGAACTAAACTATTGCCCAGCGGGTTGCCCCGGCTGTAGAACCCAGCTTGCCACCGTGATGGCACTGCGAGCAAGTATTGTTGCCTTCCTGCCAATGTATTTGACGGGGATATGCTCATGTGGAGGACTGGATCCATCACATGCTGCGCTCTAGCGACGAACCCAAAACTACCCAGTGTTGCAACATAAGATTAATGGTATTGCGTGCTGATGCGTCACTAGCCCTTCCTGCTCTTGCTCGTATTTTCCGCACGAAGAGTTAAATATATATCAAAAATTTCACCTTATGTTGTTTTTAGAGAAATCCCACCTAAAAATTGCTGTTTAAGGAAATTCTTGACCAATTTTCTAGATTTTAATTTTGTCAGACATTTTTATTCCTTGGGATCCTGCCTTAAAGTTGCATGTTGTTGCAGACTGTGCATAGCGCAGCTGCGGTTGCCGGGGTTCTGCAACACGGAGGCGCTGCTGGGTCTGTTTGATGCGAGGAACAACTCGGAACTGCCGCAGTTGCTGGTGAAGACAGTGCCTCGCATCTTGCTCGAGGAGAGGACCGTCAAGGAGACTGCCGCGGACTACATGAAATACACCATGCTTTCTGCTCACAGGTAGTTGTGATGGAAATGAAAGAGTTGGGCTGTGTGATGCTTCGTAGTTAAAGGAATAGCCGTGCGATTTCCGCAAACTTTTGGTCTTAACAAGGATTTAGCATATAGTTCAGCATGAATCCCAATGTTGTAGATTTCTGCCAGTATGAAATCAACCTGAAATGAACCTCAGAAGTCAGAGTACTTTAGTCATTTGAATCTGCAGCAGATCAAAAAAGGGATTATATTAGAGCGATTTCCTTAGAAGTATTCGAAAAGGACTTTAATTTTTGGTTATAAAATGCTTTATCATTTAGTGTTTGTTACATTGACTCCACCAGGTTGAGTAGTGGAGTACTTTGTAGTCCTAACTTAGTCTCGTTAAGTGTCTGCCTCACCTGTGCGGCGGCGCTTCAATGCAAGAGTTTTTGACGGCTCCTTTTTTACCTTTCAAACTAAAGAAGTTATTTTTTACATTAATAAACATGATATATTAAAAAACTAGAGGAGTTTTCCAACACGTTTTTTTTAATTATATGTTTAAAGTGTACAAAATGTAGTTAAAAAGCACCAAAACTTGGGAAATTTCAAATTTTTTGGTGAAACTATTGAACACTTTATGAGAAATCGGGCTGTATATAGGTGTAAGTAAACTCCTCTAGTTCCCAAATATTTCATGTTTATTTATGTAAAAATTATTTTGAAAGGTGAAAACGGGCCGTCGTAAACCTTTGCAAGCGCTGGGTTTGACAGATAGGCCACATCAGTTAAAAGAAGGCCCGTTGTTTAGCCAGTTGTTACGTACACAGTGTCCTGTGTTCCTTGGGCGGACAAATTCAGCCTTTTTCTAAGGTGAACCCTGAGGCGGAACTTAAACCAGACAAACTTTACCTTGTTTCCATGTTGCGTTGCAGAGAGCTGAAGGAGATGGGGCAGCGGTGTGGTATGTGCGCTGCATTGTGCCACATCAGCAGGCAGAAGCTTAGGTGGCCCGTGCGTGTTGAGGATAGCCAGTGTCGGTGAAGCTAAGGCCGTACTCTCCAGATCTAGTGGCTTTGTCACACTAGCTCACTCTCCTCCTCAGGTATTGTACCCAGTAGTGTAGCTAATTTTGGAAGTGGGGGGGTTTCCACTTTACAGGATTATGAGGTTTTTTTAAGCGTGAACTACCCAGCATATGGAATACCCCCAGCACAAATAGGGGTTCGGGGCCCTCTTTAAGAAAATTTGCTACATTTCCTCAAATCAAATGATTTAACCCTTCCCAAGTGGAAAAAGATTTTCCTATTTTACTCAAAGAGCGTAATTATTTTAAAAACTGACATGTAATTTTCTTAACGCAAATTTTTTTTGGTGTAAGGATGACACAAGGGTTAAAAAAATACCAGAGTATTTAAAAAACAAAACGTATAATTTATTTTTATACATTTTAAAATGTACAGAAAAAATATGAATGTTGATTGCTTATTGTGTTAAAAAGCTGTTTATTTCTAAAATGTAGTGTAATTGAAATTATTCTAACCTAAAACAGAACTAATAAATTCGTATTAAATAAAAAAAAAAAATATAATGTTGAAAAATAGATTATTCAATGATAAAGTTGAATCAAATATACGTTTTATAAAAAACCTGTTTTATATACTTTAGTAAACCCCAAAGTACATAATTGGTTAGTGTAAAACACGCGTACAACAAGAATCAAACAATAAAAACACCACACAGCCCCGTCACTCACTAAATAACATCGAAGCCGGAGAATATATCCGCTTTCATGAATAGTTAGCTGCCTCAGGTGACAAAGCCATTCCCTTCCCCTCCCAAGACAGACTATAGCCACTCAGTTCACAACAACGGCTGTTTGGGAAGACTATTCGACATTCTCCTGAACTCTAGCGGATCCTGTGGCAACTAGAATTTATTATATAGTCAATAGAGTTTGGAGGATATATCCGTCTGCCGCGTTTAGGCCCAAGTCAGGTCTGAGGATATATCCGTTTCCCGCTTTGGAAGGGTTAAAACACTGATTTTGTAACAAAACAATAGTAGGGTTAGGGGAGGGCTCAGAAAATTTGGTAAATTGCAAAATAGTGAGATTTAAGTCATTTTAGAAGGCTAATAAGTAAGAGTAAAATTTACAAAATTCTCCTGACTGTACCAACTTTGTGAAGCTCGCTTGTAAGTTTATTACTTTGCAGAGTGTCCGACCGATTGTGAATTGACAACTTGGAGAAGAGGAAACAAATATGATTCAACTACACTGTAGAGTTGTGCACACGCATTCAGTATAGATTTTTCAATTTAATTAATAATAATGCAATGGAGATGGGTACAATAAATAAATAAGAATTTTTCTAGAATGGACAATTTTACAATAAATGTAAGGCAAATGGGAATATTCAACAACTATGGTCAAAATCTCATTCAAACGTAAAATGTTTTTAATTCAATCTCTCTTATTCATTTAAATGTGTACATGTTTAATACTTAACAGCATACATAAACATATATTTACCATCCCTCACTCAATAGTAATACACTAGAGTCCCGCTAATCCGAACTAATTGGGACCGGACCCTGTTTGGATTAGCAAAAATTTGGATTAAGCAGATTTTTAGCATATATTGGCGCATTTATTATATATTGACTTTATAAGGTCATATATTGATATTGAGCGACTAATATTTTATATTTAAATGTAAGAAATGATGTATGTAAGTCCTGTAGTACTCTGCCATAATAAACAGCGCAAAATTAAAAATGCAGATATGACGGGCAGTACACAGATGGCTGTGGCAGTAGAGCTTACGTGCGTAACAGCAGGCCTAACTAACCTTACCACCCCTGGACGCGCCCCCAGGCGTTTACAGTACAGTCATCCGATATAAAAACAAGCGATGACTCACCATTTCGTACTATCAGTTTGTTGCTTGCTACCCCACCGCGTGGATGTGTTTTGTTCAAAGCTATTGCCTGCTTGTATAGTGTGTCATTGTGAGTGCTGGTTTGTTATTAAACACATACAGTATGACATAACTTGGAAAACAAGTTTTATTTATTTTACCTACTCAACAATTTTATAAATTCTTTCCACTCAACAGTGTTTGGATTAGGCGAATTTTCAGATTAACGAGGTTTGGATTAGTGGGACTCTAGTGTAGTACAATAGTATTCTAGACTTATTTGTTTTTTTTTTCAGCAGAAAACGTAACAGATTTTTCTATTTTTAACAGAAAACAGAACTATTTTTACATTATACCGTACAACTCAAAGGCTTGTTTTGTGTGTTTTAGAATTCAATCCGGAGTCAACTAGGGAATAGTGCAATGTTTCCCATGGTAGTTCCTGATCCTTATGTTACCGAAATTGTGCTCTCAGAAATAGACGAGTTTCTCATCATTGCAAATAAGAGGTGGGTTGATAATTTAGTTAGTATTGTATCTGCTTATGTCTGGACAACCTTACAGACAAAAGAGCTGAAGGCATGCACAGAGGTTTTGGTATGGGGGCGCCCTACCTGCCAGGGGATTTAGGGGACATGGAACAACCTTAAGAAAAAAGAGTAAGGCAAAAAGTTTTAGAAACATGAAAATGAATCTAGGCTCTGAATCTAAAAAGCCTTTTTATTCTTGGAGAACTGACAATCCCTTTAAGTAGGATATGATGATGTTGCAAAGATAGGGAATCATGGATTGATCCAAATAAAAGAAACTAAGGTCAGACAGCTGCGGAGGCCAATGATGCAGCTCAACATCAGGTTGGAGAGGAACGATCACTGATACCTGGAAAGTCTTCTGGAAGAAGAACTCTAGGCAAGAGGCAAGCCTGTCTTTGGTGAGATGAACAAGGGTCACAGTATACCAGTGACTACAAAATGAGGAAATGACTTGAGAAGGGAAAAGTAAAACAAAATAGAGACATGAATATAACAATGTGGGGAAGACTCTGATATGGTTTATGATTTCAAGTCAGTTATGGAATTAGAATAGAATTCTCTTTTAATCACATAACTCAGAGTGCAAAACTTTTCTTAGTTTATGCCAAATTAATTAAAGTGCTGACCAATGGTATACAAGGACCAAGCTTAACGTGACTTCAGCCTCTTTTTACACTAAAATATGTTTTGATGAACAAGTGTAAAGTATTTTAATTTATTTTGCTTGTAGGTGCCATGTTTTTTCTCACTCTAGGGACTTCTACACAGTAGTTTTTGGCACTCCCTAATACCTGTACCTATTGTCTTTGACTGATTACAGCTTGTGGGTACAAGGTGGTAGCTGCGTTGCTGTGCAAGCCAGTTGATAGGTCATTAGCTTCGCTGATTTTCTCTGTACGCAATCAGTGGGATGGGGCTTTGAGGAGAGTGTAGTGTGTGTTTGTTATTTACTTATGCGGTGTTTACAGCTAGTTTTGAATTACTGCCAAAGGTTTAAGACAATAAAAATACGATGTTGCAAGCAAGAAGGATCTAGTACAAGTACAAAATATGCGGTTCTGTCTGAGAAGAGAACCTCATTGTTGAAAATCGGAGTAGGGTGGAGAGGGGTTGTTACACTCCCCTGTGCACGATAGAGGGCCCTAAAAGCCCTCGGCCCGAGAGCTCGGAAATTTTAACTGGAAAGTTCTGATTATTTAGAACTTTGTTTAAACGATTTTCTTAGCAAGTGGGTGAAAATAAATTTAAAATTATTAAATTCCACAGATTGGTTACAACAGTTCTCTGCCACTTATTTATTTTTCTGGCACGCTGACTGGTTTCTTCCTGTTTGATCGGCGGAGTGTCCGCTTCGCATTTGAATAAACAAGTTGAAAAATACAAAGACGTTTTTTGAGCACTTGAAATGTACCTAAAACTCAAAGAAAATGCAGCACCCATTTTTATTACCCCAACTTTAGTTAATCAAGACGGAGACTGGGGCACCCTGACTTTAGTAATTTTGTTCGGTTAAACCAGTCCGTGAACTTGTGCAGCTTAGTATAATAAATGTTACTAGAACTGTATTTAAACTATTTTCTTAACAAACAATGTACAATGGTATTAATAATGTATCCATATGTAATAAATATTAAGATTATTAAATTCCACAGAATCAACACATATATATAAATTGGACAACTGAAAGAGGCAAGTCTGTCTGGTGAGATGAACAAGGGTCACAGCAGTGGAGGGACTTGTTATGATCTCTGTTATCCTTTGCGGCCAAAGTGCTGTATAAGCCAACCTCCATTTTGCTGGTAGGTGCCATGTTTTTCTCTCTCTGCGACTTCTACACAGTACTGTTTTGGTACTCCCTAAATTGTCAGTTTGACTGATTCAGCTTGTGGGTGAGGATGGTTGGGCTGTGAACTTTGACCCGGTGCTCGCTGTATGAAGCATGTACAAGACAAAAAATTTGATTGAAAACTCAGCGTGCGTTACAAATCCACTCCGCCGTTTCGCTCGAGAGCTGCGGTCCACGCTTAGAAAAACTGCTAACCAGGTATATGTTACTGATTTTTGAGAATGGGATGAAGATGATAATAAGAGCTTTAGCTGGCACCGGCCACAACGTTACCCTCACCAGCTTTGTAGTAATCTTTCCTTCTGACCCAAAGAAGATAGCTGAGGGCTCGGTGAGTAAGGTATTGAGAAGTACAGTTTTGTTCTCGGGTAGAAATTGCCTACCTAGATGACAACACACACCCTTCACTGATACTGGTGCTTTGCAGAACGAGGTGATGAGTGAAGATGGCGAAGGGGACAGATCTTCGCCGAGTGGCCAGAGCGATCAAGCCAGCAGCGGACGTCCCACGGACACCCTGTGCGTTCCTTCCTTGCACACGCGACATTACGTGGCCGACAAGGTAACACTCACAGCTACCAGTTAGGCATTGAAAATAGTTAATAGGGCTTCAGCCAGAATATTTTAACATCTCACTCAGCTAGAAACTGCAGGCTACCTTTAAGTGGATATGAAATTTCTGGCTGATCATAAGTAGTGATTGAGTACTTAGGTGCATGCAGTAAAAGACTTTCATTTTTCTAGCTACTTTAAAGTCAGAAGTCAGTACTTAGTCTACTGAGCCACGGTTGCTTGTGGCACACTATACTACAGTAAAAATAATCAATGGTTCTTTGCCATAGCCCAGTAACAATACCAACCTGAGCTAGAAATATAAAATTGCAGACTTAACTTCTATTGCGTGAAGCAGAATAAAAGCGTCAGGCTCAACAGCTGGATGTGCACTGAGGTCCAAAACATCTGTTACTTTGTGGAACCCTCATATATTGAACCATAAAATCAATTTTTACTTGTGTAGTGTGGCGGACATGGCACATGTTTGGACTGGTCTTTGAGGATGGTTTTATCTTCCAAGGTCTGGTTATTGGTAATAACCCAACTGGTAGCTATCGTCTTAGTTAGCCAATGTGATTCCACATTGAATGTTTCTTGATGTGACTGCTGTTTTATTTGTGCACTTTAATGTGAACTTACGCTGCTTGACTGAAGCTTAGGTTCAATTTGATTTGATCAACGCTATGTTTCAGAATGATTTGATTATACCTCGGCCATACCAGTCAGTCCTGATGCATGAGAACGGAACTCGCAAAATGACCCCAAAACACAAAGCCCTTGAGTTTTACACTAACGGAAACATAGCAGACGGCGAAGAAACTTCATCAGACAGGTAAATATTTTTTCAACTAATTTTGACACACCTGAAGAAAAATTTTGCTGTAGAGATCAATACTTGTGATCTTCCTCTGTAATTGAAAGAAGTGTTTCAATAGAAGCATAGAGCTATTAATGCTGCAGCATGTAAAAGCAAAAATGTTAAACTTCTTCAATATTCAAAATAATAGTTGACGATTGCAGTTGACATGTAAATGTTTCCGCAATAATTGATTTATTTATTTATTTACTCTTTCCTAACAAAATATGTATTACAGCGTTTCAAGTGTTACATCGACGTTATGACATTTCTATGTTCTTATAAAAAAATCTAATTTTAAACAACCTAATTATGTTTAAATAGTTAATTCTTTAACATTAATACAAGTTTCAGATATTATATATAGCAGCCTCACTGGCTCTGTGGGTGAAAAAGATTTTGAATTGAGTACATTAACCAGTTTAAAACATCGTATGCAGTTTTTACTCCAGTAGTGCTCAGAGTGGGTTCCGTGACCGCCTCCTATATTTAACACTCAAAATGCTATTAATTTGCTTTAAATTGTACACTTTTTGTCAGGCTAGAGCCCCAAAACATCTCAAGTGATTTGTGGCAAATGTATGTCTAGCCCATCGGCTTTCCAGCACCTCAAATTCTACAAATTAAGCACTGCTAATTTCCTGATGGTGCCGTGATGTATCCCTAGGTCGCACCTGTCTGAGGAACAGTACCGCTGCTGGGAATACATGTTGGAGCAGAACACACAACTTCTGTTTGACAAAGAGCTGGACACTCTGTCGCTCGGGTTCGTACGCCGCTCGGTTCCGTCCCGACCCACACTGTGGCCGAGGGCTAAGAGCAACCCTGCACTCAACGAGCAGCCTCAGCCTCCTCTCCTGTCAAGGTAAGAAGTCTCACCTGACTATTTTAAGGTATTAACTATAAGGAATGTAAGCAATGTACTTTGACTCTGTTGTTGAATTAAAAAACCTATCCAAATAGTAATATGGGTTTATCCCCCATTCTGAAAATATCAAGTATTTTAAAGTTTCTGGCCTGGGATAAAAAAATCCTGTTAATCTCCAGTATTTTTCCAGCTAATGGGAAAATGTTATGTCTCTAATAACACACAAACAAAAGCCTATTTGAACTTTTGAGTATCTCTCACTTACTACCGCTTATCTAAATATAGAAATAACATCTACAAAGAAGAATGTTCACTTTAAATTATATTTCCAGATTTATTTAAGATAAATTATATTTTATTATATATCTCAACGTGTCCTAATTTAACAAAAGCGAGCCGTTAGTCCTGTGTAACCTGAAATCTAGAGACACCTGTAGAGAAGCCTTCCGGGAACAGAAGATCCTGACAGTTGTCAGCTTGTACATTTTAGAAGCAACAACTCAGATCCACATCAAGATGCCAGCTTTAGTGAACAACGGAATGCAAACCCACCAGTACAACACCAGCAACTATTGTCTACCCATTCATAGACTCAGCTTAACGGAGAAGAAGACCAGCTACATGGGAGTCAAGATGTGAAACTCACTGCCAGAACACCTTAAGAAACCCGAAAAGCGGCTTTTTGCTCTACATCTGAAAATCTGGCTTCCAAGACTACCCTTTTTATTTTTTAAATGAATTCTTTATAACCTTAGCTGTAAGCTATATTGTATGGCTTGTATTTCTTAATGATATCACAATAAAGATACTTTGAATATATTATCAAATTTGTTTAATTAATTTTCTCAGGCATTTTGGAAGTGCAAGATCGTTTCACCCGATACCCAATCGTCCGATCGGCCTGACTCGTTCTCTTCACGGCGGGCCAAATGCAGCATATTTCGGCAGTCTTCAGCGTCTCATGCCTTACCACCTGGAGTACGACTTTGCGGTGATCAGAGAGCGATCGAAACTAACAGTGACTCCTTGGAGCAAGACGGCGGCCGAATGCACAAGTACTGGGACGTAGCTACGACTGAACTGTAAACTGGACTGGATCATGCAACGATGATGCTTGAACTACCAGGTTTTATTGGCTCAACCAAAATGTTCAAATAGCAATTAATGACCTAAATCACCTAATAATGATCATCCACATGTACTTCCAAGATATTGTATCATATGATTAAAATTTCTTTAATCACTATCCCACAAGGTGTTATTTGTAGGGATGGAAAACATCATTACTTCAACAGACTAGGTTTTAATTTTTAATCAGCTGTTCAGAAAGTAAATTTGCTGTATGGATCATAAAGGAGTGAAATTAGAGGTGTAAATTATATATCGTTAAAAGAATGATAGTGAATCCAACAAAGCTTAAAATATTGATGTGCCGCTAATCTCTGTATTTTTGTAACATCAAATTTTCAACTTGAAACAATTGCGAGTAATCTAGCTTGTTAACTACAGCAGGTTGTGGACACTGACGACGGAATCACATGCAATAAGGAAGAAAATTAATGTGTACAGTATAGTTTCATACTGTAGTTGCTCCAACTTTTCTTGTGAATATATCACAGTACATTTTTCAGAATGCTCTGTAATCGAGTATAAGTTTCTAAATTTAGTGTGCATTTTTATATGCTTGAAGGGAAGTTACTTTCTGGATAGCCATTGCGGATTGTTCAGAGCAAAACTTGAGCCACAACGGAGCTTGATTTGATTTGCCACCGAGAGGTACTTGTCAGTAAAGTAGTCTCAAAGTTTAATTGAATCTTATTTTAATATTTAAATTAAATATTACAGTAGAACGTCGATAATCCAAACTAATTAGGACCAAGGGCTGTTAGAATTTTCAAATTGTTCGGATTTTCAAACAAAAGGCAAAAAAGACTGTGTGCTATAATTTTATTCAATTTAAATAGGTTAACTGCATATACATGACCTATAGAACATCTTAAATTTATTTTGAATTGAAATGTTTCCTTTTCAATTTTGTTGACGTTGCCATTGGGAGAAACTCTCACACCACACGTGATAACAAGCCAAAAAAAAAAAACGCACTAAACTGAACACCGTATCTAGCGTAAGAACAACTCATCACTGTTTGTTATGGCAGGGTACAGACTAGTGTGTTGCTAGTGGAAAGGGAGGATGGATGTAGGGGGGCGAGCTAAAAATAGCTCTTGGAGGTCACTGCCACAATACACTGCATGAGTCACCCAGCTAGCTACATACACCGGTGGACTGGTGCTGGTGCAGGTGAGTTACTACTACCCGCACATGTAAACAACTTATTGTTGCATATGGAGCGTTCCAGTTCCAAACACACTTATATTTTAATCTCGCTCGCAAAAATATTGTTCTGATGTCCATCTTTAGTGATATTTAAATCGTATTTGACAAAAACATATTTTTCGCATTTTCTTCGCAGAAAGGCGTTTGGACTTTTCATTTGACGTTTTGGATAATTGACGTTCGGATTATCGACTTCCTACTGTATCTGTAATAACAAAAACAAATTGGTTTGCTTAAAATTAAATAAATATTTTATCCATTCTGTTGTTGTTCATTGTTGTATTAATTCTGATCTAGTGCATTTAAAAATGGGTGCAATAAAATAAACCTTGAAACAAATATAGCTGTGTTAGATAACCATTGATATGTTGGTTTTATAAATAATATTTCATATTTTGTAAATACAAGTACCATTCTAGCTGTTGTGAAATTAGGTAAGGCTCAACTTATACATCCAAAGTATTTATAACATATTAAATATAATCATCATTAAGTTATAAATTGTCATTTTATGTACATTATTTTTACACTGTTAATTTTAATTAAAGATGTTTATAATTTGTGTTCTAGTTATTCTAAATTGTTTTGAACCTTCTAATCTAGTTTAGTTTAGTTATGTCAATTGAAATATTTGTCATGGTTTATTTTATATTTGTTTTATAATGATATAATGTTGTAGTCTAGAGTAAAAGCCGTTTGGGACTAAAATAAAAAACAACAATTTGATATTAAAACTAGTTTATTAAAATAAGTTTTGTTGACTCTGACTTGATATGTTTAGTACAGTTGTAACTTAAACTTCATTAATAAGGCACTACTATATGAACCATTATAAAATTAATGATCAAGGCTGAATTAAGATCAAATAACTAACTTGTGAAGATTTCCACTTTCCAAAGTACATAAAATAGGCTTAGTGAGCAACAGATCAAAACACAACCGTTCAAACACAAAGTAACTCTGATTCAGCCTTGATAACGGACAGTCTTGAATTCATGTCTTAGACAAAGCAAGAAGAATTGAAAATTCAAATCAACCTGAAATTGGCGCCTTTTGAATTTCTGACATTTCTGCTAGTAAACTTTACCGATCTTTTCGCTGAACATACTGTAACAAAGTTCATATAAAATTGACCAAAACTCCTTATTGGCAGAATAAAAAAAACTCTTGTTTATAGGTTTACATTCACACGCATACAGTTACATACATATTACAAAACAAATACCAACATATATTTTAGGAGCTGGGATTGATGTTTCATGATTTGCACATTCATGACTTTGGGTCTAAACATACTAATGGCATAATAAATAGCTCGTTATTCACACAAAGGCCTACTTTGAGTTTGAGAGAAGAACATTTGTGCAAGCAGGTATTAATATCATTTCACACGTACGAGTACAATAAACTAGAAATGTCACACGGTTGTAGTTGTTGCTAGGATATTTGATTTACTAAGACTTGTCGCAGAGTACAATTACTTCCAAAGATAAGTTAAACTTTACAATGTACATCTTAAACTGACTTATACTTAACATTGGTTAATCATATCCACAATAGTGGAATGAAAACTATTAAATAATTAGAAAGAAGTCAAAGAACTATACAATTCCTATCAGGTATTGACCAAAGAAATAACTATTTCATTCAAATCACAGCCTTTCAGTCAAAGATTGATTTGACTCCGTGGTAAAACAGAAAGCTATACGTAGTTTTATTAAAGTTTCACACTAACAAAAGTGAGCTTTCCCGTTGAAACCTGACAAACTATACACAAGATTATTCTTAATAACTCTCCGTAAATTCTGATAGTAAAATTAAGACATCACAGAGTAATAAATATTAGTAGAAATAAAATAAATAATAATAACACCAATTTGATTACATATGTTTGGCAACATTTGTTTTCATACTAACAATGTACGAGGGTCATCCAGAAAGTAAAGAACGATTAGCATCAAACCCCGCACACCCTCACCACTATGGCAGCGTGCAGCTGCTAGCTACATTCTTCCTCTTCAGTTTGAGTGTAGGTTCGTT
Organism: Matsumurasca onukii; assembly: GCA_018831715.1. Lineage (NCBI taxonomy): Eukaryota > Metazoa > Arthropoda > Insecta > Hemiptera > Cicadellidae > Matsumurasca > Matsumurasca onukii. Next base: position 40,107,071 of record CM032065.1, read on the forward strand.
GCTGTGTGATTACGCGTCTCGTGTCCACAGTGATTAATAATGGCATCGACAATTGAAAACCCCGTTAAATGTTAAGTGTTAAATTTAAACACTCGAAAAGTCATGGCAACTGTTTTTTGGGATCGAAAGGGCTTAATCCGTGTCGAATTTATGCCAAGAAAAGAAACGACCACAGCCCTGCCTTGGTGCCGAGTGATTATCACTTATTCCTGAAGCTTAAGGATTTTTTTGGTAAAAAACAGTTTGCTAACGATAAGGAACTCAAAGAAGCTAAGAAATCTTGGCTCATGTTTTTGGCAGCAAATGAGTAGAACATGGGTATGGAAAAACTGGTTTCACGTTACAACCAGGATCCCAAAATCCATGGTGACTTCATATAAAAGTAGAGGAAGGTTCTATGCATTTGTAAATAAAGTTTTGTGTTGATATCTTTATTTTTTATTTGACCATGCCAAAACGTTCTTTACTTTCTGGATGACTATCGTATAGGTGTTCCACAAGATATACTAAACCACTGTGTGTAAAATGTAAATTTTCGGGTAAATAACTTATTAGTTATTACACTTAAGTTGCACAGTGATTGTTCAGTTTTTGTTAAGAAAGGAAGAGCGGAGGATGTCTACTCATTAGTATGTGGTTTGAAAACTATTATACTAATGAGCTTTAAGTCTACCAACATAAAGTCTGTTTAAATATATCGGACATCTTGACAAGAGAAAGTTGATACAAATGATGTTCTTTCACTCACAATCCTCTTTTGCTCACAATCCAGCGGCCGGAGCTGATCCTCCTGGACTTGAACTATAGAGATCATATGAAAGCAATACTTTGATAATTCGTAAGTATTCACGTTAAATATTTGAGAGTACAGTGCAGTCTCTATAATCCGGCCGTTCGCCCCTCCGACATGTCCTAGTAATCCGGCGCTGTGACCGCGTCATTTAGCCACCTGTTTCAAGTCTCTACTTGTCTGTAAAGCATGTGACCACAGTGTGCGTTGTTTATTGCTGATCGGTGCTTCCGTTCAATACAGGCCGTGAGATGTTACAAAAACATAAACATGTTACTTTGACATAGATAAAACTAAAAAGTACTTTTAAAATATAGAAAGTGGTGATAAGTTAAGTTAGTTAACATCGGCAGATCAAAAATTCACAGACTTAAAGAAGAATAAGAATGAAATCGAATCATTCTTTAAGAGTAGTAAATCAACCTTTCAATGTAAAAAAGATTTACTTTTTTTAACGTAGGAAAGATTATTCCTGGCAAATTGAGTCTTTTTAGTAAACCTCCACTAATCTGGCAGTTTTGCTAATCGGGCGCTTCCGATCCCAACATAGGGCCGGATTAGTGAGATTGTACTGTATTAACTAAATACAACACGCCTAAATTCGTCAAAATTTCTTTAGTAGCGTCAAAATTGTTCAGAGTACTTTAAGTTATATTAGGCCTTCGTTTGTACAGTCTCCGTGAACCAGAATAAAGAAGAAACCACCAGGTTGTGGCTGGGCAACTTGCAGTAAGGCGTTTTTTTCAGGCTTAGCTGACTCTGAGCTCTTTGTTAAAATAATTTAACATTTGCACACAAAAAATTGATAACTCAATCTCAGTCTTACGATAAATGAACAAATGTCATGCATTTTAAAATGCTCAGTTTTTTCAAGGGATCATCAGTAGTTTACATTCCTCTTAACGCATTAATAGTAAAATGATTAGCAAATATAACCGAAATATTAAACAAATCTTTAGACGG